>JANCRC010000010.1:5000-1205000 GCA_024362995.1 Heteromeles arbutifolia
ATATTTGCATATCCTGTGTCGACAAGGTAATATTTTCCTGCAAGATAAAATCATTGATAAAAGTAAGTTGTAGATGGCGTTACAAAGTGCAATGTCATGATAAAGAAATAATGCTTACAGGCAGCATGTTACAGATAATATATCGAAGGCGCACCTTCAGGAATACGAGGGAAATTCTGATGCGGATCATCAAGGACTGCCTTCAACACACGGGCTCCTGCAGCTGAGCCTTCCCAGCCAGGATAAATGAATATAAACTGAAGGTCAAACGTGCAAGCTGCCAACACATTTTGTGAAAGAACACCTTTCTTATTTCGAAACCGGGATTGATCTTTGGCTGGGACATGGGCTGGAATGTGCATTCCACCAATGACTCCGAGACAATCCTAAGAATAGACAGATAATTTTGTTGCTAAAGATACAAATCCTAAAGTAGATAGTAACTAAAAGTAAATGGCAAAATAAATAAATAAATAAATAAAGTGAGAAAAGTATGTAACTTGACTAAAACCTGGAAATATGGATAAAATCTAATGCTTCCACGGATTTCTGAAGGTCTGGTGGGGGTTGGTGTTTGTAGAAATTCGCGTGACAGTGACTTGACTGCCTTCAACACATTATTGAAATGACGGCTGATGGTTTCACCTGAATGATGAAATCGCTCTTGGATAACTCTGTTGCGTTCATTATGGCCAATAATATTCAAAAAGATTCCCAGCTGCTCCTCTATCATAACACCAGCAGTATCACGTAGCATTCCTCTTTGGCGGAGAATGTCACATAACTTGTGAAACACATGTTTATCCATCCGAAACATTTCCTGGAACACATCATCATGACCACTCAGGACTTTGGTCATAAATCCACATGCTTTACTAGGTGACAGACCACGACAAGGTTTCCTGGTAATACTGTTATAATAATAGTAACCAGCAGCTGCTGCAGTTAGTTCCATCTCTTCCAATTCTAAGTCAAAATCATCCATGACAGCTGATGTATCTGCAAAATTAAAATTAAGATACTACACAAGACAATCACTTGAGTGGCGTGGCCAGCCTTCAAACAAAAACAATAAACCATCAAATGGAAACTAATTCCTCTAATTTCATAAAATTATAAAATAGAAATCCACTAAATACCCTCTAATGTCAATCCAAAAAATGACATAGCCGTAAAACAGAATGTCATACTAGTTACAATATCAACGGTTCGGAGTGAACTCAATACAACCCATAAGAATCTTTGACACTTCAACTACACATAAAATAAAAAGAAGGAATTAGATAAGACTGCTCATCTATTCAATTAGAGGAAGCACTAAACTTGCGTTGCAACCACGGTCGTCGTTTCTCACTTCTAAGAGATATGAAAGTTTCTCTCGCATTGGAGTTCTCGAATAAGTCCAATGCACAAAAGTAGATCTGCTGATCGATGCCTGACATGTCATCCAATACCTTTATGCATTTGCTTATAGAAAACCGTTCCTCGCTCTTCACAATTGCTGCTGCCCTCATTTTTGAAGCAGCGGCTATTTCGAGCATAGCATCCACTATAGCATCACCGGTAGCCTTGCGACTTCTCTTTCGACGACCTGAACTTGATGGTATCCCAGAATGATTCTTGTTTCCATCTTGCATGTTTGCATCGTCTCCAGAGCCAGAAGCATCCTCATCCACAAAATTCATTTGTGCACTAGGACCAATAGAGATGCTTCAACACTCAATTATATTAACAACTGAAAAGTTCTGATTTGAACTTTATTGTTTCCAGAATGACCAAAAACTCATAAAGCCCAAAAACATTCCAATTCTATACTAAAAGAATATAACTTGTTTAGATATTAAAGCAGCGACCACATACAGATTTGATACACAGCCGTATACAGAGTAGGAAATGGATGAAAGTTCCACCCATCATCAAACTTCACAAAGTACAGTATAACATATCACTTTGATGAAGGATGAAACCACGAATCATTGATAGGCGAAACAACAACATATCTCAAACACAAACCGAAGACCAACCTTCAACTGAGTACTAACGACCAGATACACAGAATTTCTACAGTCAAATCTTTCTTTTTGGACAATGGACAGCCAGGGTACCCTATATACAATACTGAATTCTTTTTTCTTTCAATCTTCTTCCACATTCATACCATTACACTTGTGGACCCACTCGTAAGGAATGACTTCAAAGTTCAAATATAGGGATTCGGTTAACAATAAAGGAGATGCAGATTTAACCGATTCCTGGTATATAGTTACATCAAATCCATTTGAAATGTATTCTATCCATAATCCTTTCTTTAATATTACTACATCCTATTGACACCTAGTCTTCACAAGTTTCATTCGTATTTTTCCCATAAGACTGAACTTCCAAATAATGGTATCTTGCAAACACAAACAGAGCTCATGTAAGAGCACTTTGCAAAGTAACAGTTTGACTGTCATTGTTATATAAGTTATATTTTTAGGTTAGCCAGGGAGACTAAATGTGTAGACCAAATTTTGTAAACTAAATGACATGGAAGTTGATGAGTGGATTGTTACATAAGTGTTGATTAACGTGCTTATTTCTTATTAGTGACACATCGTTTAGTTTGCAAATTTAGTCTACAAATTTCTCTCTAGCATTACCCAATATTTTTAGGTTCAAATCATATTATCACGAAACAACATCGAATAGAACTGTGATTCTATATTTACCGCTCTCACATTTTAAATTTAATTTAGCAGAAATTAAAATCTTACTCATTCACACAATGCCCATTTATTCTATCTTCCATCTAGAATGTGAGCTAGTTAGTAATTTTTCACACCACCAGTTAATACACTCTCCAACAATACACGAAGAATCAGCATTACATGTGGTTTTTGAGGTAAAAGTGTTCCAAGATTGAATGTTTAATGCAACAGAAAGTTGAACGAACAATAACACAAGTTAAACCTTTTACTCCATGAGTATGTCCTATGCGAAGAATTCAAAGTTAGCAAAATCATTACCATGTTATGGGTTGTTTGGTGCCCCAAATTACATTGATTACTCTTAGAATTGATTTTGCTTTCTCAGTCACCGTGTTGTGTAAAATCATTACCATTACTGCAAAGTTGAATATTTATGTTTTTCCCTATCCGATTTAAGATTTATATAGCATGTTGGATGACCTGGTAAAGATACAATTACAAACATGTAAGTTAGGTTAACATTCCTAACACAGTGCTGCACATGATATGAATATGATTCATTAATTCCCAAATACATTAAGTCATTAACAGCTAAGTGAAGAGAGATTAAAATATAATCACACCAAAAGAGGGTATTTACCACATACAGTCCATTGCATCTACTCAAATCGCACAAAAGGTTCATATATACACACACAGATTTCAAATTAAAAAATCTTAACGAAATTCACACCAAAAATAAAAAATAAAAAGCCTTAACGATATAGCTGTTGGAAAAGCAAATCAATTTTTTCTTTTAAAATCTTACCCATAAAACCAAAGGCTGTGAAATTATTATCCTCTGGAGCCTGGAGCAGGGAGGAAAATCAGTTTCGTGACTGAGAGAGGTAGCACAGAATTTATGTATCACCAGCGCAACAAGGAAGATGAGCAAGCAAGGGAGGCTTCGATGCCAAAATCAATAGTAAGAAAAGCTTGAAAAAACAGTTATGGCCCTTCGGGGAACCGAAGCGTTTACCTGGGTCTGAAAAGCTGCACATCTGTTGGTGAAGAAGACTGGAGATTACTAGGCTGTGTTTTAGGATGGACATGGGCCCATCACGGCCCAATATGAAGAAAATGGAAAAAAGATTTTTTATTTATTTATGTATGTGGTTTTAAGAATCGGATCGAACCATATATTCGATCCATAGTTTGAGCGACAAATACTGAACTGGATCGTGCCCGAAAATCGTATCAAATGCGATTTCTTCAAGTGATGTTGGAGAGTGTAATAATGTTGATTCTTCAGTTCGATTCACGGTTTCAGACTTAGTGTCTCTCTTTTCTCAATGGCTACATATTAAAAACAGACATTACTATCTACTAAAGCCCAATTGATTAGCACTGTTCATCATGTAAGAGCGTGCATTGTTCATCAGCAGTGAACTCCCCAAGCTGCCCTCCCATTTCTTCATTGCCCGTACTCTTTTCCCTCTCTGCTACAGGAAAATGACCTTCTTGCCCTTATTGTCATTCTTCTTTTCTTCGGGGTTCTTCCGCTCTTTGGCCACGTGTTGATCATCCTGGGTATCCTATTTTTCCATTCGACTCCCTCTTTGATTTCAGCGTTCTTTCCTTTCTTCTGCACATTGTTCCTCGCAGTTCCTCCATTTTTTGCCCACGTGTTCATCGCTCTGTACACCTCATCTTCGATTTGACCGATTTCTCTTTCATTCGCCAGATTTCTCTTCGATTCCAGTGTTCTTTTTCTTCTTTCGGACAGCGTCGCTCGCCTGCTTTTTCTTCTTTGGCCACACGTTCGTGCATCCTTGGTAAGTTCCAATTTTCTTTGGCTTTGGATTTCCTTTTTTTTTTTTTGCCTATTTATTGCGTTTGGTATTGTTTGTTTGTTATCTGTGCTAAATTTTTGGGGATGAGTTGGTATAGACTGATAGGGAGTTTTAGGAGGATTTGGGGTGTTGTCAATTTTTTTTAATTAGGGTGATTATACCTTGAACCTTTGTTGATCATTGAAATCGTTGTTGTGTACTGTTATTTTATCAGCGTTATTCTTGCTTTCCTCTGTTTGATTGCTTCTGATTCTGTTCTTGCTAAATCTGTATGTGTTGTAAAGTACTCGAGGGAAGCCCTACAAATTCATTGAAAGGACCAAAAATAATATATGACTACAATTTGTTTTTCACCTCGAAATCTTCAGTGGTTGAGAAATTGTGCTGTTTCATAAAATCCTTCAGCTCGGAACAAAGTTTCTTCACAACACCATATTCGTGCATCATGACCCCAGTGCATACCTGCATATGAAACTCAATAATTTCATATGCACTATCTTAAAAAATTAAAGCTCCACTTTTGCCAACAAAAGATTAAATTAAATGAAAATATTAAATAAATTCACACGTTCTGTGTGTGTGTGTTTTGCATCATGTGTTTCTGAATGTGAATATGTTGTTTGTGCTGATTTAGTTAATGAGGTTTGTTTTTGTTTCAGATTAACTTTCTTCCCGTTAAGGTGGTACCTAAAACAAGCAGTGTTGAAAAAAGGTTGGTTTTTCGATTTTCTTATTCAGAGCTTTTTAGTTGTTTCAATGAACTTCTCATGATGTGAATGAAAGTAAATTAAATAGATCAGTTTGTGCATTGTTTTTTGTCATTGTGTTCGATTTTTAGTGTTTACGTTTTCCAATTTAGTATAGGTGAATTGAAATTTGGTTTTTCAGGCTTCAGTTGGTAACGGCTTTTCATTGGTGGAATCATTTTTTGTGCCGTTGTTTTGCAAGCAGAGTTCAAAATCTAAAAGCCATTAAGGTATTTCGGTTGATTTTATATTGTGTCTGTGTTTTGTTATGTGTGAGTGTGGATTTGTTCTTCTACGGATGAATTTAGCTAATCTGGTTGTTTTTAATTGCAGATTAATTTGTTTTCTGTTAAATTAATTGCCTGCTCAGGCGCTAGAACCGCTGGTGTTGTAAAAAGGTTTGTTTTCCAATTCTTTTTTTTATATGTTTTTTCAGTTGTTTGGATGGACCTTTTATAATATAAATGAGCCTGAATTAAATAGATGTGTTTGTATATTGTGATTTGTTCAGGTGGATGAAACAAATGAAGAGAAATAGTAAACATGGTGTCTATCTGTGTTTTTTAGAATAGTTCAAACATTTGGCAAACTTAGGGATATTTTGAACTTCTCTATAAAAAAATTTGGGTCTATTGATCATATTTGTTTGATTGCAAATATTTTATTCGATGTGATTTTTGTTTTTATTAGAATTTTTCGCACTTTTAGTGTGTGCATTTCATTCAAGTATTTATCCATATTTTTAATGGTATTGCCTTATTTGTCTGTATATTTGGAACAGGACACTTTAATTGCGGAAACAAAAAAATTGGAACCAATTTATTGTGGTGGTGCGTTGTTGGTTCGTTTTTGAATTGGTTGGGCTTTTGCTGAATTGGTAAGAAAATTTACTTTTAGCATAGAAGTTGGTTTATTTATTGTTATCAATTTTCTTGATTGATAGGGATAAATGTGGTTTGTTCTGTATTTGTGGACTGAGTATATTAGAAGAATTACATTTTTTGCACTTTTTTTTAATGTGTATTCTGTGTTTGTTAATGATGTTTTTTTTTTTCTTCTTTGGTGTGCTTTGCCACTCTTCATTATCAAATTGCTTTAACAGTTTGTTCTTACCATGTCAAAAAGACGTTTAGATGCAATAATGAATGGTGCTATAGAGCAAGAAAAAGAGTTCATTCGCAATGAATATAATGTTGACCCACAATATCAATATCAGTCCAAAAAAGTGTCTAGAACAGATTATATCGAACATTGTGGGGATACCATTTTGTCTCAAGGTGCTACCTTTGTTGGTCGCAATTTAAAAAATGTGGGACACTGTAGCACTAGCATATCTTCTGCTAACCGATATGCTTTTGAGAGCTTGGATTCTGCAAATTATGATGGACCAAATTGTATAAGTTCTGTTGAAAATATTTGTTCCGTTTCTGATAAAAAGGGAAAAAAATTGTTAGCACGGTAGATTCTCCAACAAACACAGTTAAAAAACCATTGACCAACGTAGTTATGATCTTATGAGTAAGGGTCAAGCCTATTTTCAACATAATAGAAGAGGTAAGTTTTTAATTTATGTATAAATATATTTTGTCATAAATTTTGATTCTCTTAATCATTTCATTACCTTATACTTATATTTTTTTTCTTTTTTTTTCTTTTAATTTTTATGCATTTTTTGTGTGTAGCGGTTTGCAAAGACTATGTGGACTTAGGAGATAAAATTTATAAATGTGTTCATTGTGATGCTCATTTTTGGTTGAAAGAATCTCTCAAACAACAGTGTAAAAAAGATCAACCTGTTTTCACCCTTTGTTGTCAACAGGGAAAAATAAAATTTCCAGCTCCAAAACCAACACCAGCTTTTTTAGATTATTTGCTTGATCCAACTAAGGGTTCAAAAAGTTCATCATTTCGAGAAAATATTTGGGCTTACAATTCCATGTTTTCATTTACTTCAATGGGAGCCAAAGTTGATCACTCGATTAACAATGGAACGAGTCCTTACATTTTCAAAATTAGTGGTCAAGTTTGTCATTTGATGAGATCTTTTTTGCCTGCTGATAATGAGTTTCCAAAGTTTGCTCAGTTGTATATTTATGATACATATAACGAGATAGACAATCGTCTTAAAGCTTTTAACTCTCATGGAAAAAACGAAAGGTTTGATCCAACTATTGTTGAAGGTTTGATTAAAATGTTTGATACAACAAATGAATTGGTCAAACTATTTCGAATAGCAAGAGATAAATTTGAAAATGATGGTTTTTCCTCTCTAAAAATGACATTGTTAGGAAGGCAGATAAATGATGGGAAACAATATGAGTAGCCAACAAATGATGAAATAGGTGGTTTGGTAGTTGGTGATATAGGTCATTTTGATTCTAATAGAGATATTATTATAGAGTCCACAAGTCATGAGTTAAAACGTGTTACCAAATTGAATCCAAAATTTATGTCTCTGCAATATCCCATTCTTTTTCCCTACGGCGAAGATGGATATAGACCAGATTTAAAATGGAATGAAAATTATAAAGGTCAAAAAAACAAGAAACAAAGAGTACCCATGAGAGCTTTCATAGCTTACCAAATTCAAGAACGAGGGTCATCGTTGCCTACATTGTTAAAAGAAGGTAGACTTTTTCAACAATATTTGGTCGATTCTTTTGCAACACTTGAATAAGACAGATTAGATTATATCAGGCAAAATCAAAAAAATTTAAGAAGTGAAGTTTATAAAGGAATTTATGATGCATTGATAAGGGGTGATAATGATGCAAATAATTTAAGACAAAAAATTGTGTTGCCTGCTTCATACACAGGAAGTCCAAGGTATATGATTAATAATTATCAAGATGCTATGGCTATTTGTAGAGAGCATGGACATCCTGATTTATTCATAACATTCACCTGTAATGTTAAGTGGTCAGAAATTGTAAGAGAATTTGAAAACAAACCAGGATTTAAACCTGAAGATAGACCAAATATAATTTCAAGAGTCTTTAAAATGAAGCTTCATCATATGCTTGAATTTATCAAATCTGGAAAGCCTTTTGGAGAGGTTGAAGCAAGTAAGTTTCCAAAACTCATTTCTGTGCTTTTTTCATATTTTACAGTTTGTTATTGTTAAACTTACTTCTCTTTTTTTTTTGATTTGTTTTTCAATTTTGTACAAACATATGTTTGTACAATTGAATTTCAAAAAAGAGGTTTGCCTCATTTCCATAAGTTGATATGGTTGAAACCAAATTACAAATGTTTTTCAGCAGCTGATATAGATTCTATCATTTCAGCTGAAATGCCTGATAAAAATATATATCCACAGCTTTACGAAATTGTTAGTTAATTTACGATTCATGGTCCATGTGGTCACATTAATCCAAAATCTCCTTGCATGCATGAAAACAGATGTTCTAAAAATTTTCCTAAATCTTACAAAACCGAAACCATTTTTGAACCAAATGGTTTTCCAGTCTATAAAAGATCTGTAGATGATGGAAATTACATTGTAAAAAATGGAATAAAAATTGATAACAGTTTTATTGTTCCTTATAACACAGACTTACTATTGAGATATAATGCTCACATAAACGTTGAATCATGTTGTCAATCCATGCTTATTAAGTATTTATTCAAATATATAAATAAGGGTTCAGATAGAGCACGTTTAGTTCTTCAAGAAAATCCAAATGATGAAATATTGGCATATCTGAATTGTAGATACATATCACCTTATGAAGCTGTTTGGAGATTGTTTCAATATTCAATACATCATAGAGAACCTTCTATAGAACGATTATCGGTACATTTACCGTTAGAGCAAAGTATTGTTTTCAATGGTGATCAATCATTAGAATCAATTATAAATAAAAAAAACGTCTTGAAAACACAATGTTAACAAGTTGGTTTGAAATGAACCAAATTTTTAATGAAGCACGTGCACTAACTTATGCACAAATGCCCTCAAAATTTTTGTATGATGCACGCAAAAAACCTTGGAAACCAAGGAAACAAAAAGGATCAATCGGTAGAATAATGTATGTACATTCTGCATCTGATGAATTATATTACTTGAGCATGCTTTTGAATGTTAAAAAAGGTGCAATCAGTTTTGATGATATAAAAACTATCAATGGTGTTGTACATCCTTCATACCATGCAGCATGTAAATCATTAGGATTATTAGGTGATGATAAATAGTGGATTGAAGCCTTATCAAGTGCTGTAAATATTGCATCGTCTGCTCAACTTAGACAATTGTTTGTGACAATAATTTTGTTTTGTGATGTAGCAAGTCCTCAAATTCTTTTTGATAGCCATTGGGAAAACATGTATGATGACATTTATACAAATTGCGTAAGACTTTTGGAATTCCTGATATGATTGTCCCACAAGATGAATTGAAAAATTATGCGTTGTTTGAATTAGAATTGCTTTTTAATAATGCATATGCTTCTTTGAAAAACTATCATCTGCCCATGCCTAATGCAGATAAAATGTTGGAAATAAAAAATAGGCTTTTAAGAGAAGAGTTAAACTACGATTGTCAAGAATTATACAAAAAACATAGAGTCTTAAAATCACAACTTAATGAGGGTCAAAAACATGTATACAATACTGTTATAAATGATGTGGATACAAAAAAAGGTGGTCTATTTTTTGTTTATGGTCATGGAGGTATTGGAAAAACTTTTTTATGGGATGTAATTACAAGCAAGCTTAGATCTGAAGGTAAAATTGTTTTGACTGTGGCATCATCAGGAATAGCATCATTATTATCACCAAGTGGTAGAACAGCTCATTCTAGGTTTAAAATCCCTTTGGTCATCACTGATTCATCAATTTGTCCGATAAAAAAAAAACTCATCTTGCTGGATTAATTGAAAAAACAGACTTAATTATATGGGATGAAGCACCTATGAATCATAAATATTGTTTTGAAGCACTAGATAGATCACTTTCAGACATTTTGTCCGATTTGAATCATTTATATAACAATGTCCCATTTTGTGGTAAAACACTTTTGCTAGGTGGTGATTTTCGACAAATATTACCTGTTATTCCTACAGGAACTAAAGAAGATATAATAAATGCTTCATTGAATAGTTCTTATTTGTGACCGCATTTTAAAAATTTTCATTTGAAAGAAAATATGAGGTTGTCAAAAATTGGATTAAGCATTGAAGAAAAAATTAAAATAAGTTCATTTGCAAACTAGATTACAAATAGGTGACGGAGAAATTAATAATGCAAATGCTACAAATAATTCAAATGAAAGAGATGCATCTTTGGTTGAAATACCTGAAGATTTGATGGTAGATTCTTCTATAAATTCCATACATTCAATTTTTTTTGCAACTTATCTCAATTTTGAAAATTGTTTTGACGATGTTGTATATTTAAGAAAACGAGCTATTATAACACCTAGAAATACAGTTGTTACAGATATAAATAATTATATCATCGATTTATTACCTAGAGAGAAACACACATTTTTGAGTTATGATTCTTTGTGCTCTTCGAATACAAATGTTGAAAATCTTGAAATAACGTATCCCACTGAATTTTTGAACAAACTTGACTTCAATGGTTTACCTGCACATAATCTGGTTTTAAAAATAGGAATGCCTATTATGTTGCTGCGAAATTTAAATCAATATTTAGGTTTATGTAATGGAACTAAATTAATAGTTACTCAATTGTTTAATAGAATTATTGAAGCTAAGATTCTTGCTGGAAGCAATATTGGTCATAAAGTTTTCATACCAAGAATCACTCTTACGGCAACAGAAAGCAAATGGCCATTCATTTTTAAAAGACGCCAATTTCCAGTTAGACCATGTTATGCAATGACAATTAATAAAAGCCAAGGTCAATCTTTGAAACAAGTTGGTTTATATCTTCCAGAACCTATTTTTACACATGGTCAGTTATATGTTGCATTGCCTAGAGTAACATCGAGAGACGGTTTAAATTTTCTAATAGAAAATGGAGAAAGTGATGCTAAAAACTGTACTCTAAATATTGTCTTTAAAGATGTATTACAAAATTTACAAGAAAGTTTTTAGTTTTGTAAAATCATGTGTAAATATTTATAAAATGCTTGCTTTCAATTTTATTAAATTGTTTTTGGTTTTAATTTTGTGGTGACACACATGTTTTCGAGTAATTTACATTTTTTGTCTACACTATGTTGGTCACCTTTGATAAAATGTTAAATGCCGTACAAATTTGATTTCAATTTTACATTTACTAGGTTTTAGCGTTGGGCTCAAACTGCACATCATTTTAAAAAATAGCACGTAATTAGACTAATTATGGTGCACGTTTTTCTAATGTACAACAAACAAAAAGTGCCAAAATCTTAGTTTAGTGTAACTAGATAAATCTGATTATCAGTTTAAATTATAAACATTATTACCTTCCTCTGGTGTCACAGTTACAACATTTTCAATGTGATTTTTCCGCTTTTTACATCTGCATCATCCATTCTTTCCAAAGCTGAAAAGAAGATTGATCATCCTGCATATACCACACACAGGTAAGTTAATCTCTTCTACTTTTTTCGCTTTACTTGAATCATAAATTGATAAATTTCAGTCCCTTTTGATATTTTCTTGGAAATTCTTCAGTTAGTCATTTTACTAATCCTAATCACACTTCTTAATCTTATTTGATAATGAAATAACATAGCTGTTTTAACTGAAATAACATAGCTGTTTTAACTAGAATAACAACAAATAACTGTTTGTTTTACCTGTAGAATGTTCTTATATACATAATATTTACCAATTGTATCATGTGACTAAGTACAATTAATGACCTTTGTCATGTCCTTGAATTTCATCTGTCAAATAAGTGTATAGTGATTGGATACGTTGGTTGTCGTTCATGTGAGTCCACATAAGTACAAAAACTGGTGTTCTGTAGAAACATTTCTGTGTTAAAACCATTGACCTCAAAATATTTTGTAAACTTAACTACAAGGTTTTCTCATGTTCTAATAAATGTAGATATAAATGTAGCTTACATAATTAATCTTTGCACCTAAGATGCAATTGTCATTGTTGACATTTTGATTGTTGGTGTTAATCAGCTTTCTACAAAACCCAAAACCCTCATTTACACAGAACTGCAGAAACTGGAATTAAAAACCTACAGCAGCAGGATTCGGTGGTATGTACAAAATTTCAAACTTTATTGGCTTTTTTCCATCTGTATTTTCTATTTAAATTCAATGTTTACTGACTTTTCTCTTCAGAGGAATCAGTTGTTACCGATGCATATAAAAACTATCTTCTTTTTACCTTATTTGAAAACATGCTCAATTCTTTCTCTGAGCGCTGGTGGGTTCAATTGAACATCCAAAAATCTGACTCAACCTACCCCCACCAAAAATATACCTCTCTATTCATGAATAATTTAATTCCTCATTGATTAGATTTAACTTCTTTATTGTTAAGGAGTGTTTCACCTCAACTAAGTTATGTTAAGGAATTGTATTTTTAATGGGAACATCTTAATTTTCCATTTATTTTTTTGGACGTTCAACTTCAACCCATCAGTGAACAGCCAACTAATTGACAATGTATATAAGCCCGGCAAAAAGAAGAAAGTGTTTATAGGCATTCGTAACAACTCATTCATTTGAAGAGAAAAGATGGAAATGATGATTCCTTCTGCAAACAATGAAAGCTCAAGTAACAGAGCAAGTAATATATATGTGTTACGTAGAGGCACAAAAATAGTTGTATCTGATCCATCTTTGTACACCATCTCATATCTTTTTTACCTTGAAAATGCTTTTACAATTGCTAAGTAACAATCTTACCATTTATATAATTCCAACTATTGTTGTTGTTTAAATTCTTTAACGTAATTCTACCGTTTAGACCAAAACATGTAAACAATCGTATAAGCTATTCTAATCCCGCAGCAACGTGCGGACAAACCTTTCTAGCTATCTATATACCAAAACCCGGTGGCAAAATACTGTTCATGAGCAGTGTTTTGGCGGAACTGCCCTTCAGCTGCTGCCCTTTCACAGCTATTTTCATCCGTTCAGTATAGTGAATTTACAATTTTACCCTTTGAATACACGTGTTGGTCATCGTGGCAAAGAAACCTTCTTCTACGGGATCTCGACGCGTTGATGTGGTTCTAGAAATTCTGGTCCTTCTGGGCTCTTCGTTCCATTTCGAAGCCAAGCTCTCAGACGTCTGCTTCTTTTTAAAAAAACTCAAGCCCTCTCCTTCCCGAACACACCTCCCGCAAACTTCTCTGCTGCGTCTTCTGCGATTAACACTTTTGAAACAAGAAATTAAATCGATCTCCAAAAGTTCAACCCCCAAACTGGATCAGGATCCATCACCATCTCGCGGTGCCTTGCTCAGATCGGCTCTGCACTCATCATCGATGCCTCTGCCTTCACGGAGGACTCCTCAAATCCCATCACCGATAAAGGTGAAGCACGGCCACCTCTCCCTTTCTTCGTTTTCATGGCCGAATGTCAAATCAAGCGACTCTGACTCATGCATGTGTGTATTCTGTAAAGAGGGCTTCTCAATCTTTTGTCTGGACTAAAGAAAATGAGGATGGGGCTCTCGAAAATTTCAAATCCCAAAAAAGAGAAAGGTATAGATTTTGTTTAGTTTCTTTGTATCTATAAGAATAATTTTTATTTTAGGTTTCTTCAAAACTGCTGGAGTTTGGATTTCATATGTTTTTTTCAGGCGATTTAGTTGTTAGATCTTATGGATATTTAGGTATGAATTGGCAGAAGATTGTGCAGACGATGATGAAGCAAAGCAGGTGATTTATAACAAGTGACTTTTTCTTTGTTCTTTATTGTACTATAGATTCGAATTTATCATTATAAATTTTTTTTTTTTGTGCAGTTGTATGGTCGGGTTTTGTGCAAAGTGTATGAAAATCATTTGAATGCTGAGAACCTATTATATTCGCGAAGTCCAGGCAATGCTGCTCTACATGATACAAGAGATCGACACCTTCATCCATATGTAAGTTTCTCTAATAAATACTTTGAACAAATGCTTTATGAATTTGAGTTTTTTTCTTCTGATTATTTTTTATGCAGAGGTGGTATTAATTTTCCTTTGACTAGAAATTTAGAGGTTTCTTAAGGTACAATGTTATCAAACTCAATTTTTCTAATTTTCTGATTTTGGGGTATTGCAGGTAGTGCTAATATACAGATTTTCTGGGATTTTTTGTTTTCGAATGGGTATGTGCTGTTTTTAACGTTTCGGTTCTCACGTGTTTCGTTCTTTTATTCTGTTGTTTGCCTGCTTTCGTGTTGCTTCTTAATTTTCATTTTTCAATGTTGGGTGATGGAAATTTGTAAAAATAGTTGTAGTTTTCTGAGAAAGTTGGGGATTTTAGTTATATTTTCTGTGTAATCCCAACTGTAAGACTGAAAAATAATTGAAAATTGATGGTTTTTTTTTTTTTTTTTCACTTTCTCTTAAATGTTTTTTCTTGAATTTAGAAGTGTCTTTCCCGATTGGTTACTATGGTTCTGCTCTCTCTAAATAGTTATTTCTCTCCAACCTTTTTGTCTAATTTTATTTTTCATTTTTTTGGTGGCTTTTTGCAGAAGTTAGCATGAGATTTTCACATGACATGGATGATAAGTAGAGAAACTCATCTGGAGAATGAACCCACCAAGGTATATGCAAAAATCGTTCTTTGGGTTCATATAGAAGTATGAATTTTCTTTTAGCGTATAACTTTGATGCAATAATTTATCTCAGTATCACCATGGGTCATCTGAATATCAGCCTTTTATTTTGTCTTATAGTTTTATCATCATATGGCATGGAGAGCTCTGTAAGGTACTCTCTGCAATTTATTGCAAAATAATGTCAATTTTTCCTTCTTTGGAAACAACTAGGAGCAAGTCTGGTATCCAAACTATATGTTCGCTGCATGTAGCACTTGAAAAGATTAAGAATGTTCTTTAGCATTGCTCAGAATGTAGTCAACTTTATTTGATAGGTATTCCCTCAATTTGCATTTGTAATTTATGCAGTAGTACTACTCCAACTTTTCAAGTAAAAAATTGTTTCCCCCCTCTACTCTGGAGGAATAAATTTCTGTTTTGGTGTTTAAATTTGTTTCATTCATGATGAGTTTGTATATAAATTGCACCTGTCTATAATGGGCAAATTATTTGTTATCATTTAGGCTACAATGGAATTGCAAATTTTTCAAGTATGTCTTAGATTCTTGGTTGCATATTCACCTACTCACAACTATTGTATTCTGTCTATTGACTGGATGGATTTTTATAATTTCCAGACCTACGGTTGCAATGCTTTTGACATGTTAAATTGGAGTTGCATCTCTTTTTTTTGGTTGTTCACGAAATTCATTATCTTACTAGCTTGGGAATTAACTGATACATTTTATCCGCTCGCGTGATGTCAATGGGTCTTGAAGTTGTTGCTGCAAGCTTTAATTCATCAGTGTCTGGATCATTGTACCTATCTGTTGGTCGAATGCTGACGTGAGTAATAATTTTAAATTTTACATCTTGAAGATTAATCATAAGTTGTGTTTAATTTGTGATGTTTATGATGCCCTTTAGATTTCCACATTTGTTGGTTTCATTTATGTAGTTTCATGGGTGATACGATTACAGAGGTACTATAGGAAGTTGCTGAATTTCATGCGCACTATTAAGGTTGGACTCTTTCTCACACACTCCCATTTTCTTGAATGTTGACCGGGTTGTGAGTATTGTTATTTCTATATCAGTTTGTTGAAATTGGCAAACGCAGCAAGGTTAAGTATGAGCTCGACAAGAAAAGTGGCCTTACAGTAGTAAGATTCTTCTTTTTCTTCACTTACAGGTTGCACGTCTAATTTTTGTTGAAATGCAACTTAATTGATGATCATCCTGCTAGATGAATTGTAACTGAATTGATTTTAATTTTTGTTTCAGAAACTTAGTTGATATGGAAATTGAACTTTTTTAAATCCTATTATACTCAGTTATATTACACTATTGCGTCTGGATTAGCAATTTTCATACGATGTCACCTATAAAGTTTGTTGTTTTATCATGTCATGTATTAGTTTGTTGCGTATGGACTAGCAATTTTCATACGATGTCACCTATAAAGTTTGTAGTTTTATCATGTCATGTATTTTATGTTCAATCACCAGAAGTAGAAATGATTGCTTCTTTGTTCAAGCCTATGTTCAATAAAGATTGGGGGCATAATCCTATACTAAAACCCAACACAAAAATACTGTTCATTAACAGTAAATGGACTGTTTTGCCCTTTAATTCCTTTGTGATTTGTTGTTTTTTGACCTTTTAGCACAGCAAAAAGACCATTGTGCCTTCCTACCGCACGCGTCTATCGTCCGTGTAGCTTTTGCTTCTTTAAATTTTTTTTAAAAATTTTTTTTTTTTAAGCTTTTGGTTTTTCTTTCACCATCCTCATCCATTTTCCACCTACTCTTTTGGTTCCTTTGTGATTTGATATTTTTTTTTACCTTTTGACCCTCTGTTTTCCACGTGTTCATTATTGGGGGGTTTTCTGTTCAGAGGTTGGTTGTTTTATTTTTATCATTTTACTCAGATTTTTTTGGCCTCTGTTCCACGTGTTGATGATCGGGGGCGTTTTCTGTTCAGAGGCCTTATTGCTTTTTCTTTCGTTTTCATCGCATTCTCTCCTCACTTTTTCCTTTTGTTTTTCCGCTTCTCTCTTTCGCGCTTTCCCTTTCGTTTTCACTTTGTTGTCTTCGTCTTCTCACCTTTGCTCCTGCGCTTCGCACGCCGATTTCTTCACGTCTGAAGTCTTGCTGTTTTGTGGTTAGTTCTGGGTTTTTTTGTGCACCACTTTTTGCTGCATTGCTTTGAATGTTATATGCTTGGGAATGTAAATTTGGATTTTAAATGGGTTTTTTGTTCGAGTTTTTTGGTTGTGATTTTGGGAATTTTGTTTGTAGCTTCGGATTCTAGGTGATGAAGGTTAATTTGGTTTTGTTTTTCGATTTCAGGAGATTGGGTTTTTAGAGTTTGAGACTTTTCTTTGAAGCCTGCGAAGACCTCTGTGTTTAAGGTGAGTGGTTTTGAAATTCCATGGTTTTGATTCTTCTTGCAGCCTGAGGTGTGATTTTAGATTTGAAAGTTCCAAACTTTTTTATTAATCTTAACCCAGATTACATAACTATAATTAAATTAAACTTTTTTTTCCGGTTATGTAGCTGAAGTAGCTAAAGTTAAGAAAGAACAATTGTGGCTTAAAGTCTTCATATTTGAAAGTTGAATCTCAGCCATTGAAAGGCTTTGTGAACGTGTCCTCACGTGTGCAGCAGACCTTCATAGCAATTTGGGGTGAGTCTTCATTATCCAGTACATGTTAAGTTTTAGATAGGATTTAATGCATGCTGAAGATTGGGATTTGGGAAAGTTTTGGAAATTCATGGTTGGATTGTCAATTGGTGTTGGGAATATGGTTGTTCTGAGAATTAAGGTTAGGATTAGGAGTGGTGCTAAAGCACATTTTATATTATTGCATAAAACTTAGTTTGTATATTTGGATTTCACCTGTTTTTTAATTCATTTATATGTTCTGTTATGATTTTTCTAATATCTGCATGTTGAAATACTTGGAGTTAGAATTAATAAGGATTGAATGAAACATCAATTTTTTATCAGATTGGTATGGCTTACAAAGTTAAGGAGTAGTTTAAGATACAGTCTAGGGAATTTCTTTAACTGAAAATAGTTGTTTTCATGAGGTAGATAAGTTACAATGTGGTGCTTCTATATCAAGAAGTGATTTTATATGGATACAACCATGTATCAAATTTTAAGAATTTTAACTTGCAGGCATTCAAGTTTTTCCATGACTTAGACAATTTGTTTAAACATTTCAAAATGCTAGATATAATTATATGTATACTGTTGGTCACAGCATGTTACGACAATGTATTAACTTTGGGTGTGTTATTAGCTGATGTTACAGATTGGGTTTTGACTGATTATCACCAAAATTATAGATAATTACAGTGGTATATCGAATTTTAACAATTTTAACTTGCAAGCGCTCAGCTTCTTTTGCAACTCAAACAATTTTTTTAAATATTTGGATATACATGTAGACTGTCAACGAAACATGATAACTTTCCAATGCAAACGATGTGACGTTGATGACAAATTTGGACCCTAGATCCAAAATGACTAACGTGATATAGTTTATGATTATATCTTAACAAAAAGATAGAGGAATCAACAATTTTTGTTACTTTGTGTTTCCTCTTCCTCTGTCTGATTTTTTTTTTTTTTTTTTTTCACAGATGGCTATACTACACTTCCGGTCCTGGATCATGTTGTGTTCTCTCAAACTAAATCAGTTATTCAGTCATTTGAGGTTCTGTGATTTCCTTATCTTTATAATGTTCTTTGGCATTTAGGAGTACAATTTGTTCCTTTGGACCAGTTAATGAGGAATGAATGATACATTTATGATTTAGAGTGGTAATCATAATGGTTATGCTAATATATTAAACTTGGGTGTATACTTCATTCATATGCTTAATTGGGTTTTAGCCATTTGTTACAAGAATGACAGCCGTCACTGTCCACTGTTTTTCTCTCAGTGAAACTGTATTTTATAATCGTATAATCGTTTTGTTCTTATGATTAAGCTTTGTCCGGTGACAGTTTATGAATTTAAAAAAAATTATTTCTTCTTTGAGCAGGGTAAATGGAAAACATAGCTCAAACTCCTATCGATAAATTACAGCCGTATCTAAAGGCGGAGAAGATAAGAGTCCGAATTTGCAGGATATGGAAATTGTCGATCCCCGGAACTATTCAAACATACACAGCTCTGCACTGTGTTACTTGATGAAATGGTGAGTGGTTGTTATCCATCTGTGTTAATTAAGACTGATAACAAGAGTAATTAATGCTGCAATAACACTTTGGTCTATGGTGTTTATTTTTGCATGCCGAGTAATAACCCTTACGTTTATTTAGATGAATAAAGTGTGTGATCAGTCTTTTAATTTGACTCTTTCTATTTAGCTTAATTTATGTATACATGATTTATTTTCAATTTATGGATGTTCATATTTCTCATATAAAATCAAATTGGTATCGTGATTTCCTTATTGCTTGCATTTCTAATCTTTTCTTTTCTTTCTTCCGTTTTGCTATTGTTAATTGTAAAGCAACATGCAGTTGAAGCATGCACAACAGACCTCGACTATGAAATTGTTGCTTCCAAAATAGAAGCTGGCAGCTGTTATGAAATTATGGCTTTTCGTACCAGTAGAATGAGGGGTCAATATAGGGTTGTGCCGCATGATACCCAAGTCGTATTCACAGGTAAAATATTTTTTTTTAAATTGGCAAGTGTTTCCACCCATCCCTTGGCATCGATTCTTCTTACAAGATTATAACACACTTTATCCTCGGCTTAACAGAGTTGACATCCTCACAGGTAATATAGTATATATGTATGTGTGTGTATATATATATGTATATATGTACATATATAAATCTATACACCTATTAAAAAATTATTTGTCTTTATTTTTGTAAAATAGATTTTAGCAATTCAATTCAATTTATTTGTTAAAATACAAGATGTCATTGGTCATGTTATCGGTGTACAACATATGGAGCCAAAACAAATTAATCAGAGAGTTGCTCAAAAGTGTGAAGTGGTTATTCAAAATATCAGGTTGTTTCTCCCCTCTGCTTACTGTAATTTTAAATTATTTTTCATATCTATTATATTTGTCTTGCACCATTTTTTAAATTTGATCTGCCAATTCTACATTGTTAGAGAATTATATAATACTTATGATATTGACTGTCTACTTTTTTGATATAATAATTGAATGCATTGTTTCTTGCTGTATGAAAATCTGTTTTCAATTTGCTTTTGCAGCAGAAAAGAACTGAAGGTTACGCTATGGGGAGATGTTGCTGAGAATTTCTGTTCTTTGTCGATGGAAGCATTGTCTCCGCTGATTATTGTCGTTTTCACGAGTTTGAAAGTAAAGTTATACCTAGGTATTTAATTTCATTAAAAATTAATATATTTCATATCTTTACTGTCCGGTTTTTAAATATAATATGGTGTAAATTGATTTAACCATCTTTTATAACATGACTTCAAAACATTTGTCATCCCTGATTGATTTTTTATCTGATTTATTATCAATAATGAAATAGGTATTTGTCAATTTTATTTATGAATCTACAGTAGAAACTTTAAACTGATATGATATTATCTAGACTCTTTATTAATGTTGTACTCATGTTGTTTCCATTATATTTTTCGATTCACAGGTAAGATTGTGTTGAATACCACTGGTTCCTTGCTTTTCTTCCTTGATCCAGATATCCCAGAGCTAAACTCATACAAATCAGTGTGGGTACATTTACATTTCTTCAGAGACAATGAAAATGCCTATTATTTTTACAAACTTATTCAAGTCACATTATCTTTTAAAACCCGCAGGTGTTTTTGATTGGACAAAGACTGTTAAAACAGTCACCCTCTTCACAGCAAGCAAATGAAGCTCAAATTTTACAAACTGCCAAGAGAGTGATGATTGATGAATTAGCTTTCTTGGATCCAGATTTATATAAGGTATAAAACTCTAATATAACTTTTTATGTTATTTTTGATAACTAAAATTTCTACAAATTTACTTAAAATTATTTCCATGCTGACTCATCGTCATACAAATATGTATCAAAACATTTTACAGGACGAAACATTTTTGTGCAAGGCATCCGTTAAGCGTTTTGACACATGCTTTCAATGGTGGTACAGTGCTTGCCCAAATTGCATAAAGCAGATGCATAAGGATCCAACGAGTGGACAATTTGTTTGCCAAAAACACCCCAACCAGATTCCAACGCCTTGGTAATGTGTAACATCCTCTGTTTCAATTCTGTGTCTTGCAAATTCAAATACAACATGTCACCGTGTCATCGCTTTTTCTTTGATTTATATATGATTAATAAATTATGCTCTTCCTCACTTAGCATCAGTACTATTTTGCGTTTAATACATTGGTACAAAAATAATCTCACTTGAATGATCGTTTGTGTCAAATGTATATCACCCCAATTTTTCAATATAGGTACAAAGTAAATTTGATTCTTGAGGACCACACCAATGAAATCACTGCTTTAGTAATTGGTATATCTGGCGAAAAGCTATTTGGAGCACCTTGCAAAGATTTGGTCCTAAATCAGAGATTGCTGGATCAACAACAATTACCCAATGAGTCTCAGATTGATAGGGCATAAAAAAATTTATCACCTGCGTTTTGGCAATAGAAGAAAGTTTTAATTCAAGTGATGTTCTCATTTACAATGTCTCTGACAATAGAAATATTCACCCAACAACTCCAGAGACATTATTAAGGGAAAAAGTTTTTATCACAAATGGTCGCTGACATTGATCAAGCACATCATTTTGGTTCCTGACATTGAAAATCAATAGAAATGGTCCCTGAGATTGATCAAACACATCATAAATGGTCATTCCGTTAAAAATTCTTTGGGCAATTTTCAAAGCTTCGTAATTCAATTGTTTCTTAACCAAATTCGACTCATAATATATCAAAATAAAGATAGGAAAGTGTAGAATAAGATTATATTTATTTGGAAGTCGAATGGTTTTTGAAGATAGCTGAAAAATAGTCTCAAATGTGATTGGTTCGTGGAAAAATTGGAAAACTTGCCGGAAAGTGGGTGAACTTTAAACGTTCGTAACTTCTTCAATAATCAACGAAATTGAGTGATTCAAAAACGAAAATCATTTTTTTCGACGAGACGAAGAGAACGGTATATTTCTTGTTGGCTAACTCGTCGTAGTTTGGTAGGAAAACGGCTCGAAATTGGCTAACTCGAAAATGGTTATCTAATTTTGAGCTCTTTTTTGGCCAAAGTACGACGAGTTAGCCATAAAAAAAGATACAATTCTCTTTGTCTTGTCGAGAAGTAAGATTTTTGTTTTTGAATCACTTGATTTTGTTGATTATTGAAGAAGTTATGAACGTTTAAAGTTTACCCAGTTTTCGGAGAGTTTTTCAATTTTTTCGCGGACTAGTCACATTTGAGGCTATTTTCAGGCTATCTCCGGCAACTATTGGGCTTCCAAATAGGTATAATCTTGTACTACACTTTTCTATCTTTATTTTGATATATCATGGGTCAAATTTGGTTAAGAAACGATTAAGTTACGAAACTTTGAAAATTGTCCAAAGAGTTTTTAACGGAATAACTATTTGTGATGTGTTTGATTAATCTCAAGGATCATTTCTATTGATTTTCAATGTCAGGGACTAAAATGATGTGTTTGATCAATGTCAGGGACCGTTTGTGATAAAAACCCTAAGGGAAATTACTGTGTCCTCAACTGCGGTTTCGTCTTCTATGTCAACACCAAACACACCTGCAGAATCACGCAAGCGAAAAAAGGAGTCAGTGAGATGACCTTTTTATGGGTAATGAACAAAGGTTTGTTTTCTATCTTTCCTTTATACAGGTTTTAAACTGTTCTCTATTCATTTTTTTCTAACATTTGTCATTTATTTGAAACAGTGATGTAGAAGAAGCATCATGACCAAGTGAAAAAAACTTTGATCAAATTCCAATCAAGCTGTTAAAAAGAAGATCACCTCCCACTCCTCCAAAGCCAGATTTGACTCCAAAAAAACAATAGGTGCCAATACTTTTCCATCACTTTTTCTTCTTATCTAAATTTATTGAAGTAGAAGTTTAATGCGTATCTAAATGTTTCTCATTCTTTTCCTTTTGTTTAGGTTAGTTTCCCCATCATGAAAAATACTCCAGCATAACTCTTGCCACTCGGTGAAAAAATTTCCAGCTTTTCCTAATTTGCATCAAACAATGCTTCTAATATTTTTTTGTGATGCAAATAGTCCTTGGTGATAAACACTGTATGGTATTTTTTGCATGTACATACACCAGCGCTTTGTAATGTTTACTAAGCGCTGCCGCTTACCGAAAATTACATAGAACTCCTAGAATACAATAGATGGGTCTAATATTTTTTTGCCTGCAGATGTACACAGATTTGATAGCCTTTCGTGTACAGATATTACTGCTGCCCGAAATTATGCATAACTGCTGCAACAAAATGGATGACTATGGTGTATTTTGCATATGGACAAACGACAATGCTACTCTTTTAGACATACAATGCACCAGCTAAATCTTTAGGCTGCAATTTTTTTTTGTCTTTGTTATAAACAATGTTAACGCTTTAAACCACCATCTGTACATCTTTTGAACACAACATTTCATAGAATTTTCAAACCCACAGCATCGCGCTGGCACCACTACCTAGTGGTCTACTATTAATGCAATGTTTTGTATTCTTACAACTTTCAATAAAAATAACTAAGTCAAAAATAATTTTTGTAAGCAATAACCTTGAGTTAATCACACTAAACACTCATTGAGTTTTATTGAGTTTTCACAAAACTCCCTCACGTTTGAAACATTACACAAACCACCCCTCCCCTCAAGTTTTAATTTACTTTCATATAACTCGTTCAGTCAAAATTTGGCTTATAAATTTACTAATTTACCTTTATCAATTACTTGAAACTAATACAGAAAAACTTTATAATTATGTAAAAATTAAAATTCATTAAACACTTTTAAAAAAGGCGAATTCGAACTACATTATTACTAACATATTGTGAAGCTAAGTCACCCCGTTTTCGTAGTGTAGACAATATTGTTTGTTAAAAAAAAAAAAGACAAGACAAAGACCATGTGGACAAAAACAAATTAAGAAAAAAAAAATCGAAAAAAAGTTGTTCATCTTCTTTTTTCCCTCCCACCCAATCGAGCAACCACAGTGGTGGAGCCAGATTTTTCAGTGAGGAGGGGCCACTCACAAAGGGTTTTTTTAATTTTTTTAAAGTATAGTATTTACATATCTACCAAACATCATGTTAATTATATATATTAAAAGTAATCAAATGTCCAACATAACATGCATAGATAATATTACATGTTCACAAAAATTATAATTGCCCGCAATGAGTTTTTATGTTTTAAAATCATTGTATTATATTTATAACTTTGTCGCCTATACTATTAAATTCAATGAGGTCAATAAAAACTTTACAAACCATAACTCTCCTGTATTATGTAGAATAAAGAAAAAACAATAGAGAACTAAAGAAATTTTAAACTTATTTTTTGAATACAGTTTGAATTTGGGATGACAATTAAAATGTATGAGATTTCAACAAGAAAAAAGGGAATAGCTCTGGAACCTGACAACGCTGTTAAAGAGTTTATAATAAAAATTGAACGATTTCTATTCAAAGAAAGGCGAAATATTGCTTTGATTTAAATGCTATTAATTTGTGCTAGGGAAATAAGTAAAATACTAAAGTTAATTGTGAGATGAGCCGCTGTAGTTATGTTTGAAGCTTTTGGAAAGCAGGACTTCAACTCTTCAAGCAAAAGAAACATGCATAATTCCCCAATATATATAGGTCGAGATGGGCCCAGGCACTCCCTGGTCCCTTACTCCCTCCGCTAGTGAGCAATCACCTCCATCTCCATCTCCTCTTTTCTCCATCACCACCACCACCCATTCAAACTTTGAACAAACCAAAAAACAATATCTCCATCTCTTACCATGTGTAAAATGCTTATAATTTTACATATGTTGTAGGCCTATTTAACTGAGCTATCTAAGGGATTAGAGAGGGAGGGGACCGGCGGTAGTGATAGAGAGAAGAGAGAGATTTAATTGTGAGGTGTGGTGTTGTATCACCCCATTGTGCCTTTATTTATAGTAGTATAATAGGCAAAAACCTTACCTTTTAGGATTACAACTCTTAATAGGTAATCAACTCCTAGTAGGACTATAAGAGATATTCTTAGATTTACTAGGATTTACACAATTACATTCATATTCTAAATATGACTGCAACACTCCCTCTTGAGTGTGTAAATACTCAACAAACCATTGCATCAGATCTTCAGCAGAGAATGTAGAACATTTGATGAAGTCATCGGCACAACGGGTGAACGCGAGTCTCAAATTTAAGAAAGTATGCATTTGTAGTAAAACCTACAAAATCTCGCTATGGTAAAACCTAAGGCATGGGGAAAACCTATAGACTAAGGAGAAAAGTGAGAAGTATGCATAATGTCTAAAACAAACATCAAACATGACGAAGGTAGTGAACTCAACGGAGTATGATCATCCTAGGATGGGTGCCTCGTTAAAACCTCGTTAGGTAGCAAAAACCTAGTGGGAAAAATGCTCCTAATCGTAGGAAAAAGAGTACATTGAGATTGAGTATGCTTCTGGATACTTCCCTTGAGTTAGACATAACTTATAAATAAGAGAACTACAAGCAATTCAACTCAGATAATTTACGCATACCGATTCCTTGGACGAGCTTCTGAAAAGTAGACTCGGGCAATGACTTGGTGAAGAGATTGGCCAAGTTGTTTTGGGAACGGATTTGCTTGACTTCAATGTTCTGATGCTGTTGTTGCTGGTGAGAGTAAAAGAACTTCGGCGCTATGTGCTTGGTGTTGTCTTCGTTGATGTATCCCTTCTTTAACTACTCGATACATACTGCATTGACTTCAAAGATCGTCGTAGGAAGGTCAACAACGGAAGTAAGACCATTACTGCTTCGAATATGTTCCATGACTGCTTTCAGCCAAAAACACTCACGCGATGCTTCATGCACGGCGAGAATCTCAACATGGTTCGAAGAAGTCGCAACTAGTGTTTGCTTGGTAGACCTCTAAGATAGAGCGGTGTCTCCAATGGTAAAGACATAACCCGTTTGAGAACGTGCCCTATGTAGGTTAGACATATATCCAGCATTTGCGTAACCAGCAAGGCGAGAATCATTTCGAGAATCGAAAGGGGTGGCAATACTCAAAGATTCGCTGGTATAGAACAAGCCCAAATCCGTTGTACCCTTGAGGTAGCGGAAAATGTCTTTAACACCATTCCAGTGCCTGCGTGTGGGCGCATTGCTGTATCTTGCCAAAAGATTAACAACGAAGGAGATGTCGGGTCTAGTGCATTGAGCCAAGTACAATAAAGCCCCAATTTAGCATGTAGAGTCCGAACAACCATAGGTGTACTCGAAGGCTTCGCTTTATCCTCATTAAAACGTCACAACACTTTTTGGGTGTAGTTCAATTGATGTACTAGGATTTCATCCGAACAATGCTTGATCTCCAGGTTGAGGCAATATCGAGTTTTCCCAAGATCTTTCATCTCAAATTCTGATTTCAAGTGGGTAGCAATTTCTTTAAGCTCTGCGGGAGTTCCAATGAGGTTCATGGCATCGACATAAACTGCAACGATTGCAAATCCAGAATATGACTTCTTTATGAACACGCATGGGCATAATTCATTGTTCACATAACCCTGACTTGTCAAATATTCATTCAGACGGTTATACCACATCCACCCGAATTGTTTCAATCCGTAGAGTAACCTCTTCAGCCTAATTAAGAGAGTGTTTTGTGGTCTAGAACTATTTGAACTAGTCAATGGAAGTCCTTGGAACTTTCATGTATATTTTCGTATCTAGATCCCCATAGAGATACGCGGTTACCACATCCATAAGCTGTATATTCAGTTTTTTGGAAACTACCAAACTGATTAGGTAGCGGAACATTATAACGTTCATTACGGGGGAATATGTCTCCTCGTAATCAATTCCAGGGCGCTGAGAGAAGCCTTGCGCTACAAAGTATACTTTGTATCGCACTATTTCATTCTTCTCATTACGCTTCCTCACGAAAACCCACTTGTAGCCAATGGGCTTCACATGTGGAAGGGTAGGAGCTACGGGCCCAAACATTTTACGTTTCGCAAGCGAATCGAGTTCGACCTAGATTGCTTGTTTTCAATTTGACCATTTTGTTCTACGTTGGCATTTATCGATGGAACGTGGTTCAATGTTATCGTTAAGCATGATGTCAGTAGCTACTGAGTACGCAAATGCATCGTCAACGATCATCTTATTTCGATTCCAAACCTCATATAATACTGTGTAGTGTACCGAAATCTCACGATTCTCGGGAGGCCGGTGTGTCTTGTCGAAGACATCGACGTAATCTAGAATAACCTCATGCGTTGGAACAAATGAGTAAGCGATGGTCGGATTCAAACTAGGGTCACTATTTGGTACCGATTTCCTCTTCCGGGGTTGTGAATCCTTTGAACCAAAAGGTCTGCCACAATTTAGGGTCAGAACAAATGATTGGCTAGCCGCCAATGTACTGGGCTGCGTGGAAGGTGCGGCCTCCTCACCTTCAGGGATGGTCCGACCTTCCCAGGTGGGATGATGACGTACGTGGGGTACATATATCCTTGCAAATGAGTTTGCAGCGGGTATATGTGATATTGTCACCTTTGCTAGATTAGTAAAAGCATCTGGCATGCTCTAAGCAACGCTCTGAAGATTTATAATTCTGCATACCTCAGTTTCAGACTGAGCAGTGCGAGGATCTAAATGAGACATAGTAGGAGTATACCACGACTATTTGCGGCGTTCTCCACGAACGTTGGCATGTTTATCTCCCTCTAACGATGGGAAGACTATTTCATCAAAGTGACAATTCGCAAAATGTGCAGTAAAGAGATCTTCTGTCAAGGGTTCTAAATAGCGAACAATTGATGGTGAATCGTAACTGACATAGATTCCCATTTTTCTTTGAGGACTCATTTTGGTACGTAGTGGCAGCACTATTGGCACATAAATGGCGCACCCAAACACCCGTAAATGCGAGACGTTAGGCTCGTATCCAGTAACCAATTGTAACGGTGAATATGGTTGAGTAGCGGTGGGCCTCAGGCGAACCATCATAGCTACGTGCATTATTGCATAGCCCCAGGCAAATACCGGCAGTTTGGTTCTCATAACCAAAGTCTGAGCTATCAATTGAAGGCGCTTTATGAAAGCTTCTGCCAGGCCGTTTTGGGTGTGAACATGGGGTGTAGGATGTTCCACTTCAATCCCTACTGACATGCAATAATCGTCAAAGGTCTGTGACGTAAACTCTCCAGCATTATCCAGTCGGATCGACTTAATCGGATAATCAGGGTGGTGAGCCCTTAGCTTAATAATTTATGCTTGGAGTTTAGCAAATGCAGCGTTGCGTTTGGACAACAGGCAAACATGCGACCATCGTGTCGATGCATCAACCAACACCATAAAATATCTAAATGGTCAGCAGGTTGGTTGGATAGGTCCACAAATGTCCTATTGAATCCTCTGAAGAAACTTAGTTGGGGGGGGGTCGTGAGTAATCTTTGTAAATGAGGGTTGAGTATTCAACTTCCCCAAAGAACATGCTTTGCATGGCGGGAATCCAACGTAGGGAGGTAACTGATGCCCATGAGATGATTTGAGGACTACGACACATCATGTCACGTCCAGGATGTCCCAAACGATCATGCCAAAGCAACAAAGTGCTCTGGAACTCAGGCATAGGGCCGGCCACATGATTGTCTTCTATGCTATAAATGATTGTGATGTACAACCCACTCAAGAGACATTCCAACTTCTCGTAAATACGTTTCTGGCCATATTTGTATGAAGTGACACAAAGAAATTCAGAACCATTATCTTCAGTGGTTTTAATATGCTATTAATGATCTCGAATATCTCTAAAACTCAGCAACGTTCTTTTGGAATGTGGAGAATAGAGTGTCTCCTTAATGGTCAAGATTGTACCATTGGACAACATGATACAGGCATTTCCGTATCCTTCAATTAGGTTGGATGGGCTTGAGAGAGTTGTCAGATGAGCTTTCTTGGGTATCAAGTTAGTAAAATAGTGTCGCTCACGTAAGATGGTGTGTGTAGTAGCACTATCAGCCAGACAACTAACTTCCCCACTAGACATACCTAGAAAGAATTTGATTGAATTGGTCACATGCATAAATATAATTCCATTCATTCAAATGAGCAATTCAAGAAAATAATATCCATCACATAACAATCCATTATTCAGAACAAACCAAGACCAAGCAAATTATTCCAAATACTTAGAAAAATTATTCAAACTTAAACCATAAACCTAGAAAAATAGGGGAGAGGGGCCGGCCACTCCTAGTGGGTTAGGCCACTAGGGGTAAACACCCTAAAAACATGTCTAATTTATTCGTCCATAGGAGCTGACGCCTCTTGAAAATCCGATATCTCCATTGATGTATTAGCATATTCCGGATGATCTATATGTGCAAAGTTAGACTCACGATGGGAATGATACTTGGCAATAGCCTCAGGGGAAGCTCGACATACGCGTGACCAATGATCCCTTGATCCACATCGATAGCACATGTCCAGTTCAGTTGATGTAGGTTGAACGAGAGCTTTTCCTTTGTTCTTGAAGTTTGGGGCTTTAAGGGCAAGGGGTGGACACTGCTGGGTCGAATTTCCTCCCTTGGGGCCGGCACTCTATTGACCATAGGCCCGTGGTTAGGCTTGCCGCACATTACCATGGCCACGACGATTCTTGCGTCGTTTGTGGCTGCTAAAATGTATCGTATACACTTCAGGCGCGACATTCGAGCCAGTCGGTCGAGCTTGATGATTCTTCATCAAAAGCTGGTTTTACTTTTCAGCGAGAAGTAGTACAGAGATCAAATCCGAAAATTTGGTGAACTTCTGTGCCCTATATTATTGCTACATGACAATATTAGTGGCATGGAAGGTCAAATAGGTCTTTTCCAAGAGATCTGATTCGGTAAGTTCCACTTTACAGAATTTCAGCAGTGATCAGATCCTCAAACTTCAAAGTTGTATTCATTCATGGGCTTAAAGTCTTGGAAGCAAAGATGCTGCCAGTCGTGTCTTGTTTTAGGCAAGTATATGTCTTTCTGGTGATCGAAACGGTCGGCTAGAGCAAGCAAGAGGTTGCGTAGGTCCTCCTTAGCGAGGTACTCGGTTTGTAGTGCATCATGGATGTGCCTGCGAATGAAGATTATTGCATTAGCCTTCTGAGCTTCGTCAACAGGTTTGTCGTCAGTAGGTGCCTTAATGGTGGCTCTAATGCCCTTTGCAGTTAGATGGAGCTTCACGTCTTGAACCCACTTCAGGTAGTTTTTGCCAGATACTTCCAGAGCGGTGAAATCAAGCTTGTTCAAGTTCGACATGTCCTTCAAACGGAGGGAAAAAACGTGATTAGTTATATGGTAAGCCATAGACATATATCGTAGAACATACAAGTTCTAATAGACATGTATTGGTTTAATTGATGCATGGAAACTACAAATTTCATGCACTATATATGAAACTACAGGTTCAATTTAGTTTTTATGAATGATTAGTTCATAAGGAGATGTTCCTGCAAAAAACACAAAATGCAATCTGCTGACTTAAGTATAATGGATTTGAGTTTCTTCGGGAACTCAAGTGTGAGAGCTTCGTTACTACGAAAGTATGTCAACGGTTCAAAGTATAAAGATAAATTATTGAATCGTTAATGTCCAAAAGTGATCTTCAGGTCAATAATTTTGGAGTCATTATCAGATTAATAGACTGCAGGTCACTTTTAATTAACTAAATAGATCTGGACCAAACGGGGTCGATCGTGGAAGCAAAATAATGCCAAATATTAGCATTGAATTCAAAAAACCGTAGCCCAAAAGGAATTGGGCTAGGTGCCGTGAGTAGGGCAAAGCCCTAGATGGCATATGGGCTCGGGTATGGCTGCAGGCCATGGGTCGAGTGACAGAAAGCCCAGCAGTAAGCTGCGGGCATGATTGGGCCGAGACTAATGCACTGGAGCAGGCCCATGCTTACATGGGTGCGAGGAAACCCCAGCCGCAACTGGGTTTCAGTTTTTAGGTCGCAGGCTTGCTAGTGGGCTCAGGGCTTCAGGCCCGTCGAAACTGACCCCAGGCCGAAGCCTGGTTGTCGCGTGCAGGAGCAGAAAGCCCGAAGGTTGCTGCGGCGATCCATGCAGCTGGGCTTCAGGCTAGCGACGGTGCATGGTGTGGTCGACGATGGTGCTATGGCGGTGGTGCCGCAAAATCCTAATTTCCTTTCTCTTATTTTTCGAATTTTTCTAGGGTTAGAGAAACCCTAAATTGCTTATAATTTATTTTATATGCTTTGACTCACAAATTCCACATAGCAATTTAATTGCGTAATGCATGAAACAAATATATATATATTGACAAATATATGAAACATATACAATATATATATATATATATATATATATATATATATCAGAAGGAAAATATAAACATAGAGGGGTCATGTATCATGATGAATGTTTTCATGCTTCAAGGTCGTTTCAAATATCTTACTTTATTTTAAGCGTACCTGATTGGCAGAAAACAAATAAGAGCCTTTGAATTTTGTGGAAGATAGCCTCCTCCTACGATGCGTCAATTTCTCAGCTTCTGGTAAGAGCGTGCTGATAAAGTGTTGTAGGCCTATTTGATTGAACTAATTTAAGGGATTAGAGAGAGGGGGGCCGGCGGTATTGAGAGAGAAGAGAGAGTGATTTAATTGTGGGTTGTGTTTGTATCACCCCATTGTGCCTTCATTTCTAGTAGTAGGATAGACAAAAACCTTACCTTTTAGGATTACAACTCTTAATAGGTAATCAACTCCTAATAGGAATATAAGAGATATTCCTAGATTCACTAAGATTTACACAATCACATTCCTATTCTAAATATGACTGCAACATTTATATAATTATAAAGTTTTTCTTTATTAGTTTTAAGTAATTGATAAGGATAAATTAGTAGATTTATAAGCAAAATTTTGACTCAGGGGTTATATGAGGGAAATTAAAATCTAAGGGAGTGTTTGTGTCTTGTCTCAAACTTGAAGAAATTTTGTGAAAACCCGATAAATTTCAGAAGGTGTTAGTATAATTACCATACAGAGATTTCACTTACACAAGTTATGTCAGCACTACCATACCAAATAAAATCCCTTGGTTTGACCATGGAAAAAAAGAATCTCTTTGTTTAACGGTGTTTCTCTTATTCTCTTTGTTTAACGGTGTTTCTCTTATTCCTTCGAAGTGCTTGGCACCAAGTGTTTTCCGAATTCATATATTCAATGTTTTATTGTGTACTTCTTACTAATGTAGTCTAAATTCATGAACAGTTATGTGTCATTTGCAAGGAGAGAAACTTATTTGTAAATTAATAGCTTTAGAAATATTTTTATTTTTTAATCAAAATAAATGTAACCAATAAGAAATAAGCACGTTGAACTTAAATAATAATTCAATCATCAACCACATCATCATTTGGTTTAAAATTTTGGTTTCTCTAACATTAACTTGAGATAAATGACCAACTGCCAACAAATGAAACATGTCATAAAAAGAGGACAAAGAGTTTTGAGTGCAGAAGATTTGATCCCCAAAAGAACGCACATTTTTGTCTCCAAGTTATTATGGTCGTCCTCCCAGAATTATTTCCAAATTGGCAAATAATTAATAATAGTAACAAAAAAAAAAAAAAAACGTAATGCTAGGAAAATCAAATTTCTAAATAAAATTTTGTAAACCAAATGATGTGGATATTAATAATTGAATTATTACTTAAATGTTAATTAACATGTTTATTTATTACCGGTAAGACATTATTTGGTTTGTAAATTTAGTTTAAAATTTTAATCTCCCTATCATCATCCATAAATAAAAATAGAGCTCAAGTCGTGCTCATTGGTCCAATAAATTACAGGAGCTACAAAACTGGGATGCTACACGTTACACTCAACCAACTATTCCACAAAATTGCATCATCGTTATTGTGGTCCGCAAAGTTTCGGGTGGCAGCAGGAATAGCTTAAAAAATTCCATCAAGTTCACGTGCATCATCTCTAGTGTGGTTTTGGAACATAGCCATCGACAGCAAAGTTTCGGGTGGCAGCTGGAATTGCTAAACGAATTCCATCAAGTTCAGGTTTTGCAATGACTTGACAACCCAAGCGAGACCTACAACGCAGAAACATAATTTTGAAATGACCACACAAAAAAAAAAAAAGAAAAAAATTACAATAATTCTAGGAGAAAACCTACGTTTCAGTGAGTCCAAAGGCCAAGTCCAACATATCATTTTCCTCATCAGTTGGGTCTTCTAATTTGCTGTAATAGTCCACGTCCTACAGTATTATTCTATAGTTAGCTCCACGTACTTTATGCAACTTTCTTAAAACATATAAAACATACCATCACAATCACATGACATGTTGAACAGGCAAGTGAACCTTCACACGCTCCTGATATGAGATAAGAAACAGAATATTAGATTCAGTAAATATGATTAAAGAATTATTTGACAGGGTAGTGACTGTCGTTGTTACTAAGTCTGATCCATTTTAAGAAAGGGAAATTTGCACAAATACCACTTGAACTATTAGAGGTGTCTGTCCTAAACTCTCTACTTTGGGTGAATGTACCGCCTCCAACCTTAACTCCATCCAAATATTTGTTCAATACATTTAAGAGCACCCTATAATTTTCTTTAGGCACCCACTCAACAAAATTTTGTTCAAAATTCCAATATTACCCTTGTATTAGAAAACGCAAAAGAATAAAAAAAACCTTAATGATTAAATAATAAAGGAGTGGGATCTGGAGGGGAAGTGTGCGCCGCGCTAAGGATGGGAAAGGTCGGAGTTAAGCAGTGGGTACAGGGCTTTAAGAGCTTTCCACTCAACTCTAGGGGTGGGCAAATGGGTACAGGAACCGCGGGTCGGGATGGGTAATCAAGGTTCGGGGTGGGTAAGGGTCGAGACGGGTAATCAAGGTTTGGGACGGGTAAGGGTCGGGTTAAAAACAAAAACGGGGCGGGGTGGGCCTTTGAAATTTTCGGTTCGGACCAGTTCTTGAAGTATAGGAACCGCAAGTACCCGGACCGGCCCGTTTGTAGTTAGAATGGACGGATGAGATTAAAGAGACCATCTCTCCATCCAATCTGAATCGTTGGCTTTATGTTTCCTCGTCCTCAACCTATTGAATTCGACTGTCACTCTCACTTTGTTGATCGAGTTTCTCTCGTCGTCTCCAGTGCGTCGTCCTCTTCCCTTCACCACCTCGACAGCACGACGGCCCATGCTACCACCATCTTCTCAATTTGTCACCTCTCTCGCCGTCTCGATTTGACATCCCAGGGACCTAGACTTACAGAACCTAGCCACCCCACCATCCATCTTCTCGATTTGTCACCTCTCCCTCTCCTTCGCCGTCTCGAGTGCGTCATCCCCTCCCCTCATCGAGGAGGACCAGATTCAGATCCTGCAGGTTTACTCCAAGGAGATCAGTGTTAGGATTTTGGCTCGTCAAATATGTTCTAGTTGATTTAGGATTGTTTTAGGAAACCTAGAGGTATACCAATTCTTGTCCTAGAGGGATTAGGAAAGAATTTCAGTTTCCTTATTCAATTTAGGTTTGGATTTCTAGAAGTCTATTTGGATTTGGATAAGTGTAATTTCCTAATCCACTTAGAAATAGGAATTCAATCAGCATTGGGACATGTAAGCCAACCCTATATCTATAAATAGGGTGCGGCAAGGCTGTTTTTATATAAGAAGAACAGAAAACAGCCAGACAACAGAGAGTTTTGAGATTAGTTCTAGGGTTTGCAAAAGTTCTGTAATCTCTATTATTAATCAATGAAGCGGTGATTTCTCTGCCTAGAGAAATCACAACTGGACGTAGGCATAAGTTCTGCCGAACCAGTATAATTCTTGTGTGTTTCTAAGTTTTCTATATTTGCTAGTTTAGTCTATTGTCGTTGGTTACATTAAAGAACAAGGTCTAGTGGGCGTTTTTCAACAATCAGCAAGCGCATGCTCGACACCGTCAAGTCCAGGAACGCCGCCGCTCAAAACGGCGCCACAAAGTCCGAGACTGCGAGCTCTGCGGTGGAATCCACCGCTGCTGCCACCAGTGAGGATGCTAAGGTCGAAGAGTACTGATCTCTCCATGTCGGTTAGGTCACTCTTAGCTTCGTATTAGGTCTTTCATATCGAGATCTATTCGTATTTATCATGGATTTCTTGTGATGCCTATATACCTAATGACCTGCTAAATATTTAAACTTTGTTAATTTCGCTATGCGCTTCAATTTTCTGTGGATTATATTATCTGGGTTTCTGTTGTGAGTATTGATCTACTGAGTCTTGATCTACTTTGTTCGGAGAAGTTTATGCTCAAGATTTTATAAGGAAGTGGGTGCATTTGGAATTGGAAATTTTTCGAAATCTTTCCTATTGCATTATCTGGGTTTCCTATTGCATAATCTGCTGCACTGGTGAATCTGTGCAATTTGTGCAAATTCCAGTTTTTTATTTTGTTTTTTTGAAAAACAAAAAACAAAAAAATAGGAACCCATGGACCCTGCCCGAACTGGCCCGTTTCTACCGGACCTGGTAAGGTCCGGTTCCTATATAAGAAAATGTAATCCCCAACCTGGCCCGGCCCGTCTCCTTTGCACCCGGGTTCGGTCCAGTCCCTTCAAATTTGGGCCCGTGCCCACCCCTACTCAACTCCACTCACCAAAAGTTCTCCCCACATTTCCCTTATAACTTTTTTTTAGTGTGAAAATAGCAACATGACTTGTTGCTTGAAAAAGTTCTGCTACGACCACCACCCTTCAAGGAATCTCACCCACCCCATTACCACCCTATGTCATTCAATCACAAGAAGTAGGTGAAGGAGGTAATGGAACCGTCTACAATGCCCGGCTAGACAATGGCCAAGTAAATTCTATTAAACGAGCAAATAATGAATACTCTAAAATGGCAGGTTTGAAATTGAACTTGGATAACCTTCTTTCAACAAATTCAAGTTTACAGGCCTCAAGCTAAAACCCGAGTTTACCCAAGTGTTCAAACAGGCATTAAAAGTCTACTATTTGAAACTCAGACATAGTTTAGACTTTAGAGTATAGGGGTAATTATGGGACAATTGCTGGGTTTTCTTGGAAGTAATGAAATTTGAATTAGAAAGTGGGGTGTACTTAGAATGGCCGGTGAACTCAGATGATCATGGAGTTTAAAAAGAAAACTTCTTTAATTTCTTTATTTTTTAATTTGTTTTTTCTTTGTTCATGAATTCTTTCAGCTTTTTAATTTGTTTTTCTTCTAATTAATATAGAGGACATTTACTGAATTGTCCTCAGAGTAGTTCATGTGTGTGGCACCAGGACTTGATTTAGCAGCATATGGATGGCGACCAACCTAGGTGGTAGATTTGCACCAAAAATGAAGTTTAGATATTTGTTGCCAATTTTTTTTCAAGGTGGTAACTGCACACGCCCCTGCTAGTCTAGGTGGTACTTGTGCAAATTCCCCCTTCAGGAAATATGCAGTCTGAAGCAATCAAAAATTATTTTCCAAACTGATTTGACAAACACCTATCAGTCCCACCAGTAGAGAGATGCATGATAATTATGAAACCTGAAACAAAAGATGCAGTAGAACGACTATCTAGGGGACGACAGTAATTAATGGAGCAGATTTGGGTTTAAGGTGAAAAAGACTATTAAATAAGTATCAGAACCTTGCCTTCAAGTTCTATATCATTTTCATGGGCAGCTTCAAGCATAGACATTCCAGTAGGAACCTTGATATGTTTTTCCTCTCCATCCTTATCAACAAATGTCACAGATATCCTGCAAATAGTTCATCTGTGTGTGAAGAAACAAAATAATAATCTTACTGCAGATCTCACTCAAAGGAAAATTAGGGCCATGAGGTGAAGATAAACCACTGCAACAAATTTCGCACAAAAAAATGCGGAGATATATGTTTAAATCATGCATGCAAGTTCATTTGACTTTGTTCTCCTACTATTATGCTGCTTCTCAGACTCGCATCTTCTATCATTATTACTAATTATAATTTTTGAACCGTTCGACCGCAAAGAACTTACTTTTCTTTCTGCTCAATCCCTTCACTCGAAGAATGGCTGGCACTACTGGTAGAAAAAAGACGATGCTTCTCAAAGATGGTTCCTCGCAACAAATTAGTTTCAGATTGTTGATCAAACTGTTCACAAGACAAGGAAACCACAAATATAATCTAAATGAGAATAAAAACGCGAACGCATTTAAAACTACTCAGAACTTCATAATAATCATCCTTCATCCTTCAAATATATTTACAAGTCCCAACTTCTTCATAAAATACTTAAAATACTACAAAAAATTTGAAGGACATATATGCCTTCACTTAGATTTAAAATACAGTTCTGACAATTCCCAAACTTCTTGCCAAATGCATATTATTAAACTGGTTTTGTTTTATCTCCATTCTTCGTAAATGCTGACCTAAGTTTTGTGTTAGAAGAAAACATGACTGCTTCACTCCTTTGATAAGACCATACTACAAATAAGACCTATGGCATGTTTACTTACTAGAATGAGAATGCAAGATATGTGTATCATTCCTATTCCTGACATATCCTGCATTTTCTAACACACAAGGAATTAAAAAGTAAGTGGGTACCACTTTGAAATTATGTATTCAATACCCAATTTTAACCAGGTATCCTTATCAAGGGGGGCTTGTTTATCCCCTATCTGGACAATTGGATATCCTTCCCATACTATTCTCTTATCGTTCTCATACCTTAAAAAGTAAGTAAACATGCCCCTAAATTGGAATGAGCGTGGTCCATTTCATCTTCAACACACCCAAGGCATGACATCCTGCTATCCTAGCCAGATATACAAGAATAACTCATTCTATACCATATAACAAAGAATAATGTGCACTTTGACATTAAGCAGAAAAGAATGAACATAGGTAGTAGTTAATTCAACTTGGGCTTCTCAAATGTCAGAGTGAAAGTAATGGTTCTAATATAGCACCACCAAGAAATGAAAGAAGAAATCATATAGGCCCTGTTTGTTTCACCTTCTTAGGTAGGAGTGGACTTGCTAGTTTGGTATGACCAAGGACTAACTTAAATGAGACTAACCCGGACTCGCCTAGACTCCGCACCTCACTAAATCATGCTAAGCAATCCCGAGTAAAAGCTCGGTATTAAGCCGGACTAGAAAGAAAACAGCATACGAGTGCAAATCAAACCCAGAAAACATAAAACCCAGTCCAGACTCCTAGATCGCAGACCCTTCCCCATCTCCCACCTTCGAGCCAATCACACATGACCCTGCCCCCAACCATCCTGCACCGTTATCCCAATCCCCCTTTATGCTTCAAAGCTAGTCCAGTCCGAGATAGTCCGGTGCAACAAATGCACCCATATGGTTAACAGCTCTCCTTTCCTACCCAATAATTCTCATAGGACTAGACCTTGCAGATCATACCAATTAGTACAAGTACCCCATTATTTGAAGACGAAAGTGGTCACTAGAAAAATAAGATCCAGATCAATTCATTGGTGGAAATTCATTAACGGTTTCTTTGATTGCTTGGTTTCTTCTGCCCATCATGAGTACAGACTACAGACAAACATAAAAATTACTGCAAAAAAAAAAAGGTTTCACCAATAGCTGTTCAAGTGAAGTGATCACTCATAGGATATTAATTTATATTGGAGGTGGTAACTGACCAGAGGTTGCAAGTAATGTCTGTAAGAATTACTAGCGTATCCTGCTCTGGTTATAGACGTGGATTTGCCTGCAGTTTGCAAAAGAAGAATGATATTGGGAAACGTTTTGAGAATGATCACAGAATAACATCAAAGTGAGTGGAAAATACTTTAGAAAAAACAGTTTGGCTTTTAACAAGGTGAGCTTCAAACAGGCCTTAGCTAAATAAAATATTTTAGGACATACCTCTGGAGGGCTGTTTCAGTATCAAAACTCCAATTCTTGATACTTGAGAAGCAAACATAATCGTCAGACCTCTTAGTAAACCCTAACTCCACCAAAGAAAGTTGAGGAACTTTAATCTGGAAAAACAAAAGGAGAGATTCAAATTCTGATTTTTCGTTTTTATGAAATGAAAACTTTATTCTCAAATTATCTCCAGACTTAGAAGTATTCAAGTTCCAGGCAGGAAGAAAAGAGGATGTCCACATTTTAAGAGAAGTGTAAAATCTTCCCCCAACTACACTACCCCTGCAATATAGTTCAATAGTTCTAACCGGCCATCACTTTAGGTTTTCAAGGATCATCCTCTGCAAAGGATCAGCCTTAACTGAAATTATTTATTAAATCACTAAGCAAGTTGAGATTTGACTTATTTTTTGCAAGGCTAATTGTCAAAGGAGGACCTAAAAAGCTGATGATTTCAAATTGTTGGACTGGAAGTCCACACTCTTCATATTTTTGGACGTCATCACCTGAACCTTGTTAATTGAAGTTGGCAAACTGCAATTGCTATTTACAATTCATAGTTTCACCAGGCACTAAAAGTCCAAAAACCAAAGGTAACTCATCAAACAAAAAATCAAATAAATAAATTAATGACATTCAGAGCCTAGGGATGAACATGAAACTTCTTTACTGTTATTTCTAGTGGTAGCCATAGCCATAAAAGCAATGAGAGAAGTGAAAAATTCTGCGAATCCATGAGAAATCAAAGACCTAACCAAATTGAAATTGAAATTCCCAATAATGGATCCACTAGGACGAGGAGGAGGAATTTGAGTAATTGAAATAAACAGACTCAAATTTGTTTTGTGCAATTTGATTTTCTCTTATTCACATGCAATATTTGCATCGTCTCCGGAGCCAGAAGCATCCTCATCCACAAAATTCATTTGTGCACTAGGACCAATAGAGATGCTTCAACACTCAATCATATTAACAATTGAAAAGTTCTGATTTGAACTTTATTGTTTCCAGAATGACCAAAAACTCAAAAAGCCCAAAATCATTCCAATCCTATACTAAAAGAATATAACTTGTTTAGATATTAAAGCAGCGACCACATACAGATTTGATACACAGCGTAGACAGAGTAGGAAATGGATGAAAGTTCCACCCATCATCAACTTCTTCACAAAGTACATTATAACATATCACTTTGATGAAGGATGAAACCACAAAACATTGATAGGCGAAACAACAACATATCTCAAACACCAACCGAAGACCAAGTACTAACGACCAGATACACAGAATTTCTACAGTCAAATCTTTCTTTTTGGACAATGGACAGCCAGGGTACCCTATATACAATACTGAATTCTTTTTTCTTTCAATCTTCTTCCACATTCATACCAATTTACACTTGTGGACCCACTCGGAAGGAATGACTTCAAAGTTCAAATATAGGGATTCGGTTAATAATAAAGGAGATGCAGATTTAACGGATTCCTGGTATATAGTTACATCAAATCCATTTGAAATGTATTCTAACCATAATCCTTTCTTTAATATTACTACATCCCATTGACACCTAGTCTTCACAAGTTTCATTCGTATTTTTCCCATAAGACTGAACTTCCAAATAATGGTATCTTGCAAACACAAACAGAGCTCATGTAAGAGCACTTTGCAAAGTAACAGTTTGACTGTCATTGTTATATAAGTTATATTTTTAGGTAAGCTAGGGAGACTAAATTTCTAGATCAAATTTTGTAAACTAAATGACATGGAAGTTGATGAGTGGATTGTTACATAAATGTTGATTAACATGCTTATTTCTTATTAGTGACACATCGTTTAGTTTGCAAATTTAGTCTCACTAGCATTACCCTATATTTTTAGGTTCAAATTGTATTACCATGAAACAACCTCGAATAGAACTGTGATTCTATATTTACCGCTCTCACATTTTAAATTTAATTTAGCAGAAATTACAATCTTACTCATTCACACAATGCGCATTTATTCTATCTTCCATCTAGAATGTGAGCTAGTTAGTAATTTTTCACACCACCAGTTAATACAGTCTCCAACAATACACGAAGAATCAGCATTACATGTGGCTTCTGAGGTAAAAGTGTTCCAAGATTGAATGTTTAATGCAACAGAAAGTTGAACGAACAATAACACAAGGTAAACCTTTTACTCCATGAGTATGTCCTATGCGAAGAATTCAAAGTTAGCAAAATCATTACCATGTTATGGGTTGTTCGGTGCCCCAAATTACATTGATTACTCTTAGAATTGATTTTGCTTTCTCAGTCACTGTGTTGTGTAAAATCTTTACCATTACTGCAAAGTTGAATATTTATGTTTTTCCCTATCCGATTTAAGATTTATATAGCATGTTGGATGACCTGGTAAAGATACAATTACAAGCATGTAAGTTAGGTTAACATTCCTAACACAGTGCTGCACATGATATGAATATGATTCATTAATTCTCAAATACATTAAGTCATTAACAGCTAAGTGAAGAAAGATTAAAATATAATCACACCAAAAGAGGGTATTTACCACATACAGTCCATTGCATCTACTCAAATCGCACAAAAGGTTCATATATACACACAAAGATTTCAAATTAAAAAATCTTAACGAAATTCACACCAAAAATAAAAAATAAAAAGCCTTAACGATATAGCTGTTGGAAAAGCAAATCAATTTTTTCTTTTAAAATCTTACCTATAAAACCAAAGGCTGTGAAATTATTATCCTCTGGAGCCTGGAGAAGGGAGGAAAATCAGTTTGGTGACTGAGAGAGGTAGCACAGAATTTATGTATCACCAGCGCAACGAGGAAGATGAACAAGCAAGGGAGGCTTCGATGCAAAAATCAATAGTAAGAAAAGCTCGAAAAAACAGTTATGGCCCTTCGGGGAACCGAAGCGTTTACCTGGGTCTGAAAAGCTGCACCTCTGTTGGTGAAGAAGACTGGAGATTACTAGGCTGTGTTTTAGGATGGACATGGGCCCATCACGGCCCAATATGAAGGAAATGTGAAAAAGATTTTTTATTTATGTATGTGGTTTTAAGAATCGGATCGAACCATGTATTCGACCCATAGTTTGAGCAATAAATACTGAACTGGATCGTGCCCGAAAATCGTATCAAATGCGAATTCTTCATGCAATGTAACGTTGGAGAGTGTAATAATGTTGATTCTTCAGTTCGATTCACGGTTTCAGACTAGTGTCTCTCTTTTTTCAATAGCTGCATATTAAAAACAGACATGATTTACTATTAATGAAATTTTTTGTATCCTTACAACTTTCAATAAAAATAACTAAGTCAAAAATAATTTTTGTAACCACACATCAATCAAGCAATAACCTCGAGTTAATCACTCTAAACACTCATTGAGGTTTATTGAGTTTTCACAAAACCACCCCTCAAGTTTTAATTTACTTTCATATAATCTGTTCAGTCAAAATTTGACTTATAAATTTACTAATTTACATTTATCAATTACTTGAAACTAATACAGAAAAACTTTATAATTATATAAAAATTAAAATTCATTAAACACTTTTAAAAAAAGGCAAATTCGAAGCACATTATTACTAGTCCATTGTGAAGCTAAGTCACTCTCTCCGTAGTGTAGACAATATTGTTTATTAAAAAAAAAACACTTAAAAAAAAAGACAAGACGAAGACCATGTGGATAAAAACAAATTCAAAAAAAAAAAAAAAATCTAAAAAGAAGTTGTTCATCTTCTTTTTTCACTCCCACCCAATCGAGCAACCACAGTGGCAGAGCCAGACTTTTCAATGAGGAGGGGCCTCTCACAAAGGGTTTTGACCACAATTGGGTGTTGACTATTTAGTATTTGTCCATTCGGACTGCACTTAGACTATTTATGCTCTGGTTGTGTATTTCACACTTAATCTTGCGCTAGCACTTTATCTTAGTTAGTTCTGCTAGTAGCTTGGTTCTTAATTATTCGTATTTCTCTATATCAATATTGCTTCCGCACTATGCATATGGTGACGCCACTCTCACGTGACAGCTAGCACGCCCTGATTTTTTTTTTTTTTTTGAAGTATAGTATTTACAAATCTACTAAACTAATTGTTAATTATATATATATATATATATATATATATATTAAAAGTAATCAAATTTCCAACATAACATGCATAGATAATAAGTATTAACGATACAGACAAAATAAAGGGTTAAATGAATAATACCAGGATTGATTTTTTAGTGTAAAAATGTGGTTTTTCGTTAAAGTGAACAGTACCGAGAGCTTTTCGTTAAAGTTCCCATAATAATATTACATATTCACAAAAATTATAATTGCCCGGAACGAGTTTTTATGTTTTAAAATCATTGTATTATATTTATAACTTCGTCGCCTATACTATTAAATTCAATGAGGTCAATAAAAACTTTACAAACCGTAACTCTCATGTATTATGTAGAATAAAGAAGAAACAATAGAGAACTAAAGAAATTTAAAAGTTATTTGTTGAATACAGTTTGAATTTGGGATGACAATTAAAATGTATGAGATTTCAACAAGAAAAAAGGGAATAGCTCTAGAACCTGACAACATTGTTAAAGAGTTTATAATGAAAATTGAACGATTTCTATTCAAAGAAAGGCGAAATATTGCTTTGATTTAAATGCTATTAATTTGTGTTAGGGAAATAAGTAAAATACTAAAGTTAATTGTGAGATGAGCCGCTGTAGTTACGGAACTTATGTTTGAAGCTTTTGGAAAGCTGGACTTCAACTCTTCAAGCAAAAGAAACACGCATAAATCCCTAATATATATAAAGTCAAGATGGGGCCAGGCATTCCCTGATCCCTTACTTCCTCCGCTAGTGAGCAACCACCTCCATCTCCATCTCCTCTAATATATAACGGCTAGCTGACATCAGCAACTAGTCTTTGGTTTCAAACATTTGGCCCCGCCTGGGTTGGACCAGCCGATTGGCCCTTTTCTTCTTTTTTGGCACGGTGGGGCCCCTCGGTTGGAGACGGTTTTCGTGTCATTTCGGGTTATTTTCGGCCCTTTGGCCGGATCGGTTGGAGATGGCCTTAGGTTTCGGGTTTGAGATGTTACTTTATTTTTTTAACAAATAGTATTACGTGGTGGGAAGTAGGCTAAGTTTCACACTAGCCTAGTAATAATCTGATTCAAATTTGTCTTTGGCGATAATTAAACTTAAGATCTCCCACTTACAAGTGAAGAGAAATACCACTAGACCGAGATGTTACCAAAAGTTTTGAACAAACGATAGTATTCACACTAAGAGGGTGGGGAAGTGGGCTAAGCCTTACAATCAGCTTGCCATAATAATGTGGTTCAACTTCGCCTTTGCAAGAATCGAACCTAAGACCTTTTGCTTACAAGTGAAGAAGAATACCACTAAACCATAGTACTAAGTAGCATGTTACCAAAAGTTTTATAATGCATGGGGGTGTGACTGCAAATTTAGGAACTTTATTTTCTTTTCTCCCTCGTGGAAACGATATATTTACATTATATAGAGGACAAATAAATTAAATATAGGCGTGGGGGTGTGCAAAAGGTGCAGTGACACAAAATCTTGAATTTTTTAGGGGCTCCAACAAATTTTATCTTCTTATATATTACGTATAAGTATAAATTTTCTAATAAAAAACATTTTAATTGAGAAGAAAAATTATCATCATATAATTTTATCTATATTATTATATTACAATTGATTAAGTAGAGCTTACACTTAATATATTAATTTTCTCTTTTTTTCTAGAAATAAAAACCTTGTGTATTACTGTAACATCCCACATCGCCCAAGAGAGTGATCCTTAAATGTGTATTCTCATCCCTACCTAAAAAAAAAACCGTGAGGGAATGGTAAGCCCAAAGCAGACAATATCGTGCTACGGTGGTGGAGCGGGCCCGGGAAGTGATCCGCCCCGGGCCGGGATGTGACACTAGGATGAATTTAAGAAGCTACTTGTGACACTAGGATGAATTTAAGCAAAAAAAATCCAATCTTTGACATGTATACAAAAAAAATCCATACGTGGGTGGGTCTAATTCTTCTCGGCCCAAGTTGGAAACAAACTTGATTCACCTTGCTCGTCCCAATCTTTGACATGCATACAGAAAATGGATTTAAAATTCGAAATCTAGAATCGACCCCAAAACTAAAATTTTTTATTTTGGAAAATAACTTACAGTGGAGGACAGCCCACAAGGAGATGATCATTTTTACCTCTTGGGTCGAGGTTCGATTCCGGCAGGTTTGGCCGAAAATTTGTCGGAAAATCCGCGGCCATCACTTCTTAGATATGAAATTAACGAAATTTGGCTACGAATTTGTAGAAACTAACTTCGGGGTTGGAAAGAGGACGTGAAGAGGATTCTGGAGGTTTAATTTGACGGTCGTTGGTGACCGGTGGATGGCTTGCATGAAAGAGAAGAGAAAGAGAGGACGAAAGGGGAAAAGAAGAAAGGGAAAATGAGGGGGAGAAAGGAGTTGGACGTTTGTGAAAGGAAGAGAGATTTTTTTTAAGTTTTTCACGTGGCACACATTTGGCAGCCATGTGGCACAACTGTGGCAGCCACGTCAGCTTTTAACAGATTAATGGATGGAAAATGTAACGGAGGTATTATATTGAAATAAAATAGTAGTTGAGGTATGAAAGTGAAATGTTTTGAAAATGTTGTATGCGATTGTAATAGACCCCAAACCTGAGGGGGTACAATGTAATTTACCCTACTTTTTTTCACAAACATAAATGCATTTTCATATTTCTCTTTCAGTCGTGTTCCATGTTTTCATGGATGAACCCTAAATCATGATTTCATGGCAATTGAAGATTTTTTCCAATTAGTAAGAGTGAGATTGTGACATCCCGTCTCGAAATTTAATGTATTTTATTCCCGGTACCAATGAAATTCCTAAAATATCCTTGAGATTCCACGTGAGCCTTCCACGTGGACCTTAATTTTTCCTTCACTTTTCCACTTTTATTTTACTATTTCCAAACAATACTCATTTATACGAGCCCGTGGCAGTAGACGGAATTCAATTCGGATGTTTTAACGAACAAGTTGTGCTTAAACTGTAAAAAATCTAATTGTTGGCTCATATGACTAGTGAGTGAGGCCTTATGCAGTGCCGCCACTGTGTTGGTCTTGTTTCAAATTAAAGTAATTTCTTGCAGATTGTTGCACTGCATGGGAACATGAAAGAAATTTTGTCATGCAAGTGGCCCATTAAAATAATATTTATTTTGGGTTTTGAAAAGGGATGTGCTATCCACACAATTTTTTTTAGGGTAAATTACATTTTACCCCCTCATGTTTGGGGTCGATTTTAATTCCTTACAACATCTTTAAAACATTTCAATTTCATACATTTACTTATCATTTTATTTCAATTTCATACATCCGTTAGAAAATCTGTTAAGTGATGACGTGGTGATGACGTGGCTGCCAAATTTGTGCCACGTGGCAATTTTTTTTATGCATTTAAAATATTATAATAATTTATCCTATTAAAAAAAAAACCCATCTTCTTCCCCGAGCACACCCCATCCCACCCCACCCCACCTGCAACCGCCCCCCAACCCCACCTCCCCGCAAACCCCCCACCCCATAAACCATCCAGAAACCCATCTCCCACCCCACCCACAAACACCTACACACCGAATTCGAAAATGCGATCCCAAATCAAAACCCCATCCACAAACACTTGCACACCTGCACAGTAACGTATCAGGAAGCTTCTGGGCTTCTTCAAGAACGAGCTGCGACGCGACTTCACGGCTAATGCGGTCGGCGACGACGAGGCCCGCATGGGTGACATCGCGCATAACAATTTCGTCCTCCCAGGACATGGCATTCGAAACCCTAGAACTTCGAACGAGCAAAATTGAGAAAATTGAAACCCTTCCAGGGAGGTGAAATTGAAATGTTGAGCTGGTTTTCCTTTCCTTTCCGGATATCCGGTGCTCGAGGGTGGGTTTTGGGTTGCGGGTAGGGTGGGTTGGGGTAGGGTAGGGGGTTACGGGGGAGGTGTGGGTGGGGGTGGGGGTGGGGTGGGGGTGGGGGTGGAGGTGGGGTGGGGGGGGATGCAGGTGGGGTAGGATGGGTGTGCTCGAGGAAGAAGATGGGTTTTCTTTTTTTAATAGAATAAATTATTATAATATTTTAAATGCATAAAAAATTTATTTTTTTGCCATGTGGCACAAATTTGGCAGCCACGTCATCACTTAACGGATTTTCTAACGAATGTATGAAATTGAAATAAAATGATAAGTAAATGTATGAAATTGAAATGTTTTAAAGATGTTGTAAGGAATTAAAATCGACCCCAAACCTGAGGGGGTAAAATGTAATTTACCCTTTTTTTTACTTATCACAACCTCTTGTTAATTTCTGTCTTTTGATCGTCTACAATTCATCCAATCCAACCCCGAAACTTAAAAGGGTGCGTGAGAAGTAAAAAGGGATGTGTGAATATCACACCCCTTTTGAAAAACCACACTTGTTCCACCCCACACATCACTATCATTTTCTTTTTTTTTGGCTAGTTCCCTCACATCTCTCAAGCTCTCTCACGCCTCATTCCCTCTCTTTTTCCCCATTTCCAGCTCTCTCTCTAAGACCATCTCTAATCTATGGGATAAAACTTAAAATATAAGCTTTAAAACCCCCCTAAGCCGTCTCCAACCATGGGCTAAAACAAGCTCTGGAGAGAAAATATATCTTTGGCCTAGATTCCTCCTAGGATTTAAGCCTGGCTTAAATTATTCTAGACCCACCAAACTGTCATATTTCAAACCTTTTTTTTTGTTTTTCACTTATAATCTAACGACTATTGTAATAGCCCGTCCCGAGATATTGGAATATTTTATGCTCGAGGACGTGAATTGACAGAAATGCCCTTGAGTGTTGGGTGAGTGTTTGTGCTTTGGGTTAAGAGATTGGGCCAATTATAGCAAGTCCTAAATAATTGGACCTAATTAGATCTAAACTTGTCCTTTTTTTTGGTTGGCTGCGAGCTGGACACACATACACACACTCAACTCTCTCTTATTCCCTTGCACTTTCTCTCTCGGATTACCTTTCATTTCCGTACAACCGTGCGGACGAACTTCGAACCAAACCCTTTTTGCGCGGATCGAAGTTGTGGAGGTTGGTTTTAGACTCCTAGCAAGCTCAGGAACTCATCACCAACTTTGGTTGGACGAGTGGACATCGAGAACATGGGTTATTTGAAACCCCGATTGTGGAGCACAGTAACTCCGACGTGATCGCGGAGATTTTAAGACATTTTAAGGCTCCAAGAGGTAAGCTTTAATTCTTCATAGCATTTTAAAAAATTGTTTGAAGAATTGTTTAAAGAATTGTTTAAAGAATTGTTTAAGAAAATGTTTATTCCTCCGACATATATTGATAGTAAGAAACAAGAGTTTACAAATTTGAGACAAGCAAAGAGGACATCGAATGAGTATTACAGAAAGTTTATGGACTTGTCTCGTTATCATCCGGATGTTGCTGCTAATCCGGCGGAAATATTATGTCGTTTTAAGCTGGGTACTAAAAAAGAAGTGGCGTTTCGTGGCGACCATTATTCATAGTACTTCTTACCAGGAGTTTTACGAGATTTTGTTGAGGATTGAAAAGAATATGCCCAGCGAGAGTAAAGAAGAAGAAGGAGAATAATGTGAATCAAAGGAAAGATGACCAAGGTAAAGGTCAGTCATCTCAAGGACCTCGAAAAACTCAGAGCTTCAAAAGAAGTGAAGCTAGTTCTAGTTCTTTAAGCTGAGGTTTTAGTGCCATTGGTCAGAGGCGAGGTAGTAGATTTACTTAGATTCCAGATTCCAGAGGCAGGGAGATGCTGGTAGAGGAAATGTACCTTTGTGTCGTAGGTGCAGTAATAGACACTTTGGAGAGCGTAAGCGAGAAAGCAGATGATGCTTTACATGTGGACAAATGGGACATAGAGCTGTAAATTGTCCCCAGAATCAGTAGATGCCCTCGCAGTCTTCTTTGCCACCACTAGCGCCGATTCAGAAGGTTCCTGGATTTAGTAGTAATGGTCAGATAGGCCGTGGTGAGCAAGGGCAAGGTATTTAAATTAATAGAGGTCGTGGGGGACAACAACAAGCTTATGGACATGTTAACGTATCACCGCAAGATGCTCAGAATCATTCGGACTTGATTATGGGTACGCTAAAGATTTTTGGTCACTTTGCTAGAGTTTATTGATTGGGATGCAGAAATTATATGTTCTTGACGATGTTGTAAAGAAAGTATTGAATGAGCACGATCGAGGCATATATATGTATTTCCCAATAAGGGGCAAAATGGTAATATTGCACCCTCGGGAATTGTTACTTACTTATCGAAATAACAGTGAGTTATCGGTATCACGGGCTGCAGACCGTAATATTAATAACTTATCCGTTGGGATTCGTTAAGCAAGTAATCAGGGAGGTCATTATATGTTAGTATCGTGTTTATTCAGAGTGTTTAGTGGTGGTAGAAGATGTAGTTATGACAACGAATTTTATTCCGTTAGATATGGTGGATTTTGATGTTATTCTAGGCACATATTGGTTGCATTATGATCGTGCCAAGATAGATTGCTACGGGAAATCAGTTACTTTCCATCGTCTTGGATTATCAGAGGTTACTTTTATGGTTAAGCAAAGTGGAGTGAGGCATATCGTTATTTCTGCTATGAGAGCAAAAGAAATGGTTATCGAACGGCTACCAAGGATACTTAGCTTATGTGGTGCTAAATGATGCTACTCTGAGTAGTATGGAAGATGTAAAGATGGTTAAACATTTTCCTGTTGTATTTCCGGATGAGTTACCTGGATTGTCGCTAGACAAAGATGTGGAGTTCACTATTGATTTGTCTCCAGGTACATATCTTATATTATAGAATGGCTCTTGCAGAGTTGAGGGAATTGAAGGTTCAGTTGCAGGAATTGGTTGATAAATGTTTCATTCAACCTAGTACGTTACCTTGAGGGAATTGAAGGTTCAGTTGCAGGAATTGGTTGATAAAGGTTTCATTCAAGCTAGTATGTTACCTTGTAGAGCCCAGTTTTGTTGTAAGGAAGAAAGGCGGGACATTAAGGCTATGCATTGATGATAGGCAATTGAATCGGGTAACGATTGAGAACCGTTATCCATTGCCGCGCATTGATGATTGTTTGATCAGCTTAGAGGTGCCTGTGTGTTTTCAAAGATTGACTTGAGGTCTGGTTATTATCCGTTGAAGATTAGCAGTGAGGATGTCCCTAAGGTAACTTTCAGGACCCGTTATGGTCATTACAAGTTTTTGGTGATGCCATTCGGATTGACGAATGTGCATGCTGCTTTTATGGGTTTGATGAATGAAGTATTCTAGCAATATCTTGACAGGTTTGTTATTGTTTTCATTGACGATATTCTCGTACACTCTAAGTCGAAAGCAGACCATGCTAAACATCTTAAATTGGTATTAAAGAAATTGAGGGAATGTCGGTAGTATGCCAAGTTTAGTGAATACCAATGTTGGATGAATCAAGTGGCATTTCTGGGACATGTGATATCTGCTCAAGGTATTCAAGTGGATCCTTAAAAGGTAGCAGCGGTGGAAAATTTGGAACAACCACGAACTGTGACTGAGGTTTAGAGTTTTCTTGGCTTAGCAGAGTATTATAGACGGTTTATTAAGGATTTTTCAGTCATTGCTTTGCCATTGACGAGAAAAGAGGTTAAGTTTGAGTGGGATGAAATTGTGAGCAAAGTTTTCAGCAGCTGAAGTATTTTCTCACTCATACACTAGTTTTAGCACTCCCAGATGATAACGGTAATTATAAGGTTTACAGTGATGCCTCGTTGGATGGTTTGGGATGTGTGTTGATGCAACATGGTAGGGTGATTGCCTATACTTCACGGCAATTGAAACCTCATGAGATTTGGAGACATTATATTTTAGGTGGGAAATGCAAGATTTTTACAGATCATAAGAGTCTCCAATATATGTTGATGCAGAGGGATTTTAATCTTAGGCAACGAAGGTGGATTGAGTTTCTTAGTGATTATGATTGTACGACCAGGATGACTGTGAAAATGTTGTGGTTGATGCACGTAGTAGGAAGACTCCAGTGAGAATTAATGCTTTGTGTGCTTGCCATGTTCCTCTTCTTGTGGATTTGAGGTATACTGGAGTGGAATTGGAAATAGAAGAACGAGAAGTAACCTTGTTTGCTAGTTTTCAAGTCAGGCCAGTATCAGTTGATCGAGTGCTCGAGGCACAGATTAATAATGAGGAAATTCAAGAGCTAATTCATTTAAGGAATTAAGAGAAAAAGAAAGACTTCAGAGTTAGAGAATCAGATGGCAAGTTTATGCAAGAAGGGAGAATGTATATGCCGAATAATTTTGGAATTAAAGAAAGAAATTTTGGATGAAGCATATTGTTCAGCTTATGCAATGCATTTAGGAGGAACTTCGATGTATCATACCACTCGACCATTTTTATTATTCACCGGGTAGGAAAAAGAGAAATTGCTGAGTATGTAAGTCGGTTGCCTTTGTCAGCAGGTTAAAGCAGAAAGAAAAAAGCCTTTTGGATTGACGCAGTCACTTTCCGTTCCGCAGTGGAAATAGGAAAATATTACTATGGATGTTGTATACAAGTTTTCTCGTACACTAAATGGTTATGATGGAATTTGGGTGAATGCTGATTGACTTACTAAGGCAAGTATGTTATTTTAGCGAGGCAGCAGTAACCTTTCCAGACAAGTGCAACAGTTATTTATTTGTTTTATGGAAAAGAGATTGAGGCTTACGGATTTGTTGAACTTTTTGGGTATGTTGGTCACGCTAGTTTCCCAAAGGTGACACCATAAAGCCCATGAAAGAGGTGTCATGTGTGTTGATTTTTGGAATTGTGGGCATGATGAAATTTAAGATACTGAGATAGTAGATGAGACTACTCAGAATGTTCAAGTGACTAAGTTTAACATGAAAGCGACCCAGGATAGTCAAAAGCGCCTAACGAACAGGCATGCCACTGATCGAGTGTATGAGATTGGTGATTTGGTATCTTTGAAGTTGTCATCGTGGAAAAGAGTAGTAAGGTTCGAGAGGAAGGGTAAGTTGAGCCTTAGGTACATCAGACCTTACAAGATCATCGAATGAGTTGGTGAAGTTGTTTACATGCTTGAGTTGCCTTCAGAGTTGTCTAAGGTACATGGTGTTTTCCATGTTTCGATGCTTCGACATTATGTCTTAGATCATTTGCATGTGATTCCTCTTCAACCATTGGAAATTTATTTGGATTTGACGTATGATGAGGAACCAGTGACTATTTCGGATTGGAAAGATAAGATTTTGAGGAATAAAACAGTGCATTTGTTAAAGATTTTGTGAAGGAAGCATTCAGTGGAAGAAGCTACTTCGGAAACAGAGAAACGGATGAGAGAGATATATCCAAGGTTGTTTTATGAGTACTAGTGGATGTTTTTGGTTATGTAAATTTCGAGGACGAAATTTTTATAAGGTGGGTAGATTGTAACAGCCCGTCCCGAGATATTGGAATATTTTATGCTCGAGGACGTGAATTGACAGAAATGCCCTTGAGCGTTGGGTGAGTGTTTGTGCTTTGGGTTAAGAGATTGGGCCAATTATAGCAAGTCCTAAATAATTGGACCCAATTAGATCTAAACTTGTCCTTGTTTTTGGTTGGCTGCGAGCTGGACACACATATACACACTCAACTCTCTTTCATTCCCGTGCACTCTCTCTCTCTCAGATTACCTTCCATTTCCATACAACCGTACGGACGAACTTCGAACCAAACCCTTTCTGCGCGGATCAAAGTTGTGGAGGTTGGTTTTAGACTCCTAGCAAGCTCAGGAACTCATCACTATCTTTGGTTGGACGAGTAGACGTTGAGAACACGGGTTATTTGAAACCCCGATTGTGGAGCACAGTAACTCCGACGTGATCGTGGAGATTTTAAGACAATTTAAGGCTCCAAGAGGTAAGCTTTAATCCTTCATAGCATTTTAAGACAGTTTTGGTTAAGTTTGGACGTTGGGATCGTGAGAACCAAAGAACCTGATTTGAGCACTGTTCATGTGGTTTTAATTATGGACGTTTTAGTAAATTCTAAGTTTATAGGAAGCTTGTGGACGTTCTCACGAAGCTTGGAGAAGAAAAACGAAGTGAATTGGACGTCGGGAAGCCAGGGAATAAGGAGTTGCAGAGGTGGCCGAAGTATTGAGCTTTTCCGACGAAGCTCCGTCAAGTTTTGGGCCTTAAATGGTATAAACCTCTTCTCCTCATTTTAAGTGTCATTTTGGTAAAAGAATCATGAAATTTGGTTGAGTTTTGAGAGAGTTAGGAAGGTTAGAAGTTTTTCCAGTTTCCGACGACTGCGACGGTCGCCGGAGTTCAGAGGTAGGAGACGACGGAATATCCATCAAGTCTGACGGAATATTCCGATGCCGTCAGTTAGTTTGGACGGTTTCCGTTGGGTTTTAAGGGAATAGTCCTGACGGCGTTAACTAACGCCTTCAGTGTGCATGGCATGTGATTGCGCGTGGGGGCGCGTCTGGCCGTGTCTTGGTCGGCGCGTGGCGGCGCGTGGGTGGTCTGAAAATTATTTTAAAATTATGGGGATGTTTCTGAGGATGAGTAGGTCACTGTGGTATATTCATATACCCAATTTGAGCATTGTATGAGAAGTTATTACCTATTGTTGGTTAAGTGCATTAAATAACGTTTATTCGGTTATTACGCATATAGGTGAGGCCTATCCTGAGGATGAGTGCCATCAATCGAGGCTCGGGGGTTGTGACCCTTCGACTTATCTGTGAGTGGGCTTTTGTTTTCCATATATACCTATATAAATGAGATTTTTTCCTAGAAAATCAATTAAGTGAAATGTGATATGAAATGCGATATGATATGCCATGCAAAGTATATATCTATTTTATTGATGCATTAGTAGCTGTATATAATGGTAATTGGTGCTGTGGACTCATAGGTAAGTATCAGGTGAGTATATGTTGATGATAGAGAATGATTAATATGAAATGATGATTATGTGAGATGTATTGAAAACTCATAAACCTGCACCCCGGTGTTAGTGCTCCCGCCTAGGGCCAAGGCATAGTCCTTCACGTGATGTTCACCTCTCGCACCATACGCTCACCTTGGATCCAAGTTAGGTGCATAGTCCTGTCGTACAGACCACTATAGGTGGTTTCGACTCGTAGGTGACCCGCGATTAGCGCATAGTCTTCACGTGATCGTAGCACTATAGCGTATTTATTTACACCCAGTCTTGTCGGTTAGACCACGTGAGGTGGTTCCGACTCGTGTGCAGGATATTTTTATATATAATGATGAGATATGAAGAGATTGATTATGAGCTATAGTTTAGCCGAGCTGATCACTCGGAGGACATGTTATTATCTATGATGAGTTATTTCACCTGATATAGTTATGTGATTTGATGAGATATATTTGGCATGGCATATACCTTGCATATCACTACTTTTGACATGATTTTGAGTTATGAGTTGAGATGAGTATATATGTATATATGCTATTTTTCTAGGAAATTATACAGGTTTTACGGCGAGGGGTTAGAACCTTTGAAAAGAGAAAAGGTTTTGAAAAGATTTGTTTTTGCCCACTCACGCGTTTTGTTTTTTCGCCCCTCCAGGTTCTAGGTAGCAGTGTTTTGGTGGCCACGAGGGATCCAACGGTGTTCTGACAGAATTCACAAAAGTAGATTTACCTTCGGGTGTTATATGTTAGTAATTGTCCTTGACTGCAACTAGACGTTCTTAATGCTCTGAATGTGTATTTATACACTTAGACTCTCACTAGCAAGTTATTTGGATAGTACAGCTAGTAGTTAGTTTTTATCTTATTAGCTTCCGCACTGTGCACATGGTTACTTCACTCTCACGTGACAGCCAGGACGCCCTCCTTGGGACAGGGTGTGTCAACTATGATTAAATGAGATTAAATCTAATGGTAAAAAAAATTTGATGATCCAAAATTAAATTTAAAGTCTAAAATCATTTAAGAAATTATTTAAATCAAACTTAACTTAAAACTTTATAAATACCTATGTATTTGTATGATTTTTAATTACTTATCAGAATTTAAATATTTTTAGAATATAATGTTCATAAAAATAAATTAGGATAATCTATGTAATTTTTATTTTCAAAAAGTTACAGAAAAAATAAAGCTAGGCTAAAATCATTGTTTAATAATCTTGGGCTAAAATTTTAATCCATAAGGGTTGGAGGAGAAAAACAATTTTTGGGTTATGGCTTAAAATATAAAAATTAAACCCCCCCCCCCCCCCCCCCCCCAAAACCATCTCTAACCATTGGGCTAAAATAAGCCATGGGAAGAAAATATATATTGGGCTAGATTCCCCTCAGGATTGAAGCATGGCTTAAATTATTTTGAACCCACGAAACTGTCATATTTCAAACATTTTTTTGTTTTTTTTATATATAATCTAACGGTTATGATCAAATGAGATCAAATCTAATGGTAAAAAAAATTTGACGGTCCAAAATTAAATCTAACATCTAAAATAATTTAAGAAAATGATTTAAATCAAATTTAACTTAGATCATTTCCAACCCTTGGGGATAAAGCTTAAAAATTTAAGCCAGAAAATTTTAAACCATAACCCAGAAACTGGTTTTCTCCTCTAACCCTTATGGCTTAAAATTTAAGCCCTAGATTCTTAAATAATGATTTTAGCCTAACTTTTTTTTTCGGTAACTTTTTGAAAATAAAATTTATGTAGATTATCCTAATTTATTTTTATGAAAATTTTAATCTAAAGATATTTAAATTCCGATAAGTAATAATCATACAAATACATAGGTATTTATATAGTTTTAAGTTAAATTTGATTTAAATAATTTTAGACGTTAGATTTATTTTTGGACCTTCAAATCTTTTCTTTACCATTAGATTTGATCTCATTTGATCATAGTCGTTAGATTATAAGTAAAAAACAACAAAATGTTTGAAATATGACAGTTTGGTGGGTCCATAATAATTTTAAGACAGGCTTAAATCCTAGGGGGAATAAATACCTATGTATTTCTATGATTTTTTATTACTTATCGGAATTTAAATATTTTTGGATTAAAATGTTCATAAAAATAAATTAGGATAATCTACATAAATTTTATTTTCAAATATCTAAAAGTATTCATAAAAATAAATTAAGATAATCTACATAAATTTATTTTTCAAAAAAGTTACCGAAAAAAAATATGCTAAAATTATTATTTAATCAGTACCCTTATTTAATAATCTTGGGCTAAGATTTTAAGCCATAAGGGTTATAGAAGAAAAACAGTTTCTGGGTTGTCGCTTAAAACTATCTGGCTTAAATTTTTTAAGCTTTATCCCCAAAGGTTGAAGGTGGTCTAAGACCATCTCTAACTCATGGGATAAAACTTAAAATATAAGCTTTAAAACCCCCTCACACCATATCTAACCATTGGGCTAAAATAAGCTTTGGGGAGAAAATTTATCAATGGGTTAGATTCCCCCCAGGATTTAAGTCTTGCTTAAACTATTCTAGACCCACCAAGTTGTCACATTTCAAATTTTTTTGTACTTTTTTCCTTATAATCTAATGGTAAAAAAAAAAAAAAGATTTGACCACTCAAAATTAAATATAACGTATAAGATAAGTTAAGAAAATTATTTAAATCAAATTTCACTTTAAAACTTTATAAATACCTGTGTATTTATATGATTTTTAATTACTTGTTGGAATGTGAATATGTTTAGATTAAAATGTTCATAAAAATAAATTAGGATAATCTATATAAATTTTATTTTCAAAAAAGTTACCCCAAAAAAAGGCTAAAATCATTATTTAATAATCTCAGGCTAAACTTTTAAGCCATAAGGGTTGGAAAAGAATAGCAGTTTATGAGTTTGGCTTAAAATTTTATGGCTTAAATTTTTAAGCTTTATCCCCAAGGGTTGGAAATGGTCTAACAATTCACTCAACCATAATTGTCATCATTACTCTCACACACTCTCCCACATTAACCCTCATGTCACTATCTCTCTTTCCACTCAATTCACTCAACCTCACAACTCTCAACTCTCTTCCACACCTCTTAGACTCTTTCTCTCTCCCATAACTCTATCTTCACTCTCTCCCTCTCGGTGACTCGCCACAACACCACCAAACTGACACCACACCATCTCTTATCACCACCAACACTTCCAAAACTCTCCCAAAAATTACCTAGGACTCTCTACAACTTGTTCAAAATCTCATTGCCATGCCTAGCTCGAGGAATATACGATGTTTTCGTTTCGTATCTCAATGGAACCCAACGTTCAAACCATCTCCATCTCGGTAAGCTTCAATTTTTTCACTTTGTGAGCTTTCCTCAAGTTGTTCAAACGATTCCTTGACATGCATGTGCCTTTTGGACATTTCATTTAGCTTTTTCCTTATGCACCATGTTTTCCGACGAGTTGTAGGATTTTTCCAAGCTAACCCCAACCAAATCTTATTGGTTTGGTCAAGTTTGCATGTGTAGAACGACTATCTATAACCCCTAGGCCACGGGTTTGAGCTTGCATGCTCGAATCCACTTTGAAATTGACGAAAAATAAGGACTCCAACTTGGGCTGTCACTTTTTGGTCATTTTTTGACGAGCACGGGCCAACTTTTGGCTTTAATTCCTCTTATCCTAAGCTTCGTTTTGATATATTATGGTCAAAATTTGGTTGTGAAATGGCTCTGAACGGAGCATTTGAATTTCTTCCCAAATTTCCGATGAAAATTCCGTTTTTGTGCAAAGAAATTAAGTTTATTGCATTGATTATTAGTCTAATGATTAGTGTAGTAATTTCCCGTATAGGAGATGACTCCGCGGGCAAAATAGTTGGACGGTTAATACTTGCATATACCTGTGAGTGAGTCTTTTCGTTTTTATGTGTCTATATATATATATATATATATATGATTTTTCCCCAACAACTACTTTTATATATTATGATGTGACATGCCATGTTTAGTTTTACAATTAGACTTTCACACACTTTATGTTTATAATTTTATTTGTGAGCATAAATTTGTGGCATGACATGCTTGTGTTTTATATGCTCATTTTTACATGTTTGCCCAGTGTCTTAATTATTTGTATTGTCCTGGGTCGATGACCAGCTTCACGTGTAGTTCACATGCACCATTTACATTCGCTTTTGGATCTAGAGTTAGGTGTCAACTTGTCCTTTTGTGTGCTTGGACTCGTATGTGATGCGACTAGTGCATCTCATGTAATGTAGTACCAAAATGTAAAACCTACACCTAGCATGTTCCATTGTTTGAATATCTCTGCAATGGACTTGTGTGCCTACATAAATTAATGAGCATGGATTTCTTGTAATAACGAATTGAGATTTGATGTTGAGATACCTTGTTGTTGTGCCTTACATCCTTTAACTCACTTGTGTTGCAGGGTACCTACTACATGCTATTATTATGATATTTTGGGGAAACTATATACTTGTTTTACAGTGAGGGGTTACACTTTTCAAAAAGGTTTGCAAAACTTTATTTTCAGGCCCACTCACCCTTGTTTTTTGCCCCTCCAGGATTTTAGTGACAGAGATCTTGTGACGACGAGGATTGCTGGTAAAAGCTGTCGTGTATGGAGACTTTTCCTTTCGGTATAAATGTCCTTACTATTATTATTGCAATTTACTTATGCTCTGTACATCATTTGTGTGAAATAGGTTGGTCCCGCTCGCATACGCACTCTATAATTAGTTTTTTTTGGTTTAAATTAGTAGCACTTTCCACATCGCCATCACTTAATGGCTTCGTCACCTTTAGGGTGTCGGCCATCACAACTCAATTCGGATGTCTAGGTGGATATTCCGAGTCATGGTGTGTCAGAGATGTTGATTTCAATCAAGTTTGAATATTGATTGTTGAATTCTATATGACGATATTGTTAAAAAAAAAAATCTTTCAATAAAAATAAATTCACACATGACCTTCAAAATGTTAGAGACCCTGAAATTAATTAATCATTAGTTCTAACTCTGTTTACTTTTCCATCTCTTTTGCTTACATGACAGGCACATAGGACCTACACTTGTTATAATTTGATGCCCTGTGAATTAAAAAATTGAGATAAATTATATTTCACTCTCCATGTTTGGGTTGATTTTAAAATGGGCCACGAAGTTTTAATTTTTTCAAATTGCCCCCTAAAGTTTTGTCAGTATTATTATATGTTTTTTGGAAACTGTTTTGTTTTGTCATTATTTAAGTATTCATAGATCATCTGCAAGTGGCCCTTTACAACAGGTCCACAATGGTGGAAAAGTGTTAAATCCTTGCATGATGACGTGAGTTCAAACTCTGTCGGTGACTAATCTAACATCTAATCTAACAAAATCTATCGTTTGACAAAAAAAAAAAGTATTCATAAATCATCTTTACAAAAATTCATCAAATAAAGAACATTTAAGATCTAATTATGATAACAAAATATGAATAAACATAATCTTATCAACATACTATCAAAATGTTCGAGTCAATAATCAAATGGATAAATGATTTTGAATTTGGGTGAATATTTGTAAGAATGAAATTTAAATGAAGACATAACAAATAAATAGTTAAAGTCATGAGAATACATTGCCTATTGGCTCACACGAGTGATTCATACAAACTTATTAACTAGTTAGTGCTTGAGCACTGCTTTATTTTTTTTATACATCGATATATTTACATGAAGGGGTGAGAGAGAATAAATTGGTATCGAACTTGTAATTCATGAGATTTGAACATAAGACCTCTTACTTGTAAATGAGTAATACCATTAGACTGATTATTACATAGAAACAAATAATTAAATTAATGTTACTATTGCATACAAATTAAGTGGTCCATCATAATCATATTATATACAAATTAAATTAATTACAAATAGAAACAAAGAATTGACTACTAAATATTAAGGGGAAAAAAAATCAATAATAGTAAAACTTCTCTAAGGTTGTACACTTGGTACCAAACTATTCTATAGTTTTTGGAAGGTTATTACTAGAGGTGTCGTTAAAATTAGAGCAAATGACAAAAAACTACCTCAATTATTGGTATCACGACACTTTCATACCTCATCTTTTAAAATTGACAATGTCATACTTCATCTTATGAATTTGTGTCAATGTTATACCTTCCGTTACTTGGCCGTGAATTTTTCTGTTAAATGCTGACGTGGCTTGATTCGGGGCCCATTTTCTATTAAAAAATTAATACAATATTATTAAAAACTAAAAAAAATTTATTTAATATATTTAAAATATTAAAATAATAAAGAAAAGTAAAAAATAAAAAAAACCTCAGGTCAGATTGTCCCTCCTGCAACCCAGAAAGAAGGAGGAGGAAGAAGAAGAAAAAAACCCAACCCAGTTCGTCCCCCCCCCCCCCCACCAAACAAACCTAGAAAGAAGAAGGAGGAGGAAGAAGAAGAGGAAGAAGAATAAGAGGAAAAAAAAATAAAAAAAACCAAACCAAACCCAGTTCGTCCCCCCTCCCCCCACCACAAACCTAACCCCCTGCAACCCAGAAAGAAGAAGAAGGAAGAAGAAGAAGAAGGAAAAAAAAAAAAAAAACCCCAACCCAACCCAGTTCGTCCACCCAGAAAGAAGAAGAAGGAGGAAGAAGAAGAGGAAAAAGAAGAAAAGGAAACCCAGTTCGTCCGTCCTCCTTCGCACCTACCCTCTTCCCTCCACACCCATTCCCCCCATTTTCTCTACGCCTAGGTTCTCAACCTTCGAAATCGGCCTGACGAAGGTTTCCCGATTCCACCTCAACAGGATCTGGGTTTATTTCTGGGGGTTTTTTTTTTTTTTTTTTTGGGTTGCAGGTAGTGGGTGCGAAGGTGGGGAGGTTGGGTGCGGGGAGAAGAGGGGGTGGGGAGGGGGGAAGACAAATTAGTTTTTTTTTTTTTCCCTTCTTTTTTCTGGGTTGCAATTGCAAGAAGGGGGAAGAAGATGAAGATAGGGAGAAGAGAAAGAGGGGGGGGGGGGGAGGGGACGAACTGAGTGTTGGTTTTTTTTTAAAACTTTTCTTTATTATTTTAATATTTAAAAAATATTAAATGATTTTTTTTAGTTTTTAATAATTTTTTAATAGAAAATGGGCCTCGGATCAAGCCACATCATCATTTAACTGAGAAATTCACGCTAAGCTAACGGAAGGTATAACATTGGCACAAATTCGTAAGATAAGGTATGACATTGTCAATTTTAAAAGATGAGGTATGAAAGTGTCGTGACACCAATAGTTGATGTAGTTTTTTGTAATTTACCCTTAAAATTATTATTTATTGACTTATTTATCTTTAATGAATGTTGTATTTCTTGAATGGGATTCCTTGGGTGTCATGTATTTTATTTCTTGCATATTTTATACTCATTGGCATTATAATTATGTGGAGGCGTGTTTTCTTAAGATGACAAAAAAAAAAGAAAATTATAACTACTTACAATATGGAGTTTCTTCCAACATATAACTAAAAATATTATTGTCACATCCCAACCCGGGGCGGATAACTGATTGAATAGCACTCGCTATAGCTTCCCCTAATTGAGCTATGTCAGATTGGTATCAGAGCATAGGTTTGGCAGTCCTGCATATCTTGTGAATATTCTAAGTATCTTGGTGTTTCTATCAGAACTATGCCGCCTCGTAGAGAGCCACGTCGTTCAGCTGAACCTAGTTTCCCTGACATAGCTCAGTTAGGGGAAGCTATAGCGAGTGCTATTCAGTTAGTTATCCGCCCCGGGCCGGGATGTGACAATTATTGTACTAAAAAAACAAAATATTATTTATTGGTTTATTTATGCTTAATAAATGTTGTATTTATTAAATAAGATTCATTGGGCGCCAAATATTTTATTCCTTACATATTTTTTGTACTCATTGACAATTATAACTATGTGGAGGCATGGTTCTTTAAGCACATCCAAACGAGCTCATACAAATTTTGATAAACTTGTGAACGTAAAAATCACATTATGCTCTAAAAATTTCGAGATAGGAATCATTTTAAAAACTTTGCATACTCCGAGAATTTTGAAATAGGAAATTTTATTTAAACCTATCTAACCTCTTTCTACACCTAACTTAAATTTTAAATGTTAATTGTCTATTTTACCCTCTTGCATAATTACTATTAAATACAAAATGAAATTAATAATAAAAATCAAATTTATCAATAGACCCACATACTATAATTAAACACTAGCATCACCCTTTGTTTATCCTACGTTTATTCCAACTAAAACCCTAATAGCTCTGAAAGAGAAAAACAAGCTTTTCTATTGATGGATGGTGATTTTGATGTTTTTAATTCTCCAACTAAGGTATGACTCGATTTATGGATATTTTATTTGTTTCTTCTTCTTTGGATTAAATTTCATACTTTTTATATTATATTATATTGTATTTGTTTTTCTCTGCCGTCTTTATGCATCCCAAAACACCAGTGCAAGGACTTTTGATTAGTACTACAAAGACATAAAACTTGATTCTTGGTGCAAATAAAGATTGCTCAACCTTAACCACAAGGGTTTGAGAGTGTAGTTTATGTAATAAATTTAGGTTTAAAGAGATATTAATTCTTTAATAAAAAAACAATATGGGTGAAGACAGTAAATTGAATGTAGAAAGAGATTATATGAGTTCAAATAAAATTTTCCTTTTGACATTGGGAAGAAATTTTATTTTAGAATTATTAAAAGTAAAAGACGTGTTTCCAAATGGATTTATCGAGCAATCACGCCCACCAATGTGAAACAAATAGTTGGTGGATATCATCATGTGTGGGTAAATCCGTATATGCATGTATTAATATTATGTATCAACTGTCAAGAACCTCCCTTTTGGTCTTTTTATTTTATTGGGTACATGAGTAGAAGAATGGCTAAGCTCTCACATCTACTTGTTGGCTGAGCCTAACTTCCATAGGCGTACAATTTTAGCCCAAATTCTTTCGCATCACAAAAAAGTACGGAGTTGATGGATATTTGAATTATAGCCGTTGGGACTCCAACGGCTAGTTCCTTTTTCTTTTATTTGTTTGTGACCTGTCAACGGCTAGTTTGGTAATACAGAAGTTGTTTAAAAACTTGAACGCAGCCGTTTTGGGAATCTCATTGTGATAAAAGCAGATGATCAGCTTCCTTGTTTGTTGGATTTCCATTTGAAATTTAAGCATCTGATTCTGATATACATCTACTAGTTCTCGCTCATTTTTTTGCCTAACTCTCCTTCATATAAACAAGCAACTGAAGTAGTACTGGCTAGCTGTTGATTTGCTCATCCAACTCCGTAATTGGAAAAAAAAAAGGTACGCATAAATTAAATCCCTCTTCAAACTAATTCATTTCAATTTCCTAGGTCTAGAGGTAGATAGTTGAATTTACTATTTAGTAGATCAATCTGGATCTAATCCAGTTTTGTTTAATTGTACAATGAATTATAAATGCAGGATCTGATCTGATCTTTCCTTGGAATTTTGGAACGAACAAAGAAGAAGAAGAAATAAAAGGAAAGAAAGAAGGATGAACGACCTGATGACAAAGTCGTTCACCAACTACGTGGATCTAAAGAAAGAGGCTATGAAAGATTTGGACTTGGAAGCCGGGCATAATAACAATGTGGAGATGTCATCCTCCACCACAAATATGCACACCGACCTTGGTCTGTTCCTGGAAGAGGCCGAGAAGGTGAAGCAGGAGATGGCATCTGTTCGTGACATTCTCGTGCGTCTGCAGCAAGCCAACGAGGAGGGCAAGTCCCTCCACAAGTCCGAGGCATTGCAATCCTTGCGCAGCAGAATCAATGCGGATATTACGGCAGTGCTGAAGAAAACAAGGACCATCAGATCTCAGCTAGAGGACATGGATCGTGCCAACGCCGCCAACAGAAGGCTCTCCGCTTACAAAGAAGGCACCCCGATTTACAGAACGAGGATGGCGGTGACGAGTGGCTTGCGCAAGAAGCTCAAGGAGCTTATGATGGATTTCCAGGGTCTGAGGCAGAGGATGATGAGCGAATACAAGGAGACTGTTGGGAGACGCTACTTCACGGTCACGGGAGAGCAGGCGGATGAGGAGGTGATTGAAAAGATAATCTCGAATGGGGGTGGGAACGGGGCAGAGGAGTTTCTGGGGAAGGCAATACAGGAGCATGGGAGGGGGAAGGTGTTGGAAACGGTGGTGGAGATACAGGACAGGCACGACACGGCCAAGGACATCGAGAGGAGCCTGTTGGAGTTGCATCAGCTTTTCTTAGACATGGCAGTAATGGTGGAGGCTCAGGGGGAGCAGATGGATGATATAGAACACCATGTGATGAATGCTTCCCACTATGTCAAGGATGGAACAAAACATCTCAACACCGCCAAGGGCTACCAGAGGAGCAGCAGGAAGTGGATGTGTATCGGGTTGATAATTCTTCTGCTGCTCATTCTCGTCATCGTTATCCCCATTGCCACCAGCTTCTCTCACTCTTGAATTCAATTTGCTTTCAGTTTAGTACTACTACTAGCGTGTACTTTTGCTTCAATTGCTTAGGTTGAGGCCTTGAGGAGGAGGGGGTGGGGTGGGGAGGGCCTTATCTGTTAAAATGTTTGTTTCTTTAATTTCCGGTGGAAATATGATATGATAAATAGTATTATCCCTTTCTCAATCTGTGTTCAATTCTCTCATTCCACTTTTCACATGAAAATAATCCAACTGACTGCCCTGCTGTTGCAATTTAACTAACAGAATGTACTCACTCTTTCAACAAAGAAATTCACTTTTATCCCTTTCTCTCCGTCCCAACTCCAAAGCATAATACGTGTATAAACGAAACACAGAATGATATACTTAGGTTTAACATTGGACTCTACACTTTCCAGTCCACAGGCTTTGGGCGCTGTGGGTGGAGCACTGGCCATTAATGAGGTCATGCCACAGCAGTACAAGCACATGCTTGGAGGCCCTTCCTTAAAAGTTGACTTGCATATACCGGCCCTATTGCTGAGGGGGTCTTGACTTTCATCATCTCCTTTCTTGTCCTTGTAATCATACTCAAGGGTCCTCGTAGCTCATTTCTCAAATCGTGGCTGCTTGCTGTGGTTACTGTCGCATTGGTTGTTACTGGTTCTGTGTACCATAAGTGAATCCCGCCAACATAAGCGAACCATGTCCTGTTTTCTTTGAAGAGAATGGTCTTTTAAACTTATAATTAAGCTCTGTTTTGGAGAAATAATCTGTTGATCTTTGCTCGATCTTTTTTGCTTGACTTTGTATCCACAATAGACAAACTTGCTTAATTATCTCCATCATTCTTATCTTCATCATCCCCTGCAAGATCATGAGCGGACGGCGAACAAGCTTGGACTTTAAAAAATGAAAACGATCAGAAGACAAGCCCTTAGTGAAGATATCTGCAATCTGAAATTGAGTAGACAGATGGCGAACATTCAATGACCTTGCCACTACAAGCTCATGCAGAAAATGATAATCCACATGAACATGTTTTGTTTGAGCATGGAACATGGGATTAGACGCCAATGCAATGGAACTTGTGTTATCACTCCAAATCAAAGGAGTCGAAATAGGGATGCAAAGCTCCTGCAGCAGCTGTTGGAGCCAAACAAGTTCAGTTGCCGTGATGGCCAACTGCCGATATTCTGATTCGGTACTTGAATGAGCAATTGTGGGTTGCTTTTTGGAACTCCAAGAAATTAAATTTGGAGCAAAATATATGCAGAAACCACCAGTGGAGCGTCTAGTGTCCAGAACCCCAGCATAGTCCGCGTCTGAAAATCCAACCAAATTAGTACCACAACGACAAAACAGAAGCCCTTCCTCAGTTGTACCCTTTAAGTAACGAAGGATTCGCTTGGCTGCAATCCAATGAATTGAGGTGGGCTGGTGCATATGCTCACAAACCCACTGCACACGTGATGTCAGGTCTGGTGATGGTTAAGTACTGCAAAGCACCTGCCACACTTCGGTTGATAGTAGGATTATTCAAGGGAACCCCGTCAAGAGAGCGAAGTGGGGAGCTAGATTGAACTGGAGTAGCACAAGGCTTGGCTTCCAACATATCTGCACGCTTTAACAAATCAACAATATATTTTGTCTGCTTTAGATGTAACCCATCATCTCCACGAGTTGCTTCAAGACCCAAGAAAAAATGGAGGGGTCCCAAATCTTTCATAGAAAAACTCTGACCAAGTGCATGGATAAATGAATCAACATACGAGCACCGATTTCCTATGATAAGAATGTCATCAACGTGGATGCAAATTTCTTTCTCCTTGATCTTGGACAAAATTGCACCTACAAAACAATTAACACCTTAGGTCAAAGCCAAGAGCCTCACGCGCCCACGATGAATGGGGGGCTTGGCAGAAGAACCTCCGATGCCAAAGTTAGAATTTAGAGAGAAAGTGTTTTGAGAGTTTTTGGGAGTTTTGCAAGAGTGTGGAACCTCCTTCTTTTTGGAGAGAATGGGATAATATATATAGCACATGGCCGGTTCACTTGGGAGACAAGGTGGCCGGCCACTTGTGTGTTTTTTGAGGTATAATGGGTAGTTAATTTGGTGATTAATGGATTAATTAGGAATTAATCCATTAATTAGCTAATTAATTAAATTTATGGAAGGTTTTGAAGGTTATGGAATGATTTCCTTGTAGAGGATATGGAGTGAGGATGGATGAGATAAATTTGAACTTGTTACCTATTTTGGGCACTCTTGACTTGGTTGATGGATGATTCTCCACTGCTCGCGTGTAGGAAACCCGGTGTGTCTCGAGGGTAATTTTGTCCTTTTTACCCCAAAAATCCACGTGTCGTCTCTTGATTATTTTTGGCTCCACAATCAACATAGATTAGAAGAATTAAGCATAAGAAGCCAGGCTCTTGGGGCTTGTTTCAATCCATATAGGGACTTGCGCAAACGACAAACTTGATGAGGATACTCGGGATCTTCAAAACCATGTGGTTATTTCATGAAAACTTCTTCAGAGAGATTCCCGTGCAAAAACGCATTATGTACATCAAGTTTGCGTATAGGCCAATTATAAAAGACGGCAAGGGCAAGAACCAGACGGATGGTAACATGCTTAACCACATGACTGAACGTCTCTGTGTAATCAACACCCATCTTTTGATGAAATTCATATGCAACAAGACGAGCTTTGTATCGCTCTACCGTATCATCATATTTTCGCTTTGTGCAATAGACCCACTTGTGAGGAAGAACATGAGTAGCAAGTGAGGAAGGTACCAACTCCCATGTACCACAGTACCAGCATATTTCAAGGCCTTAAACTCCAATGTCATTGCATCACGCCAATGAGATAATTGATTTGCCTCTCGGAACGAGGTTGGTTTAGAATCAAGAGCCTGTAATGATGTCAATAAAGCATATTTTGGGTTTGGTTTTCGAATTCCAGATTTCGAACAAGTCAGCATTGGATGGGGAGCAGAAGCTGAAGAAGATGGAAGGGCCTCATTGATGGGAATCAAACTACGAGAGCTATCATGAGCATGTTGAGAATGAGGTGGCGAGGAATGTGGATGTGTAGGCAAGGTTGAACTTGTGGAGGGTTGCAAGGGTGAGAGAGGTGCTGCACTAGAAGAGGATGTCAGATTATGAGAAATAGAAATATGAGATGATGAAGGTACTTGAGGAAGAAGTGGTAAGGGAGAAAGAGTGATAACCACGGGAGAAGAAGCTTCTGATGGCGGGACTGAGGAGGATTGTGTAGGGTTGTTGAAAGAAAAGTTTCCTCATCAAAGACCACATGGCGTGACAAATAAACTTGTCCATTTGACATATCATAACAGCGATAGCCCTGATGATTGAGTAACCAATGAAAACACATTGTTTTGAACGTAATTCCAATTTATTTTATTGTAAGGTCGTAAATAAGAAAAGCAAGCACAACCGAAAACACGAAAACATAAATAAGAAGGCTTACGACTAAACAATTTTTCTTAAGGCGAAACATAATTCTACTGGCGTGCCGGAAGACAGTTAATTAAATAGACTGAGGTGTTGAAAGCATCCACCCAAAAAGAAGAAGGCATTTTAGCAGTGGCAAGTAAAGTAAGACCCACGTCAACAATATATGTTGTTGTTTCCGTTTAGCGGCACCATTTTGTTCAGGAGTATGAGGGCATGTTAACAGGTGCTCAATGCCATTATTAGTTAAAAATTGTTGAAATTCCTTACTCATAAATTCACCTTCTCCATCAGTTTGTAAAGATTTTATCTTATAGACAGTATGTATATATAGAAGGTTTTCAACAAGCAATTTAAATTTTTGAAAATAAGAAAAAGCTGTAAGATTGTGAATGACAATGAATGTTGTATTGGATCATTTTGTTGAAAGCCACTTGTCTATCGAGTTGTTAGCAACCAAAGTGATCTGATAGTCCTAACATAATAAGGATTATGGAGTCTTATCCTTTGCAATTAACCTAGAGGAAATCTGATAGATTTTATTACGAAGATGTAGAATCATGGTGGGACTTAAACACTAGAGAGATAGGGTCAATCTTCACAGCCAATGATAGGTTGGGTGTGATAAAAACCCTAACGATATAAATATCACCGTTAAGTCTCTGCTTTGATACGCTTTTTCTCTCAATCACGCCAAACCTTATTCACAGTAGAGAGACATTTTGAAGTATTGGAAGTAGAAGACAACTGAGTTTTGCAATGGCTTCTTCTTCCTCGAGTAAGTTTCACGTAAAGCTGTTATTGCATGCATGCATGTCATACTGGTTTGCTGTACAGAAACATGGTCTGCGTAATCCTATTCCCTTATTGTTTTTGTTATCGAATGCATGCTTGTACATGCATATTATTTGTATAATCCTTATACCATCCTCACAAAAGCTTCATGTTTAAATCTCATAGGAAATATCCAATTATAATGGGAATAGTCATCAAGAAATATTATAAAATACTTGGAACCCTTAACAGAGGCAATTGGTGAAGTCCAAACGTCACAATGGATCAATTGAAGAGGACAAACGGAAACAGATGGAGACAAAGCAAAAGGTAATTTAGTGCTTTTGCCCTATGGGCAAGTAGAGCAAAAACTAGGTAACTTAGAATCCTTTATAGGAAACAGAAGACATAATTTTATTAAAAATTGCATGAGATGGATGACTGAAACGTTGATGCCACACAAATGAAGACGTTCGTTGTCCAAAGAAAGCCACGGTCTTGGAGGGAAACTTCGACGAACCTACACGAAACAGATACAATCCATTCTCACTCTTGCCGTGGAAAAACGTCTTCCCAGTGGATAGAGCCTTCACACAAAAAATCAGTAGGAGTGAAAACGAAGTAGCAATGGTTATCAGCACAAATTAGCGGAAGTAGAAGGACAATGCAACACAGAATTTAAAGCAAAATTTAGACACGGAATAGGAACCAATATGCTTAATAGACAAACCTGCACCATTACCAACAACGACTTGATCCTGACCAGTATATTCTGTGAAGAGGCTCAAATTAGCTAAATCATTGGTGATATGTGACGATGCGCCACTGTCGGTATACCATGTAGGGGACTGTTCATTGCCCACAAGAGAGGCAGCCATCATAGCATGAGATTGTGGAAACAGATATCGACCTTCGGAGAAAGGAAACTTGAAACAGTTTGCACTAGAATGACGACGATCACCACAATAGTTACAACCATTAGAGGAAGAACCAATGTTACTATATCCAGAAGATGAAGAAGCAACCGCAACATGGTTGGGAAGATATATAGGAAGAGCAAGGAAAAGCAGCAGCGGGTGTAGGAAGAATTCCTCGACTTTGAAACGAGCCACGGCCGGATCCACCATGAAACAAACCGCCATTCGAACCACTGCAACGGCCAACAAAAGGATTACCAGCACCGTGACCATGAAAGGAGCCACGACTTTGAAAACCACCACGACCAAATGAAGACGTACGACCATTGCCAAGGTGAAGTATGGTTCCACAACCACGATTTGGAGGAGTAATATTATTCATACCATGTTTTTATACCACATTTCTATACCACTGGCATCTAATGTGGACAACCACATCATTTGAAAAATTTACAAAACCCAAGGAAAAGAAGGAGAAAGACTCCTCGTATACCACAATCATCATTTAATTAACTAGTTTTTCTTAATGATTAGTTTATTAAATAATGAACTAAATTTAAAAATCTGATTAATTCAAATGATGTGGCTCTCCCCATTAAATGCCACCTAAGGAGGTATAAAAATATGGTACAAAAACATGGTATAAATAACATTACTCCGATTTGGAGAGGAGCCAGAAGGTGCAAAGAGAGTAGTAGTGTGATCTGGATGGAAAGAAGTGCTATAGTCTTCCATACGACTTTCAGCGCTCAAGAGCAAAGCAACCATGTCGTCAAAACTCATATGAGTTTCTCTTGCTTTAACCGAAGCAACGGTACTTTCTAGAGCAGGACCAACACCATTTAAAATCAGCTCCATAAGATCACCATCATCAACGGGCTTTCCCGCAAGAGCCAATTGATCATCGAAGTTGGTCAATTTATCAACGTACTCTGTAATGGACATGTTACCTCTTTTAGTGGACTGCATCTGGTGCTTAAGTTGAGAAGCAAATCGTGTTTTTAAAGTATCCCAAACAGCTCGGGATGTTTCACTAGTTGCGGACAATGGAAAGCACATTTGGTGTCAAAGTTGAGTTAATCCAACTCAACAATTGTTGGTCTTGTCGCTGCCAAGTCACGTACTCGGGATTGGGAGTAGTACCATCCTCAAGAAACTTTGCTGGACATGTTTTGTACCATCAACATAGCCAACGACATCATTATTTTAAGGGATTAAATTGGGCAAGCCACAACATATAATTGGTTCGATCAAGTTTGATTGAAACCAAATAGGAAATATTAGGAAGGGAACTGGTAAGAAGAGAAGAAGCGGCCATGGAAGCTGAAGAAAAGTTGACTAGAAGGTAAGGCAGAAGAAGGGAAAACAAATTCAGTCAGAGGATTGTCGTTAGACAAATAGAACTTGATACAAGGACTCCTTATATAGGAGTGCTGGTCTTACAACAATAAAGGCAGCAGCTCTCAACTACACCCAACTACATAGTCTACATGTAATAAAAGCTAAGTTATACAACAATGAGTGTCTATACAATAGACCCTTGACTTTGTAATCACAAAGTACGATTTTGCTCAATCTTGTTTGCTTGACTTTGTATCCACACAATAGACAAACTTGCTTAATTCTTATCTTCATCATTCTTATCTTCATCATTCTTTATATCAAGTTGTTATGTCGTTCTTTCTTTTCCGCCATAACCATATCTATTCCTTGCACTAGAAGGAATCTTATTAAACTTAATACAACATCCCCATTACGATCCGGTAGTGATGATTACACTTTTACAAAATGTTTCTATTACGCTATGTGTCTTGCTTTTTTGACTGCTTGTACTGGAGATTTATATTATACAATGCGAACTATTTCGTTTGCAATTTTCCTAGTATTATTAGGAATGAACCTTGTATACAATGATGGAATATTTTCTATTGTAGTACCTGAGTACCTGTTGATTTCAAGGTTTGTATATTGATCATGAACTTTACAAGAGAGAAACAAAGCTCTTATAGCAAGCCAAGAAAACTGATCATAAACCAGTGGACAAACAACCACTACACAATTGTTGGAGAGTTGACCTTTGTAATTAGCTTAGTTACCTGTTTGGGTCCTTGTAATCAGGATGTAATTAGGATAGATATTATTTGGTGTTTCTTTCCTTGTAAATCAATCTTGTACAATATCTATTGCCCTCCTTGGTGAGAAGAATAAAATTAGAAAATTAAACCCCAAAATAAGCTGTAATTAGCATGGTATTAGAGCAAAGATCCTAGGATTTCTGCTCTGCTCGTTCCCTCAAGCAAACTCGGCCTTCCCATGGAGAACCTACCACCACTTCACGGTGGAAACAATTTCATCCTAACCGATCCTACCTTTATACTAAACAGTTCAGCCCTAAACACTACTACCTTAACTGACCCTACCATGAATCCTTCTCCTGTTTCAAGTTCTTTTGACATGCCTTCGGAGTCCTCAGGTAACTGTGGTTATGCTTTTAATATGAATAATTGTGATACTCAGTCCTGTTGGATCATTGACTCCGGTGCCACATACCATATGACCTATGACCCTACTGATTTAGCTTGTGATACTGTTCCACTTCGATGAAATATTACTAATGCTAATGGTGTCACCTCACCGATAACTGGTGCTGGCACTGTACGCTTCACGCCTACCCTCTATTTGCCGCATACACTACTTGTACCTTCACTAAAGCATAAATTGATGTCTTCTGGCCAAGCTACTGAGCAATTGAACTGTTGTGTACTATTGTATCCGAAGTTTTGTCTTATTCAAGATATTTTCACGAAGGAGATAATTGGTCGTGGTACTAAGAAGGGTGATCTCTATTTTGTGGACGATGTCAGTACCGGAAGGGTCAATCTCGCCCAGGGAGCCGTTGATCATAAACGACGTCAGATATGGTTATGGCATCACCTCTTGGGTCATCCGTCTTTCAGTTATTTACAGCATATGTTTCCGGATTTATTTATGGGTTGTTCGGTTTCAGACTTTAAATGTGACACTTGTGTACTTGCCAAGAGTCACCATGTTTCTTATCCGTTGAATTCTAATAAAAGTGTTATTCCTTTCGGTCTTGTTCATTCGGATGTTTGGGGACCATCTTCGATTACTACTTCATCTGGTATTAGGTGGTTTGTAACGTTCATAGATGATTGCACACAGATGACATGGTTATACGTTCTTAAGCATAAAAGTGATTGTGTTTCTGGCGTTTAAAACATTCCACACCATGGTTCAGACACAGTTTTCTACTAAAATCCAGATTTTGCGTTCTGATAATGGTGGTGAATATGTTAATAATGATTTTACACATTATTTAACTAATCACGAAATCCTCCACAAGACTACTTGTCCTCAAACTCCTCAACAGAATGGGGTGGCTGAGCACAAAAATCGCCATCTATTAGAAACAGCTCGATCGTTATTGATTGGGGTGACTGTTCCGCGCTCATCTTGATATGTTGCTCTTCAGACTGCCACTTACCTTATCAACCGCATGCCATCCAAAGTATTGAATTTTCTTGCACCTTTGCAAGTTATTGCTACATTCGTGCCTCTACCGTCCTTTTTGGTGCTCCCACCGCGAGTTTTTGGATGTGTGGCCTTTGATCATCTACATAAAAATCAACGGACAAAACTTGACCCATGTGCTATCCGTTGCGTTTTCATAGGGTATGGACTACATCAGAAAGGGTACCATTGCTACCACCCTCCTTCACGTCGGATGTATACTACCATGGATGTTACTTTTTCCGAGTCTGAGATGTATTACTCTTTGGCTTCTTCCAACCATCATCTTCAGGGGGAGTCACTGCATGACGAGCAGGTTTGGACCATGGCTGCTACCACTGATCTTTCGTTCCCACTGTTAGTTGAGCCAGTAGTCGAGCCCGCAGTGGCTGGGCTACCAGCCCAGCCAACAGAAGCAGTATCGCTGCCCATGGAACTGGCGGCAGGCACAGCATTGCCGTCCTCACCTACGACAACAGTGCTACCACTTGCCGATCTTGAGACTTCTACTGATACCACTCCTCCCTCGTCTCAAAATATAGTACCACCAAATGACCGTACTCCAGAACCTGAGGTAAGATCTACTATCCCTATTGATGTATCCGATGTTCCGAATTATCAGTTACCTTTCAGACATAACCGGGGAAAGCCACCCAATCGATATTCACCGGAAACAACGAAAGGCTCTAAATATCCCATTGCCAACTATGTGTCATCACATAAATTATCATAACCCGGCAAAGCTTTTGTACAACAAATATCCAATGATTGCACACCAAGTTCATTGAAGGAGGCACTATCTGATGATCAATGGACAAAGGCAATGGAGGAAGAAATGGATGCACTTTAGAAAAATCAAACATCGGATTTAGTTCCGCTACCCCGAGGAAAGAAGAGAGTGAGATGTCGATGGGTGTACACCATCAAGTACAAAGCTGATGGGCTGATTGAACGATACAAAGCATGATTGGTGGCCAAGGGATACACTCAGACGTATAGTGTTGATTATACAGAAACATTTGCTCCAGTAACAAAGATTAATACGATAAGAGTGTTACTTTCGTTGGCGGCTAACTTGGATTGGCCATTACAGCAATTTGATGTGAAAAATGCCTTTTTACATGGTAATCTTAAAGAAGAAGTGTATATAGATATTCCACCTGGTTATGCATCAGTTTCATAACCCGGAATGGTGTGTAAGTTGAATAAGGCATTGTATGGATTGAAACAATCACCTCGGGCATGGTTTGGTAGGTTTTGGAGGGCTATGAGGAAGTATAGGTTCAGGCAGAGCAATTCCGATCATACATTTTTCTTGAAATGTCGAATGGGTAAATTGATAGCACTTATTATTTATGTGGATGATATGATTGTTACGGGTGATGATAAAGAAGAAATCTCAAGGTTGAAAGATTACTTAGCAACTGAGTTCGAGATGAAAGATCTTGGTGGATTGAAATATTTCTTGGGTATAGAAGTAGCTCGATCTAAACAGGGTATATTTCTATCTTAAAGAAAATATGTTCTTGACTTGTTAGCCGAAACCGGAATGCTTGATTGTAAACCGGTTGACACCCCTATAGTCCAAAATCACCATCTTACCGTGCACCCTGATCAAGTTCCCACTAACCAAGATCGTTATCAAAGGTTAGTTGGGATGTTAATTTATTTATCTTATACCAGGCCTGATATTGCATATGCAGTAAGTGTTGTTAGTCAATTTATGCATTCCCTGAGTGATACGTATATTGGTGCGGTTGAACGCATTCTACAATACCTAAAGTCCTTCCCGGGTAGAGGTATCATGTTTTCCAAGAATGGTCATTGCCGGATTGAAGGTTATACCGATGCAGATTGGGCAGGGAATATTACTGATCGACGATCCATATCGGGTTACTTTACATTTGTGGGGGGAAATTTAGTGACTTGGCGGAGTAAGAAACAAAAAGTGGTTGCTTTATCAAGTGCAGAGGCGGAATACAGAGGTATAGAAAAAGGAGTATGTGAATTATTATGGCTTTGGAGGTTACTCATAGAACTCGGGTGTCCTTCAATGTTGGCTTCGAATTTGTTTTGTGACAATAAAGCAGCGATTGATATCTCAGACAACCCAATCCAGCATGATCGCACGAAACATATGGAAGCTGATAGACACTTCATTAAGGAAAAGTTGGATGGGATTATTATTCAATTCCCGTTCGTAAAGTCAGAAGATCAATTAGCGGACATCTTAACTAAAGATGTTGCCAGTCAAGCGTTTTACAACTCTCTCGTCAAGTTGGGCATGAACGACATTTATGCACCAACTTGAGGGGGAATGTTGGAGAGTTGACCTTTGTAATTAGCTTAGTTACCTGTTTGGGTCCTTATAATCAGGATGTAATTAGGATAGATATTATTTGGTGTTTCTTTCCTTGTAAATCAATCTTGTACAATATATATTGCCCTCCTTGGTGAGAAGAATAAAATCAGAAAATTAAACCCCAAAATAAGCCCTAATTAGAAACAATCCCATGATTTATGCCCTAACAACCGGACAAATCCTAATTACAATTTACAAGTAAAGTAACCCTAGAATTAAGGGAAAGGTTTGACAAGTGGGTAAGTATGATTGACAAGAGATGACAAATAGGTAAGGTTGTGATTATCACTTTAACCCATGACTAGCTATAGTGATAATTACAACCTATCCTTGTAATCTATCATGGTTCGTTTACGTAACCGTATTCAAAATTGGAGGAATTAGATTGAAGAGGAATTGAATTGAGGAGGAATTAGATTGAAGAGAATCAAAATCTAGATTTCTATAAAAGCTGTTTACTAAAATGTTATGGAATCAGTATAGAAATAGTAGTGTATCCATAAAACCGTTTACTAATTCAATAGAATCGTAGTATAAAACATTACAATTACTAAAATGCCCATGTTACAAATAAAATATTTTATGCTTATTTTGTGAGATCCCACATCGCCTAGGGGAGATGATCCTCTATGCCTTATATGTACATTCTTACCTCCCATTGTAAGACGAGTTTTGGGAACTCACTGGCTTTGGATCCCATAAGAACTCCAAAGTTAAGTGAGTTTGGGCGAGAGCAGTCCTAGGATGGGTGACCCTCATGGGAAGTTCTCGTGCCAAAACCCAAGAACAAATCCGTGAAACTGCGAAGCGGACAATATCTTGCTATGCGGATTGGGATGTGACATAGTTCTTTTAATACAATTTTATATAATATAATAGTAAATAAAAAAAGTGATTTATCTGTGGCTATAGAAGACTACAACCGCATTTCCTTCTTTGATTCTTTTTCCCTTTTTCATTTCCTTTCTCTCTTTGTTATGTCATTCCTTTGATTTTTTTTCCCTTTTTTCTTCTCCGTTTTCCTCTATGTGTTTCATGCTCATTCGTCGGTGCGGGTTAGATTTCAGGGAAATCTCGGTGTGGGTTAGAACGTCAGATTCAGGAATAGTTTGTCAGAACCTTGGATTCTTGCAACGGTGCAAGCGCAGACGAGCTTCTGACGGCGACTTCAAAGTTCAATTCGGTACGGTGCATGTGCAGATGGAAGGGTCCAAGTGCTGAAGTTGTAAGGGAGTCGGCGAGGGAGAAAAACAGATGAAAGACTGGGTGCTGAAGTATTTTAAGGGTATTTTGGGTAGGAAAGTATGATTCCAGATGGAGGCTTTCACCCGGAGTAGAATTACCAACTCCATCTCAGTAATTCAATTCCTCCAAATTCTGGAATTGAATTCCTATTTTCTAGTAGACCCCACCTGTTTTCATTCCCAAAATGCTGAGTAAACACTGGAATCCTTTCAATTGGGAATGATTTCCTTTAATCTCATCCCAACCCCGATTGATAAACACGGCCATTAATCTATTCTAATACTCTCATTCAAGCTTGGGTCGAGGAGATCGATTGATCCAAGCTTGGACAAAAGACCTTGAAACGCAACTGTTACCAATGGCTTGGTAAAAAAGTCAGCAAACTATCTGGAACTTGGAGTGTAACAAGTTTGTATGATCTTTGATTGAACCTTCTCACGAATATAATGACAGTCAACCTCGATGTGCTTGGTCCTCTCATGGAAACTGGATTAGAGGCTATATGCATGGCTGCTTGGTTATCACACATAAAAGTCTGGGGAACCCTAAATTAGAGAGGAGGTCTTTGAGCTATATCAATTCACAAGTAGTAGTGGCCATAGCCCTATACTCAGCCTCAACACTAGACCGAGCAATCACACTTTGCTTCTTGCTTTTCCAACTCACCAGATTACCTCCAATGAAAATGCAGAAACCAGTAATTGACATGAGATCCAAAGAGTTGCATGTCCAGTCAACATTAGTGTAACCAAGGATGTGCGTGTGAGCATTATTTTGCATCAAAATGCCATGCCCCATAGAGCCTTTCAAGTACTTGAGTATCCTCTTAACAACTTGCAAATGATCTAGCGTTAGAGAATGAATAAATTGGCTCACAAGGCTGACAGTAAAGGCAATGTCAGGCCTTGTTATTGTAAGATAAATAAGTCTCATAACCAACCTTTGATAGTGACTGATATCATCGAGTAGTTCTCCATCCATGGTCATTTTTTGTTTGCAATCAAGAGGTGTAGGGGTAGGTTTGTAGTCCACCATATCTACTTCTTGAAGTAAATCGAGAATATACTTCCATTGATTTAAGAAAAGTCATTTCTTAGAAGTTGCCATTTCAATGCCATGGAAATATTTGAGTGTCCCAAGGTATTTGATGGCAAATTTCTGCTTGAGAAAGTTCTTAAGTAGGACAATTTCACTGGCATTATCACTAGTGACAATGAGATCATCCACATAAATAAGAACCACTAGAGTTCCACTAGAACTAATTCGAACGAAGAGAGAGGAATTTGCATTACTTCTCTTGAAGCCAACTTCTTCAAGAACTGAACTCAACTTTGAATACCAAGCACGAGAAGACTGTTGTAATCCAAAAATGGATTTGTGTAGCTTGCAGACCAACTCTAGATCATTGGATTGGGGATGACCAGAATGGAGTTTCATGTAAACTTCTTCTTCAAGCTCACCGTGCAGGAATGCATTTTTTGCATCCATTTAGTATAAGGGCTATGCATGATTAATGGCAATAGACAACAACACTCTAATTGTTTTCATCTTAGCTACATGAGCAAAAGTCTCTTTGCAGTCTACCCCAAAGGTTTGAGTAAAACCATGAGCTACTAGTCTAGCTTTGTGTCTTTCCAAGGTGTCATTAGAGTGAAATTTGGTTTTATATACCCGTCTACTTCCCACAGCCATTTTTTCTTGTGGTAGTTTGGTAACACTCCACGTTTTATTGTCATCTAAGGCCTTTAGCTCTTCCTCCATAGCCAACTTTCACTCATCTTGTTGCACTGCCTCATAGAAGTTTCTTGGTTCACAAGCATTGGATATGGAATTGAGAAAAGCTGCATGCTTAGGTGTCATCCTTTGGTATGATAAGCATTTAGCAACTGGATACCTTGCATTGTAAGTCACATAATCTAAAAACCTGGATGAAGGGTGATAATCATGAGATGGGTTTCTTCTTCCTTGAGGCAAGACTGGTGATGGTTTTAAAACTGTAGAGGGTGAGTGTGATGTAGATGATTGAGTTGATGATTCTGGCAAAACTGTCATCTCCATTACTCGGAAGGTTGCCATATTCTCTGTCAGTAGGCATATATACATTTTCATCACTGATTATTGGACTTGGTAAAGGGAAAGTTTCAAAGACATGCTCTCCCTTACTGAAATCGTCCACTGACTTCTTAAAAAAATGTGTTGTTTCATCAAATCTTACATCCCTTGAGACAATGATTTTCCTTGAAGAAGACTTGTAGCACTTGTAACCTTTCTGTGTTGAAGAATATCCCAGAAAAACACATTTGCTAGCTCTTGGATCAAGTTTGTCTCGATGTATTGAAGCAACATGAACATAACAAGTACAGCCAAAGACTTTTAAATGAAAGAAGTCAATCTTTCTACCTTTCATGACTTCATAGGGTGATTTTTGATCCAACACCCTAATAGGTAGTCTATTGATCAAATGGGTGGCAACAAGCACCCCTTGAGACCAAAATTTCTTAGGAACATTCATTTGCAACATTAGAGCTCTAGTCTTCTCAAGAAAATCACTATTTTTTCTCTCGGCCACTCCATTTTGTTGAGGAATGCCAACACAACTTGTTTGATGAAAAATTCCATGGAAACTTAAGTATTGAGACATATTATTTGACATATACTCAGTGTTGTTATCAGACCTTAAGGTATGAATATGACAACCAAAATGAGTTGTTACAAGTTTATGAAAATCTTTAAACACATTCATGACTTCACTCTTGCACTTTAAAAGATATAACCAAGTAATCCTTGAATAATCATCCACAAAGGTTACAAAGTACTTATAACCATTAAAAGACTATGAAATTGGTACCAGGTGGAATAACCTGCAATTTAAATTCTATATACGTGCTTCTCTGACTAGTCAGCAACACTCATCAACTAAGATCAGATATGTTAGTTTACTCTAACAGCAGAAGCAGTCAATTTAAGGCTTAGTTTACTGAAGTGTTCCTAGTTAACTAAGATCCAGTTCAGTGCACATTATAACTCTGACAATCTTAGTTGCATGGACTTATCTATTTGCCAATAACGATGAATATATATCACAAGTAAAGAGTAAGATAAGTAAACTTGAAAAGCGATAAATTGCACGGGATGTTTTTAGCAGAAAAAACCCACATCTGGGTTAAAAACCAAGGACTCACCACTGAGTCCAATCCACTAGTGTAAACAAAGGTTCATACAAAGACCACACAAGCTCAATTTCTAGATCCCTATCTATGGAGCAGCTTTACCTTTGTGGAACCTTGCCTTACACGAGATGAACTCCTTCAGTCTTCACGCAGTAGTAGCTCTTCCTGAGCTCTGCACCTTGTGGCACCGATATCAACTTATGCAAATGATGTTATGATGAAGTTGGTGCAAATCTGGATTCAATCGACCAGTCAGATTCTGCAGTCAAATAGTTGAAGGAAGAATCTAACTTGAATCCAAAAACTTGGTCTAAAACGGATTGAAAGCTTAAAACCAGACCAAGAACTTTATGCAAAACCTTAAAACAATGCAACCTTAATCTACAATGATTGGGTGTTTAATGCATGAACTTGGTTTTGCAGCTAGGGTTCCATAAATGAAGAAGAGGCAAGCTCAAAGCTTTGAAGGCACTCTTTAAAATAAATTATGAACCCCCACGGACCAAATGAAATCCTAGGGAACAAATATACCCAAGGAAACCTGATTTTCCATCAGCCAACTTATCCTAAGGACACTTGTCGACTGCAAAAGAAATCTAGACAAATCAATGGCCAGAAATTGACCACCACCAGAAAGGTGTCAGTTAACCCATGTGGGTTGTTTTAATCTGTGTGCCTAGACAACTGGAAGTTAGAGCACAAAATTGACTAAACAATTAACCTAGACATAATGCAATACAAATAAAGATATGAGATGCACATGCAAGAACAAACCTTTGATGTGAGGTGAGTCACATCTTTGAACATTTAATTCCAGTAGCAGCATCCTATAATCAAATAATGTAGTCTAGAACTAAGTTGAGCATGTGGTACACAAATATAATATTTGACAAGGAAAACTAAACACTTAAAATTAGACTTTACAATCTCCCCCTTTGGCTTTCCTTAACAAAATACCCCAAGCTTAGAACTAATTTCACTCCCCCACACTCAAGAGAAGAGCCAAGGAATGAATTTTGCATATGAACAGGAATGAATCTTGCACATGAACAACTCTTGACAAGAACAAGTGAAATTTATATGGATAAGAGAATGTTTGCAAGGTATGAAACACAACGAAATTTTTCTCCCCCATTTTGTCATGGTAAGACAAAGACAAGGTGGGAAAAAGCATAGAATAGTTAAATTTGCCGCAAAAACACAGGACATGAACAACAAGAGCACAATGGATAAAGAATTTGCAATAAATCATATGGATAAGCCCAAGCAAGTAGGAATGGCAATGGTTCGGTTTGGGGACGGAAATGCTATATCCATCCCCATAACCACGAAAATTAACCATATCCATAACCGCAAATTAACCATCGGGTATTATCCATAACCATACCCACTGGGTAACGGATTCCCCATCGGTTAACGGGTATATCCATCTTCGTCAATACAAAAAATATATTCGTTCAATTGAGAAATTATAAGTTAGTAGATATCAATTTCGTCATTAAACATTTGATGTATAAAATGATCAAATAAATGGATCTTGTTGAGTATAAAAATTAAAACATTGATGATGTTGGCTTGTCTTTGTTATGTCCTAAAAACACCATTGAGTTCGCATTGATTTTGATTCAAAACTTTACTTTCTTACATAATGCAACTTTTGTATTCTCAAGCTAATGGTTTGGTGAATAATGGATATACAAATACATATATATATATATATATATATATATATGTATTATACTATTATATTATATATAAATTATATTATTTACTAATCGGATCGGATTCGGTTATGGATACGGTTTGGGGACCTCTATAACCATATCCAAAACCATAACCGAATAATATAAACCGTTTTTCCCCATATCCAAACCATACCTGAATTTTCATATCCAAATCCAATCCATTCGGGCGGTTATCCACGGTTATCGGGTTTAACGGTTAGAATTGCCATCCCTACAAGCAAGGTGTAGCAACAATGAGACTAGCAACAAGTAAGCACAAAAAGATGCATGCATTGTGATTTAACTCCCCCATAAATGATGCTCTTCATGAAAACACACTCCCCCATAATCCTAAATCATGACTTCATTTTTCTAACGAGGGACAGTGACTCAACAGAAAACGAAGATGTTCATTGAAACATAAATTTAAGCATAGGCATAGAAATGTACCCAAACAACTGAAGGTAGCTCTTTAAGATGGTAGAGATCAAGATAACAATTGAATCTTTGCACTAATAAACAATAGCTAAAACACAAGCCATGAAAGGGATAATATAAAGTAGTTTGAATATCGATGCTTCCAAGAGATATTGATATGACAAGTGTTTAACAAAAACAATATGCAATGAGATTCTCAAAAGACAACTCTTCAGGGTCATACAGAGACAGTAATATAAGGATAAACATTTTCTCATGATGCAATTGTGATGTATCAAGGTAAGGGGATAGGATTAGAGACAACCATCTTGAAATCATAGAGGTAAGCATTTAATCTCAAAAGCATTTTCAAAGTTAACCAAGCTTTTAATAATCCATTGACCTTAAGAGACAACACTTCCTACATAATATGGACGATGGAAAAGACTCGCAAAAAGTAAGGCGTAAACTTTGAAGGAAAAGCCAACTTTGGTGTGGAACTTTGAGTGAGGCACCAATTTGAGAAATGCCAAGGTCATTTGAATGAGGTGAAATTTTGATGAATCACCATTGATATTTTAAGAGAATTTGATACATGACCTACTTTCCCATTTGATAACATATACTTTCTTTTGAAGACTCCCTTTTCACAAGACACTTTCCCATTTAAATTTTTGTTTTGATTTGGGGAGAGGACAAAAAGAAGAGAATTAGCACAAGGTCCAGATTATAGAGTAAGTAAAGTCACTACCACTTAATTAAGACCAAAGCAATATCAAATTAAAAAACACCATTAGATTTGGATGATTGGAAAAATGATTTTTCAGAGGCCATAAGAGAGAATTGGGAGAACCTTTGACATCACAATGAAAGATTATCCAAGGCTAATCTATATATTACTAACAATGTATGACAGATAAGAGATGCATACAGAGAGCAAAGAGAGGTTATCTGATGAGATAACTGTCCATAAAAAACATGCACAGAGACAAGACAAAGTATTCAACTCTTGGAAGCAAGGCTATACAACCTATTCAAATCATATCACAAAGACCAATAGACCGTCGAAGATCCTTGTACCTTCGATTATCTAGGGCTTTAGTGAATATGTCAGCTAGCTGTTTTTAGGGTTTAGGTAAGAATTTTACCTTCCATAAGATCTCTAATGAAATGATGCCTAATGTCAATATGTTTGGTTCTTGAATGTTGGACAGGGTTCTTGGAAATATCAATAACACTCATATTGTCACAATAAACAAGAAATGTGGATTGAGAGATACCATAGTCATTGAGCATTTGCTTCATCCACATTAATTGAGTGCAACAGCTCTCGGAAGCCACATACTCTGCCTTGGTAAAAGACAAAGAGACACAATTTTGCTTTTTGTTATGCCAAGCAGCCAAATTGTTCCCAACAAAGAAAGCTTCTCCAGAAGCTCTATTTCGATCATCAATGCATCCAACCCAATTGACATCTTCAAAATTCTTGGGCACAATTTGGAAGACAAAGCAAACATTTGCAACTTCATCAGCTAGTTGTCTTCGAGTTCTAACGCCTTGGTCAACGGGACCCATAATTTCCTTAACTCGATGACCCCAAGCCCACTTTGGCTTATCCTTAAACACAATACAAGAATCTTGATTTGAGCAAGATTGACTTTCTGTGTCACTTTCTGGCTGCTCTCCTGACTGACTAGAAACACCGCCATTATCGTTCTAGGGAGGAGAAAAGAAATCAATATTTTTAGCATCAGGAGTAAGAGGAATAAAAGAGTCATCAACACTACTACAAAAGAGGCTATCACCGGCGAACCAAAAACAGACAAGAACTCCAATTTCTGTCAGAAATTTGATAAAAATCCTACATAAAACTATGCAATGTCAGATTGGAATAGCGACACCATTGCTAGCGTCACGAAAGGGCTTCGATGTCAGTTTGTACGCTTAATCCGCCACAACTCAGCGTCGGTTAAAAGCGACACCCACTATGACGTTGGCTAAAAGCGACGTGATGTTTTGACATGATGGCGATCATAAGCGGCGTCAACTAGCGGCTAATAAATAAAATACTCAATCTATTGTCGGTCATAACCGACATTACCCAACATCTCGATAAATAAAATAATTATCATGCATTCCTTCACAGATGGTACATGAGATGCAAACTCCACAGATTCAATTTATTAAAGAATTCAACTGGGGTCTTTGGGTGTAGAATTTCTTGTTAAATGTATTCTATTTCATATAAATAAGGAAGTACAAATAACACATATATAGGAGCTATTAGAGAACCGGTTACAAGATGAAGATAAAAAAACTAACAATTACACATAATACTAATCAAAGCTTCATGCTTGCATATAATACTAGCAGTTGCCATGATGCTTTCCTGTGCTTGCCTTTGTTGAAGACCACATATTATGTAGCTCTATGCTGCCATATATAATACTAGAAGCTCCATGCCGCCATGCTTGCCATCATATCAGTGCTCCAATACTTTACTACTTCAACATTAGGGCTCTAATCTCTATAGATTAAACTCAGGTTTTATACCTTTCAAAAATTATGGATTTGCGATTTCCAATGTCCTTGCTCTTCAGATCCAAAATGAACATGCATGAATTTTTATATGGATTTTTGAATTGCTGATCTTACTGAACAAGAACATAAAAGAGGAGCTCAATGGAAATTATAGCTTTAGTGAGTCATGCATTAGACTGCTTAGCATTCACATATTAATAGCTACGTGGAAAGTTGTAAATACATCAGCAGTTCCACTTATTCTTCCTACCTTTTCACTGCCAAATCATCCAATTAGAATAGATTTTGTTGTTATACCTTTAAATGACGGATCTAGAACAGAGACAACTCCGTGGTGGTTTTTCCTTGAGATGCGATTTGGGGCTATACCAGTGGTTGCATCGTTTTTTATTTTTTATTTTTTTAACAGATCTCAGGTCCCTTCAAAAGAAACAACACAAGCATGAGGAGTTAAAGATTTTTTTTCTTGTATGGTATATTTCAATTCGTGAACCTGAGTGCACGAATCAGCAAGAGAGGGTGAAAAGTTTACCTCTGAGTGCGTCGGCACCAAGATCAGTGCGTCGGCACCATGATCGGTGATGCTACCTTTCTGTGATGCAGTAAATCCATGGCTGCAAGGTCTTATGGGTTGATGATGGAAGATTAAGGTTTGGTTTGCAGAAATGGAGGTTAGGGTTTGAGAAAATATGGAGAGAGGAGCTGCGGTTTTAGGGTGTGCTTGGAAGAAGGGAGAGATAAATGAGGGAGGTTAGCCTCTGGGCTTGGGGTAAAGCCTCTTGAAAGAGGGAGACTGACATCCTCCTTTTCGTTTAAAAATATGGGGGGAAATATCCCGCCCAAAATTTTGTCATGCGAGGTAAGTATTTAAAAAAATAGAAACACCAACCTGTCGGCTACAACTGACAAGACGTTTTAGAATATTTAAAAAATATTTATTAGTGTCGGGTAGAAGCGACATGAGTTTTGTTTTTACCGACACTAACTTTATGTCGGTTGAAAGCGACACGGTTTTCTTTTTATACGACACCACCATTTAAAAATATTAAAAGCTATGTCGGTTGTAAGCAACATAGATAGTTTATGTCGCTTATACTCGACAGTAATTCCGACACCATGTAAGGAGGGTGTCGGAAATGTCTTATCTGCCAGTATTTTATATAAAACCGACACCAACCACCGACACAATAAGCCACTTTTGTAGTAGTGCAACTTTAACATTTATGGACTCCATGATAGTTTTTGTTCGTAGGTTGTAGACCCTATATGTCCTACTGGTGTTGGAGTACCCTAAGAAGATTCCCTCATCACAGTTAGTATCAAACTTGGCTAGGTGTTCTCGATCTCTCAGAATATAGCAAACACTTCCAAACACTTTGAACTACTTCAATATTGGCTTTTTACCTCTCCAAAGTTCATAAGGAGTCACATAAGTGCCTAGCCTAAGAAACACACAATTTGAAATGTAGCATGCAGTATTCATGGCTTCGGCCTAAAAATGTTTTGCTAGATTCTTGCAATTTAACATCACCATGGTCATCTCAATCAGAACACAATCTATCATTTCAACAACCTCATTTTGTTGACGAGTGGTAAGGGCTGAAAATTCATGTTTGATGCTATTGGTTGAGGTGAATTCATCAAATAGAGCATTCTCAAATTCAGTGCCATGATCAGTTCTGATTCTGACAAGAGAAGGTCGACTAGTCAAATATTCATTTAGCATTACTTTGTACAATGTGAGGAACTGTTGAAAATTATCTGATTTTTTCCTTAAGAAACACACCCAAGTATATCTAGAGTAGTCATCCACAATTACTAGAATATACTTATTCCCTCCTATAGACAATGTTTGAATTGGACCAACATGATCCATATGCACTGGTTGTAGAGGCTTGGTGGTTGCAATATCATTTAGTCTCTTGTGATCCACTTTGGTCTGTTTTCCTAGTTGACAAGATCCACAAACACATGAGTCAGAAACTGAAAAATGAGGTAAGCCTCTAACAGCCTCACGATTAGACAAATTTTGAAGATCTTGGAAGTTGACATGACCAAGTCTTTTACACCACAACACACTAACATCATGGCAAGCTTTGTTGCACTTTGGGGATTCACCAACCTTTGAAGCATCAAGAATGTAACAATTGTGTCCAGATATAGGAAGAACCAGAATATTTTTTCCATGTTCATCCACAATTCGACAGCCTTTCTTAGATAAGCAAACTTTATCCGCCACTTCATCACACAACTGGCTAATGCTAATGAGACTCGACTTTAACCCTTTTACGTAACTAACATTCTTGAGCTGAGGAAGACCGGGAATATTAACACTACTTTTTCCAGTGATTTGAGACTTGTCTCCACTACTAAAACAACGCCACCGTCATTGAAAGGTGAAAGAGATAGGAAGACATCCTTGTCCCCAGACATGTGACGAGAGCACCCACTGTCAAGATACCATACATTTAATTTGGTGGCATAGAGAGCATTGAGAACAACAAGGCACGTGTTGGGGACTTTCTGAACCCATTTGGAGCGAGGCTTCACACTTTCCATACTAGATGACTGCATAAGTTGAGCAATTCTGTTGACTTCATTGATTAGTCGATCCACCTGATTCTTCAAAGTATCATTCTTCCCAGAGTGAAGTTTCCTACACTTAGGACAAATGTGACCCAATTCACCACAGTGATGACATGTGAGAATAAATCTAGACTTCGAGCTTGGATTGACTTTAGGTGCTATATGAAAATATTCTCTCACAAATCTTGTGCTATATCAAAATATTCTCTCACAAATCTTGTGCTATATGAAAATATTCTCTCAAAAATCTTGATTTGGTACCCGTTGAGCTTGAGTTGTTTTCCACGTAACCAAGGCTACTTTTGTCACCATGAAGCTTCCCAAGACTCAGCATTTTGTCAATTTTTTTAGCCCTAATAGTAAGACGAATAACCTTGTCATTTGCCTTATTTAGCTCGAGTAGATGTTTCCGATTAGCCTTATTATACAAGATATTATTTGCTTTCAACACATGAATTTGATTCATCAAGTTTTCTTGAGACTCTAGTAATTTTTGACCTTAAGCTTCAAGAGCAACAATAGCATCATATTTTTCCTCTTTGTCATTGTAATGAAAATCCTTCTCATTCAGCTCCTCGATATGTGCCTTAAGATAACCAATCTTTTCATCCAGTCAGATCTGACTAAACGAAGAGACTTGTTTTCTTTCTGCAACTCAGCAACTTTCTTGGTCAACTCAATCTTCTCACAAAGCTCATCAAAGAAAGTATCATACTTAATTCATAACTCATCATAAGTCATCTCCTCATTACCATTCTACATAAGATCATCATCACTTGGAGACATTTCCTCTATTGGAGCAACAATTTTTTCTTTATCATTTGACGACTCATCAGAATGCATAGACCCTTCACCTTCACTTTCACTCCAAGTAGCCATCATTGTTTTGTCCATTTTCTCACTCAATTCCCTGTTGTTTGCACAGTTAGCAGCACGATGTTCATTACCACCACAAAAAAAGCAGAGACCAGATTCTCTTGAGGGAGATTTGTCATTTCTACTTGTAAATTTTCCTTGTTTTCTACCAAAAGTGAAATTTTCATGTGATTGGTGTTTTGAGTTTCTATAGGACTCCCCAATCTTTTGAACTCTCTTCCTTTATTGTTGAGAATCCTTCTAAATTGTTTGACAAGTAGGGCAAGATCATCTTCTGAAGTTTGTCCACACAAGTCACTTACACCCTCACTGTTCACAAAGGGCCACTTCTTTTCTCTTCTTGGAGTCATTTTCATCCATATCAAGCTCTATCTCATAGGTGATGAGTTTCCTAACAAATTTTCCAAGCTTTATCTCATTTAGGTCATAAAACTCTTAAATGGCAGCCTTTTTTGCTTGAAATCTTTTGGGTAAGGATCTCAAAATCTTTTGAACAATGGTTGTTTCATCAATAGGTTTCCCTAATCCCCAGGCTTCATTTGTCAACATTTCAACTTTCTTATAGAAGGCGGAGAAGGTTTCAGACTTAAGCATTCTCAAATCCTTAATTTTTGAAAGAGTCATTTGGAGCTTTAGTTCTCTCACTTGTTTATCACCCTCATGAAGAATTCAGAGTTTGTCCCAAGCTTGCTTGGTAGTTGTGCAATATCGAACATGAGCAAAATGATTAGACGAAATGGCAGAAACAATAACATTCTTTGCTTTCCTATTAGTCATGGCTGAAGCAATTTCTCCTTCAGTCTATTCACCTTTTGGCTTAATCACAAACTCTCTATTGACTAGCCTCGATTGAGCCTTCCACTCAAGGGTGAGATAATCAACCGCTATAAGTAGCATAATTTGTACCATCAAATAATGGAGGAGAGTTGCAAGATCCCACAACACGATAACGATCCATGGTGAGATTCCACCCACTACCAATAGCTCCTAGAGATCACTCTATGTATATCTAGAGCAAAGCTCTGATACCAATTGAAATTGGTACCAGGTGGAATAACCTGCAATTTAAAATCTATATATATGCTTGTCTGACTAGTCAGCAACATTCATCAACTAAGATCAAATATGTTAGTTTACTCTAACAGGGGAAGTAGTCAATTCAAGGCTTAGTTTACTGAAGTGTTTCTAGTTAACTAAGATCTAGTTCAATGCACATTATAACTCTGACAATCTTAGTTGCATGGACTTATCTATTTGCCAATAATGATGAACATATATCACAAGTAAAGCGTAAGATAAGTAAACTTGAAACGCGATAAATTGCACGGGATATTTTTGGCCAAAAAACCCGCATCTGGGTTAAAAAACTGGGGACTCACCACTAAGTCCAATCCATTAGTGTAAACAAAAGTTCATACAAAGATCAAACAAGCTCAATTCCTAGATACATATCTATGGAGCAGCTTCACCTTTGTGCAACCTTGCCTTACACGAGATGAACTTTTTTGGTCTTCACGAAGTGGCAGCTCCTCCTGAGCTCTTCACCTTGTGGCACCAATTTCAACTTATGCAAATGATGTTATGACGAAGTTGATGCAAATCTGGATTCAATCGACTAGTCAAATTCTCCAGTCAAACAGTTGAATGAAGAATCTAACTTGAGTCCAAAAACTTGGTCTAAAACAGATTGAAAGCTTAAAACCAGACCAAGAACTTATGCAAAACCTTAAAACAATGCAATCCTAATATACAATGATTGGGTGTTTAATGCATGAACTTGATTTTGCAGCTAGGGTTCCATAAATGAAGAAGAGGCAAGCTCAAAGCTTTGAAGGCACTCTCTCTTTAAAATAAATTTTGAACTCTCAAGGACCAAATGAAACCATAAGGAACAAATATACCCAAGGAAATCTGATTTTCCATTAGCCAACTTGTCCCAATGACACTTGTTGACTGCAAAAGAAATCTAGACAGATCAATGGCCAGAAACTGACTACCGTCAGAAGGTGTCAGTCAGCCCATATGGGCTGTCTTAATCTGTGTACCTAGACAGTAGGAAGTCAGTGCGCAAACTAAACAATTAATCTAGACATAATGCAACACAAATAGAGATATGAGATGCACATGCAAGAACAAACATTTGACGTGAGGTGAGCCACGTCCTTGAACGTTTAATTCTAGTAGCAGCATCCCATAATCAGAAAATGTAGTCTAGAACTAAATTGAGCATGTGGTACACAAATATAATATTTGACAAGGAAAGCCAAACACTTAAGACTAGACTTTACAAATTCAATTGTAGGTCCCCAGATGTTTGAATGAACAAGTTCAAACAATTTACTAGCTCTAGACATAGAGGAATTGAAGGGTAACCTAGCTGATTTTGAGAAGTGACAAGTATCACACTCTAAATTACTTTTACACATTGTGGGAAACAAAATGGACAAAACATGGTTTGAAGGATGAGCAAGATGGTGGTGCCAAAGTAGTTGTTCCTAAGAAGGGCTTCAGCTGACTTGAAAACTCTTAGGTGTTTAAAAGTCCTTTGAAAGGTAGTACAACCCATTTAGGAAAAAACCCTCACCAATCTTCCTCTTGGTGACTATATCCTTCAAGATGACCTGATCAGGAGAAAAAATAGCATGGCAGTTTAGTTGTTTCGTGATTCTTCCAACTGACAAAAGTTGAAATGGAAATGAAGGAACATACAAGGTTGTTAACTCGTTGATATGAGATTAACTTAATTTTCCCTTTCCCAACAAATGAGACACCCTTACCGTTTACTACTTACACTTATGAATAGTTTATCATTTTCTTAAAGTCATGTAAATGTGAAGATTTGTTTGTCATATGGTATGTGGCTCCTGAGTCTATTATCCAATAATCATGCATAAAACTAGCATTTAAAGCAACTGAGAAGGCTTTTAGTATACCTGGAATATGTTTACTTGAGCCATCATGATCGGAATTAGCCAAAAAAACCTGCAAACTTGCTCAAAAATGCAGTTGGGTTTTCAACTCCAGCCCTAGTTGTATTCTCGAGATCTCCACTTCTTTGTTTGCCTTGTAAATAAACAGCAAACTCATTGATCAAGTTTACTAGATTTGAAGTGAAGTCAAGCAAACCTTCACTTGAGGAAGTAGGAGCAGCCAAAGCTACATGATTAGCCTTGTACATAGATGGTTGTGGGTTTCTCTAGAAACCCTTGTTCTTCTGGAATTTTGGCTTGAGCTTCGGGTGTAGAATCCAACATTTGTCAATGGTATGTCCACCATAGTTGCAATGTTTGCTCTTCATGTCAAGCCTTCTACAATTGTCTCTTCCATCATCAGAGAACTTGTGGTTGGAAACATATGCCCTAGACTCAGGCAAGTTGTTATTTGTTTCAAGATTCATTACCTTCCTTCAAGTTTCTTCACATTGAATAATGGCACATACGCTTGAGAAGGAAGGCAACTCAGTGTTCATTAAGATGTGGCTGCGTAAGTCTTCATAATCTGAGCTCAGACTAGCCAAGAGTTGAAAAATCTTATCTTCTTTAGCTCTCTTCAGAAGCATGGAAGCATCTGTGGTGTGAGGCCTATACACATCAAGCTTGTTCCACATTCCCTTGATATCACCCAAGTGTTGAACAAAATACTTACTTTCTTGTTGCAAACCAGCAAGATCCCTTTTTAGCTGGAAAATTCGAGCAACGTTATTTTGATTTCCATACATCTCGTTGACATTCTTCCAGAGATGAAATGAAGACTCTGAGTAGCTTAATATCTCAGCCAGCTCCCTCTCCATGGAGTTGAGAAACCAAGACATGACAAGTTGATCCTTACATAGCCATGTCTCATATAAGGGTGATGAGACTTCAGGTGCCTAAATGGTTCCATTAACGTAACCAAGTTTTGATCTTCCACCAAGAGCAAATGAAACTGCTCGTGACCACGGAAGATAATTGAACTCATTCAGTAAGACTAAACTGAGTCTTTGGTTTGGATTAACTTCTACTTCGGTAAAATTTGAAGTGAGTGAAACGCTAGTAGGATTGAAAGGGTTTTCCTCAGCCATTTGAAAAGGCTATAGAAGAACGAAGAAGTTGAAGATAATATGCAGAGACAGGCCACTAGGGTCACTGCTCTAATACCATGTTGAATTTCAAGGTTTGTATATTGATCATGAACTTTACAAGAGAGAAACATAGCTCTTATAGAGAGCCAAGAAAACTGATCATAATGTTAAAAAAAAAAAAAAAAAAAAAGATCATAAACCAGTGGACAAACTACCACTACACATGTTTCCAAAAAAAAAAAAAACTACCACTACACAAGTTTGCCAAAAAAAAAAAAAAAACAACCACTACACAATCCCATGATTTATGCCCTAACAACCGGACAAATCCTAAGTACAATTTACATGTAATTAAGGGAAAGGTTTGACAAGTAGATACGTATGATTGACCAGAGATGACAAGTAGATAAGGTTGTGATTATCACTTTAACCCATGACTAGCTATAGTGATAATTACAACCTATCCTTGTAATCTATTAATCTATTCCAATAGTACCCTACGTCCCTTTGGTGAACACGACATTGCTATTATGCTCCTCGCCTTTATGTTTTAACGTAACAAAGTTGTCAACATATGATTTATGGGACACATGTATGTAAAAGAATGATATCTTCCTATCTGTAAACAGGATAATACAGTGAGAAAAATACAGAAGAGAGTGATAGGAAAGAGAGAAAAAGAAGGAAAAAGAAACATAGACCCCTTTTGGCTTCCATTTTAATGTGCTTCCATTTTTCTAATAAATCTCTTATCATATCACAATTTTCCTTTTAGAGGATTAAGAACCTCACCTTTCTTTTTCCCACATTTTTCTGGTGATCCCTCCTCTAGGAAATCTCCAGCCAATGCGCTTTGTGCACTTCTGAGGAGAGGAAGATGGAGCAAGTTGTGCATAAATATAGGAACATGTTTATTTTCATCTAATTCATTAAGTATGAATACTTGACATCTTACAGAGATTAAACAACTATTTATATTTGTTTCTATATCTATACCTCCTAGTCAGCGTAATTTAAAAAAAAAAGAACAGCCTACTCTTCTGTATCTCATAAGGGTTTCATAATTATAGGAATTGGTTGACTCAACGGAGCCATTTTATAAATAATCTCTCACAGATTTATTGGCACTGCGTTTTTTTTCTTGACCGGAACGAGTTATGATAGAATACATCTTGTTTATCTCGACGAAATGGGCGGAATGGCTATCGCAATTCCAAATATATTCACGACTTTCAGTATCTTATCACTGGCTTTTCTTGCATTATCGGGCATGAGCGGTTTTGTTGCCGAATTGTTAGTTTTTTTTAGAATACTTACTAGTCAAAAATATCTTTTAATGACAAAAATATTAATTACTTTTGTAATGGCAGTTGGAATGATATTAACTCCTATTTATTCATTATCTATGTTACGCCAGATGATCAATGGATACAAGCTTTTTAATGCCCCAAACTCTTTTTTTTTTTTTTTCATTCTGGGCCGTGAGAATTATTTGTTTCAATCTCTATCCTTTTACCTGTAATAGGTGTTCATGTTTATCCTGATTCCGTTATAAATAGTTGTTTAATCTCTGTATCCACAATCTGTTGTGGACAACCTTCCAGGCAGAGAGAACCCTTGAGTTTATCCTTGACACCTTTCCTTCATATAGCATTAGTTGGGTCAAAACTCCGAGGATAGTAATATGTCTTTGCAAAACTGAGAAATTTAGTTGTTAAAATAAATGTGCAACCTTCCTTTATCTGAAAACATCTTCCCATTTTGAGAAGTCATGTCGCAAAAGGTTGTAGGTGCTTAGTGGAAGCCCTTTTTCGAGTCCATATAGGTGAAGTGGATTTGGGGGATTTCTGGGTACCAAAAAACAGAGTCAAGGCACAAAATGATTTCATTTTCTCAAAATATCTTTCCACATTGGTGGCTTTCTTGGTGTTTACATTTTAAACAAGTGCAAATAGTGGTTTATGAATGAAACAGATTGAATGGCCTAGTGTGAATGCATTATTATTGTCTCCTTGGGATGCCATTTTCCCCCTCCTATTCTTCTTGGGACGAAGCGAGTAAGATGTATTAATTAGCGTTCTTACCTCAGTTTTACTTCAGTTGAAAAATTCCACTCTTCTGTTAATTAAGCACAGGCTAAGGGGAACCTCCAGTTAGGCATATTTTTTGAGTTCTCTTGCGCCTGATGATGATTTTGCCTTTTCTTAATTCTGAATTTATATTGCTTCCCTGGTCATTTGCAAGTGATAGTATCCAACAAAATCATTGATCGTGAAAATACTTAAATCAGATGACAGATGATTGAAACGATACTGGTTTGAAATGATGGTTCCTTAATCGACACAAAGATGTTGGCACTTAGAATGGGAAATTTTAAGATAAAGTATATGGTAAGCAGGTTCAAAAGACTCAACGTAAAGCATAATGGCACGAAGATTTTAGTTTAGGGTTAACAAGCCTACTTTCCTGCACTAGCTATTTGACCTCATTGAAGGGGATACTGCGTTGGTTGAAGCGGGGTGTTAGGTTTGTTGTCACTCGTGCATAATTTAATTTTGGATTATACATAGTACCAGTATGGATATATGAGAATGTCAATACCTGGAGGATAGTCTTGTTTTCGTTTCCATGAGATGTGATTTTTTGTTTTTTTTTTATTTACATTAGACAAGTTCAGATACAAATGGTCTTCCCAAACAAGCACATTTATGCATAAATGCCAACTCTGAACTTGGGATACAAGTTTTGACCATTTGTTGTATTCACGCAATTGCTTATGTGGGAGGTTCCCTTTATAAAAGAGACACATGTACTTACAATCTTGATCACTTGGAATTTGGAATAATACAAATCTAGACTTGTATAGTTCTGGTATATGCTATAAGTTTTGTTGGTCCTAAGCTGAATGTGCATAGACTGATGGATGGTTCATTGTTTTTGCTATTGGTACTAGTGGCATATACCCCTAGGTGTTTTCTCTGATGGAATAGTTTTTAGAATGTGGGTCGTCATTTTATGGTGCATTTATGAATGAGAAACAAATGGCTAGTCTAGGAAACCAAGAACCCTTGAGGTCTATGTTGGAATTGAATTATTTATCATCGTTTTTTTGGCACAAATTATTCCTCTCTTTTCTTGATCTGCTCCCGCTAATCTTCGGTGTCATTTGTTTTAAAATAAAAAACATGAGATGGTTTGTTTAGTCGTTTACTTATGGAAGCGGTAGATAAAAGTGTTTAGGGTTTGAATTGTATTGTATTATTCTTCTCCTTTGAGGAGGCTAAATATAAGATACAACTTGTAATACAAGTAATATTAAAAGAATTATAACCAAACTAGGAAACATAATTATATTCCTAATCTAATTTGGTCTCACGCCAACACTCCCCCTCAAGTTGGTGCATAGAGATCACCTAGGCCCAACTTGTCGAGTGAGTCTTGAAACCTTCTTGCAGAAACTGCATGAGTTAGAATATCTGCCAACTGTTCTTCTGTCTTCACGAATGGAATGTCAACCAACTTAACATCCAACTTTTCTTTGATAAAATGTCTATCCACCTCAACATGCTTAGTCCTATCATGCTGCACCGGATTGTTAGCTATCTCCCGTACTGCTTGATTGTCATAGTACAACAACATAGAACCTTTTGGTTTAAACCCTATCTCAGTGAGTAGAATCCGAAGCCATAGAAGCTCACAAATACCATGTGCCATTCCTCTGTACTCAGCCTCGGCCGAAGACCTTGCCACCACATTTTGCTTCTTACTTCTCCATGTCACAAGATTACCAGCTACAAATATGAAGTATCCCGATGTAGACCGCCGATCAGTAATATTTCCAGCCCAATCTGCATCGGTATACCCTTTCACCTCCAAATGCCTATGCTTTCTATACATCAACCCTTTTCCTAGAGCTCCTTTTAAGTAACTCAAAATCCGCATTACTGCTGCCATATGATCTTCACTAGGAGCATGCATAAATTGACTCACCACACTTACTGCGTAAGCAATATCTGGCCTTGTAAACGACAAGTAAATCAACCGCCTTACCAATCTTTGATACCTTTCCTCATTCACTAGGACTTGATCCTGATAAATTCCTGGATGATGATTCTGCACAATAGGTGTATCCACTGGTTTACACCCTAACATACCAGTCTCAGACAAAAGATCCAATACATACTTTCTCTGAGATAAGTATATTCCTTCCTAAGACCTAGCCACTTCAATTCCCAAGAAATATTTAAGTCCTCCAAGATCTTTCATCTCAAACTCAGAAGACAAATGCCCTTACAGACGTTCAATTTCCATTGTATCATCACCTGTGACAATCATATCATCTACATATATGATAAGCAGAGTTACCTTGCCATCCTTACGTTTGATGAACAACGTATGGTCTGCGTTTCCCTGTCGATACCCATACTTCTTCATCGTCTGGGTGAATCGCCCAAACCACACTCTGGGTGACTGTTTAAGGCCATACAATGCCTTCCGAAGTCTACACACTTTCCCATTGGAGTTCGCAGCGCCATAACCTGGTGGAATATCCATGCACACCTCTTCCTCTAAATCACCATGTAGAAAAGCATTTTTAACATCAAACTGTCTCAGAGGCCAATCATGGTTCGCAGCAAGAGATAATAAAACTCTAATGGTATTCATCTTTGCAACAGGAGCAAAAGTCTCCTAATAATCAACCCCAAAGGTTTAGGTAAAACCTTTGGCCACTAGCCTCGCCTTGTATCTATCAATTGTTCCATCTTCCTTATGTTTAATAGTGAACACCCACTTGCACCCCACTGATTTCTTTCCTTGGGGAAGTGGGACTACACTCCATGTATTATTCTTTTGTAGTGCTTCCATTTCAACTTGCATTGCTTCTGTCCATTTCGAATCTTTCAAAGCTTCCTCCACTCTGGTGGGTATTTTGATGGCTTCCATTTGCTGAACAAATGCACAATATTTTGGTGAAAATCGATGAGTAGAGACATAGTTTGAAATGGAATACCGCACCTTTCTTTTTGGAGAGTACCTATCTGGTGGCTTTCCTCGATCTTGTCGAAGAGGCAACATATAAGATGGTTCAATAATTTCTGAGTGAGTACTTACCTCGGGAATATCCGTTGGATCATAGACTGACACTGGAAAAGTCTGAGAGGGGTTTTTACTGGAGTTGTTACTCGGACAAATAGCAGATGGCCCATTTGGGCAATTCGGCGCAACAGGAAACCCATTTGGGTTATTGGCAGACACAAGAGAAGACCCAAGCCCAGTTTGGTTATCGGCTGGTGCAAGAGGCGACCAACATGGGTTGTCAGTAGCACGTGGCCCACTAGGCGCTGTTCCATCTCGGTCTTGTGGTATATCTGCAGGCCCGCATTCATTATCCTCATCCTCTAATTCCAAGCTGTGTCTTGGGCCTTCATTATCCTCCAGATGTAGCCCGTGTCTTGGGCCTTCATTATCCTCCAGATTCAGCCCGTCCCTTGGGCCTTCATTTGGGCAGTCAATACTTAAACCAATAGGGATATCAAACCAGCCATAATCTTCACCTACGGTTATCTCCCCCTGAAGAGTATGGCTGGGAAGAAAAAATAATTCAGCTTCAAAGAAGGTAACGTCCATAGTGACGTAGACATGTCGGGTAGGTGGATGATAACAACAGTAACCTTTTTGTTATGGATTGAATCCAATGAAAACACATCGTACGGCACATGGATCAAGTTTGCTTCGTTGATTTTTATGAAGATGGACATATGCCACACAACCAAAAACTCGGGGTTCGAGATGAAGGGTGGAGGGGAGCAAAGCATGATCGGCAAGCATAACCAAAGATGTTTTAAAAGAGAGAACACGCTATGGCATTCGATTCATGAGATAAATAGCATAGGTGACTGTATCAACCCAGTATGTCTTGGGTGCACAACTACCAATAAGAAGGGCACGGGTAATCTCAAGTATGTGTCGATTTTTTCGTTCGGCGACTCCATTTTGTTGTGGGGTCTGAGGGCACGAAGTTTCATGGAGAATGCCTTTTTCTGTAAAAAAAACTGAGAAAGTTCCTGATTAAGATACTCACCACCGTTGTCTGATCGAAGCACTTTAATAGGGAGTGAATATTGAGTACAAACCATGTGATAAAAACTTCTAAAGATACTACCCACATCGCTTTTATTTTTCATGAGGTACAACCAAATCATTCTGGTGCAGTCATTAACAAATGTTACAAACCAACGTACACCATGCTGAGTAGTAACCGGAGATGGCCCCCACACATCAGAATGAATTAGCTCAAAATGAGTTGTTCTTCTATTCAAACTCGGGGGATAAGAAGCTCGATGACTTTTGGCTAATGTGCAAACATTACACTTTAATGAAGAATCTAAAATATTACCAAATAATGACGGAAGTAATTTTCGCAAATAACCGAAGAAAGCATGACCAAGACGACGATGCCACAACTAAATGGTCTTCAACTTCCCACTATCACGACCTTGAACTTGATGAGCATGGCCCTGTGCAACATCATCAACATAGTACAACCCCCTTCTCTTAGTACCACGCCCAATGATCTCCTAAGTTCGGATATCCTGAAGTAAACAGAAAGACGGAAACATTTGCACAACACAGTCTAATTGCTCCGTGACCTGTCCCACAGATAACAAATGGCTAGAGAGTGTGGGAACAAGTAAGCAGTTGTGTAAGGAGAGAGTAGGAGTGAGTGCAATCGTACCCGCCCCTGTAACCGGGGCAACACCTTTATTAGCTGTGACAATATTATCCCATGGTGGTGGTGTTGTAGAGTTAAATAAAGTATAATCATAAGTCATATGATCAGTGGCTCCAAAGTCAATAATCCAACCCGTGTCAAAATCAACAGATGCAATTAAAGATGTGCACGTGTTACCTGGATCATTGGATTGCTGTCAAGAAGCAATCAAATTCAAGAGTGATAGCGATGGGCCCAAGTTATCTGGGTCTGGGTTTAAATCCTAGTGACTCTCTGCTGGTGGGAAAAGCTGACCCATGCCCAAGTTTTTTCCAACCTCTTTAGGTGCTTGCTGCCCATTCAGATTGTGGGCTCCAGATGGACCTTGCTGTCCAATTTCCATATGGGCTCCCATTTCCTGTTTCCTTTCCGTTGGTGGACCAACTGGGTCCGTGACATTCTTGCTGGCAGCACCATCACCCTTCTCAAGTGGATTATGGGCTCCAGAGTTGGTAGGCCCAAGTCTTTCTGCGCTGGTAGTCAGGGGCACTACCCCCTTGTCCTGTAGGTTTGTCGTTTGCCATAGTAGCAGCAGGTAGGTTTTGGTTTAAGGTTTTTTTATTTTTCTGGGTTTGGGTTTTAACAGATGTCTGGTCTCTTGTTTCGAAACCTGGGTTTGGGATTTTTAACAGAGGTCTCTTGTTTCGAGACTTCTAGTCTCTTGTTTCGAGACTTCTAGGCTTGATTCCAAATGGCTGTTAAGCAGCCAACAAACTTAAATCGGCAGTGAACGAGATTAGGATTTAGAGAAAGAAACAGGCCGAAACCTGCTCTGGTACCAAGATAAAAGTGTTTAGGGTTTGAATTGTATTGTATTATTCTTCTCCTTTGAGGAGGCTAAATATAAGATACAACTTGTAATACAAGTAATATTAAAAGAAATATAACCAAACTAGGAAACATAATTATATTCCTAATCTAATTTGGTCTCACGCCAACAGTTGTAGCATGTCTAGAGGCCTTACAAAATGTATTACTTGTGGTCTTTGCAGGCATTTGGTTGGGCATATGTAAACAATTGGCACAACACGTGGGAGGAGTTTTATGTTTATTGGATTTGCCCCTTCATAGTATTGGTTGGTTGGGTGTGTTCCTGTTTGGACCCGATTTTACATTATCAGCCCATTGCATTGAAACCATTGGATGACTCCAAAACTAAACAGATTTTTCTTGATATTACTATTAACTTTAATCATGGTAATTATCTTGAGAGAGATCTTTTGAGTCTGAGATCGAGATGGATTAAATGGGATTAACATGATGCGAGAGTTGTGAAAGTCTACAAAGTTATTCCCCTTTCGCTTGGATAATGGATTGAACTAATCATCTCTGATTTGAGAAGCATGCAGCACGTGATGATTGGATTGATTTATAATCAAATTGAGTTGGTTTGTGATTTTTCATTTGAATTAATGAAGATTGCATGGAGATAGGCATGCATGCAACATCTGAGGCAGAGACAAGCCCACCTGGCTCCTTGTTATCAACATATAGCCCCATTTGAGATAGAAATGCGTACATCTCGTCAAGCACGTGGACTCATCGTGAAATAATATTTGGCTTTGTGCATGCACAGGATAATGATGAGTAGGGGGAAGAATTGTAATCTCCTTCGAGTATTTGTGTCCGTATAGTCTAGTACTAGTTCGACGTACTTATACTCTCATGAATATAATTACCGAGATCAAACCTAGCGCAAATGATTTGTGAACTTCGAAGAAACTAGCAGCCTTGTCTTCAAGCTCTAGAACCCGAAGGCCGAGACGTGTTCCTTCTGCGGTCGCAGTCGCGAGATCAAGAAGTTAGCAGCGCGCCCAACGCCACATCAACATATTTTACTCCCCGCCCGAACTTGGCCGACGAGTTGGCACGCCCCGCACACAACCGAATGACGTAGTTATCTTATTAGTTACTCGGCCTACGCGCCACTTAAGCTTGGAAGTTTTTAGGATCAACAGTTCCCTGCGCTCTTTCCTCCCCCACCTGCCCAAAAGAGGAAGACCAAGAAGGCCTGAATATAAATCTGTTACTGTAGTTTTTCCGGACATTTTCAATCAGTACAATAGATAAGGCTCAGGCCGTATTGACGGTCGACCATAGTGTTGGTAAAAACAGTCTTCAAATTGTGGATCAAATAAAATTAGCCGTCGGCATGTTGCGTGAAGCAATGGCATTGAATTGCTGTGTTGGACGAGAGCAATGCTAAATTGCTAATAGCTGGGTTGAATCTTGAATGGATCTAATCTTCTAAGGCATTTGGAATTTTGGGTTAAATGGCACTCTGGACTCTGGGTGAAGTAAACTAATACTATGCCTTAACTCAGATAGTTCTAAAACCAACTGGATCATCTCCGGATTCTTTGGATGAAGATCTTAGGAATCCGTGAATCGTGTCCGTTTATTGTATATCGTGCGATCAGTTTTTGTCAAGTACTATTTGTGTTCAATTTTAAATAAAAATATTTAAAATGATTTTTGACCGTATGATTTACGATGAATGGACACGATGAGAATCCAGATTCGTACTAAAAGGCATAGCGCAGCTCACGGGGTCAATCAGATCATGTGTGTTGTGTTTGTGTTTGCGTACCGACTAGCTTTGTTACTTTTCTTTAATCAGACATCAAGTAAAGCCTGGAAATATTAAAGAGTAAAAAGTCAATTACTGTTATTTCTAATGGTATTTTTTTGTATGAGTAAGTAAGAGGTCTTAGACTCAAATTTTTTATAAATGAGAAGTTCGATATCAGTTTAATCTTCACCCTTTACTGTAAATGTATCTTTATATACATAAACATTAAAAGTAACCAAACTTTTTACATCCAGTAGAAAATAACCTACCTACTTCTTAAGGTTTTAATCCTTTGATTTGGGGCTTTTGGCTCAGACTTTACCACAATTTCTTACCATTGCTCCACAACCTGTGTCCCCCTTACGCCTATTGATTTGCTTTGATGTCCGTCTCCTCCCAGGCCTAAGTTACACCACCTGAATTTTCTTGATTTTACTTGGTTCGGGGCATTGAGTTGTTTATTGTGTATCTGCTTTTTGGTTAAGGACCTATTTTGCATTCATAAAACTTTTTTTTTCTTTTTTGGGATAGATTTACATTAAATTAATTAAATTATAAAAAAAATTTGACCCGAAACCTAATAAATTGAAAAAAAAATGCGTATTTACCAGCCCACTTCACCACTTGCATGTCTATTTTTTTTTTTTTTTCTTTTTGGAAAACCACCACTTGCGTGTCTATTAGAGCATTTTCACTCATCAAACATTATAGCCATGTCAAAGGCCTAAAACCACTTCGAAACTCTCTCGACCCATTTTTGGCAACCTCGTCAATTGCCGACAGGCTGGAGACCAGGCTAATTTGGCACCAAGCCCAACCTGAGTTGGTTGACCTCAGGCTATCGGAATTCATGTGCTGACCTCTTCTTGCGACAAAAATGTAAATGCGGGGCTCGTTGGTCAACTGCGCTCTAAGGGTGCGTTTGTTGCACAAGATTAGTTCAGACTAGATTAGTTTCATGAACTAAGCTGGATTGACTTGGTATGGACTAAGCAGTACTAGAATTGTGAAGTGTTTAATGCAGTGCCGGACTAACCAGGACTAAATTTCTATTTTTTATTTTTTAATTATTTAATTATGAAAACTTCCACTTTTTTGTCTAATTTTTTTTTTTTTAAGAGATAAAAGATGCTTTATTGAAAATATTATTCATCTCATAAACAAAACGAGGAAATGATTTTGCTTTACATGAAAATCTACACATTTTTTCATCATCATCAGCTATTAATACATTTACAAGTTGCAACTACTTGTGCTTAAACTTGAGTTCCTTCACATATTCTTCAGTGCCTTTCAACTACTTATGTAGATCTTGAGTGCTTCAATTGCAACTGCACAGGCTACGGGGTGTCTAGAATATGTAAACCCATCAGAAAAAGAACCAAGCTTGCTGCTATGAGAGTGTATGACATCTGAAACTTCTGGGCTCACAAGAACGTTGATTGGCATATATTCAGAAGAAGAGCCTTTGCCACAGATACAAGGTCTGGTTTAATGCTGTATTTGTCACACCTATACATGTAGCCAAGCCTTTCAAATGCACATATTACATCGTTCCAAATGCACAAATTACATCATCATAAATAGAATGCAACAATTGTCTCTGGTCCCTCAATGCAATACAAATGGAGCTGGAAGATCAAACTTTTGTGGGCAGTCAGTGTGCAATACAAAGGGAACCATAAAGAGATGCTCATGTAGACTTCTAGATACAAATGCAAACTAGAACACATGAGCAATGAACGATAATTTGGTAGATAATATTTTGAGTGTCATTTATTAATACTAAAGTTAAACTAATGCCACCAAGGACAACTCAATTGATGTCGATATTCAAATTTAAATCAATTCTAAGATTCTAAAATACTAAAATACTAAAATAGCAATTGGCTAATTCAAATGTGGAACTAATTACCTATTTGAGGAGAGTTTCACCGTCATTGACGCTCTTGGAGGTCTATACTTATTTTGCAGCACCACATTCCTTCCTTTTGAACCCAATGTAACTCCAACCAGCTCTGCCACCATGCCCACCCCTACCTGCACCCACCACCGCCACCAATTCAACCATTAACTTAACCCACTTCACATCTACCTCCACCATTGGAATTTAAATCACTTCTAAGAGTCTAAAATACATACAGAGCATCAATTTTAAGAATCATATACAAGCAATTGTACCTCTCATCGAGCTACAGAACAATGTCCCTGCAAAATTCAGTGATTCATAAGAAGCGAGTGATACTAAATGCAATCAAATACATGCAAGATTAACAAGTTCAACCAATTGTTTAATCCAAAATCTCTAAACACAAAATACCCAATCGATTGAGCAAACACCATGAACAACAACAAAAAACACAGGAATAATAATTTCCACTGAAAGGTTCTTGCACCATCTTAAAAACCTAGAAATCAAAAGCTTCAGATAATAAAAGATTTACCTTCACTTCCTCATGCTTTGAATTGACGAAAACATAGAAACCCACCAAGAATCTTTCAGACTTCCAATGCCAAAACCAATGATTCCAAAACAATTGAAACTCCCATTTTTTTCTCTGCTGTTTCAAGAATCTGCAGACCCAAAAAAAAGAACAATAATTGAATTTTAATATCCAATAAGATTTATCCAAATTAACATACACAAACCCCATTAACGAGATTTATCCAAATTAACATAAATTTATCAAACCCCATTAACGAGATTTATCCAAATTAACAAAATTTAACCCAAATTAACATAAATTCATCAAATCCCATTAATACAAACCTAATTAACAGGCTGTTGGGGTTGGAGAATCGGTCCGTGAGGGGGACCTTTGGAGGCGAACGCAGTGCTTATCCGCCCAATCGAGGAGGCCTTTGGTGGCGAACATAGAGTACGCAGCTGGAAACCGACAAAGGAGCAGAAGACGAAAGGGCGATGGTGCGACGAGGAAGAAGAGGACGAAAGGGCGAAGGTGCGAAGGAGAAGGGAGAGGGCGGGACTAGCAGTCCGCTCGTTCTGGAGGGTTCTCGCTAAGACCTTCTAGCGAAGGTTTTAGTTGACGCGAGTGCCGGTTAATTCCATTAAACGTAGTCCTGGTTGCTAATAAATATGGGCTTGGACTAACTATTAGTCCAGTCCAGTCTAGTGATGTTTAGGGAAGGCAAACAAACATACCCTAAAGTTCTTCAATGGGTGGCGCGCTTGTTGCATTCCGATTTCAAGGATAACTTTTATCCGAAAGGCGTGAGGTAGAGTACGGAGAGCTCGTGGGAGCAAAATGGGCCTCCGCAAAAATTTTATAGATCATATTCAATTCTTGAGTTTTTATTTTTTTTTTAGTATATCAATATTTTTGTATTAGGGGGAGTGGCAAAAATTCATAATAATATTTTTTTAGATTGTCTTCAATTCTGAAGTTTTTTTTTTTTTAGTACATTGATATTTTTGTATTAGGGAGAGTGATAGTTTGGCTAAGCCACACATTAGGCAGCTTAATTTGGTATCGAATTTGCCAGCCACGAAATTCGAACTTAAGACCTTTCATTTCTAAGCGAAGAGAAATACCACCAGATCGTAGTATTGAGTAACTTCAATCCTTGAGTTAAAACCTAAAATTTTTAACTCAAAAACATGTTTTCTACTCCAACCTTTCATGGTTAAATTTTTAGTCCGAAATTATTGAAGATTGAATATAGGATTCTTAAGTAACTTTTCTTTAAAAAATAAATTATGTAGACTATCCTAATTTAATTTCAAGAACATTTTGACTATTGAAAAATCACTAAACTGACATCATAAAACTCGTGGAATACTATGAAAGAATATGAAACACATGAATGAATTTTTTTTTAATTATTTTATCCGTTGGATTTAAATTAGACTGTTAAATTTTTTTTTTGTACCGTTAGATTTGATTATATTAGATCTTAGCCGTTGGATTCAGTTGACACACCCGAACCCGTAGGTAGGGCGTGCTGGCCGTCACGTGAGCGTGACGTAAGCCATGTGCACTGTGCGGAAGCAGGATCAATTCAAAATACGAACCAATTAAAACCGAAACACTAGCCAAACTAGTGTACAAGGAGTGTGAGATTCAATATTACAGAGCATAAGGTCTACGTGCAGTCAAGCAAAGAACTGAATAGAAATAACACCCGAAGGTGGTCCTACATAGATGGGATTCTGTCAGAACGTCCGTTAAGCTCCTCGTATGCCACCAACGAACGCTACCTAATACCTGGAGGGGCGAAAAACATAAAACTGAGTGGGTCAGTAAAACAATTCTTTTCAAAACCTTTCCTTTCAAAAGTACTAGCCCCTCGCCGTAAAACCTGTATAATTTCCCAGAAATAAAGTATATACTCATATATATCTTTCTCAAAATCCGCTGCAAAACAAGTATGTATGAAAGTATGCATATGTCATGCCAAAGTATCAAATGAATGCCAAAGCATCTATGTGAATGTGATTGAATATTCATATCTCATCTCAGCCCTCGGCTGTACATAGCTCATATCGTACTCAACAACTCATATATCTCATAATCATCATATCAAATCATATATATATATCCTGCACACATATCAATACCACCTCTAGTGGTCTGCACAACATCACTGATAATAAACTAATATGCTCTAGTGCTACAATCACGTGAAGACTGAGCGATAAATCGCGGGTCACCTACGAGTCGAACCCACCTATAGTGGCCTATTCGACAGGACTGAGCACCTAACTTGGATCCAAGGCGAGCATGCGGTGCGGGAGGTGAACAACACGTGAAAGACTGAGCCCCTCTCTGGGCGTGAGCACTAATATCAGTGTGCAGGTCTATGAGCTCTAATCATATCACATCACATCACATTACATTTCAACATTCGTTCACAACAACTAGCATATAAACTTACCTGCCACTTACCTGTGCGTCCTCAGCACCGACAGTAATATAAACAATCAATAATGCATAATTAAACATATAGATATCTTGCATGGCATTTCATATCACATTCATAACACATTTCATTTAAACTGATTTTTCTGGGCAAAATTCATTTATATAGGTATATACGGAAAACAAAACTGCCCACTCACTGGTATGTAGACGGGTCGTAACCTCCGTGCCTAGCCTGGCTACGCTCGTCCTCAGGATAGGTCTCGCCTATATGAGAAGTAACTGAATTAACGTTAATTTACGCACATAAACGAAACCTTTGGAATAACTTCTCATACATTGCTCAAATTGGGTATATGAATATACCACCGTGACCTACACAATCTCAGGAACATCCCCATATTTTTAGAAAAATTTTCCGACCACCCACGCGCCGCCACGCGCCGGCGACGGCACGGCCAGACGCGCCCCCACGCGCCGCCACGTGCACTGCACACTGACGGCGTCAGTTAACGCCGTCAGGAATATTCTGGGAATATTCCGTCAACTTCCAACGGTTACCGTTAAAACTAACTGACGACGTTGGAATATTTCGTCAGACTTGACGGAATATTCCGTCGTCTTCAACCTCGCGACTCCGGCGACCGTCGCCGGTGCCGGAAAACCGGGAAATTTTCAAACTTCGATTTCTCAGTCATTTCTACACCATTTTTCATGCAATTTACACCAAAATGAAGATCTCAACTTATAGAACACGATCATACCAATTTAAAGCTCTAAAAGTCACGAAATCTCACCGGCAAAATCCAAGAAAATCCGGCCAAACTCTGTTCTCACGATCCCGACGTCCGAATCCTTCAAACGAAACACTCTGAGCCTCCTTAGGACCTCACTAAGCTTCCTAGAAGCTTCAAATCTCCTAAAAATCATGTATCAAAAATTGCATGAACAGTAGCTCATTCGGGATTCAATGGTTTCACGTGAAAATGGAAGAGTTCTTACCTGTAATGGGTATGGTTGTGATCGTGGAGTCCTTACGAGCACAGTGGACTCATTTGTAGCTTCGATCCGTGGGGTTTAGAGTGTTCTTGGGTGCGTCCGTACGGTATGAGGGAGAGAGAGAGAGAGTGAAACCGAGAGTAAGAGAAAGAGAGAGTGTCGGTGGAGTGAGAGAGAGTGAGGGTGAGGTGTACTTGGGTCACCAATCACCTACAAGGACCCATTTTGTGATTGGTTCCAATTAATTAGGGTGTGTGAATAATTGGACCACTTCACACACACATACAAATCAATAATCCCGCAAGGGTATTTCTTAAATTCACGTCCCTAGTGACGTAACATCGGAACGGGCTGTTACATCAGTGAATTTATAAATATAACTAAAAAATAGAAAACTTCATTTTAATCCTCGGGAAAGATGACTTTTAGATTAAAACCATGAGTAAGATCAAAATTTAATTTTAGTCCCTTGATACATTAATAACATCATTTATTAATTATATTTTGATTTATTAATTATTTCTCTTTTTCTTCCTAATTTTTAATATATTAAATTTATTTCACTATAATTATAATTTTCATTTCATTTATCGTAACATATTTTGTTGTAAACATTTAGATAAACTAATTTTTGTTATACAATATATTTCGATGTGCTTTGTCTTCTTCATTTAGGTACATTAAATTCATTATAATACATTTCGGTGCATACATTTAGGTACACACATTTCGGTACATACATTTCGATATAAATATTTAGGTACATTAATTCAATATAACACATTTCGGTGCATACATTTCTGACACACCCCGACCCGAAAGAGGGGCGTGCTGGCCGTCACGTGAGAGTGACGTAATCATGTGCACAGTGCGGAAGCAACATAAGATAGAATTTACGGGTCAATTAAAACCGAAACACTAGCAATACTAGTGTAAAAGAAGTGTGAATTCCACTAATACAGAGCATAAAAGTTTACGTGCAGTCAAGCAAAAGTACTGAATAAAGATAGCACCCGAAGGTGGTCCTACATAAGTGAATTCTGTCAGAACGTCCGATGAGCTCCTCGTGTGCCACCAACTCTCACTACTTAATACCTGAAGGGGCGAAAAACAGAAAACTGAGTGGGTCAGAAACAAATCTTTTCAAAACCTTCTTTTCTCAAAAGTTATAACCCCTCGCCGTAAAACCTGTATAATTTCCCAGAAATAAAATATATTTCTCAAAACCCGCTGGAAAATACGTATGTATGAAAGTATATATATGTCATGCCAAAGTATCATAACCGAATGCCAAGGCGTATCTCTATGAATGTGATTGAATATTAAATAATCATCTTAGCCTTCGGCTGTATATAGCTCATAACAATCATCATATCATATAGCTCATACTCATCTCAATCATATCATCATATATATACCATGCACACACATCAATACCACCTCTAGTGGTCTGCACAACATCACTGATAATAAACTAATATGCTCTAGTGCTACGATCACGTGAAGACTGAGCAATAAATCGCGGGTCACCTAAGAGTCGAACCCACCTATAGTGGCCTATTCGACAGGACTGAGCACCTAACTTGGATCCAAGGCGAGCATACGGTGCGGGAGGTGAACAACACGTGAAGGACTGAGCCCCTCTTTGGGGGGAGCACTAATATCAGTGTGCAGGTTTATGAGCTCTAATCATATCACATCACATCACATCACATCATTCGTTCTCAACAACTAGTAAATAAATTTACATGGCACTTACATGTGCGTCCTCAGCACCAACATCAATATAAGCAATCAATAACGCATAATAAATAAATAGATACTTTGCATGGCATTTCATATCGCATTTCATATCACATTTCATTTAAACTGATTTTCTGGGAAAAACTCATTTATATAGGTATATACGGAAAACAAATGCCCACTCACTGGTAAGTAGACGGGTCGTAGCCCCCGTGCCTAGCCTGGCTACGATCGTCCTCCGGATAGGTCTCGCCTATATGAGAAGTAACTGAAATAACGTTAATTAACGCACACAATCGAAACCTTAGAAATAACTTCTCATACATTGCTCAATTTGGGTATATGAATATACCACTGTGATCTACAGAATCTCAGGAACATCCCCATATTTTTAGAAAAATTTTCCAACCACCCACGCGTCGGCCAAGGCAAGGCCAGAGGCGCTGGCCACGCGGGGCCACATGCTTGGCACGTGTAACTGTACAGTAACGCCGTTAAGAATATTCTGTTAAAACCTAACGAAATCCGTCCAAACTAACTGACGGCGTCAACATATTCCGTCAAAACTGACGGAATATTCCTCGTCTTCTCCAGCGAGTCGCTGGTCGCCGACGACTGTTCGCCGGTTTCTGGGTATTTTTCCAAACATTGTTTCTCACTCATTTTTGCACCATTTTCTACGTACTTTATACCAAAATGAAGATCTCACAAAGATGAACACATCCATACTTGACTCGACCCCCAACTCGCCGAGGATTCGCCGGAAAAAGCCTCGATAATTCCGGCCAAAATGAAACTTCTCGATCTCGCTATTCCGACGTCCAATTTCTTCCAACGAAGCACTCCGAGCTTCCTTAGGACCTCAATAAGCTTCCTATAAGCTTCAAATCTCCAAAAACACAAGGTTTTACATGAGCATGAATAGTGACAAATTCGGAGGTTATGAGAACTCGGGTTTTTCGAAGGCTTTCTTACCTGCAATCTATACCAATGTGTTCGTATGGACCTCAGGAACACGATGGGGTACTTCACGTCCTCGATCTGCCAGGTTTAGAAAGGATTTGTGCTTGTCCGTACAAGAACCGAGAGGGAGAGAGAGAGAGTCTGAGGTAGAGAGAGAGAGTGCGGGAGTGAGAGATAGGAAGGGTGCGAATGTGTGTGTGTGTGTGTGGTCCAAGTACAACCAAACACCCAAGGTAAAATCACACACGTACCTAAAATAAATGCCTAAGGGCATTTTCATCATTTCATGTTCGCCGTACGTAAACTCCGGGACGGGCTGTTACATTTCAGTATACACATTTAGGTACATTAATTTAATATAATACATTTCAGTGCATATATTTCGGTACATACGTTTCGGTACTAACATGTAAATACATTAGTTCAACATAATACATTTCCGTACACGTATTTTGGTACTAGCATTTGGGTACATTAATTGAGTCTTTCTAGTTTGAAGAATGTTAAATAAAAATAATAAATTAAAAAACTCTATTTTGTCAAAAAATAAATTAAAATTTGTATATTAATAAATTTAAATATTTAATGGGGAGACATTAAATAAAATGCACATTAATTATTATGAATTAAAGACACTTCAAGGGATTATAATCAATATGTAATCTAACACTAGGTTTATTTTGAATTTCAATATTCTTGAAGGACTAAAGTTAAAAAACCTCCACAAAAAAATACAAATATATGGTGGGTCAACCCACTAACCTGTGGAGAATTCTGAACTAAATTTGCCTCAAAAATGAGTTTTGAGTTAAAACTCATATTTGACCCAAGGGTTGGACCAAGTTGGGGTAGGTTTAAAACGTAAAATTTAAGTTTTACTCCAAAGGTTGAAGTAGGTCTTAGATAAAAATTGAGTTTTTCATTGCTGCATAAAATAAAGTATAGAGAGCTTGTGGGAGTCAGATGGGCCTCTATAAAAACCTCCAAAATAGAAGAAAAAGAGTGCTTAACCATCTTGCTTCCGCAAGTAGTCATTTACCACAGTGGTGAAAATGTGTTGAGCCCTTGCATGACGACGTGGGTTCAAATCCCGTTGGTGACTAATCTAACATCTAATTTAACAAAATTCATTGTACGAAAAAAAAAAAAAAAAAAAAAAACCATGACTTGCAAACCATCTTGCTTCCAATTACAATCAACTGTCATTTTTCGAATCGCTTTCAAGGAAGGGAGAAAGTGGTTCCTCCTCCATCCTTGTATTAGAAGCTTCATTGCTAAGTCCATATGTCGCTAATTCATGAGTCACCATGTTACATTTGCGTCACTGCCTCGGCAGAATAAGAAGACTGAACCTACTCTTCAAGTCATCAAACTCCTCTAAAATACTGCCATCTCCATTGAGACGCACACAAACTGCATTCATCAAGTCCACACCTCTTTAGGATCAAGTTCCAAAACAATAACATGAAACCCAACGTCATATGCAAATACCAATCCCTCCTTTGCTGCCACAATTCTGTTGTCGAAGCATCGAAACAGACAAGATCTTGTTTCGAGCAACATGCCATGAAAACTTCATCTTCATCTCGAATAACAGCACCAACACCTCTATTCAAACCTTTCAAAGAGATTGCACCATGGTTTGCCACCTAAATTTCAAGAAGAAGGTACTCCGCCCACTTTCTAATATCATGACTTGTTAGCTTCTTACCGTTAAAAACATTTCACATTTCACTTTCCAAATACTCTACACCATAGCAAAAACACTACGATCATCTCAATTGCCAGACAAAATGATTGTGAGCCACAAGTGCTTAAAATCATGCGATTTCCATTCATCATGAACTTCCACCCACCCTGTAGACTTCCATATTTCTTGTGACTTTTCACGTTCCCGAATGACATGCAACATTGTCTCCATTGCCATACCACACTTATGACACACCTGTGATGAGATCAACTTATTATGAAAAATTACCATTGTGGAGTGATCGGATTTTTATTATCTATATAGAGGTTAAAATTACACAAGCCAAAATTAAGAAGATAAAAGAAAAGAGTTTTTGAATACCAATTTATGAAAGCACTAGAATTCTGCCATCACCTAGCAATCCTATGTATTTTTATCAATTACTTATGATTTACACATGCAACTTTGAAGGTTAGGTTTTCCTAATACATATTCTCCTCGTGATATTCAAGCAAGAACGTATCTCTAACATGCAATTCGTCTGTGATATTCAGATCAAATATAAACATGCAAGACTCATTAAGTTCTGTGAAAACCCTTCAAAAAATCATGCAACCCCTAAGACGTGATATTCATCTTAAGTGAAATTACAATTATTAATCACAATAAGCAAAACCCAATTCTCCAATGACATTCTGATTGAATTGCATCGAATTACTTTTATAAAGATCCTAATAGTGATCAGTCATTAAGACAATTAGATGGTTTAAAACGATGATCAATAATTCAAAGCATGCATGCAATCAATTATACGCAATTAAATAAAAATTACATATTCATTTTAAGGCTCAAGCCTTCACCCTAGCAAAAGGAATTAGTTACGCATATTCATAATTAAATCATAGAAAATATTATTATGAATAAAAGGATTGAAAACACCTTAAAGTAAAAGTCTAAAAATCTTCGAGAACCCTAGCCAATTTCCTTATCTCCAAAGTCGCATAAAAGAAGTAGTAAAGCTAGAGCCGGCAAAAGCCTTACATCCCTCTCCTAAGCTATCGCATAATCCCTTAAATAAAAGTCTTTGGATCCAAATAGGAAACTAAATAATAATAAAATATACTAGAGAATAAAATCCTAATTAAGCTAGGAGAATCTGCAAGGGAACTATTCAGCCACGTTTTAGCCGCAAATCTCCTCCAAATCCTGCCCATGACAACTTGTTTTAAAGATCGGAACATTCTGAACACATTTTCAGAAGGGGCCGAAACCAAAATAGGTCATCTTAGGCTCCAAAACTCGCAATTAAGCCCAAAACGTCACTTTTTCAGCAATGTGCACTGCTCATTTATTCTATCGCTAGAAAATAACTGTTTGGTGGAAAAATCTAATATTTTGACACAATCAAGCTAAGCGACTCATGAACATCCTCCAACTAGAATTACTCCAAAATTCATCCATTTGTTTACTTTTTTCTCGAGAGAAAATCAAAAGTTCTATATTGAAAATACAATTCAAAGTATCAAAATTATTTCAAAATAATAACCCAAAAAAAACTAAGATTAGGGTTAAATATATAATATAAAATCTACTCATCATGGAGCCAAAATATTTCCAAAACCTGTAGAGCCGACACGTGGACTTTATTCCGAAGAAGACAAAAATGATTTCATTAAATGGGTAGAGCCCACAAAGATTTTCACACGCAATCTAATATCCCCAGAGGCTAGAGCAGCTGACTACGACATCACAATCATTAAATATATAATTAATTACTAAGTCCTATCTTTAATACTTTTCTTATTGAAAAGCAACTCAAACAACTAAGGATTCTCAATCATATCTAATTAAGGATATTTCCAAGACAATCCCAGGACATTATTTAACAGTTCTAATCTTTGGCCAATTAGATGTCGTTACGTGTAGGGCAAAATTTTACAAACATGGCCGCTCCCTATCTTTATAAATATCTCATCTCCACCAGTTCCTGGTAATTTTTGCTACACACTTAAACCCTAAACTCTCTCTTTATAGAGAAACTGACTTAGGCATTGAAGATTCATGACCAAACCTTCTCACCCACCTCGTGGGAGTGTGAGACTTTGGCTTTGATTAAAGGTATTTATTTGTTTTGTAGGTACAATTTCGTCAAGCCTGAAGACGGTGTAATTTTTACTACCACAACCATGTTACAAGGACAAACTTACTGGTAGCCTTCCACATCAAGAACTTGATTTTATTTGGCATCCTAAAAACTACGCCACATATTTAAATCTCTACCACTCAACGCTTTCACTGTACATCTATCGAGTTCTTTTAATTAGCGTGCAAGTGAATACCCGCTTTTAACCGTATGCCGCCCATGCGTCTCGTAATGCTATATTAATCTGTCCACTCCGTTGAGACTCCAGCGAAATTGGCATGAGTGCCTCCATTTCCTCCTGAAAAAAAAAAAAAAAAAAACAAAAAAAACAAAAATCAAAAAACAAAATGCAACAATTCTTCGTTCCACTCCCCTAGACCATTTGTTAGATAAAAAACCGGCTAGTTCTCAACAATCGAGGTGGTGAACATATCTGAAAGTTCATAGGTTTTGGAATCCACGGCTCACCATAGATACTCAAAGCCACCCCATTACCAACCCTCTATTGTATTCCCCACAACAAGAGCTCCTTACTAAACTAAGGAGCACCATACAAAAGATGGACAAGATCCCACACCTGCTTCTAGTAGCGTCATCGTAGGACAGTAGCGAGCTCTGAAAATTTGTTCCACCAGAGAACCACAAAAATTCATGACAGATAACCTATTCAGCGAAATAAATTATAGACCCATGGTACAGTTATATAAATTTATGCCTTTGTGAGTCTTTTCGGCCCCCGAAATGGATGAATAACCGTGACTTACCATTAGTTGTCTCCCTTTAAAAAGGAAAAAAAATATATTAAATAGTTGAATCATGAATAAAAATAAAATAATCATTGTGAACTATGTATAATGGGTAGAGAGTAATTTAATCTTTTGCAAGGTAATTCACTATTCTCGTGAATAATAACTCCCCCAATTCTCCCTAAGAGCCAAATTCACTAAAATAGATGGAAATCCTCTTAAGCTGAACTTTGTTATGAAATGTCTCCAAGATGACTGAAAAAAAACTTTGAAAAGGTAAATACGGGTTGAAAGTTGAAACAATAACTAAAGGATAGTTGCTATTCGCACACCTATTTTTACTTCTCACCAGTGTTCTAAAAATCGGCCTAGGCGGTAAAGACCCGCCTTGATTTAGGGAAAATCTTTTCGAAAAATCGGTCTTGAGCTAGGCAGCTGGCTAGGAGGTCCTAGGCGGTGCCTACGCAGGTTAGGCGGTCCTAGGCAGTGCCTAGGAGGGTTAGGCGGATTTGGTTTTTTTTTATTATTAATTGTGTGCTTTTTTATTTTTTAGTTTCATGGTGGTATACATATGGAAATGGTATACCTAATTTGCAAAGGATGGATGGATCGACTACAAGTTCATCCAATTGTGAAATGAATTGGAGAACTTTTGAGGGGATACATACAAAAAAGAAAGAAAGAAATAAATTAGATACAACAACGTTAAATAGTTTAGTCTATGTCCAATCTAATGCAAGGATCATGAACAAGAAGAATTTAGTATATCATCCACGAATACTCCTCATTATGATTATATGCTTACTGTTTTTTAAATATTGAACTTGTTGGATGGATGTACTTTGTGTATTCTTCTACTTCTATTTTTGCATTTTGTCATTCTTTTATTATCCATACAAGTATAATTTTTTTTAAGTGTAAATATGCACTTATTTACAAGATATATAATAAATTTACATAAATCCGCCTAGGCCCCGCCTAGCCGCTAGGCTCCTACCCGCCGCTTGACTAGCGCCTAGCGTTTTTTAGAACCTTGCTTCTCACATACTCTTGTAAATTTTTATCATTGATTTTCTTCAATTTATTCGATCTAACAACTGAAAACTGAGAGAGAGGTGTGTAATAAGTAAAAATGGGTGTGTGGATAGCACTACCTTGTTTAAATCACTAATGTAAAGTGAAATCCATATCTAAGACAAACTCCAATGACGGGGGTTAAAACCTAAATTTTTAAAAAATTTAGGTTTTAACCTAGAAATAACCTTTCTCTTCCAACGGTTTTGGCTTAAAATTTTATACCGAAATTATTAAGGAATTATTTTAACTTAATTTTTTTCGGTAACTTTTTTAAAAATAAAATTTATGTAAATAATCCTAATATAGTTTTATAAACATTTTAACCCAAAAATATTTAATTTTCGATGAATAATGAAAAATCATTAAACCTATCTCATAGTTACGCATATGCACCACATGAAAGAACATGCAAAACCACACAACCCACTATTCTTCAACACAAATACATAGGTGGATAGAAAGAAAAAAAGAAAGAATTGTTTGACAAAAGTGAATTTTGTATGGATGTTTGAAAAAAATACATAGGTATTTATAGAGTTATTGACACACCCCGTCCCAAGGAGGGCGTGCTGGTCGTCACGTGAGAGTGACGTAACCATGTGCACATCACGGAAGCTAATAAGATAAATTTAAATACACATTCAGAGCAAAAGGAACGTCTAGTTGCAGTCAAGGACAATTGCTAAAATATAACACCCGAAGGTGAATCCTACTTTTGTGAATTCTGTCAGAACTCCGTTGCATCCCTCGTGGCCACCAAAACTCTGCTACTTAGAACCTGGAGGGGCGAAAAACAAAGTTGAGTGGGTTAGAAACAAATCCTTTTCAAAACCTTTTCTTTTCTCAAAAGTTATAACCCCTCGCCGTAAAACTTGTAATAATTTCCCAGAAATATATAATACGTATATACTTATCTCAAAACCATGTTCAGAAGTAGTGATATGCAGGGTATATGCCATGCCAAATATATCTCATCAAATTATATAAATATATCAGGTGACAACTCATCATATCTCATAACATGTTCACCGAGTGATCAGCTTGGCTAAACTATAGCTCATAATCAATCTCATCATCACATATAAAAATATATCCTGCACACGAGTCGAAACCACCTCACGTGGTCTAACCGACAAGACTGGGTGTAAATAAATACGCTCTAGTGCTACGATCACGTGAAGACTGAGCGCTAATCGCGGGTCACCTACTAGTCGAACCTTCCTATAATGGTCTATTCGACAGAACTGAGCACCTAACTTGGATCCAAGGTGAGCGTACGGTGCGAGAGGTGAACATCACGTGAAGGACTGAGCCCTGGCCCTGGGCGGGAGCACTAACACTGGGGTGCAGGTTTATGAGCTTTCAATACATCTCACATAATCATCAAATCATATAATCATTCTCTATCATCAATATATACTCACATGATACTTACCTGTGCATCCACAGCACCAATTACCATTATATGCAACTACTAATGCATGAATAAATAAATATATATACTTTGCATGGCATATCATATCGCATTTCATATCACATTTCACTTAATTGATTTTCTGGTAAAAATCTCATTTATATAGGTATATACGGAAAACAACTGCCCACTCACAAATATATCGAAGCGTCGCAACCCTCGAGCCTCGATTGATGGCGTTCGTCCTCAGGATAGGCCTCACTTAATAACTGAAAAACGTTATTTAACGCACATAACCAACAATAGGTAATAACTTCTCATACAATGCTCAAATTGGGTATATGAATATACCACAGTGACTTACTCATCCTCAGAAACATCCCCATATTTTTAAAATAATTTTTCCAGCCTCCACGCGCCCTCACGCACCGGTAGGGGCACGGCCCTACGCGCCCCTACCCGCGGCCAACCTTGACGAATTCCTAACAGACGTTAGGAATATTCCGTCGAATATTATGTTAAGTCCTTAATAAAAATTTAACGGCGTTACTAACGCCGTTAGAATACTCCGTTAAGTTTAACGGAATATTCTCTCATCTTCTTCCTTCAACTCCGGCGACCGTCGCCGTCGCCGGAAAACTGGGGATTTTTAAAACTTCGATTTCTCACTCGTTTTTCATCCAAATTTCATGCAATTTATATCAAAATGAAGCTCTCAACTTGTAGAACACATTCACACTAATTTGAAGCTCTAAAAGTCACGAGATCTCACCGGAGAAATTTCACGAAATCCGGCCAAGCTTGAAATTCACGATCCCGACGTCCAAAACCACCAAACGACACACTCCGAGCTTCCTTAGGACCTCCTTAAGCTCCCTGTGAGCTTGAAATTTCCAAAAGCAAATGATTTCACGATTGCATGAACAGTACTCAAAATCGGAGTTATGGCTTCGACGTGAAAACGATGGAGTTCTTACCTGAAAATGGTATAGATGTGTTCCTGGGTTTGCAAGGAACACGATTGTACCTTCTTTGACTTTGATATGTGATCTTTGAAAGAGTTTTGGTGCTTGTCCGTACAAGGTAGAAGGAGAGAGAGAGAGAGAGTGCACGGGAGAGAAGAGAGAGAGTGTTTGGTGTGTGTGGTCCAAATGTATCCAACCAATCCCAAATACTAAAAATCTCACATCCTATTGGGTCCAAAACAATAGGAAATTAAGAATTTGGACTACCAAAATTTCAAGTCACACAACACACAAAATGTCCAAGGGTACTTTCGACATTTCACACCATCGAGAAACATTTTCCGGGACGGGCTATTACAGTTATTGGATGAATTTTGATTTAGATAATTTTTTTAATTGTTTTAGCTTCTTTTTTTTTTTTTGGTAAACAATTGTTTTAGCTTATAGAATTAATGTTGGGTTGTTAGATTTTTTTTTTACCATTAGATTTTCGATCACAATCGTTAAATTAATGTATTTATAAATTTGATTTGAAAACATATTGAATCTAGATTGTTGGTTAAATCAACAGTCCAACCACGTGGGTAGTCGTTTGTCTTTCCGCAAATGGTTGACAACGTTAGCAACTGGGTCCCAGCGCCACTAACCTTGGAGAAGCTTTAGATGAGTTTAAAACTTAAATTTTGAAGTTACTCAGTACTACGGTTTGGTGGTATTCCTCTTCACTTGGAAGTGAGAGGTCTTAGGTTTAAATCTCGTAGATGACGAATTCGATACCAAATTAGGTTGCCCATTGTATGGCTTAGCCGAACTCCCACTCTCTTTAGTGTAAAATATATCGATATACTAAAAAAAAAAACTTAAATTTTAAATTTTAACCCAAACCATTGAAGTTAGTCTAAAGAGGACGAACCCAACCCAACCCAACCCATTACCTAATACGGTGGCATGAAGAACTTTACGGTCATTAGAAGAAATGTGAGGTTTGTTTTAATTTTAATGAAATTCCTTTCTTTGTACACTTCACATCGCCCAAGCGTTTGTTGTTTTCCTAATTTTTTTTCTTATTATTTATGGGATTTTTTATAAAAATAAAAATGTTTAGGCAGAGAGGGTGAGCCATGAGGCGTAATGCTAATGTTGGTTCAGTCGTTCATTCATATATATAGAATTCAATTCATCCCAAGTTTGCAAAGATCCTGAAAAAAAAGCCATTTGCTCTTTTTGCTCTTTGCTCTTGCAGTGCAGACGACTGCAGTGGCTTCTCTCTGACGATATTCATATTCTGATAAAGGGAGGCAGGCATTGTGGACTTGGAGAGAGGAGAGAGAGAGAGAGAGGACATTTTATTTAGATCCCAGCAGGCAGCAGGCACCAGCAGTTGAGGAGTTGGTCAAGAAGAAAGAGACTGGGACAGTTTGGGATTATTTAATCCCAGGACTAATACTCAAATCTGGAGGAAGGGAAGCAGCAGCCCCTCAATCTCAACGGTCAGATCCGATACAGATCGCCTTCCTCGGCTGAACTGATCGAGGCTCAGAATCTGATCCAGACCAATTCTCCACCCTCCGATTCCGACCCCCTCTCCGACTCCGAAAACAAGATGCTCAAGCGTCCCGGCAGGGGAATTGGAATGGGGAATCCCCAGTACGACTCCCTCTCCGACAGAATGTACAGATATAGAAGCGTCATCCTCGTCATCTCAATCCCTCTTCTCCTCCTTACCATGGTCCTCTACGTCATTCCCCCCGGGGGTAATTTGAGCAACCAGCTCCCCCGCAAGCTGCCTTCCAAGACCTCCTACGCCGTCATCTTTGACGCCGGCAGCTCCGGCAGCCGCGTCCACGTCTTCTGCTTCGACCACAACCTCCAGCTCCTTCCCATCGGCAAAGATCTCGAGCTCTTTCTTCAGGTCAAGCCTGGCCTGAGCGCTTATGCCAAGGACCCTCGCTCTGCTGCCAAGTCCCTCACCGGTCTTCTCGATAAGGCTGAGAGCGCAGTTCCCAAGAAGCTACGTTCCTTCACTCCCGTCCGCGTTGGGGCTACGGCTGGCCTGAGGGCTTTGAAGGGCGATGCTTCTGACCGCATTCTCCAGGCCGTATGCATCTTTTTCTTGTTTGGAAATTGCAATTTCGTTAATTTTCGAAAGCGTTCACTGTTTCATTCATATGTTTGTTATGTTAATACTTCAAATTTCAAAAGGTTAGGGATCTGCTCAAACAAAGAAGCAGCCTCAGCTCCCGCCCTGATGCCGTTACTGTCATTGATGGAACTCAAGAGGGTTCTTTCCAGTGGGTACGTTTTACTCCAATTTTTGAACTCATTTATGTCCTAGCTGTACCCGTACCTGTAGTATCAGTACAGTGCCTTCTTATACAGAAGAAGAATAATTATGATTCAGCACTTTGGATCACAGTACTTGATTCTGTCATATGTAGTTATTCATTTGTGTGTTCTAGACTGTCTGAGTATATCAAATAATTCAACAATTTTGGAAAACCAAGCACGTTTTGAAATTTGTTATCCGGGAAGCTTGCATATGTGAGAGAGAGTATGGTAACAAAATTTTGGGGAGGCAATGAGCACACATATTATTTATCTAAAACTAAAAAGAAATGGAAAAAAAAACAAGAGCAGTCATGGCTACACATTAACTTCTTGTTTTTCAGGTGACAATAAACTATCTACTAGGAAATTTGGGGAAGAAATATTCAGATACTGTAGGGGTGGTTGACCTTGGGGGTGGATCTGTTCAGATGGCTTATGCTATCTCAGAGGCGGATGCTGCAAAAGCACCCAAGTTATCAGATGGAGAGGATGTATATGTAAGGGAAATGAATCTTAAAGGAGCTAAATATAACCTTTATGTTCACAGGTTTTCCTCTTTCCTTCTGCTTAATTGATGTCAGGATTTGGTTTTGTGTATTAATAATTCATTATTTTGTTTATTGCATTCAGTAGTTTCCTTGACTTCGTTGTAACATAACTACTGTAGAATGGTTTTCCCAGGTTAATTGCTTTTGTATTATTTTTATGCAGTTACTTGCATTACGGGTTACTAGCAGCTCGAGCAGAGATTTTAAAGGTTTCTGAAGATTCTGCCAACCCCTGCATCTTAGCTGGATATTACGGTATGCTGAGTTGCTCCATTTTCTCTTTTTTGTGAAAGAAACGACATTTTATTGCTCAAGACAATAAAAATACACAAGTGGACAAGAAGTTAACAAAAACTCAAGAACAAACAATAAAACAAGAGTTGCTCCATTTTCATCTGAACAACTATCTTTTTCTTATATTTTAAATCCCCAAGTCTTGTTCTTCATCCCTCTAGCCGAACCATCTAGCTTTTATATATTTTTTGTTATATCCTTGTTTTGTATACAATGCTCCTCTGGAATATATCAAAATTGTTGTAAAGTCTGCAACTCTGTTGACTGCAGAACATTGACCATTGTTCTATATTTTAAATGAGTGAGAAATCATCAGATGTGGGGTGGCAGCTCTATATTGTTAAGAGGTGAAACACAGGGTGTTAATGCTTTTACTCTCTTGTGTTGTGGATTTAGTGCATGATATGCTGTTTGTTGGGAAATCTTGGTATGTTGTTCAGGTTCTTACACATATGGAGGACAATCTTATAAAGCATCAGCTTCCTCATCTGGATCAAGTGTTGAGGAGTGCAGGGGGGTAGTTACAAAGGCACTCAAAGTAAACGAAGCGACATGTTCACACATGAAGTGCACATTTGGTGGGGTATGGAACGGTGGAGGAGGGGATGGACAAAGGAACCTATTTGTGGCTTCATTTTTCTTTGACAGAGCTGCTGAGGTATTTCACCATCCTTGATTTTTATATATTATTACTTGATGTGCATGAAAAAGTTTAGGGTTTATTTTAGACAACAAAATGGTTTTGCTAACCACGTATTATACATATGCCTTACCAAAAAACAAAAAAAATGTCGTACAAATGCAGGCTGGTTTTGTTAACCCAGACGAACCTGTTGCCAAAGTTCACCCTGGTAACTTTGAGGAGGCAGCTAAGCGTGCTTGTGAAACTAAACTTGAGGATGCTAAATCAATGTATCCACGAGTTGAGGAGGGAAACCTGCCATTCTTGTGCATGGATCTAGTTTACCAATCTACATTGCTTGTGGATGGATTTGGTAGGTCTTAGTTATACTTAGCGAGTTAAGCAAGTTGGAAAATGACGTTTCATCTAAATAAAATTCTAATATGTTTGAACCGGTTGCTTCAATATCTTAAACAGGTCTTGATCCCTGGCAAGAGATTACATTGGTGAAGAAAGTTAAGTATCAAAATTCCTTGGTTGAAGCAGCGTGGCCACTAGGGAGTGCCATAGAGGCCGTGTCCTCATTATAAATGCAAGTTACATTATCAGCTGAATCACCTATTGGAAAGACAAGCCCTTGAATTTTTGGCACCGGCGGTCTTTGAGCTCCATGATCAGTACTGCCTCAGAAGCCGACCTCATAAACTGATATTGGGCTGAATTGGGAATTGGATTTGGTCTATAATTATGGGAATAATGAGAGAATATAGTTGAATTTGTTTTCATTTGTAATTATTCAGACTTAACTATTCTTTAGAGAACAATTTGATTCAATTAGTTGTACTAATTTTGTCGGCTGAGTAAACAAAATGGTGATACCATTTCCATTTTTTTCGTTTGCGTCTGTCCTTGTCGTAGGAGAAAAAACAATTGTTTTTAATTTGTGTTTGCCATTCAGTTCATTTCCCTTCATTTGAGTTTCCAAATTGAATTCAAGTTGTTGGAACCCTAAGTACATGCGCAAATAGAAATCAAACACGTGTTCTTACTTAGATGGTTTTTGTGTCTATAATTTGTCTTTCTTTACACATCCTTATGCATGACTTATGATTTGAATAAAATCAAAGAAAATAAATAAACAGAAGCGTAAAATTTGTAAAAAAAGAAAAGAAAAAAGTATTTCTGTGAAAAAGAAGCTCAAACTATGGCCAGAGGATACCATGTGGGCTTGAGATGGTGGGGTTTATAGTTGGGCCTTCCTTGGGCCATGGCGGAGTTGTGAGCTATGCAAAAAATAGAGAATTTGCTTGTGGCTTTTTAATTTGCACAACTTGGTCTTAAACCAAGCCTTCACCGCCAGAGCCAGAGTGGGGACAGACTCGTCGCTCGACGCCTATTGATAGTGCTAGTACGAAGTTATAAAAACAGAGGTGGAAATCATTCAGAATTTGAGGTATAATACAGGAGTGAGAATTTAGGATTGCTTGCCTCTGCCGAATTGAAGAGCAGTCGAAAACAGGTACATCTTTTACTACTCGAATTTAGGATTGGATTGGTTATTTTCACAAACAGTTGGTAGGCTTCGTAGAAATGAGAAAAATGGCGAGAATTACATCACTGTACTCGAATTTGCTACGTAAAGACACGCATTGGCATGTCTCTGTCGTGTCCATTGCTGCTGCCTTTGCCCTGAGGCAATCCCCTGCTGCTGCTGTATCAGCACCTCCAACGCATTTCTTTACTCCCGTCCTCCTTTGGTCTTCTTCTTCGACTAGCTCACACTCCAAGTCTCCAAACTCAGCTGATGACAATTCCACAGCAGAAGAATCACATGTCGATGTTGCTGTTGCTGACGACGACGGAGATGATGATGATGCTGAGTTGGGAGTCTGGGATTCGGGTCTTTCTCGAGATGTGAAAAGCATTGTCGACATCTTAAGTTTACGGAGCGAGTCGCTGGGCTCTGAGATGAAGAGGAAGCTCGATCAATGCGGCATAGCAGCCTCGTCAGAGCTGGTGGCAGCGGTTCTTTCACGCATTCGCAATGATTGGGAATCGGCATTCACCTTCTTCCTCTGGGCCGGAAAGCAGCAGCCGGGTTACGCTCACTCGGTGCGGGAATACCATTCCATGATCTCCATTCTAGGGAAAACGAGAAAGTTTGACACTGCCTGGGCCTTGATTGATGAGATGAAAGGTCATTCTCTCGTCACTCCTCACACTCTCTTGATCATGATCAGGAGGTACTCTTGCGTTCATGATGTTGGCAAGGCTATCAATACTTTCTATGCTTATAAACGCTTTCACTTTGTGGCTGCCATGGATGACTTCCATGGCCTTCTCTCTGCCCTTTGCCGCTACAAAAATGTCCAAGAAGCTGAGCACTTGCTCTTCTGCAACAGAAACGCCTTCCCCTTTAACACCAAGAGCTTTAACATTATCCTCAATGGTTGGTGCAATATCATCGTCAGTCCCCATGAGGCCGAAAGAATTTGGATGGAGATGACCAACAGAGGTGTTGTGCACGATGCTGTCTCTTACTCATGTCTCATGTCTTGCTATTCAAAAGCCTCTAACCTTAACAGGGTGCTCAAGCTCTTCGATCGGATGAAGGCAATGAAGATTGAGCCCGATAGGAAAGTTTACAATGCGCTCATTTATGCTCTTGGAAAAGGCAGACTTCTGAATGAGGCTATCAATCTAGTGAAAACAATGCAAGATAAGGGCCTTACTCCCAATGTTGTGACTTTTAACTCCATCATCAAGCCTCTCTGCAAGGCCAGGAAAATTGATGAGGCTAGACGCATACTTGATGACATGTTGCACCAAGGCCTTCTTCCAACAATTCAGACTTACCATGCTTTCTTCCGTGTTTTAAGGACTGGTGAGCAAGTGTTTGAGCTCTTGGAGAAGATGAAAAGTTCGGGTTGCCACCCAAATACTGATACCTACATAATGTTGATTCGAAAATTTTGTCGATGGCGCCAGCTTGATCACGTGTTCAAGTTGTGGAGTGAAATGAGTGAGAATGGAGTCAATCCTGATCGTAGCTCATATATTGTGCTGATACATGGGCTATTTTTGAATGGAAAGTTGGAGGAAGCCTACAAATATTATATAGAGATGAAAAAGAAACAGTATTTGCCAGAACCAAGGACAGAAGAGATGCTTCAGGCATGGTTGTCTGGTAAGCAGATTTCTACATTCCATACGACAGATAAAGAAGATGATCAATTGGACTGGAGTCACCCGGACATGAACGCTAGAGTAACCCCCAAGAAATCTCATCAGGAAAAAGATTTCCTTCGGCAGCCGGAAGCTAGGAAAGTTGTAAGAGAGCGGGGCTTTTCTTTCTGGGAGCCATAGGTTTCAATGAAATAAGCAATCTCAGTAGTGCCTGATCTTGGTATGCACATGGTCATGGCTGGTCACCAGCATTCGGCATCAAGTTTCGGTGGACTCTGTACAGGTGCATATCTTCTCTGTCGGTGTACACTCAACTGTTTACATTTGTTGTCACAAACAAAAAACTAAAATATTTTAGACTCACGGGTCAACTCAAGCATGTTGTGAACTCCAACATGGGCATTGACATCATGCAAATGGATTTGTGATTTGGGTTATATCCTCTGTTAAATCAGATTCTATTCTTTATTTTGGCAATTTATCATCCCCTCTTCTGTTTATTTATTTGTTTATTTGTTTATTTTTCTGTACATATTTTGATTCAAATTTATTTCATACACTGGAAGTTACACGTTTGAACAGAAAATGGTTTGGAGAAGGGGGGCAGAGAGAAAGAAAAATATTCAGAAGAAATTGGAACATAAAAAACTTCTATGAATGCATAACTACAAGAAACACTTCCAGTACACTGCTTCTATTTTTGTTTGTACATGCAGTGTATTACTTGGTAGTGTGATCATGTTCACTGTTTTTGGGACCTTTTCATGGATGTTGGACATTATTCTAGTTAACATCAATATATTCAAGAATTTATGATATATGTGTTAAGGTCAGCACAACAATATCACATAACCCCTAAACTCTATTGGTGACTCCACCACATATATTTGAACTGACATTATTGGTGACTCAACCAGTACTGAGTCATCACAGTTAGCTCATATGGTCTATATGATCAACGATGGCTGGTGGGAATGACGTGCACACAATTGTGGTGGCTTTGTGTGCTGTTACGACTGACTGAGGGGCATCTTATCATGGCAACTTTTATTAATATCCCTGCAGTGTGCTGCTGTGTAGTGTTTTGCTTGCAGTTGGTGACAAGTGGCCATAGGTATGTATAGTAATTTGAAAATGGTATAGACATTATATTTACTAAAAATTATATATTTGATACGCATTGGGATAATCTTACTAGAAATGATAAATCTTTATACGAAAAAAATTATGCGACTGTCTTATTTGCGATTGGAGTCTAGGGATAGTTCTTTTCAGGCTTCATTTTATGATTGGAGTACTGTTGTGTCTTAGTTTTCTTTCATGTAATGTCAGGATGTTTTAGCTCTGTTTTGCAGTTATAGTTGAGTAGTCTAGCTTGTCCAGTGGACAACTTGTGCTATTGATGTAATGTTCTTATTATTACTAATAGCACATTTAAGGTTGCTGCAATATGAAAGAAGAAGAAGCTCGAAAATGTCTAAGTGTTGTTCTTAGCTAAGACTATATATGTGTAATAAACGGTCAAGATTATATCATCTCAATGGTGTATAACTTGACACGTGTCCAGTGTGATATATGTAAGTGAAACCATGTGTGCTGCACGTGATCATAGTCACGATGCTTTGATGGGTTGGCAACGGCTGTATACCTGGTTTGTAGCCGAGTTTCATGGATCGAATCCAACGTAGATTCAAGGGAGCAACATACTCCTTCTTCTCGAAAGTTCATCTCTGATATTCAAGCTTTGAATCCATTTCAATTACTTATTGAATTGATTACAAATGCATAGAGAAATCTAGCTCCAAAGTTGATCAAACACTAACACATTCATGTAATGTCAGGATGTTTTAGCTCTGTTTTGCAGTTATAGTTGAGTAGTCTAGCTTGTCCAGTGGACAACTTGTACTACTGATGTAATGTTCTTTTTTTTTGGTCGGATTGATGTAATGTTCTTATTATTACTAATAGCACATTAGAAACTTACTGTTCTTTGTAATTTGACTTGGATTTTGTGATGGACATAATTTTGATTAGACAGAAATGGTTTCCAGATTAGTTGTATATATTTTATTTGCCTTATATACTTCGAAAAACTAAAACCAAAACCATCATGCATATTTTACTTACTGAGCTAGTAGTTCATGCCTGCATTTCAATGGTCAACCTTCAGGTATGAGTTGACAAGAGAAAATAAAGAGATTGTTAACAGTTGTGGATCTCATTCTCTAGTCTTTGTGGATATTCTTGGTAGAACCTTTTACAGAATTTTTTTGCACGCAACTTTTTATCGGTTGCTGTATATTTTGTGGATAAAATGAATATCGTTCTAGTTGCAGATCTTTGATACTAAAGGTTTTTGGGGTGTGGAGACTCAATGGCATGGGTTTGTTATTAGCATTAGACAGTTCCTTGGGCACAGTTATGTAAGAACATCCAATTAAGTTTATGGATGCTATATGATGGTTGATATGATGCCAATTTTGCATAATATGATCATGATGATTAAAGTATACGTGAATAGATCTTGAAGTCTGAAAATGATCTATGAATTTCCTTTTTTGCTGACAATGATCTTTGAAATTAAGTCTGTCAAATTACTTTGTAGTTTTTGAAATTGCATTGAAACAAGTCTTGAAGTTGCTTAAAAACGTAAGACTATTCAACCAAAAAAATAAAAGGACTGGTCAACTATTTGGATTACTTCATATTCCATATTTAACACTTCAAATGACGTTTATCGAGTTTTGGGCATGACTGTCAGGTATCAGAGCAAAAGTATTAGATCTCATTTAGGTTGTGGGATTTGGTATCTTTCTGCTTGCAGAAGTAGTAGTTCTGAAGTTATTGTAAAACCTAGACAAACAAAGTGTCAGATTACATTCTTATCAGAGACAATGAAAAAAAGAGTGAGATAACTAATCCCATATGTAAACTTCCAAGGGCCAAGGGATGCCAAATAGGCCGCAAATATTACACCTCTCGAGCCACTTGTAGTAGACTATGTTTGTGTTACTGGTAGACCTCTGGTCAAAGTTGACCTGTGTGACTGAGTTTTGCTGCGGATGATTTCTCTGTCTTTCTGATCTACTAACTAGTAATTTTACTTGTTGGTATGCGTATAGGAATAGATAGCCATGTACCAAAACATGTGTGAAGATGATTGGTATTTCACATTGATGTTTCCTTGCAAATGGTCTTCAGCTCATTCATGAAAGAAATTTGTTTGAGCACTATAAAAGGGGGCTTAGCCCCTCATTTGTAATTATCCAGTTCAGAAAAGTTATCAAATCATTCAGAAATTAAAGTAGAAGGTGGATAATCCCATTTGAGGGAGTTTGTCAAGGGGGCAATTGTCTTGTCTTGAATGTCTTTGAGAATTTCTGGCGTTTAGTCTTTTTAGTTTTTGTGATTGCACTTCCGCTATATTGGTGCAAAGTGATTAAGGACTCTACTAACTATGAAGCTGTCATTTTAAAGTAAAGTTAATACGATTTATGTTTCATATCGGCCAATTAACATAACGGTATAGAAGGTAATGGGAACAGAATAAACAAAGAAAATATGTACTCATTGTTTGGAAAAAAAAACTTGTTTATTTTGAAGTAATTATAGATTAGAGAAATACATGTGCGTTTTGAATTATCAAGAGTACACTTTCAAGTTTCCCACCTTTCCACTATTTTCTGCAGCATCCAATTAAATTAGATAGGTGCACGGGTGATTTGATGACACCGTCTGGCAGACTGAAGCTATAGTACTGCAGGTATGTGCTCACCTGTTAATGGATTGGAATAAAGCTTTTTGCTAAAGTGCTATGAATTTTCGTGCTAATTGAGGTGAAGTTTTATAACATGCAGATTTTTGTGCTGTTAAAGGAATATTGAAACTAAACTCTTACCAAACTTGTGTTGAGCCCGTGCTTATCTAATTCAGAAACTATGTTGCAGCCTTTATCAATTCCTCATATTCACGGTTGGTAGACTCTAGTCTCTTACCACTTAGTCGTGATCTGTTGTGTTGGATAAGCCTTTTTAATGACAGTGCTTGTACAGCACCATTGTAAAATTAAATGCTCATGGAAAAAACCTCCTTTTAGTTTTCTTTGATAGCATGGAAAACCTCCTATATTGTTGGAATATAATTTTGGAATTTCCTTTCCTATAGCATTTTAACTGTGTCAATGTGGCTCGGAAAAGAGAAACTAACTCTTTACTTTCTGGGGTAGTTTCTGGTTAGTCCTAGCTCATGTTGTACTGTCTAAAAAAAAAAATAGTTTGGTGCATGAGCATTTGACATTGGATAAGCGTTATCCATTAGATTACGTGAACTGCACGTGGAAAACTACTGGGGGTCACGATCACGACTTTTGTAGCTGGCAATCAGCCAATGCTGGCCATGCTTTTGACCAGTTCAATATATTTATTTTTCTTTATGTATAATGTTACCCCCTTTGCTAAGTCAATTTATCTAACCAACTCAATGTGACAACCAATGACATTTGGTTTAGGCTAGGAGTTGAAGTTGCTTCATGCATGCTGGGGTGAAACCGGGTGTTGCAGAATTGCCTGTCATTGACCTAATCTGTAGTTTAAAGATAAAAAGAATATAATTGTTGTAAAACTTAGTGTTGAAATGGATCGCTATGGTGGCTTTGAACGAGAGCATTGAACGCAGGGGCTGCTCATTGTCATCACTACTTTTTTTTTAGTCTGTTTTTGCTTTCGGAGTTTCTAACCGGAGAGGGTATTTGTTATTATTTATTCTATATCTCCACCTTAGCCATGGTAATTTAACACTCCTCGCTTCTTGGTTATTTAATGTGTAGTTTTCAAACTAGTACCCTATGGAGACTCAAGTATGGGATACTTGGTCAATTATCATAGGGCATGATGGTAATTAGCGTTGTTGATTTCGGTGTTTGCATATTTGACGTGATTATTTGATTTGTAGGTGAACAAGTTACCTAGTATTTAGGAGAGGAATGGAAAAATCCCAGGTGCTACTTATTTTGCATCAGGCATGACATTATATTTAGAGTTTACTAGATATTAAGCCTGCGCGTTGCGGCAGGAACCAACTGTTTCAGGCGTATCTGCATGAATAAGACACATTTTAACCTGAATAAATTCAACACAATTATGAATGAACAATAGGACACGAGTGAATGAAGTCGATAAGATAAGCAGCTTGGCTTTTATATACATTCAAGTGAGCATGGCTTATTCAAGGGTTAAAAGGGCAGTTAAACTGATTGAAATAAAGAGTCACAACACGACTTGAACTCTAGAGTTTCGTTCACCAAAATCACTTCCCATTCGTAAAATTAGGCAAATTCCCAGCAATAACAACAAAAAACCTCTTAGATTTCACTTTCACTTTATCATAGGCATCCAGTCATCCATAACAAATGGAGAAATAAGCAGAAATCACCTTGAGACAACACAGAGTACACTATTGCTGCCTCGGCAGCATCTTGAACGGGAAGAGTACCAATTAACCCCTTCTCTTCCTGCTGCCATAACTCATGCTCCACCAATTTGACACTACATTAATCAAATTCCCCAATTTTATCAATTCGGTAATCCACCAGTTAGAAAAATCCAACTTACAAACCGCATAACGATCAATTACCTAAAAAAAGGAAAAAGGAAAGTTGGCATTTGAAATTAACTCTGGCAAAATTGAAGAACAAAATATGAAAAAATTTTGCAGCAAAAAGTAAATGACACAGTTTGGGCAACAAAGAGCATAAAAAGGAACATAATTTCCAAGCAAGTACAGTAATTGTAGAGCTATAAAGTTTGTGCTGAGATAAAACAGCTACCCGTTCATCCAAAGTTTTTTCAGAATTCAAATAGAAAAAACAATCAATCAAAAGACAAATTTTAAGGCTCAAAGGTACCTACCGGGTGAAGTGCAGTGAATTCGAAGATGGCGCAGGATAGAAGGACCTTGTTACAGAAACGAAAGATGCCTAGGAGAGTGGGAAGCTCCGCCAATTCCACCATATTTGGAAGTTGCACAAAGAGAAGAAAAAGAAAAAGAAAAAAGAGTCGGATGATGAGGTAGAGAACACAGGCATAACCATATAAGTGCCTATTAAAAACTTAAAAAGTTAAAACAATTATGGACGTCTTTGTAGAACATTTTAAATAACACGAATAATTTTAAATGAATTCAAAGATTTGATTGATTGAATTGTTACAACCAAAATAGAAAGATACTAAAACGAAGGAAGGAGCAAGAGATCAAACAACACGGTAAGCGATTCAATTAACTTTTTTCTGCGGGTAGCGTCTATCAATCCTTTAATATGCAGAATGAGCTTGGGAACTCTTCTGACTAAACTCCTCCAACCAACACTCCTGCATCAAAAGGGAAAGGAAAAATAATTGAATATTTGAATTCCACCAAACAGATTGATTGATGAAAAATAAACAAACATGATACGAACCAATGAAAAAGTAAAAGAAAAAAACGTAGTGGTGGTGAAACATACGATTGGAATGAATTTTGCCAAACAGGAAGTAATAAAATATTGGAAAGTACTAAAATACCCAAAACAAATATATATGTATATATACAGAGCTAGCAGAGGAAGCAAAGAAGATATGCAAAAGCAAATTAAGAGACCATCATATTACAAAAGCTGCATAAGCAAATTAAGAGATCCTCATATTTGGAGACAGATACACATATAAAGCTGCAAAAACAAATTATTATTGCCGACAAAATACTTGAAAATCTAAAGGCTAGGGATTTTCACCCTCTTACTGAAAAAAAAAAATCCCGTTTCTCAGTAAGATAACCCAAACTCATCTTATACAGCAAAGAAGCATAGGACTGAGAAATCAGAGCCTAATTTCCAATATCAAAAGAGTGAATTATTCAACTTCAATGCTAATTTCGTTAACAAAGATTAAAATAGGCGCGAAATCCATACAATTTATACGTTACCATTGATTCAAGTTCTGGTAGGTATCCATGGAAACTATCCTTTGCCGCTCTCTCAGTTCCCTCTGTATATTCCATTAAACAATATAAACTTTTGATGCTCCTTCATCTGAAGCTAAAACAGATTACCAATAATAACAAAGAGGTCTAAATAATAGAAATCAAATTTTTGCCGCCTTTAGAGAATCTCTGCAAACTTTAACATTATGTGATTGCCTCACTTCTTCAGTAACTCAGAGGAGGTGAATTACTCAAAGCATGGAGGACTTCTGCTAACATATTTCAAGCACTTATAACATTAAATGTAATGACAGGGTGACATTTTTTTTTTTTTTTTTGTAAAGAATTGTTGCAAGAAGTTTGACCCTTTGTCTTTTTATTTCTGTAAGGATTTATAGGTACATATAAAATCCATATTATATATAGTTCACATATGAGAGTACTTCAAACACCAAATATTTATTCATGATTGGAGATAAGAAAGCTTACCAAGAGGCGATCACCTTTGTGATGTTTACTTTTGTGCTTATCCTTTGTCTTCTTTTCTGAGGCAAAATATGTCGATGTGATAAGTAATTTCCCATAAAGAATCTCATCCTCAATAGGCTAAAAAACCTACAATGGTTAGTCAAATAATGTACTTTCATATAGTTAATCTCCTAGGTTTGTGTTTACTTTTTCAATATCAAAACAACTCGATGAATGTTTCAGGCATAACTGCATGAATGACACATTTAACCTGAATAAATTCAACACAATCATGAATGAACAGAGGAATACATGAGTGAATGAGGTCGATAAGATAAGCAGCTTGACTTTTATATGCATTCAACTGAACTAACATGTAAAGACATTTCACAATTAGTAGGAAGAAATTGAACGTTCTTGATCACAAATACATGGTTGCCCAAAAAGTTCTGTTTCCATAAGAAACCATCCATCCTAAGTTTACGCAGGCAAAAATCAGGTTTATGCATTATGGACAAATACTAAAAGTCTATAACTCAGTCTACAAACCAATGAGTTTTGCGAGTCCCAACTACGTACCTGAGGTATTATTATATTGCTTTCAAGTTAACTGAATAGAAGCACATCATGTGTTGCTTGAAGGTGAATAAATTACCTGTTGTGAATAAATTACCAGTATGTACAAACAGCAAACTACAACTAATGTTAGTAAGACACACTAACAACTGAAATGAGAAACGAACATTGATGAAGGAAAAGTAATAACAGAGGGAGAGAGGGAGATATATGGGTGTAGCACATGCCATGTCTCTTAATTCTGCTAATTCTCACAATATCAAAATTAGCTTAATCGTCATCGATAAGCATGTTGGCATGTCTTCCTATAAACTAATACTACAAACACAAAATTAATAAGTCAACTTTTTGGAAAAAAAAAATTAACAGGGAAGATAACTGATTAGCACAAAAACTCCATGAAAGCGTTAGTGTAAGTTTTGGTTTAAAAATGGTAGCATCAAAACACAAATTAGGATTTTTTACACGTAAACAATATTATTAAACTAAAACCTGCATCCACAAATCACCCATTTCACAAAAATAGACAATAATTTCACTCAAAAATCACACAAAGAAAGGAAGTAAAAATAGAGGTAAAGATCTACCAAGAGATTACAAATTAGCACAAATAAGGTAGTAAAAAATCCCTAATCCAAAAACAGAAAGATTGCAATTGGCCTAAAAATTGAGGAATAGTAAATTTACTTGAACTGGAGGAGAATCTGAGGAAGTTGAAGTGTTGCCTATGATTTTGGGAATTGCAGGTGAATCAGTAGGCTTAATCGAAAAGCAATGAAAGATATAGCTTATGGCGAACATGGCCAATAGCTTCCACTTCGACCTTAAACTCCTCCATTCTTAATACGCTAAACTCGAGCACAATTTAAAATGGCAGAGTTAGGCTGCTTAGCTTCAATACCACTTCATAATTAAACATCCACATATTGGAATAGCTATGCCTGCATTTTCCCTCAAATTAACCATTTGTACATTCACAGAGTGTTGACAGAAATATCCTTGAAAATAAAGCACTACACACAAAATCTGTTCAGTAATAAAAGCAGTAAGAAACTAATGTAATTTTCAGCTTCTAACTCCTTCATTGATTAACATATTGATGGAACTAATGTATTTTTCAGTTTCTAACTAATTCATTTGATCAATATCATCCTAGTCAGAAAAGATAGAACACAAAAATGAAGGATAAACAGAAAAATGATTAGGATATATAAATAGACGAAAGACTATCATAGCAAAACCAATTAGTTAGTGAAAAGCGACCAAGGAATTAGGACATAAAATGCCTAATAAAAAATATTCATAAGAGAAAAACAAAGCACAATTGGGGAAACCGAAATTGAAATTCTAACCAACCCAATAATTTTTTTACTTAAAATACAATTATTTGGGAAAGCAATTGACTGAATGGCCTAGATTGTAAACTAAAATACCGGTAAGTAATTAAAAATGACAATTAAACAAAATTTTATCCACCCAAATGAGGGGAAAAAAGAAAAGAGGAAAACTTTAAGATACAGGGGCAATGAGGTTTGCAGATGATGAGCATTAATCAATGGAAAATGGCGATTGATAAGTAAATTAGCAAATGAGAATATCTGCACATTGAATGGGACGAAATTGCAATTAACAGGAACACACCTGCATACCCTTCACTTGCACCTTGACATGTAGCTGCAAAATTCAAACACCAGCGTTTCCTTTTCCTGAAAGCGAAAAAGACTGAATCAGACAGCTTCGGAGCACATCGACAAAACCCCACAAAAAGTACAAAATAAAAGCAATTGGGGAAATGCTAATAGATTCATTTTCCAACCCTCATATCTATTTCCCCACAAAACCAAAAACAAAAGGTTAGTTTCCTCCTCTCCGAAGCAAAGGGAAACAAAAAAAGGAAGAGCAAAATAAAAGAAAAAGGGCAGTCTAAACCTGGACGCCAAGCTAAAACCATTTGTCAGATCATAAATTTGATAATGCTCAGTTGTTGCATTCTACCACACTTCCTTAAATGACCACAGAATGCGACAACTCAGCATTATCAAAATTAACAAATCAGTAGGCAACAAACATACAATCTATGTGCCAAGTATATAAGAACAACAACAATTCAGCCAAAGAAGCAGACATCATATAGCATTTGAAATCTTTAAAGAGCTTGGAGCTACTTCTAACTTCTTTAATTTTTGTTTTTGGTTCAATTCTAACATTTTTAATCTAGAACTTTGCTTCATGTACACCTAAACGAAACAATTAGCAAATAAATTAATTGCATATTTCATCATCACCCAGATACACATTATCAAGAACTATAAAAAATTCCATGTTCTCATTCATTAATCTAACCGTCAAACGAACTCCTTCCCTCTCTCTACAATTCCCATCATTCTCCTCAACCAACACGCTCCTTTTGAGCAGCCATCCCCAATGATAATACTTAGTTATCCCTGCTATCAATACACCAATTGCAGGCCCTCATCAGTTTCCATTCTCACACCACTACTCTGAAACTTTCAAATTCTAATGTGCATTATGTACCTTGTGGGCGCCATTTATAATTTATTTGGATTTTTTTTTTAATCCTTGCAAGCTTGTCTACATATGACCTTCAATTCGTGGATTGCTAGTTTGTTTTCATGAGTGAAACAGAGATGCTCCAAACAAAACAATATAGAAAAAGAATCTAACAACTCAATCACAATCCATAGGTTAAATATCAAACCCAAATAGAAGTCCAAATTGAAACTCCCATTTCAATAATCCAACGCAAACAAATACCAAACTCAACTCCGATTATAAAAAACTAAACTAAACTAAACTAAAAATTGAAACTTTGAATTGAATAACCCCAGATCTTCAATTGCTTACCTTGAGCACAGAGGGTTTTAGAGCCCAGAAACAAATGCTTCAAAATCCGAAAAACCTACGAACCCAAAATCACAGAAACGCGAAAACAAAAACATGGGATCACATTTTCTCTGCTACCAAACAAAAAATTATCATAGACCCAAGAGCATCCAAACATATAAACAAAACTCTCAAAATTACATAAAAACCAAAATTTAAACAGGAGTTTCTGCAATTTATTTCACCCCTAAAAAATTACATAAACTTCATATCCTACAATGTGATCCACCTATCTAAAATTTCCTTAACCGTAAATTTTTACCAGAAAATTTGAAACAGACAAATATGAATTTCGCAATCAAATATTAAAAAAAAAAAAAAAGCAAAAATCTAAAAACACATATCTAAAAGCAATGGCAGTACCTCTGAAACTCTAGGATTATAGTTCACCTTGATAGCAATTGTCGAAGATAAATCAGAGTCCAAATTTCTGTCACCCATTTGCAAATCCAAATTTACAATCTTCAACAGCCATAACACAATAAACCGAAACTGAAATAGAAAAAACTACTGAAAAAAAAAAAAAACCTCTTCTATAAATATAGTAAAAAAATAAAGCAAAAGAAAAGATCTCAAATCTGGGAGATACACATATCTTGCATGTTCAATGTTTCATCTGCAAGACAGAACACGAAAGGTAAAAGAAAGAAGATGACATCAAAAACATTTGAGTGATAGAGCACGAAGCGGAAAGCAAGAGAGGAAGAGGAAATGCTGAGAAAGCTAGGTTTACAGAGATGAAGACGAAGAGAATCATAGATCAGCAAAGCTGAAAAACCAAACCCAAAGATAAAGTGAAGAAGACGCAGTTGAAGTAGAGAGATTAACGATGAGAGATGATTCGAGACGAACTAAAAGACAAGCAAAGAGCGGCGATAGACAAAACACAAACCAAACAGTAAAGCGATGAAAACCCAGTCGAATTGTAGAGATGAACAATTGTAATCTGATCACCCAATAAAATAAAACAGAAATTAGGCACAACAATATCAAAATTAAAAGGAAGGAATAATATGAGACCTTGTGCATAGAACACTCATGAGAATGAATCACACAACAATCAAGGGTGGACAAACACAAAAGTGACAATTAAAGGGCACCTAACGGACACCCCCATCTCTCTCTGCAATCACAGAAATCCCTTGGGTTTCAGGAAGCAAATGGAAAACGAAGTGCTTTTCCATCCTCTACCCCTACCCATACCTCCCTTACCCGTTCCCTTTACCCTCGCAGAAAATCCTCCCATCTCTCTCCCTCACCCTTGTCCCATCTCTCTTGTCTGCAAATCGCAGAAAATAAACCCTAAACAAATCCTGAAATCCCTCGCCTAAATCCTCCCACATTTCTCTCGAACACCCCCTATCTCTCTCTCTCTCTGCAAACCCTAAACCAAATATCCTAAATCCTATCTCGGACACCCCACATACAGCCAATAAGCCAAAGATATTAAAGCAATCTCTACATAATACTTTGGAACAATGAAGCAAAAGGTTACTTACTTGTTCCTTGTCCAAAACCGTTGGTGCCGCCGCACATTGTTATCAATTGTGGGTTTATCCAATCCTTCATGGCTTAGACTGCATGAAGAATTAGAAACCAAAAGATGAATATATGCTGTAAATCATCATATAAATGTAACTGCATTTAAAAAAAAAGAAGGGAATGAAAAAATTGAATTCTATTTCATCAGTATGTAACTGCATGAAAAGTTACATACAATGCAAACTCAATCAATTTTCCCAAAGTCATTGTTAACTGTAAATCAATACCAAACCCATAAATACCACCATTGAATTTGGCAAAACCCAAAATTAAAATACAAAAATTTACTCATACCTGTACAATGCTCAAACACAACCCAAATTAATTCAAACGAAATATGCACAACCCAAATTAATTCAAACGAAATATGCACAACCCAATCCTAACTCAACCCACCAATCTCTTCCTGATCAAAGTATATAGCTGCAAAAAGACAATTTCGTCCACATAACTTGATAAGTTAAAAGAGCAGAATATATATAAATAGTTACTTTCCAGGTAAACCGTGCATGAAGAGAGCTAAGATTTAACCTTGAACTTGCTTTTGCGAGCGATTGCACTTGGCAGACAAATTTAGCTATTGCTTCCGCTTCCATTATTGTTATAGAATAGAAGTGATCACATATGCCCTAAAAAATAACAAAAAAAAATTAAAACACAAATTCAAAATCGATGGATGATATCAAGATCTCCAACCAATAGAAAAAAAAAATTCACAACAAAACAGAAAATGAAAACGGAAGCTCACTTCGAAACAGCTTTTATGGGAGCAACAACTCTTGATTTACCCATCTTTAACTAAACCTGTACAGCAAACTGCAAAAAATTGATGAGAATAGTTCAGAAAGGGCAAACGGAACACCACTCCCAGAAAAAATTAAATTTATCAATGGAAAGCGAAACATAGAAGTCAATTCCCACTATACCAATTACAATCATATAATTCGACATTTTCTTGCTATCAATATAACATAAAGGTGAACATCAGAAAAAAGGAAAAATTGATAAATCCCACCCACCTCTAAACTCTATCAATCCTCTTCTTAGTTTTCCCTACAACATATTAAAAAGGAATTACCGAGTTCCATGGCTAAAGACTCAATTTCCTACGAAAATATTACTTTCTGAATTAAATTTAAAAATAAAAAAAATAAAAACTGAGCTCTGGGAAAACCCAAACCTATATTCTTTCAACTTCAGGTCACTGAAGATGATGTTCCAAAATTTTCCTTGACAGAAAACCCAAAAGGAGCAATTAAATAGCAGTACATAATGACGGAATTTCATTGAAAAACTATGAATAGGTGGAGGGGGTCAAATTCAATCCATGAGAGAAAGAATTAATATTTAACACATACACACATACGTTGAGAGTAGGGTATACGATCAGAGAACATACCTGTTGGGGTGTGGGGTTTCTTTCCGATTCCCAGTTTCGATCACCACAATCAAAAAACTTAATCAGATCAAAATTTCATCTGGATAATTATGAAATATCACAAATCAAATTAAATTAAAAAAAAAAAACCAACAAAATCAAATCACAAATTTAATCTTACACGATTCTTCGATTGGTGGTGATTTGGAGGCCACATCCTGCCCAGATTTGACCGGAAATTCATTGGAAAAGCCGTAGTTAGTCGCGAAGAGAGAGGTTGTCAGGAGAGAAAACAAAAATTCAAATTTGAGGATTAATCTTATACGGTTCTCAAATCACCTTCGATTGGTGACGATTTGGAGCCCCTAGTTTCCCCAGATTTGACCTGAAATTCATTGGAAAAGCCATTGCGAGTCGCGAAGAGAGAGTCAGGAGAGACGAAGTGAGTCGTGAGGAGAGAAAGTCGGGAGAGAAGAGAAAGGCTGAAGAAAGGATGATGAAATCTTGCACGAATGAGCCTTACATGCCCCTGTTCAAGATTCTGACTCATCCCTCTCTTTCTCTCTCTGCAATCCATCCCTCATAAATTATTGTGGAAATGACTTCCAGCTGGAACAAAAATTCCGAAAGCAACCCTACCTCATCCTCCCTCTCTGCCTCGCCGACAAAAACATAATCAGTCTTCCGGGCACCCCTACCCCTTGCTTCGTTCATCCTACCCCTCCCTCTCTCCTCCCATCCCTCGTTTCCAAAGTACACGACTCTTCCCTCTCTCCTCTTCTCTCTGGCATGCCTGCAGGCTGCAGGTCACCCCTGCTCTCTGTCGGTGACTCGATGCAGCCACCTCACCCCAATTTCCATCCGCCGAATCTGTTCAAACCAACCAAAACAGGCCCCGCGTAGAGAACAACAAAACCCCAGCTGGAGCCCAAACCCACAAAGCCCATTCTTTAAAGTAATGGCATGGCCGTAAATAAAATGAAATTCGGATCAAAACACTGTTCATTTGTACAGTGCAATTGAAAAGCCTTATTTAGACTAAAGTAATAATAATGAGCATTCGTGCATAAAACCAAAGATAATGTGAGTGAAGCCCATTGTCATTGTCATTGTGGGTTGAATAAAGCATATTTGAAGAACAATAATTAATTTAATATGGCTTGGAAGATGAATGAAGTAATGAATTATTGCTTTGGCTGAAAACAAATATCTAAATAAGGATGTGACTCGTAAAGAGGCTCTTTTAGCGGATTAGACTGATATGGAAATTAGTAGTATTGTTTGGTATCAGTAACAATTAACAAACAAATTGATGGTCAAGTCAAAACATTCAGAAAACTCGTGCATGTACTCCTTAAGTTGTATTATGAATTATGGGGTACAAGTCCTTGTCAATGCTTTTTTTGTGAAAGGTTCCCTGGCTGATATGAACTACTCGATGTTACCTTATTAAAGGAATCAGTATTGGTGGGTGGATGAATGAATGAAATTAGGGGTAACTATAGGGACAGTCGCGTGCTTAAGGGTGTCTTGATTTTGGCTGATGATTCTTCTAGGACTTACAATGCATCAATTGTTAGGATTAACTCACACGCGCATGAGTGAATAACCATAGTGTCATTCATGAAATAAATCATAAGTTCATAACCAGATGCTTTTCTTAGCTTGATGCATAAATCATGGTCAAAGTCTTCAATTTGAAAATAAATCAAGCTCCAATCAGTAATGAGGGCGGATGTGAAGGCTAGCTGGCATGATATGATAGCGTTGATTCAACAGTTGAGTCCACCTGAACCAAAGAAAATTAACACCTCCAACTCCAAGTCTGTCTTACCACCTGCTTGACCATGTGTGTGTGTGTGAAGCATTTTAAGAATACAAGTGGGTGGTCCAAAATCCAAACTCCAAACCTCAAACTACACGATTGAGTTGCTTACAAGCAAAGCAGCATCTTTTATAATTTTGCTAGGGCTGAGTTTCAACCACATGTTCGAAATTGTAGGTTTCATTTCTACATCTAGTTTAGTATGTTGGATTGGATAGGATAACTAACTACCATTAGATTAAACTGGATAACTTTAATCCTATCATACAATTGGTGTTCAATGGAATCAACAAGTCGGATAATGTTAACTAATGCTATTTTACAAGGTTGAAGCTACTATATAACATTATCCAGATTGCTTTTCCCATATGGAACACCATACATAGGATAGGATTAAAAATATCCAGTCTAAAGGTATTGCTAGATTGTAATCTATCAATTCTGTGCACCATACAAGGCCTTAGCCTTCAGCAACCTTCCCCTTCAGGTTATATAAGTAAGTTTCCAGTTTAGAGGAATTGCATGCACTGATTTAAGAACAAAAACGACTTTCATTTGTTTTCTTTCTATATTTCAATATGGTTTGAAATTTGATTTTTTTTATTTTTTATAATTTTATAATTTTTCTTTTCAGTCTTCTGTGCAGGCTAACTATTTCAGCTTATCTTTATTTTGATTAATAAGTTTCCACCAAACAACCTATCATGCGTGCATCTCTTTCTATGTGTTTGCATTCCACTAATCAAAACACAAATATGTCATAACTTAAATATAATTTTGTTCCAGCCATCATTCCTCATTTATAGATTTCTAGCCAATCCCATCGCCCCACATACCCTCCATCATTCCTCAACAGTTCATGTGGATAAAGATACATTTTAGCAAACGTAAAAAAATTGATTAGATAACTATTTGGCTGTTGGTTTTAATCTTTTTGGTTTTGGAGATAAAAGGGAGAAAGCAAAATAGATGAGTGGAAGAAGAATGGTAGGAGAGAGATATAATAAATATAGTAGGAATGACACAAAATGAAAACTAAGGACTATACGCCACTTTTAGCTCGAAAATGTGCAAAGTTCGTCTTTAGCAAAGAGTATGTATTCCTAGTCAGGAAGCAAACTATATTTAGCCATCCGACAACGCTTTTTGTGATGCCCACGTGGGCTTCCTATCTCTTTTACAAAAATCATTTTAAGTTGTTTTTACTTTCAAAATTTTGTTTTCATTCTTTTTTCTTTATTTCTCCCTCTTTTTCTCATCATCATTTTTTATCTCTCATTTCTTCCATATACTTTTGTAGTAAACAAAATTCACCCGTTTTAGGGGGACATCATGTGTACCAAAGCAAACATAATGTAAGTACCCTTAAGGTTTCGCCAAAGCTTAACCCTCCTATGAGTTGAGCATTAAATACAAGAGGGATATTTCCTCGTAAATCATGCCAGACCAATGTGTGCACCATGCCTCACGAGCTGGACTCACGTAAAATGATGTGTTGGGCCACCTTACTCAACAAAGTTGAGCTTAGCAGGCGAAGTGAGGCCCAACAAGGATTCCATCAGCCTATAAGGGCTCGTAGACGAGATTAACCCAAAAATGCCTTATCAGGCAAGATCTAATATCTTCAGGATATTATGACCCTAAAGTCATGGCCTAGATATAGGCCATGAACACCAATGTTGTCAATAGTCATCTCTAAACGGGATTCTCAATTAGGCCCCTCGTTACGTCTCCCAAGGTCAACCGTTGTTGGCTAAATAGGCAGGATAACGTGGGATTCAAACCAACCACTTAGGGAGCACCACATGTGCCCTAATGAATCATCTTCAAGCTCATGTTTTGCTTTATATAAAGGCATGCATACACAAAGCGAAATGTAATTGTTCCTTTGTCAAGAAGCTCGTAGCTTCAGATTCATTTTTCTAACAGTTAAGTCTAACTTAGGCATCAGAGGGCCTTTTGGCTTACACCACATTAGAGTGACAAGGTCTCACCTGTCTTTTCTTTCTTGGTTGCATGGACACCAGAGTTATTCTATGTTTATGTGAGATTTATTTCCCACAATTTTCTTTATATCTCAAGCATAAAAAGTAAAAAAAAAAAAAAAAAAAAAGCTTATTATTTAGGAAAATTACCCAAAATGACCTATTTTCTTAACCTTAGAATTGAAATAGAACAAACCGATTATGCACAGAGCATGCACAACAGTACGACAAAAATAGAATTTTTTCTATACCTTGAAATGACCTAATTGCCCTCGTATATAAATGAGTTATTTCCTCTAATCCAGTCACTATTTGCACCTTTCTTCGAAAATCAATCTTGCCCAATCCCCAGTTCGAAGAACCCTAACCCCTAATCCCTAATCCCATTAGTTGACCCTGCTTTCTGTCATCGACTTTTGTCGAGTTTGTCAGCTCTGACCGATCTTTGGGTCTGCATATAGAAAAAGTAAGGTCTATGCTGACCAATTCCGAATCGTCTTCCAATTCCGAATCTTTCAGCTGCTGCCGGATTTAGTTATATAGATCGCTAAAGTGATAAAACCAAAGCTCATGCGTTTTGGTTACCGTCTAAATATCTTATGTGACCATGCTATCAAACATTCTTTGAGGTCCTCTCCCTTCTGCACACCGTCAGAAAATGGGGCAGATAACCTTCAAGACTTTTACGACGCCGTCTCTGTAGCTGCGTAGCTAGCCTTGCTGCTTCTAATGTGAAATTATTGATCTTGGTGATTTCAATTCTTCTGCCTTTTCCCTCCCTCGATTCAAATTTACAAGCATTAAAATAGGGTTTGGCTTTGGCTGCAATTAAAAGAAAAAACGTATTAAAGTTCCTTGGATTTTGGAGAAAAGAAAAATTTGAGAGAAAAGAGAGAAATCAGAGTGGAAAGAAGGAAGAGCGAAGGTGTTTGGACCCAAATTTATATTATTGGGCCGAGTATAAGTTTGTTCTCGACCCAGTATTCTTCCAGAAATATTATGGGCCGTCCAGTCGCCATAGGCCGCCAAGTCAGGTTGGCCGAGTCCTATTGGGAGGAGGAGTGATTTGGATAAATGCAAGGAGGTCGAATCCTGGTACGATAAGGAGTCTCGGCAGGATGAGGACGTTGACAACCTGGAAATGAATGCGACTTGATAGGAGACTAGGTTCAAAGTCCTGATAGAAGTGGGATTGGTCAAGATAGGGACTGGTTAGAATAAGGAGTCTTATTCCGAGAAGGATTCTAACTCAGCTATGAAGAGGTCCGCCCCTATAAATACAAGACTCAATATATCATTCAGCTCTCTCCAATTCAACACACAATCTGCCCTGTGCAAACCCTCGCTCTACGCGAAACCTCTCAACAACCTTGAGATTTTTATTTTCCTTTTCGCCAACACATCTTCAGTTTGGATAAACAGCATTGTGAAGGCAACCGGTGGTATCTTCAGTTTGGATAAACAACACTATCGCCGTAGAATCAGCCGACCGCGGAGCACCTTCAGTTTGGATAAACAGCATTGCAAAGGGGTCGACTGGTTACCTATCCAAGTCTCGGTCGAGAAGGATTTTCGAATCCTTATTGGCAGAGGTCATCTCATTAGCCTTCTCGGCGAAGTGAGGTGTTACCAGGTTACTACATTTGGCACATTGACAGCCGAATTCGATATGTGAACTTCGCATATTTAGTAGCCTTGTCTTCAGGCTTTAGAATCAAAGAGCCGAGTCAAGTTCCTTCTTCGGCCGTAATTGCCAGACGCAGAAGTCAGCCGCGCGCTCAATGCAACATCAACAAATTTTACTCCTCGGCCGAGCTCGGCCGACGAGTTGGCACGCCCCGCACACAACCGAAGAACGTAGTTAGCTTATTAGTTACTCGGCATGCGCGCCATGTACGCTTGGTAGTTTTTAGGGTCAACATTTTGGCACGCCCAGTGGGACCAAGTGCTAAAACTACGAAGTTCACATGATAGATTAAGATGTCGATCCGGCTCCATTTAGCCGATTGCACGAGCTCCTAGAGGAATTGAAAAAACACAATGAGGAAAGTAAAAGATCTTTGGAAGTGGAAAAAGTTCTTCGTGGCCATAAAGAGATGCAAAAATCATTCGCTTACATGTTGAGAATAAAAGCTCATGTTACCCTGCAAGAACAATGGGTAAACGAAGACAGGGCTCGGTTTAATGCCTGGCTAGATGACGATCGTTTTCCTTACGTTTTTTATTACAGATCAATTCCATTTGAAAAATGGTTAAGTCCAAAGGCCGGGGTGCAATTTTTCGCTCCGGCCACAAACAATATTTGGCCTAAGAAAATTGTCGAGACGGCCAAAAAAGAACCTAGGCCACCTGTTTTGTCGGTCGAGACTGAAAGTTTGGTAGGCCTAGAAGAAAATGATTTGTCAGAGTGTTCCAATGACGAACAAGACCGATATACGGCTTCAATGGTCTTAGACGCCAAAACCACGCCAATTGATATGATCATTGGTGATAAAGCCGATATGGATAAATCCCGTTCGGCTAAGTTGTTTGAATTAAAAGCCGAAATTGGCGAAATTATTATGCCTGGGGGGCATAATAATTGTTCAACACATTCGGCGACCAATGGTAAAAAATCTTTCGTCAAGCCGAACATATTTGGAGATGATTTTTTATTCGGCTCGAATTTGATTGACTGTGTTGATATACAAAGATCTTGGCTAGGAATAAAGCATCGTTGGCCTCTTCCTCATTATGGTTCGACCATTTTCATTTTCGTCTGCTAAAAAAAAATAAATATATATATATATATATAAAAATTATTTTCTCGACCATTCGGCTTTATGGGCCGACACTTGAGAAAATAAGGGGGGCAACAACATGGCCGAACTATGGCGTGCTCGGTTCAGCAAGATTTTGGCTGAACTATGGCGTGCTCGGTTTAAAAAGTTGTTTTTTAGTCGAGCCGAGACAATTTTGGTCGACGGAATGGAATTTTAATGCCGAATACATTTCTATTCGGCAATGGGTTTTTAGTAGTCCTCGACCACATGATTGGGCCGACTGGTCTTTGGGAGACTACTTTCGGTCGAAACCCGCAACTCAAGGGCATTACGGCAAGTTCCTCTCGGCCCAATAAGTAGACGATCGAAGCACTTATAAGGTTTTTTGGCGGGAAAATATATATCGAGTCATTCGGCATGCAGTAGATATATATGCATGTAATGAAAATGTGTGGGTAATGTGTGCTGCCATGATTGTTGCTTTGCTGACTTTGATGGATGACAGGCCGAGCTGCCAATAGTGGTTTGTCTCGGCCCCCTAATTTTGACTCACCAATTTTCTCGACCTCGTCAGTCGAGAGCTGCGACAGGTTTTTATTGGTTACGAACAATTAATTTCCTTAACCATTCGACTTAAGGGCCGAAGTTCAAGGAAACTAGGGGGCAATGTTTGGACCCAAATTTATATTATTGGGCCGAGTTTAAGTTTGTTCTCGACCCAGTATTCTTCCAGAAATATTATGGGCCGTCCAGTCGCCATAGGCCGCCAAGTCAGGTTGGCCGAGTCCTATTGGGAGGATGAGTGATTTGGATAAAGGCAAGGAGGTCGAATCCTAGTACAATAAGGAGTCTCGGCAAGATGAGGACGCTGACAACCTGGAAATAAATGCGACTTGATAGGAGACTAGGTTCAAAGTCCTGATAGAAATTGGGATTGGTTGAGATAGGGATGGGTCAGAATAAGGAGTCTTATTCCGAGAATGATTCAAACTCAGCTATGAAGAGGTCCGCCCCTATAAATACAAGACTCAGTATATCATTCAGCTCTCTCCAATTCAACACACAAATCTGCCCTGCGCAAACCCTCGCTCTACGCGAAACCTCTCAACAACCTTGAGATTTTTATTTTCCTTTTCGCCAACACATCTTCAGTTTGGATAAACAGCACTGTGAAGGCAACCGGTGGTATCTTCAGTTTGGATAAACAGCACTATCACCGTAGAATCAGCCGACCGCGGAGCACTTTCAGTTTATATAAACAGCACTGCAAATGGGCTGACTGGTTACATATCCAAGTCTCGGTCGAGAAGGATTTTCGAATCCTTATTGGCAGAGGTCATCTCATTAGCCTTCTCAGCGAAGTGAGGTGTTACCAGGTTACTACATTCGGCACATTGACAGCCGAATACGATATGTGAACTTCGCATATTTAGTAGCCTTGTCTTCAGGCTTTAGAATCCAAGAGCCGAGTCAAGTTCCTTCCTCAGTCGCAATCGCCAGACGCAGAAGTCAGCTGCGCGCTCAACGCAACATCAACAAATTTTACTCCTCGGGCGAGCTCGGCCGACAAGTTGGCACGCCCCGCACACAACCGAAGAACGTAGTTAGCTTATTAGTTACTCGGCCTGCGCGCCACGCAGGCTTGGTAGTTTTTAGGGTCAACAGAAGGATATGGATGAAATTTTTTTGCAACCTTGTTCGCTCTCTTTGAAATCAGAAAAATGATGTCATCACATGTGAGTTTTTACAATTTATATGTGGGTACTTTCGTCATTTCAGTTTTGTGCATGGTGTGCATGGCTGATTTGTCCTATTTCAATCATAAGATTAAGAAAATTGATCATTTTTGGCAATTTTCATATTATTTATGTGTGGATAATGTTATGGAGGCCTAATTTTTATATTAAATTTGCAAATTAAATGATGTGTTACCAATAGAAAGTAAATAAGTTAATCAACATTTAAATAATAATCCAATCATCAACAACCACATCTTTTAGTTTAGAAATTTAGTTTTCCTAACATTAATTTTTATGTGAAGAGGTTTAAAGTTTGAGTGCGCTCAAAAAACTTAACCGTTCACCAAACTGAAAAAGAAAAAAAAATGAATATGAAGAAATTGAACCAAACCAACAAAAACTATTGATTCTGTGTCGGTTTTAGAGGTTTAAAAACTGAACTGAATTGCCACTTAGTACTGTGGTCTAATAGTATTCCTCTTTACTTGTAAGTGAGAAGTCTGAGATTCGATTTTCGTCAAATGCGAACTTAAACCATATTATTGCTAACTCATTGTGAGGCTAAGCCCACCCTCTCTCCCTTAGTGTATATAATATCGTTTGTTAAAAAAAAAAAGATCGAGTTGAATGAATATAGATTAATATTTATTATTTATTTTGGTTGGGTGTTTATTTTTCAAGTCAAGTAGCCTGATTTTAACATAAGCCCAATTTCAGGCCTAATAAAAAAGTCTAAAGCAAGAAATCCTTACTTTTTTCAGATTCTTTATTGAGTGATGCTGCACTGCTCGTATATTTGTATAATTATTTGTATCATATTTCTAATAAAAGTAGGGTTTACCAATACATGTAGGTCTTATCTCTATTAAATAGATGTCATAAATAATAATACAAACAGATAATAAAAGTAACATTTTATTTATTTTTTTTTGTAATTAACCAATCTTCAGGTTTTATTAAAAAAAGGGCACACGAATCGACTGAAAAAAAAAATCAAATTGAATCGACCAGCAATTTTAATTTGGTTTCCGATTTAAAAAAAAAAATTTAACCGAATGAAACTCAACTCATCCCCTAGTTTAAAGTAATCAAAACATTAGAAAAAGGCAAAAAAAACAGCCAAAGTGAGATGCATTGTTACGGCACGAGATGGGGATGATTGATGACTAGGCTCAGCCTCAGGACAGGTCACAAGAGCTTTTGCTTCCGCTTTCTGTGAGACAGTGGACTGGAGGACTTAATTGGCATTGGAAGTGGGGGAGAGCTCGTCCAAACATGAAATGACACGTGTCACGACTCTATTCGGAGAAGAGGGGATGATGTCATGAGATTAAGATTATCCTTGGACACCTTTGTCCAGCCGCCATGCATCTTCTTCTTTATTCCATTCCCATATCTTATTTATCTCATCTCTCTCGCTCCTCCCTCCTGAGCCCCAGAGTCTTTCTCCCTCTTCCTTGTTAATACGTGAAAATAGAAACTTAGCTCTCAGAAAATTTGGGAAGGACAAAACCAACAGTTGCATTCCATTAGGCCATACGCCGAAAGCCTTTCAGCTGGCACTCTTACATTCACATACGACAAACTTACTTTGTCATGTTATGTGAGCAAGTTGAAACATACTAAAATGTGTGATAGATTTGATATATTGTCACGTTAAAATCTTGTTGTAGTGCATGTAATTAGTCTCTTTCAGCAATACACACACATATATATATATGTATATATTATATTTGTTTCAGCTGAAAATGTAACTGATGATTGTTTTTTACTCTCTTCATCAACATCATCTGGTTCATAGTAACCCAATGAACCCATTGGCCTAATCTCTCTTTTCCGCATGCCGACAAATTCCCACAACCATAAAAGCCCTTCCTTTTGTTCTCTCCCAATAAATTTCAAATTCTTCTTCTCTTTGTTTAATTTTTAGCTTGTTTGTTCGCTCGCTCGTTCCTCCTTAATTTCTTGATCAATATTTGGTTCAATTTAGGTAGCTAGGTATCTGTGGCTAGCAAGGAAATATTTGGTTGATTGAGGATGAAAAACCCAGAATCAAGGCTGCCACCAGGATTTAGGTTTCACCCTACAGATGAAGAGCTCATCCTTCACTACCTTGTAAAGAAGGTGGCCTCCACTCCCTTACCTGTTTCCGTCATCGCTGAAGTTGATATCTACAAGTTTGATCCATGGGAATTGCCAGGTAAGGTACCTACCTAATTTCCTTAATTATTAAATAATTGGTTCAACTGTTTGTTTTCAATAAATATCACATATGCGTGCCTCTATGGTATATACATGCTAAGTGCTTCAGTTGATTAATTAAGTGTAAATTATAGCTATGGTACCTTAATTTTAACTCAATTGGAGCAATGGTCTCTAAACTAAAAATTCATTACCATTGGTTCCTCAACTCATCAAAACATGCGGCTATGGTCCCTTAACTAAAAATCCATTACCATTGGTCCCTTAACTTTAATTCAACTGGAAAAATGGTTCCTTAACTTTAACCCAATTGTAGCAATGGTCCTTCCAACATAACTCGATTTGACAAAATTTTTGACGTAGTTGACGAAAAGAACCATAATTACACACTTTGATGAGTTGAAGGACCCTAATTGTATAAATGGTCATTCCAACATAACTTATTTTGACAAAATTTTGACGAAATTGATGAAAATGACTATAGCTATACATTTTGATAAGTTGAGGGACTAATGGTAATGGATTTTTAGTTGAGGGACTATTGCTACAATTTACTCATTAATTAATATATGGCTAATTCTGTGCTCTTTCATGCATACTGATATCGACAATTAATTAGCCAAAGCTGCGTTTGGTGAGAAAGAATGGTACTTCTTCAGTCCAAGAGGTCGCAAGTACCCGAATGGTGCGAGGCCAAACAGGGCTGCCGCATCAGGGTATTGGAAGGCAACTGGAACCGATAAGACGATTGTGGCACCATCAGGTGGGCGGCAGAACGTGGGTGTGAAGAAGGCTCTTGTGTTCTACAAGGGGAGACCCCCTAAGGGAATCAAGACAAACTGGATCATGCATGAGTATCGCCTTCCAGAAAACCCAAATAACCACAACACCACCAACAACCACCACAGAGCCATGAAGTTCAAAGATTTATCCATGAGGGTGAGCAGTTTTATTTGATCTTATGAGCATTTGATTTACATTATCAATTGTCCAATTGATATCATCCACATATATACTTCAGTCATTAACAATAACTATATCTATATGAACTTTGTTTGTGGCTCCAGTTGGATGATTGGGTTCTTTGTCGAATCTACAAGAAGTCGAATGTTGTGACTTCAGCAGTGGCACTGCCAAGTGATCAAAACCAAGAAATTCAAGAAGAAGAAGATTTCCTCCACGATATCCTTTCACCATGCTTGAAAAGTCCCTTTACCGGCCTTGATCACAACATGATGAGTACCGGTAATACTAGCAGTCTCAAGCCTCAGAAATCTTGTTCCTTCTCCAACTTACTAGACGCCATGGACTACTCATTACTCACCAGTATTCTGGCGGATGGCCAATACTCTATCCCAACTGGAACTGGATTTCAATCAACCACTCCTAATAAGTTTAGCTATAGCTGTACCGGGAGTACTAGTATCGGTTTAGACCCGCAACCGCTGTTCAATACCGATATTAGCAGCAACAGCAGCAGCAGTCATTTGCTTCAAACTCTCCCTCAATACAACGGTTTGAACTTGCCATCATCAGCTCCAAGCACCGAAAACCGGCTCAAGCGCCAGCATTCCATCACAGATGATCGTGGCGTGTTATTATGTCCATCGAAGAAATACGTAAACTCCAACTGCAGTTTCACTAACACCGCCAATTCATTCTTGAATCAGCAATTACTTCTGAGTAGTCCTAGTTTTCATTTTCAAGAATAAAACCATATAAAAAAAAGAAAGAAAGACGAGAATAATTACGGACGGTCGAACCTGCCAAGCCTTGGTCAAGCTGTTTCGTATGTATCAATAGTTCACAACAAAAGATGGCACAAATTTAATTACTGAAAGGAGTTTGGTTTTTTGTATATGCAATCTGGCAATCTGGCAATCTGGCAATCTGGCATGGCATGCATGATGCATGGGAGATTGATCCTCGAAAACAATACAATATTAATTAATATGGGTTGAATTGGCAGATCAGATTTGCTTCTTAGTATGAATTATGAACGTGAGAATTGAGGACTTGAATTCTTTTTCACAAGCGAAGGACATCTTCCCAATTCATGTAATTACAATTCCCCATCTCAATCAATATCTTTATATATAGGGTTTAGGATGTTGATTTTTGTTCAATTGGCATATCAGATTTACTATTTGATATATTTATCTTGAAAAAGGGCTGGTTTAGTATCCTACTAAAAGTTTTCGTCTTTTTCAAAAAAAATTCTTAAAGACCATCTCTTAAAAATAATTTTTTACAAAACTCAAAATTATTTTTAAGTCTTAACAACTTTGAAAAAAGAAAAAAGAAAAAAAGCCTCTTTGTCAGCAACTCCCTGCTGAAGCCGAATGAGGGAGATGGAGATTAAAATCGAAAGAGAGAGAGGAAGAGAGGAGAAAGAGAAAGATGAGACATAAAAGAGAGAAATGATTGAGAGAAAGAGCGAGAAGCAATTGCAGAGAAAGGAGAGAGAAAGAGAAAAAAAAATGGTAAGACAAAGAACAGAAAGGATGAAGAAAAGAGGATTCGAAGAGAAATGGGATAAAGAGTGTTAGTTTTAGAAGTTCTAAAAATAGATTTTCTATGTAAGCTATATTTTCAAGTTGGTTTTCAATTCATTTTTTCAAAATAGTATATCAAACAACATGGACGTAGTCAATGAAGGCTCACTAGGGGCAGATGCCCTCACTTAAGTAATTCGTTTGTTTATTTGCAGACTACAATTATATAATATAAACAGGTTATCTTTGAAGAAAATATATGTATCTAATATCCAATATACATTCATTATACTTATACTCCATATCAAATATTATATGAGCAATAGTGCTCTTGTTCTATCATTCAAACTGAAAAAACCCTATTTCGCCTATCATGTACTTATATTTTTCTCATCACTTTGCCACTTTCCACTACTATATTGAAATTTTTGTAACATTGGAATTGTGATACATCATCATTTGAAACCATCCTTAATATCATATTGCATACAACCATACTATAATAAGGTTTTCTTAGTTGTTTTCGGTTGCCCTCACTAGAATAAATTTCTTGCTCCGTCCCTGTCAAACAAGAATATTAGGCTTGAGATTCAAAAATTGTTTTTGAGTTAAAAAAATTGAATCCAAATTGAATACCAAACAGGCTTTAAGGGTGCGAAAATAGTTTTTTGTTTTACAGATACAAAAAACGACTGTAAAATGTGTTTGGTTTGTTGTTTTTCAAGAACAAATTTAGAAAATAAAAGGCATGAAATATAATATTTAGCCTAAATTATATAAAACATAATTTTGATGTTCATTTGTTTTTCAAGAATGATTTAAAAAAAAAGTTAAAAAAACAGAAGATATGTATAAAACAAAGGTGGAAATTCCACTACCACCTCCCATCACCACCGCCAACGTGACACCGTCGCCCTACCATCTCTGCCATCTTCTTGACCACTACCACCATCCCACCACTATCGCCGATGTGGATGCAAATTTCCACCGTCTTCTCCTTTGACGAAAATGCACTTGCAAAATAATAACACCTAAGATTAAGGCCAAAAGCCTCACGTGCCCACGATGAATTTTTTTTTGGGGGGGGGGGGGTGGGGAGGGGGCAAATGACTTCACTTTTTGGTGAGAGAATATGGCTATTTATAAGGGAGTAGCCGACCCTATTTGGAGAATAGTGGCCGACTCTTGCAATTAACATGGCAATTAATCCTAAATGAAATAGGAAATTTGGGAGTTACCTTCTGAATAAGGATTTGATGAGGAGTGACGAAAGGGATTTGAATAAATACCATTTTGATCTCTTTTGACTCTTCCTTGATTGAGCCATTATTGTTCGTTGCATGCCCGTGGGAATCCCGGTGTGCCTCGAGGGTAATTTTGTCATTTTCACCCAGAAGTTCACGTGTCACCTTCATAATTTTCTTGATTATCTTTGGCTCCACAAATGTCCCCACACCTGTTGGGCTGCTCACATGAAAGGGTAGCAGGTGTAGAGATTTTCCCTTGATTTAGGAAACATAAGATTGTTTCCTATTTTGATGTAGATTCCCACATTAATTGGAAATTAGATCCTTCTAAGAAAGGGAAATAAATCACTTCCAGAGTCTATTTAAGTCTACCTTAAGTAGATTATTAAATCAACTTTAGAGAGCAATTTATTATACCCTACAAGAGAGAGAAAGCTAGAGGATATTTGTTCCCCCTCCCCTAGCAATCTTCTACACTTGCCCATGGAAAATACCGTCTTTCGTTGCTTTCTTCGTCTTCACGCCGCACCAAGGTAAGAAAAAATTAATTTTCCTTGTCTTCTTAATTTTTGGGAGCCTTGGGGCTTGAAATTTGGCTCGACGAGGGTCTAGGATGTGTGAAAAATGGCTGGGGACGACATGGCTGCTGTGGGCTTGGTGTGGCGGCGGCTCAGCACGGGCAGAGGTCCGGGTGCAGCAGCGTAGGCGTCGTGGAGACGAGTTGTGGCTCTGCTTGGATTCGGTTGGCATGGGCTAGGAGCCACTTGGCTTGGGCCAAGGCTGATGGGTGCTAGGGGCGCGAGGTCTGGGCCATTGGGCTCAGGCCCGTGCAATTGGGCCATGGGTCATTGGGCTGGCCCGCATAAGAGATGAGAAAGAGAGGGAGGCGCAGGGGCGCTAGCCCCCTCCAATTGGGCTGTTGCACTTTTTGTTTTGTGTTTTGTTGCGAAGCTGTCTAACGATTCTTCCTTGCATCTTTGTAAAATTTCTTCGAGCATGTCTTCTTTAAGCCATAAGAGTGATGATGGTGTGCCGCCGTTGTATCATCAAGGCAGGTCTTTGAATAAAGTGGGCTACTTCAAGGCAGCTCACCTCAAAATTAATTCCGACAACTCATTCAGAGATTTCCTTCAAGCATATAGGCACACCATTCCGTCTAGAATGCATGTGAAGCGTGTCAAGGAGGGTAGCAGTTGTGAGCCATGTAATGGGGCTTCGAGAGCTATCAAGTTTCACTCCTACTACTTCGTGTTGGGATTTACTTTTCCTATGCCGCATTTCTTCCAAGAAGTGTTTTCCTCCATGAAGTGTGCCCCCGCTAAATGTTCTCCAAATAAGGTCCGTGTGATGGTGGGATTCCTCAATCTAAGCCAATTTTTTGACTTGGATCTGACCGTCAACGAATTCTGGTACTTCTTTAACATAGGCCATATGGAGTTGGCCAGCTGCGATCCCGCTATAGACTCTTCGATCATTCGAGCAAAGAAGATCATAACTAGGCCAATGAGACTTTGGAGATAAGTGGAGAGTGGAAGTCTGATTCTTCCCCTGAGCTACTCGTTCTGACGATTTTCATCACCGTAAGTAGACTGCTTTGTGTTTTTGCTGAGCTGATTTTTGATTTGTTGATTGTCCTCAACTGTTTATGTAGATTCAGAATTCAGCTCAACTTCCAAGATTTCTCTAGATATGAAGAAGGTGCACGTTGTTATAGGTATCCCTGCTGAGAACCGTAAATGGCGTTGCTCGTGAGGGTCCGTCTGCTGCCGTTAGGCTTGTGATTGACTTGATTTCTTCCAAGGGGAAGAAAGATGAAGTTGTTAGATCTGAGCCAGTGACGTTTGCCATGCCGAAGGTAGCTGGTACGATTGTTGATAAGATTGCTCAGTGTAGAGGTTCCATCGTGCCCCCAATGCCGAAATATATGCCAAGACATCCATTGGGAGCTAAGTCCAGTTCACATTCAGAGAAGCTTGCTACTATGAAGATCGATAAGGTGGACTCCGCTGCTAAAGTGGCGCCAAGGCCTATTCCTCTTGCTGCTGAGACTGGTTCGCCTGCTGAGAAAGAGGTGACTGCTCACGTGGACAGTTGCGAGAAATCCACCAAGCATGTTTCTGGAGAGGCTGCTAAGATTTGTGCGTTTTTAAAGCCAGATTTGCTTGAAGACATGGACGCGTGTGCTAAGCTTATTGATGACATTAGAGGGGTCGTTTGCCCAAGTTCATTTGTGAAGCATACGACCTAATATAGAAGGACTGATTTGCTTACTATGATGCAGAAAACAACGATTCTGGCAGCCGAGTCTATGCTTCCTTAACCAAATGGATACCAAGGCTGCCAAGGAGATGGCAACGACTATGGCAGCTGAGGCTTATTCTTCTGCAGAGAAGATCAAGAGGTTGAAGTCTGAGCTCGTCTATTTGAAATAGTTTAATATCTATGCCCCTGCTTCTATGCAGCTTAAGACCGCTCACCAGGAGATCATTGACTTGAAGACTAGGCTTGACGCGATCCAAGTTAAGTATGAAAGTGCAGAGAAAGAGATTGGATGTTACATACCTCAGATTCAAGATCTTGAGCTTGCCGTTTTTTAGCTTCGTTCGGCTGCTTACGCAAAGGATGAAGAGTTTATTGCTGCTTATAATCAAATGATCCACTTCAAGAAGATCGTTGATTAGCTTGAACCCCTAGTGTTGAAACTCCAAGGTGTACTAAAGATTTAATGAAAATCTGAAGAAGGAAGTGGATGAGCTGCAGCGCATCCGTGTTGGTTTAGTCGAGGAGAACAAACAGCTAAAGGGCTTGAGGCTGGGCTCGAGGCTTCGATTGTTCATAGTCAGGCCGATCTCTACAAGTTGAGTTATGTAGATCATCTCTTTGGTAAGCTGTCTGACTTTGAGTTTGCTGGGAAAGACTTCAAGACATTCTCTATTTCTCCGGAATACTTGCTTGCCTTTACTTTTGAGGCTTCCATTAGTGAAGTAGTTGGAGAAGTTGGTGCTCAGGCTAGAGCAGTCGGGGGTGAAGCGCTGGATGATGCCGCTACTGAGAGTATCGTGGCTGCTGAAGATGTGGCGACCAAGTGGTCGGGGGATGTCCAAGCTGTTGAAGATTAGTCTTCTAGGTGGCCTTTAGGATTTTCTTTGTTTTCCTTGCTGCTTTTTTCTTTGCTTGAACTCATTCTGCTTTTGCTATTTGTTTATCAATTTTGCTAGAAAATTTAATAAACTTGCTTCATTCGCTTTTCTTCATCTTCGCTTCTTTTGTTTATGTTGAACCTTTAACCTTTAGACCAGGGGCATACATGCTGTTTTTCTTTAAGCAGACAGGTCCATGTAGCCTATGTAGCCGTAGGTGTTGGTGTAGAACTTTCGCAAAGTTGTTAGCCATAGGGTCGACAGCTGGACACCTTACTTACAGAAGCAGACGAGTCGGCGTGACCACTTGGCTGTTAACCTTGGCTTTCTTCAATCCTTTGAGCTGTGTGGCCTGCATCATAACATACTAAGGATTTTTGGGTCATGAAATTCGCTAACATTTCGTATCAAAAGTACGCGGTTGCTTGGAATTTCGTAAGCAAAGGTCCGAGAGAACTTCTTGCTCTTTATGTAATCAATTCCATGTGTTGCATAGCAAGTATCACAACACTTTAGGAATTAGTGTAGATCTAAACGATCATTCCACACTTGGCAAAGGTGAAGCTTATCGACTGCGTAACATGTCGGCAGTGAATAGAGCTTCATATATACATGTTAACTATTTATCCTTTCACAAAAAATGTGTGATTGTATAAGTTTAGCACGGCTTATTGCTCGAATGGCAAGCCGTAGGTAGTCTTTTGGAAACCGTAGACTACCTTAGTGCACTCGGTAGCAACTTTAAGGTTCAAGTGCAACTGTTCATAGGGCGTTTTGCATAATGTGCCTCTTCCGTTTTTGAGGCCCGATTCTCTACAGATTAGGCCAAAAGACCAAAATTCATTCAGTTAGCTAAGCCCAGTGTTCTGAAAATTGGTCTAGGCGGCCGCCTAGGCGTTAGGCGGTGGAGTGTCGCCGCGATTTGGGCCAAATCGTCCGGCTGAATCGGGTAGGAGTTAGGCGCCCGCCTAGACGCTCTCTAGGCGGTTTAGGCGGCCTAGACGGCAACCTAGGCGGTGGCCAATCAGTGGTTGTCGGCATCGTATCTTTCGTTTCCAATCAGTGTTGTATCTTTAGCAGAAAATGAAATATCTAAAGAGAAGAGGGATGATGAGAGAGAGAGAACAGCTAAGGGTGCAAACTTGCACCATATCGAAGAAGGGAATTTACAGAGCAAAAGATAGATAGAAGATGAAGAAGTGTGAGAGGAGGAAGAAGAAACGCTAAAAAAGAAAACCAAAATAAAGGCTTTCAGCTTTCCAATGCATCAAATGTGTTGGTGTGTGTGTCCCGACACTTCTCAGTCAATTGCTTTTAATTTTTTTACATTATGTTTGACATAGATTGGGGGTTGGGTTATGTGAGAGAGGTTGGTTGGGTTATGTGATAGAGGTTGGGTGGGTTATGTGAAAGAGGTGGGGAACTGTGGGATCAATCTTTTGGTGTGGTTCAATTGATTGGAACCTTGGATGATGTGGAGGAGCCTAGGAGGTTGGGTGGAGGGATTTAAAAAAACGTTAAATACTAATTTTATTCAAAATACCTTATTTTATTATTTTATTCTTAAAAATTAAATTGTTTTGTTTTGGAAATCCTAAATAGAGGGGGAGTTTTTGAGACTTTCCTCTCTTTAAGACCACACTGTACTATGCATAAAACTCTAACATCACATATACCATTCTTTTTCTTTTTAAGAAATAACATATTTTTCATGTTTGTTTTTATATCATATGGTAAATTTAATTAATTTATAATAAATATACTTAAATCCGCCTAGCCCGCCTAGGCGTCCGCCTAGGCCCCGCCTAACCGCCTAGGCGCTAGGCCCCAGCTCACCGCCCAACTAGCGCCTAGCATTTTTTAGTACCTTGGCTAAGCCTTGAAAAAGACCATTATGGCTACTTCTAGGAATCTCATCGCAAGCCATTGTGCACCTAGTTACACCAGAGTAGCACAACTCATCCACATCTGGATATTCGGAGTGTATAGTTTATCCTCTCGCATCGGAGAGCAAACCCATGTGGGTGTCGGGGAATTAGTTTACCCTATCACACTAGAGAGCATGGTTGGTCCCGAGGGGGTGCAATTCTTACGATAAATCCCTAAGAAGGGCGCGATCTTCTTTTGAAGTGCAGAAGTGATCAGTTGTTGTAAGCATGCAACCGAGCCAAGTTGTAATTACTTCTGAATTTCTCATTGAAAAATGAGTGAAACGAACAAAAACTTAGCTGTAATGTAGGAATTGCATAACAACTGGATAGCCCACGGCTTGCGAGGTAGTGCATGGCGAGCTGCTTGAGTCTTCGGGCTTTAATGTAGGTAGAGGTCACACATGGTACTTCCTCAGATTGTAGGCGTTCCACTATTTTTTGATCTCTTTGTAGGGTTGCGTTGCTACCCTTGCCGCCCACTCTGCTGATCTTGTATGAACCTTCCCAAATGGGATCGATTTTTTTTAAGCCTTTTCTGTGGGCAGTGATGAAGGCTTTTCTTAAGCCTAGATATCCAGGCTGGAATTGCCTGATCTTCGCCCTTTTGTTGTAGCTAAAGAGGAGCTGCTGCTGGTAGACTGCAATGCGAGTGATGACATTCTCGCGTTTCTTCTCTGCCAGATCTAAGTTATTGGCCATCTCATTTCTGTTCTGCTCGATGCTTGGCGGTAGAGTGGTGATACTTGGCACGATGACATTGGGGGGGGAATGATTACTTCTGAACCAAATGCTAAGGAGAAAGAAGTCTCCCGGGTTGCTTGTCGTTTGGTTATGCGATACGCCCATAGACATCTGGGAAGTTCGTCTGGCCATTTTCCCTTCTTGTCGGAGAAGGATTTCTTGAGGCAGTCGAGAATCATCTTGTTGGATGCTTCGGCCTGCCCATTGCCTTGAGGATACCTCGACATGGACATGTGCTGCTTGATGCCATATTTTTGGAAGAACTTTGCCAAATTTTTGCCTACGAATTGCAAGCAGTTGTTTGTGATGATGGATTGAGAGATGCCAAATCGGCAGATGATGTTCCCCCAGTAGCAGGCGGCATTGGCCCTACTAAGTCGATTTTCCATTACATGAACGGCCAAGGACTTGTCTGCAAGTGTAGTTCGTTAGCAGGCAGTGCTGGTACTGGCTTGCAGCATTGACAGCAGTCGCACTTTTGTACTAACTTCTTAGCGTCTTAATGCATAGTAGGCCAGTAGTAGCATGCATTAAGAGATTTCTGTACTAAGGATCGGCTTCCGGACTTCGTGGATTGAACTTAGAACCTTTAGGTCGTTCGGAGGCGCTAGGCAGCGAAGATGTGGTCCATTGTAGGATCTTCAAACGATAATACCGGTCCACATGTATTAGCGTCCTACCTTCGTTTGGAGTTTTCTAGACTCCAATCTTTCTGTGGGGAGTGTGTTATTGACCAGGTATTCTATAATGGAATCTTGCTAGTTTGGAGTTGTACTAACCTGTGACACCTCTGTTGTTGGCTCCGTTTCTATGCTTGGTTTGTCCAGATACTCTACCAGAATAGAACGTTTGAGTTGGTGGTCGAGGGTAGAGCCTAGGACGGCAAACGCGTCTGCGTGGGCGTTGTTTGCCCGTGAAACTTGAGTGATAGTGTAAGTCTGAAACATCTTAAGCTGTTTTTGTACCTTCTTTAGGTATTGGGCCATCTTCGAATGTTTTGCCATGTACTCCCCGGTAGTCTGGCTGGTGATTAGCTGGGAGTCGAAATAAATTACAAGCTTTTTCACCACCAAATCTTTTGCCATTTGAAGGCCTGCTAGTAGGGATTCATACTCCGCTTCGTAGTTGGATGCTTTGAAGCATAAAGTGATCGTTTGCTCGAGCATCGAACTGTCTGAGGTGATAAGGACCACGCCTACTCCCGAGTCCTTGTAGTTGGATGCGTCGTCGACATGTAAATGCCAGAAGTTTCCCTTGGGTGAGGCAAGCGTGGCTAAGGTGTGCTCGGTTGCCTCTGGGGCGTCATTGCGCCACACTGTTACATTGCCTAGTCTAGGCGTGAATTCTGCTATGAAGTCTGCCAAGGCTTGGGCCTTTATCGTCGTGCGAGGTCGGTAAACTAAGCCGTATTGGCCATATTCCAACGCTTATTTCATTACTCGTTGAGAAGTGTTCGGACCATGTAGGATTGATTGTAGAGGATACTGGGTCATGACGATAATTGTATGAGCTTGAAAATATAGTCTAAGCTTCCAAGTCGTAACAACTAGTGCCAAAATCAATTTCTCGATCTTTGAATATCTAGTTTTCACATTGAGGAGAGCTTTAAAAGTGTAAAATACTGGCAGTTGGGCCCCCAGCTCTTCTCGTATAAGCGCAGAGCTCACTGCTACTTCTGAGATTGCCAAGTAGATGTATAAGTCCTCCACTACTTCCGACTTGGATAGTGAGGGAGGTGATGTGAGATATTTCTTGAAGTCTTAGAAAGCTCTTTCGCACTTATTGTCCTATTTGTCTCAAATTTCTTCAAGTCTTGGAAAGGCTTGCATCGATTGATAGACCGTGAGAGGAAGTAGTTGAGCGCGGCTGCTTGTCCGGTTAAGCCTTGGATCTTCTTCAAGGTAGTTGAAGATTTCATCTTTAGGATTGCTTGGATTTACTTAGGATATGCTTCGATTCCTCGTTGGGTTACTAAGTACCCTAAGAATGTGCCTGAAGATACTCGAAATGTGCATTTGGCTGGATTAAGCTTCATCTTGTACTTTTTAAGAATGTTGAAAGTTTCTGCCAAGTTGCTAATGTGGTTTGATCACTGATTGACCTATATGGTTACTCCAATTTGCTTCTTGAACATCACGTTTACTAGTCGTTGGTAAGTAGTTCTCGTGTTCTTGAGGCCAAAAGGTATGACTTTGCACAATAGGCATGGCTATTTGGTTGAAGTCGGAGTATGTATCCAAGAAACTGAGCAGTTGGTTCCCGGAAGTTGAATCTACTAGTAGATTGATTTGAGGAACTGGGTAAAGATCTTTCGTGCATGCTTTGCTGAGGTCGGTGTAGTCTACGCAAACCCTTAATTTGCCATTCTCTTTCTTCATTACTAGCACGACTTTGGCAAGCCATGTTGAGTATACTACCTCTTATATGAATCTAACCTCTAATAGCTTGTTGATTTCTGCTTTGATGATCGTCACTCATTCAAATGTGAAATCTCTTCTCTTTTGGATCATTGGTTTGGTAGCAGGGTCAATGTGCAGCTTGTGGCAGGCTATCTTAGGGTCGATGCTGGGCACGTCGGAAGGTGACCATGCGAAGATGTCACGATTTTCCCTAAGGAAAGTTGTGAGTTCTTCATTTCGGGCTTAGATGTGAGTCGATTCTAGCAGTCTTCTTCTGCTGCTGAGGATCAAGAATGATGTGCTCGGCGTCATCTTTGGGTTTTCATCCTGTCTTGTCTACTGACACGTTGATTTGGACACCATCTTCTTGATCCATCTGTTATGATTGCTATTTGATAGCTTCATCGTCCATTTGGACCTCGGTAGCCTCTACATGGGTAAAGGTCTTTTTCTTTGTTTCCTTCAGTACTTACACAATGCATTGTTGAGATGTGGCCTGGTCAGACTTGATTTCTTCTCCTCCTCATCCCGTGATGCGGAATCAATTTTTTTGATACTTGACGGAGGTTACGGCATCCAGCTTTATTAGCCAAAGTTACCCTAGAATCCCATTGTAAGGAGATATATCGCTTACTATCGTGAACATCTACTTTGAGACAGCTAGCGGTGTTTTCACGTCAAATGTAATGTTGTCGATGACAGTCTAGATGTGTCCGTTGAATTTGATGAGTACTTTCGGTCTACGTATGATTGTGCTTTCCAGGCCCATTTTCTGAATTACTAAGAGCTGAAGTAGATTGACTGCACTTCCATTGTCAACCAACATTATGTCGATTATAACGTGGGCTATTTGGGCATATATCTCTAGTACGTCGTTATGTGGGAAATCAATGCATTCAACATCCTGCTTGGTGAAGCAAACGATGGGTCTAAGTTAGGTGTCGACTGCCTGGACCTAGAAGACTAATAGAGTCTGCTGGATCTTCCTTTTTTTGGAGTTGTTGGTGGCCCCTAAGTGCTCGGACTCGGCAAAAATGCCATTGATTCGAATTGTCTTGGTTGGCAGCTCTTCGTCAGCGTCTGCGTTCCTTCTAGGCTGCGCAAGTAGCTTGTCCAAGTATTTATTGACTTTGCCTTCATTCACCAGCTTCTCTAGGTAATTCCTCCAAGTGTATTAGTCATCGGTTGTATGATAGGGACCTCGATGGAATGCGCAGTACTTGGTATGGTCCAACTTGGAGCTATCTCCCTTCGATTGCTTTGGTAGCCTGAACCATAGTTCACTCTTGATGTCGCAGAGGATTTGGTGGATCGAGATCGAGAACTTTGAGGAGTTCTTGGGCATCAAGCCTCCTTTAGTCGAGGATCGATCCCTGTGCTCGGCCTTCTGTCTACTTTTGTTGTTACACTGTTTCCCGTCCTCATTCTTTTGAGCTACTGCCGATTATTTTCGAGGCTGCTCAGGTGTCTTGTCTGCTCCTCGAACCTCGTCCTAAAGTGCATGCTTCTCTGCTAGAGCGAAAGAGTCTGCCAGAGTTAGATCTTCTTTCATGATCAATTCTCCGAACAGCGGGTGGTCTAATGTGAGTCCTTTTTGGAAGGCTGCACTAGCTATCGAGTCGTTGCATCCGACTATCTTTGCCTTCTTTTATTTAAACCTCTTCACATAGTCGCCGAGCTACTCCTTAGGGTTCTTCTTGATGTTGAACAAGTGGTCAGACTTCTTTTTGATCGAGCGATAAGATGAATACTCTTTGGTGAAAACCAAAGAAAGTTATCGAAACTCCAGATAAATTACAGCGGCAGGGTGTGGAACCAATCTTCGGCCTCGCCTTATAAAGTGGTGGAAAATATCTTGCACATGAAAGCATTATTATTTCGATAGAGGATCATTGCACTTCGGTAGTGCTTTAGGTGTCTCTCCAGGTTTCCATCCCTTTTGAAGGATATGAAATGTGGCATACTGAACTTACGTGGAGGCTCTGCTTGCTTGATCTCTTCTGTGAAGGGTGGCCTGCTTATGTTGCTCATGTTGCTCATGTTCTGTTGTAGTGCCTCATCAATGACCTCGTTGCGTTGGAAATTGTGCAATCGCTCAATCAGGAGCCTCTATACTTTTTCTTCAATTTGCTTTTGTTGAGGGTAATTGAGCTATTAGCTACCCCCGGTTATGACCTACTGGTCTAAGCTGATCTTCTATGTGTTCGGCTCGTCTATGCTGTGACTGTGGTGCATGTGGTACGTTCCTAGCAGGCGAGCAAATTTCTCACTGGCTATCGGTTGAACTTGAGTCGGATTGAGTGACTGCTTCTATCTGTCCGTCATGTTGCCTACTCCGATCTGAAGTGGAAGATGCTCTTTGCAGGCCTAGCTGCGAATGAACACTTCACCTGAAAAGTTCCTCATCTCGATTATCAGAGTGTGGCACCAATCGTGAGTGTATGCTCGTCCGTGGGCCTAACCAAAAGTACAGGTTCCTCCTCGTGCTAAAACGAGAGTATACGCTATCTCGGGGGCCTAGTTGGGAATGTACACTACCCGAACGCTTAGTTCGTGGGAGGTGCTGCTTTCCTGGACGCTATTGGAGAGGTTCGTTGTCTACCCCTTTCCTACTTCGGGATACCTCGTCTAGGGCACGCTGCATCTCGGTGGGCTGCAAAAGCTGATTTACCAAGGTCTTCTGCTGTCAACTCTATAACTTGTCGGGACAAGTGTTGTTCGCCATTTGGGTTGGAAGAGCTTGGACGGTATGCGTCTCCTTGAGTAGTGGAAGTGTAATGGACTCTGGGCGCGAGATTTGAGTTGGGATATGTCAAATCTGCAGAGAAATGGGGTGAAAATACCCCCGGTTCAATCGTCGGTCCATCATCCGTAGATGAAGCTGTATAAAATAGCATACATCCACACCCATAGATGAAGCTGTACAAAATAACATACATCCACACCGACACTAGCCATGGCTAGTGAAGCTGTCCGACACTGCTTTCGGCGGTGAAGCTAGGGGTATAATATATATCATAACTCACTCCTCCATCATCTGTATCATATGGCCATAGACATAATACCCGTGGTGTGCGGATGTACTGTATGATAACCTACTAGATAAGTACTAAAAACATATCTCAAAATCTCGTATCGAACATCAGAGCTCACTAGCTCAAAGTCTTAACTCATAAATCCAAGATAAATCGTATTCATGAAATCCATAAAATAAAACACATTTGCAAATTAATAATATAAATCATATTCGAAAACCATAGAATTCATATATGTAAATCCAATAATTCATATCCGTAGAAATGCATATGCAATTCCATAATTCGTCACCTTTAGTGGAATGTAATTCGATATAATAAGTGTTCGGAAAAGTAATTTAAATAATTCTAAACTTTCTCTTAAACCATAAATATAGAAATCCGGAAAACATAATATAAAACATATTAAATGCAGGAAATATGAAATGCATGCTAGGTTAATATTTTATAAAAATATATAAGTTATGAAGGGGTCCATTCACATATTTTATTGCTCGAGAACCGCTTGAGCTATTGAGAATGACATCGCTTCCCGCCAACGCACCTAAACACAATTAAGGACTTTTTAGTAAAACGCTACTAAAACGTTATAATTTTGGAAAACGGATGGCGGATTCGGATTCGACATGTCGAGGAACCTCGGGTTTTTCCTCCACGCGCCGCCACGCGTGGCGGTCGGCCGCCCCGACTCGCCGAAAAATCCAACTCCAAAAATTCTTAAATTTTACAGGAATGAAGATCTCGATGAGAGGAAGAACTTTCATACATGTGACTAAGACCAATTTGGCAAGGAAAAGCCCCAATTTCACTCAAACCCGTCGGAACCCTAGATTTGGGTGTGCTTTGATTCGACGTCCATATCCACTCTGACGCCTCAACAAACCCCTGGGCTTTGTTCCTGGACTCAAGGGAAGTATGTTGGTGGTGGCAATTGAAAGGAATCATTTCACAAATGGTGGTTCAAAGTCAAGAACCACCCGGACCCGTCGGTGGGTTTTCTCACACATCGGGGCTAAAACTCATCGGTTTTGATGAGAATTAGGTGTTGGGATGTTTTGATAAGGTTTGGTGATGATGATAGGTTGAAGAAGCCGAGAAATTGGATGGAAAACCGTCGGAAAACTCCAAGGAAGTTGGGAAATCGCGCTGGTTAAAGGGAACCCAGCTGATTCCCTCCATCTTTTTTTCCCTCTATTCCCTCCTTGCTCTCTCTTCCCATTGGTCACTCACTTCTCTCTATTCTCTCGATTGGTCTTCACCTCTCCCTCTTTTCTCTCATTTATCTTCTCTCTCATCCATCCATTTCTCATTCCCTTCAATCTGGGCCGCACATGTGGCTTTCCAGATTTTGCTCCAAAAATCTGGAGCCTTCCAGAAAATATTCAATTTACTAAAATGCCTCCGACTTTAAACGTTAATATCTCTTTCGTTATAACTCCAAATCACGTTCCATTTGCGCCCACGCATTTGTAGCGACGAATACTATCCAAATACACCGAGAAAATGATTATTACATGACACGACAAGACAGTCAATAAAAGTCAACGTCTTTGCCTCGAAGGGCATTTTCGTAAATTCACATTTTAAAATTATAAAAAAATCATAATTTTTAGGGACGGGTCGTTACAATCTACCCGCCTTAAGAAAATTTCATCCCCAAAATTTAAAATAACTTGTTAAATGTAAAATACTTGGAAAGAGAGAGAAAATATGTATATAAGGAAGAAATCAAGTTAGAGCGGCTGCATAAAAGAGAATGCCATTCCGTCGCGATCGGATTGTAATTATTCCTCTTTCATGCCTCCAAGCTCATACTTTCATCCTTCCTCGATAATATAGTAGTATAATTATAATGTAAAATATAGAGTCGAAAATATGTAATACTACATAACAACACAAGGTAAAAAATATATGCATATAATAAAATGACAAAAAAAATAGATATATAAAAACACACGATTCAGAAATTTGTGTTGAGTTTAAAATCGAGAGTGGAAATAACTCACCCAAAATTTGTAATGGCAAAGATAAAGTAGTTCAAAAATATTTGCAAGAAAAATCAAAACCCAAAATGAAAATGGACCTCGCTAAACATTCGTCGCGTCATGTACTTCGAGAATGAGTGTGTGTGTCACGAGTCGAGTTCAACCATCACTAATTAGCAATTGCCGCCGTAGACGAGCTGACGTGCCCACTTGCTTAGTGAACCAACAATTAAGCCATCGATATTACAGTCTGCAGCCTGTAATGTCGATAACGCATCGTTGTCTCAATATGCTAGTGAGAAGTTCCCGAGGATGCCAACATATCGTTTTGCACCTCATGTGAAAATATGCCTAGATCGTCCTATTCATGCCTCGATCACGATGCCATGCTATCACAGAGCGTACCAATCTAGCTGCTAGAAGTGTTTCGACGTCTATGTTCCCACAACAATAAGATCCTGGAGTTAAGTAGCAGAAAGATGCATAAAGATGAACGCATATCATAAAGCATTTCCTTCTTGACCATACATTAGGGTTGCGCTCCAAATCAAGCGGTACAAAATCTGAAAGTTTGAATTAGAGAAACCATATTTCTGATGACATCAGTCGAATGACAGTTGCAGTCTCGAGCCCCATATAGAAATTTACGTCACAATCGCCAAGCTCCAAACCTACACTCATACCTTCACCAATACCATGCTGAAATACTGCTCAATCCTCAAAGCCGCTTGGAATTCTTCTTGGTAAGTCTGGTAAATTTGCGAGAATATTATACTCCAATGGTTCTTGCTAGCATCGATATGAAACTGGCGCACACATCCGCCGAGTCGATCTATCATGAATTCCTCACTGATTGAGCGAGAAACCATGTCGAGAAGATTAAAAGAACACTCAAGAATTTGAGAGTCAAAACAAGTTCATCAAAACTAGAGTATAAGATATTTGGAATGAATATATAGTTTCGACGCTTGAATACGTGTGAGTATCTAACTTGATTTTGTGACAGAAATTTGAAATGGTCGAACGCTAACTCTTCTTGAACAATACTCTAATGAAAGTTTACGAATAGAGACATATATTTTTCCTCGATCCAAAATTCACAACGATTTGTCACAACGGTAGCTCTAGGAATATTAAATCCCCGATGATAAAGATTCACCCGATATGATGCTAATTAGGTGATTCAAGAACTGATGATCTCACTAAAAGTTTCGATGTCTAAGTGGTCCTCCTGGACAGTCTGTCTATTTTAGAAATGATACAGAGAACAGAAGAGTAACCCAAGGTTATCAAGGATATCTTTTAGTGCTCGGGGACGAAACCAAGGGTACGAACAGAGCTGACCCAACCAAAACATCGGAGAGTCAGCCAATTCCTAAAATGAAGAATTATACCAAATGACTAAACAATTATGTTGTCGTCTCAGGCCAAAGGTAGAAAGGTCAAACTTGAAAATTAGCCAACAAGGTTTCTTGATAATCAGAAAGGTAACGTCGCAAAAATATTCGAGAGTTTCGAATAAAGTAAAAACTAGAACTGACTGAAGAGCATTCGACACCAAAGTATTTTCTCCTAAGGTCGTCAATAACTACAGTTGCACAATCAGGATAGTACGCCATGGTGCAATTGTAGACATTGACATATCTAATCGATCGCCGTACCCAGAAAATTAGCTAATTTCGAGTGAAGCTAACCGAGTAGTGCGCAAGGTTGATAAAGATCTTATGCGTTTCTTCATGGTGATGGTGTCCTTAAATTTCTAAACCCAGATGGTAAAAGATGACTCAAGGTCGTAGCTAGGATGGTTCGCATCATGTGGCTCCAACCGTCGAACGGTAAAAATGTCACCCAATATACTGCATCAGTGCACAACTACACTTCCAGTAAAACATTACCGTCAAATTCAAACTTTATTGATGGCAGTGAAGAGTATAAGAAAAATGGTAAGGTGAGGCAACATCCTCGAACAAGACTAACTTGTTTCCTAACTGAAGGAAATGGAAATAGGGATATAGTCAAAGAATCATTAACAACTGTAGATAGAAGTCAACACGCCCGATGATCTTTCGTTAATCACGACACTCGAGGAGATTTTCGATTTCCAACAATCGCAACCTTGGATTAGATGAGAATATCTTCTGCAATGCTCACGTCTCCGAAGAAACGTACGAAATTGAAGAAAGATCGACATTTGAGGGATTTTGGTAATAGGCTGGCTATTAATGTTTAATAACTTGAACTCGTGGTTGGAGTAGACAAGGATGTTATCACTAAAGCAATCACAGAGAAGATTTTTCGAAGGGTCCCCATGCATTCCCTCAACGGAAACAAGGAAAATTGATTCGGTCTATCCCACAGACACAATCTAACATTTCGTACAACTAATGCTTCCCTAATTTTCCTCTAATGCTAACTTCGGATGTTATAATTAATCTCCCAACATGTATAACTATGCCCGCCTTTCCAAAGAAACGCATGTCTCAAAGTACCATCATAGTCTCCGTTCCTCAACTGATCCTAAATAGACTTAATCCCACTAAGACTTTTCTATTTCACGTTACTTCTAAGTGGAACCAACTCTACCCATCATTCCTAGGGAACGCACGTCCCAGAGTATCAGTCTGATGCTGGAAGCCATTCGTTCACTCGATTACGTCACACTAAAGGCACGATCCCGACGCGAATTTCTTAATCTTCAAATAGGATGCAACTATTCATGCAGAAAGGGGCATTGCACAACCGTGCCGAATGACATTGATAGACAGAAGCCGTGACATCCAAATGATATCAAGGCCGATACTCTACTAAACTAGGAAGAGATCCTAAGTATGCTCTGAACAAACCATGCTTTGATACCAAACTGACACGCCCCAACTTCGATATCCCCAAATACCAGGGTAGGCACGTGCTGGCCGACACCCGAGGGTGACGAAGCCATTAAAAATATGCATACCGATAAAATATTTAATTAGAAAAATATAAACCGATGCAGAATCGTGTTCAGAGCATACAACTACTAAGAATAATATGAAATGATTACTAGGAAAAGATATGAACAAGGAAATGATACCTATACTAAGAAGACTCGAGGATAACTAAGCCAAAGTACCCTAACGCTGGGATCGTGTGCCTCAAATCTAAATCCCGAAGAGGACACAAAACAGAAAAGGTGAGTGGACCAGAGTTTATAATAATACTAATAATAGGAAAATATTTTATTTCTGAACGTAGTAACCCCCAGTTTTGAAAACATATATAATACTACGTATAGGTTTATGAAAACCCTAGCATGCCATGAAAACCTTCGTAAAACATGTACATGTAAAATCATGCTCAAAAATGCTGAAAAAGTCGCCCAAAGGCAAATCCGTAAATCTCATTAGCGAAGTACTCAACTAGGGGTATCATAGTCGCCCGAAGGCAGTACCTATCTATCACCCACACGTGAAGCTGAATAACTTGTCCATCACCCGAAGGTGAAGCTGAAAACCTATCCATCACCTGTAGATGAAGCTGTATAAAATAGCATACATCCACACCGACACTAGCGGTGGCTAGTGAAGCTGTTCGACACCGCTTTCGGCTGTGAAGCTGGGGGTATAATATATATCATAACTCACTCCTCAATCATCTATGTCCTATGGCCATAGACATAATACCCGTGTTGTGCCAATGTGCCGTATGATGACCCACTAGATAAGTACTAAAAACATATCTCAAAATCTCGTATCGAACATCACAGCTCACTAAGTCTTAACTCATAAATCCAAGATAAATCATATTCATGAAATCCATAAAATAAAACACATTCGCAAATTCGTAGTATAAATCATATTCAAAAACCATAAAATTCATATATGTAAATCCAATATTTCATATCCGTAGAAATGCATATGCAATTCCATAATTCGTCACCTTTAGTGGAATGTAATTCGATAAATAATAAGTGTTCGGAAAAGTAATTTAAATAATTCTAAATTTTCTCTTAAACCATAAATATAGAAATTCTGAAAACATAATATAAAACATATTAAATGGACGAAATATGAAATGCATGCTAGGCTAATATTTTATAAAAATATATAAGTTATGAAGGGGTCCATTCACATATTTTATTGCCCGAGAACCGCTCAAACTATCGAGAATGACATCGCTTCCCGCCAACGCACCCAAACACAATTAAGGACCTTTTAGTAAAACTCTACTAAAACGTTATAATTTTGGGAAACAGATGGTGGATTCGGATTCGGCATGTCGAGGAACCTCGAGCTTTTCCTCCATGTGTGACCACGCATGGTGGTCGACCGCCCCGACTCGTTGGAAAATCCAACAACTCCAAAAATTCTCAAATTTTATAGGAATGAAGATCTCGATGAGATGAACAACTTTCATACCTATGACTAAGGCCAATTTGGCCAGGAAAAGCCTCAATTTCACTTAAACCCATCAGAACCCTAGATTTGGGTGTGCTTTGATTCAACCTCCATATCCACTCCGACGCCTCAATAAACCTCTGAGATTTGTTCCTGAACTCAAGGGAAGTATGTTGGTGGTGGCAATTGAAAGGAATCATTTCACAAATGGTGGTTCAAAGCCGAGAACCACCCGAACCTGTTGGTGGGTTTTCTCACACATCGGGACTAAAACTCGTCGATTTTGAAGAGAATTAGGTGTTGGGGATGTTTTGATAAGGTTTGCTGATGATGGGAGGTTGAAGAAGGTCGGAAAATTGGATGGAAAACTGTCGGAAAACTCCAAGGAAGTCGGGTCATCGCGCAGTTCAAGGGGAACCCGGCCGATTCCCTCAATCTCCTTTTCTCTCCATTCCCTCCTTGCTCTCTCTTCCCATTAGTCACTCACTCATCTCTCTCTTCTCCAGATTGGTCTTCACCTCTCCCTCATTTCTCTCCTTTATTTTCTCTCCCATCTGTCCATTTCTCCTTCCCTTCAATCTAGGCCACACACGTGGCTTTCCAGATTTTGCTCCAAAAATATGGAGCCTTCCAGAAAATATTCAATTTACTAAAATGCCCCCGACTTTAAACGTTAATATCTCATTCGTTATAACTCCAAATCACGTTCTGTTTACGCCCACGCGTTTGTAGCGACGAGTACTATCCAAATACGCCAAGAAAATGATTCTTAAGTGACATGAAAAGACGGTCAACAAAAGTAAACATCTTTGCCTCGAATGGCATTTTTCGTAAATTCACATTTTAAAATTATAAAAAATCATAATTTTTTGGGATGGGTCATTACACCACGAAAGTGGGCTAAACCTCAGGTTGGACCACGAGAGCGAGTCGGGTCGTCGACACGGGTCGGACCGTGAGCGCGAGCTGGGCCGCTAGAGTGCGTGGCGCTAGGCTCTCCTTGGCGCGGCTTCCTGGGTTTGCGAGTCTTGGGCCGCTACCTTGGCAGCTGCGACTGCAGCTTGGGCCTGCTTGCGCTGGGCTATGCTAGGCTCCCTTGTGGTGCGGGCTTGGGCTCGCTGCTACAAGGTGGTATGGGCTTGGGCTTGCGGCTGCAAGGTGATGCATTCACTATGGGCTTGGGTCTCGCCGTGAGCTGCCACGGTGGCTGCTGCCATTGGCATAGCCACGGTGGTTCCCTATGGGGGTGGTGCCACTCCACTCGTCATCGCATTGAGCTCGTGGATTGTCATGGTAGGGCTAAGCCTTGATCTCCATCACTTGGTCAAAATCCTTGAATGTAGGAAGTTCAGTTCATTGTGGTTTCCGAATTTCTAATCACTATTTAATTTAGGATTAATTGCCATGTTAGTTGCAAAATATTATTTCACATAATATCTTGCAATAATTCACATAATTTCACCATATATGGCGGGCCACCGTTCTCTAAATAGGGCCGGCCACTATTCTGTAAATAGGACCGGCCACTCCCTTCTAAATAGCCCTATTCTTCCACTAAAAAGTAGTGCCATTTGCTACCCACAAACTCCAAAACATATTATTTTCAGAATTCTAACTTTGGCATTGGAGATTCTTAGGCCAAAGCCCCCCCATTCATCGTGGGTGCGTGAGGCTTTTGGCCTTAATCTTAAGTGTTATTATTTTACAGGTGCATTTTTGTCAAATAAGAAGACGGTGGAAATTTGCATCCACAAATTGGTGATTTCATTGAGAGTCTCGATTCACACGCTCGAAGAAGACTCTCGCATTCAAAGTTTCTTATTTCTCGTTACCTTTTGAATAAGGATTTGATGAGGAGTGATAAGAGGGATTTGAATAAATGCCATTTTGATTTCCTTTTACTCTTCCTTGATTGAGCCGTTATTGTCCGTTGTATGCGCGTGGGAATCCCGATGTGCCTCGAGGGTAATTTTGTCTTTTTATCCAAAAGTCCACGTCACCTCCATAGTTTTCTTGATTATTTTTGGCTCCACAGCCGCTACCACCACTTTAATAAAGGGTCGCTTGATAATCTCTTGGGTTTCAATGTTCATTTATGATTGGTAGGTAGGGGAGTTCCAAATGATTAAGGCCAAACTTATTAAGAAATGGACAACAAATTTTTTTTTTGTACGATCAATACTTGACACTAAATGGTTTACAAAATATTAGATAATGGGATTAGGAATACACTCCATGGGTTGAACAAAGGCATGTAAGATGAACTTGCAAATGGCACTTTCTAATTAGGGATTGCAAATCCCATTCACATGTCTTTGTAATTCTAATGTGAGGCATTCATAATCCCCTCTATTTAACATTTGTAGTCAAACTTCTAATAACTTGGTCTCAGTCACTTGGAATTGAAAATCTCTCACCCAAACATAGTCTAAAGAAAGTTAACTCATAACTCATATTCCGGCAGGGGGAATAGTTCCTTCCTAGGCCCTGTTCTTTTTCCTTTCTCCCTCTGGAAAGCTTCAGCTGGTTGGCCTGGTTGGTTTGATAACTATTTTATTTTCGCTTTGAAAATAAAAACTAAAAATTGAAAATGAAAGTTAATAACTGGAATCCGAAAAATGAAAGCTACTTTTTCTACTGATTGTTTAATAACCATTTCATTTTTCAAATTTTAGTTCATGTTTTATTTAATTTTTAATCGAAAACTTGTTTGGTAACTGTTTATTAAAACTAAAAGCCGACAACTAAGAGCTATTTTTAACGGTCATTTTAGTTTCAATTTTCATTTTTTTAATTGAAAACTTGGTTAGTAGCTATTTTGAATACTCAAAGAAATGTACACTAAAAATTGGAAAATGAAAATTGAATTGGTTATCAAATGACACCTCTAGTTTTTGTTTGTTATACAATGATATATCTATAGAGTGAAGGGGTGTGGAAATAAATTGCTTACAAATTCACTATTTAATTGAGATTTAAACGTAAAAACTCTCACTTATAAGTGAAAATCAATATCACTATACTATAATTGACACACCCCGACTCGAACATCGGGACGTGCTGGCCGTCACGTGAGCGTGACGAAGCCATGTGCGCAGTGCGAAAAATAAATATACATAAGAAGTACTAGAATAGCACAACTAGAGATACAAGAGCATAAAAGAGTATGAAAGTTAACAACATAATTTACAAAGTTCGAGCATCCTAGGTGCAGTCCAGAAAGACATAAACAGGAAAGCCAGAATATTTACATGGATAGTGTACTGTCAGATATGCCTTGAAACCTCGCTTGCCACCAACGCTATCTAATACTTGGAGGGGCGCGCAACAAAAGTGTGAGTGGGCAAAAAACAAAGCTTTACCAAAACACTTCGATATAAAAGTTGTAACCCCTCTCTGTAAAACATGTATACTTCCTAGAAAATATATATATAGATACGTACTAATACTGGAAAATCATCATTCAACTAATGCCATGATCGAATGAACCATAATCAGCAATAAGCATGCATCAAGTAACATCAAAACAATAAGGTGATATCCCAACTCAAATCATGCCGGCAATATAAATCAGTCAGCCGGAGTCACCTCTAGTGACCTGTACGGCTGAATCTATGGCTCCTCAACCAAATCCTCAATTCATCTCTTAATCAATAACCTGCACCCATGACGGAACCACCTAATGTGGTCTGTACGTCAAGCTGGGTATATATATAACGCTCTATGCTACGATCATGTAAAGGCTGGCGATGAATCGCAAGTCACCTACGAGTCGGAACCACCTAGTGTGGTCTGTACGACAGGCTGACACCTGCCTTGGATCCAAGGTAAGTGTACGGTGCGGGAGGTGAATGATCACGTGAAAGCTAAGCCCTATTCTGGCGGCACAAACCCCGATGTGTAGGTAAATGAGTCATATTCTAATCTCATTGATATCACCACAATCATCATATCACAAGCACATACTTACCTGACTTACCTAGCGCCAGCGGTGCATCGACATATAATCATATAGACAGAGAAATATATATGGCATTCGACATGGCATTCAATTTCATAAAAGCATTTTAAAACATATTTCTGGGAATCAATCAAGTGTATATATATATATATATATATATATATATATATATATATATATATATATATATATATATATATATATACTGAAAACAAAAACCCACTCACTGATAAGTAGACAGGTCGTAGCCCCCGAGCCTCGCGTGGCTGCGCTCGTCCTCAGGATATGTCTCACCTATATGCGAAACAATTATATAACCGTTAATTACGCACATAACCCAAATCAAGTAATAACTTCTCATACATTGCTCAATTTGGGTGTTTGAATATACCAACATGCTCTACTCAATCCCACGAACACCCCCATATTTTTAAAATAATTTTTGGAAGTCCCACGCGCCCTCACGCACCGACCAAGGCACGGCAACACGCGCCGCCCACGCGCGGCCACGCGCCGTACACACTGACAGAAATCCTAACGCCGTTAAGGAATATTCCGTTAAGGTTAACTGACGTCGTTACCCTCTATTAGGAATATTCCGTCAACTTTGACGGAATATTCCGTCACCTTCAACCTCAGTTCGCTGGCGACCGGCGCCGGCGCTGCTGCGTCGTCGGAAACTGGGCAATTTTTCAAACTTTGATTTCTAACTCATTTTTCAACCAAATTTCACGAAATTTACACCAAAATGATCCTTAGGACAAGGGGAAGAGATTTATACCTATTCTAAACCCAAAATACACTTGATTCTCGCCGGAGCAAAATCACAATTTTCGGCCCAACTCCCAAACCAGTGATCCCGACGTCCAAAGTTCCTCAATTTTTTCCTCCGAGCATCACAAGACGATTCTAAACCTTCATATGATCTCAAAATAAGCTGAAACACCACGATTTTTGAGTGCATGAACAGTACCCTTCACGGTACTTCACGGTTTCTGGGGTTTTCGTGGGTCTAAACCTAAACTAAGAGTATGGTTGTACTCACCAGGTCACCAGGGTTCCAAATATGGTATTTAGGGCTTTGATCCGTGACCAGATCAAAAGGAATAAGGAGATCAAAAGGAATAAGGGTGTCCGTACGTTTGCAGGGGAAAATGATAGAGAGTTCGAGAAGAAGAAGGAGAAAGTGACGGGGAAAAGGGGAAGGCTGCACACGTGCTGTGTGTATGTGTGTGTATATACTTCTCATCTAATCCCATCCACATAAAATAAAATAAAATAAATATATAGGTACCCCTACATAAAAACATTAATCCAACTTAACCATTCTCACACCCCTGCAAGGGTAAAAACGTCATTTCATAACTAATATATTCCTTAGTTCGGAACGGACTGTCACAATAATACTAAGTAAAAATGGATATTTTGATTCTCAATTTTTATTTCTAAAATAAGGGATGTATACAATTAGGAGTTTAAAAGAGTTTACAAATCCATGTGTATTCAATTAAGATTTTGAATGAATCCATTAAAGTCAACGGGTATTTAATCAAAATTTGAAAAGAGTTAATAAATCTCTGTAGAAATATCAGTGTATTCATCCTAAGATTTTAAAGTAGTTCGTTAAAAAAAAGCAATTGTGATTGGATTTTAAAGTACTTAAAAGGCTTTTTATATCAGCACCTCACAAAATGTTGAATGCACCATACATTAAAATTTAATACTAAATAACTTATTTACTTTGCTATGCAATGACAATTTTGACCTTATTAGGTTAAAAAAAATAAAAAAAATTATATATACACCGCAAATCACTTTTAACGTATTATTTATCTTCTACAACTATCAAAACCCCTCCAACCCTCCGTTGTTGAACAAAACCCTAACCAATGAAACTACAAACATGTTGATTGAGAAAAATTATTTTTGAAGAATGAAACACGAAATCGATGTTTCGGAAGCTTCACATGAGGTAAGACTTCATATTTTTATTGTTTTAGTGATTTTGACGACATCAATAATTATTTAATCTTGCTTTTGATGCGTTATTCAAGCTTCTATATTCGTATTCATCTTTTAGGGATCACAGAGATTACATGAAGAATTAAACACCTAAAATTACCATCAAATATTAAAAACAAACGACACGGATTTTAATGGTGGCATTAAAAACAACCCATATATGCTTTAAATCCCAGACGGCATCTTTTGTCAAAATTCTAGTCAGCATTTTTTGTCCAAATTAAAAGCTTTATAAGATTTGAGAAATGTGGGGTGTATAGGAAATATGGGGTGCATGTAGAAAATGTAAGGTGTATATTAAGAATGTGGGGTGTGAGGGTATTATGGGGAAGTATGTGGGGTGTATTAAAATAATTTTTAATTGAAAAAGCAAATGTAGGGTGTATTAAGTATATGAGGTTTATTCAACAATTTATAGGGTGTTAATATAATAAGCCTATTTAAAAAGAAAAAGGATTTCAATGAATTAAAGAGACTTTATTACTTTTTTAGGCTTCAAGAAATCAAACATCAACCCCTAAGAATTTTTCACCCAAAATTCAGGCATGATAATTTTCAATCATAAAGTCATTTCACCTTTGCAGGTTATACAAGCGATATCTTGTGCTTACAGAACGTTTCAGGAAGCTAGGAAAAGAAACCAAATGGAGAGCCTTCAGAACCAAAATATTGAGACACAAATATAAGGTTGGTCTCCTCCTGAGCATTCCTTGTTTAAAGTTAATGTTGATGCAAGCTGGAACAATAGAACTAAACGGGCATATGCAGGAATTGAAATGAGAGACGTTGAAGGAAAGTTTGTGGCAGCTAGCAGGTCTTCTTTTAGAGCTCCTAATATTAATGTGGTTGAGGCTATTGCTGCATACAAAGGTTGTTTGCTTGCGAAGCAACAAGGCTTGAATGACATTGTGCTAGAATCTAATTCTACAGATACAATATTGTGTCTTCAAAATTCTATTGACAACGGCAGCTGGGAAGCTCTTCCTACTCTAAGGAAAATTTTGAATGCTAAGGAATGGTTTCACTCTTGCCGATGGTCATGGCTTAGCGGCTGATTTTGTGGCCTCGCCTAAAAATGCAGAGATGAGCAACGGAATTTGTGTCAATAGACCCCCATCTTCGCTTGTTCGTATATTAGATAACGACGGATTGTCGTGCCCTCCTTGTTGATATATTTTGTTGAGTGTTTATGGATGACGGTTTTGCACTTGGTGGGTCGTCTGTATATGTGTTAACATCTTCACCCGTTTTCCTTTTGAGAAGTAGTTTGTTCCTGCTCCTGTTAGCCTCTGTTTGGGCTATCCTTGTAATATTTTGGCTTTTGCCCTGGTTAATGCCATACCAGTTTTCAAAAAAAAAAAAAAAAAAAAAAAAAAAAAAACCTCCATAAATATTTTGGGGTTTTTATCACAAATGATCCCTGAAATTGACCATCACCATCAAGATGGTCATTGAAATTGAAAATCAATCGATTTAGTCCCTGAAAATAGGTGTCGCAAATCAATGTGGTACTTACATCAAAACTCTGTTAAAAAAATCTGTTAAGTGCTGATGTGGCATATAAATGGGCCTCATAAGTCCTTTTTTTTCTCACAAATGGTCCTTGAAATTGATCAACGACATCAAAATTGTCCTTGAGATTGACCCGCGACATCAAAATAGTCACTGAAATTGAAAATTGATCAATGTAGTCTGCAAGTAAGTGTCTCAAATCAATGTATTTCTTCCGTCACAATTATGTCAAAAATTCTGTTATGTGCTGATATTACACATAAATAGGTCACACAAGTCTAATTAAATTAAAAAAAATTACAAATAGGCTTAGTAATTTAATAGTTAATAAAAAAAATTGTCAACCCAAAAACCCAGTCCTGCAATTACCTATGATCTCAGTCTATATTTCTATACCTCATTCACTCTCTATTCTCTGAAAAAAAAAAAAAAATCTCAATACACCCATCTTTACACACTTCAACACCTTTCACCGAATTGAACCTGGATCGAAATAACCTTTGGTGACAGCTTGGCCCATTGGCAACAACTTCTAGGACATCACTGTTAACATTTAGGCGATCAACATCCTTACAACCTTAATCTTGGAGAGCTTGTTCGGTGCTTCCCTGGTGGTCTGGCGATGCAAAGAATGACGAGGTTTGCCTTGAAATAATGAGGTTATAACCGAGGTGCGTCCATTGTTGGTTGAAAACTATTTCCACACCCCCTCTTAGGCCTTAGTTAAGCCTTGTGCCTTTGAGGCCCTATTATAAGAAAAAAAATTCCATTGTGCACAAAGGTATTTGGACAACTTTTTTAATTAATTATTAAACGCATATCAGCACATAACAAATTTTTTTACAAAATTGTGGCAAAAGGATCATATTGATTTGCGACACTTATTTTCAAAGACTACATTAATTACTTTTCAATTTCAGAAACCATATTGATGGTGTGGGTCAATTTTAAGGACTATCTTGATGGTGTGGGTCAATTTCAATGACCATTTGTGATAAAAACTCATAAATCTTGTGGGGCCCATTTATGTGTCATATCAGCACTAAACGGAATTTTTAACAGAATTGTGACGGAATGACCACATTGAATTGCGACACCTATTTTCAGGGACTACATTGATTGATTTTTAATTTCAGGGATCAGGAACCATTCGTGATAAAAACCCAATTTTTTATATTTTTTAGATCTTTCAAAATCTCAATGCCTAAAGATGCTTCACGCCACCTGATTTATGTCGTTCACGTGTTTGCTTACAAATCTGCCACATTAATAGGTTATGTGAAAATGTGAAGGTCGAAGTCTCACGTAGGTGATGGACTAAACCTTGAAATGGTTTAGAATGAGTTGAACTACTCATCATATTTCCATTGGGTTTTATAAAGAAACATTAACTTTTTCAGTCTCTCATTGGTGAGATGTGTGCGAATGTGAAAAGGCAGTCTCTCATTGGTGATGTACAACACCTTACAAAATATATTTAGACGATGGTTTTTCAGTCTTTGAAACTTTTAAGCATATTTGATTTGATAAATTAAGTTTTGAGGCACTTGTCACCGTTAATTAAGTTCCATAAGCCACCCTTTCTATTCTTGCTAAAAGAAAAAAAATAAAAGGGTAAATTACATTTTACCCCATCAGGTTTGCGGTCGATTTCAATTCCTTACAACATCTTTAAAACATTTTATTTTCATACCTCACCTACTATTTTATTTCAGTATAGTACCTCCATTACATTTTTCATCCATTGATCCGTTAAGAGCTGACGTGACTGCCACATCTGTGCGAACATGGCTGCCACATTTGTGCCACGTGACAAAAAAATAATTTTTTATTCATTTAAAATCTTATAATAATTTACCTTAAAAATAAAAAATAAATAAAAAAAACCCAACCCAGAACCCAACTTCCCCTGACCCACCTCCCTCTCCTCCACCATCTTCACCTCACCTGCAACCCCCACCCCACCCCCACTTCCCCCGTAACCCCCACCTTCTCCCGCTTCTCCCTCTTCACCTCCCCGACCTTTGTCCCCTCCCTTCACCACCAAAACCTCAACTTCTCCCTCTCCGTCACTTTCCCCGACTGCAAGCCCCTCATCGAAGTAAAACCAACGACGCACGACGAAGATCGAGAACTCAATTCGAAATTGTGTGACGCGTGCGCGTTGATCTGCCATCGAGTTGTAGGAAGGCGATGTTTGTTGTGGTGGCGGGTAGGTTGGGGAGTTAGATAGAGAAATGGGTTGTGGTGAGTCGGATCAGAAGGGAGACCAAGGGTTTGGAAGAACGGGTGGTAGGAGGTGGTAGGGTCACCGGAAAGTGGCGTTGCACATCCAGACGCGCTCGTGGATCATGGTGTCTCAGGGCAAGCAAAGAATGAATCAGGATTGGGAGATCTTGCAGGAGTCGCAGAGCGTGGAGGGAGGAGAGGGAGGGGATGAAGGTCGGGGAAAATGGGTTGCCGACGAGTTCGCGATGGCATGGGGGGGTTGTGGGGGCGTCGGCCGTGGAGAGAGAACGGAGGGAGGGTTGTTTGGGGGTTGCGGAGGTGGGGGGATGGGGTGTTAGGGTTGCTGCAGGGAAAGGGAAAGGCTTAGGAAGAAGATAGGTAATTTTTTTTTTTTAATAAATAAGGTAAATTATTATAATATTTTAAATGAATATAAAAAAAATTGTCACGTAGCATAAATTTGGCAGCCACGTCAGCACAAATGTAGCAGCCATGTCAGCTCTTAACGGATCAATGGATGGAAAATGTAACGAAGGTATTATATTGAAATAAAATAGTAAGTGAGGTATGAAAGTGAAATGTTTTAAAGATATTGTAAAGAATTGAAATCGATCCAAAACTTGAGGGGGTAAAATGTAATTTATCCAAAATAAAAGGTTAATCTCTATTTACTTTTCTGAATTTTCTTGATTTTTAACATTTCATACATCAATTTTATTTCGTCTCATTCTGGAACCTAAATGCGTAATTTTGGGACGCTTTTGTACATTCTTGAAGTTTTTCGTCAGAACATCTGTTAACTGATGACATGACGCTCATGTGATTATTAAAAATTAAAAATAAAAAATCGCTCCTTCCACTCCCCTCTCCGCCTCCACCCCTCAAAACCCATAAGCGCCTATCTGGTCCTCCCAATCCAAACCACCAACACCCAAGAAACGAGCCGCCGCCCACCACCACCCAATAACCATAATCTGCAAATGATAACAGAGGGCAGAAGAAGAAGAAGACTTGAATTTTTTATTATTTTAAAAAAATTAATAGCTAAAGTTTTCTTATTAAGCGAGCCACAACTTTTTTAATTCATAAAGAAAGAAGAGCTCCACTCTTTCCTTTCCTCTACCCCGAGACATCCCTAATTCTAATTGGCTAACCCCACAGCAATGGCGTCATGGGCCATGGCTCTCGCTCTCAGCCCCAACTCCACCTGCCTTGCCTCCCATTCCGTCGACCACTTCATCATGCTATACATGTTTCTAGGTCAATATCTTCCTCCCATTTCTCGCGATTTTGTTTTTTGGGGTTTTCAGAAAGTGGGTTTTTCAATTTGTTTGAGGTTGTGTTTGAAATTAATATCAATAAGCAAAAATGAGATCCCTAATTCGATTGCAGCAACCGATCCATGGTCTGAGCCAGAATCCGACTCACTCCGAAATCGGAGATCTTGACCTAGTTCCTCGCGTTGATCAGAAGATTCGAGCGTTTGACATCACGTTGGACGATCTTCCGGCGGTGGAGGTAGGCGAGGCCGCTGAGAATGGCCCATGGGCAAAAGAGAGGACAGGCAATGGTAGAGAAATTGGGGGAGAAAATAATTTTTTATTTTCATTTATTTTTTTTAATTTTTTAATATTTACGTGGATCAAATTGACACGTGACTTCAGTTATTATCCATATAGGTACCATGTCAGTTAACGGAAGTTTTGACGGAAAATTTATGAAAGATTCCAAAATTATGTATTAGACTGGGACGAAAAGAATTTAATGTATGAAATGTTGAAAATCAATCAACTTTAAGATAGTAATATGAAATTAACCTTAAAAAAACAACCAAATCCAGTTAAAATGTTGCTTTAGCAGATTTAGTCAGTGGAGATGCATGGCTACTTCGAAGTGTCAAATACATGAAAATAGCATATTGAATTCAGTTTATACTAACAGTGTTCCAATTTAATTCATTTTGCTTTTCTTGTAAAGATTCTTACGTTCTCATTTTCTTTTGCATGTTTGACGTTTCCCGTTATATATGCATTGATTCTTCTTTATAAAAATAAGAAAATATCTGTAAAGAAGAAAAAGTGAATACGAAGATCACTTCCCGTTACTTAAGGCCCCGATTCTGCGAATGCTGGGCCGCATCCCGCAGCATAGCTTGAATCATAGACAATGATTGCCGCAGCCGTGCGGATTCTCCTTTGAATTCCCAGAGAAAACTGAATTCTTGTTCGGCAAGTGAAGCAACCCTCGTCAGCTTCCCCTCGGCAGCAAAAGTAACAGGTTCTGTCATCTTTCCCTACAAGCTGTTGAACGAAAAGAACACAGTGAATAATCTCAGTTCTGCGGCTGCCGGCACGTGGGTTGTCAGCATAAGAGGTAGAGGAGCTGTCGGCTGGGCTGACGTCAGGAGGTGTGGCGCAGGCGCGGCTCGGAGGCGCCGAGCTGAGAGAGCTGGGGCGCTGGGCCGGGGCCATGTCAGGAAATGGACCAGCGGAAGAGGAGGAAGCGGGAGCTGACATGGACCGCGCTGGCGCAGTGGGCTGGCAAGAGGATGGCCCAGGCAGCAAGAGTTGATCATAATGGAGCATAATGATAATGATATTGTTGACTCGCCACTGTTGAAAATCTCAAAGCATATCATAAAGACAGAAGTCCGCAACAAAAAATACCGACAGAAAAAATCAGAGCATTGAGCAATGGAATTCCCAAATCAAAGAAACCACCATCACCGTCATCATGATCAGAGGGACGATGAAGAAAGACAGAGTTACCCGCCACCGGGAACTACGCTGTCTCCCTTTGATCAACCTCCACCTCCTCCAAGACCTTACCACTATGGAGAGGATCAACCTCCACCTCCTCCAAGACCTTACTACTATGGAGAGGATCAACATGCACCACCACCACCTTCCTGCTACAGAGAAGATCAACCACCACCAAATTCATACTATGAAGCAGATAGACCGCCACCGATCCGTGTGAGCCATGTGTCCCACTTTTCCCATGGTTATGCACCTCCAAGTCCACCCTCACAATCCCAAAGGTTTCTCCACCACCAACCACCAGAGCCACCAGTACAGAATTACGACTACCCATCGTCACAAGCTACTCCAAGCCCACGGCCTGTTACCGTGCACCATGTTGCTCATCAAGTTCACCATGAATCCCCTGCTCCTCAGTTTGGAACTGAAACCCATCACACCTCTCACTTGCCCTCTTCCTCTCCCCACAACTCTTACCTCTCGAACAAGCCCACTTTCAGAATCTTCTCAAAGGCCGACCCCAATTTATCTCTCAGCATCAGAGAGGGCAAGGTCATTCTTGCCCGATACCAACCAACCGATGACTTCCAGGTCACTAGTCTCTCTTCTCCTTCCCTCCATTTGATTTATTATTTCTCCTTGTGTGTGAATGTGATTGGATTTGCTAATTTCTGGATTGGATTGATTGCAGCGGTGGTATAAAGACGAGAAGTACAGCACACAAGTGAAGGACGAAGAGCGCTTCCCTTCCTTTGCTCTCATCAACAAAGCCACTGGCCACGCCCTCAAGCATTCCATCGGAGCCACTCAGCCTGTATGATTCTTGTTTCCAAAACTCTATAATTTGTTGAATGTTGTTGAAACTTGTCAAGATTCGCCTTTTTTTATGGTTCCATGTATTTTGTTTGCCATTGCTAGTAGTAATATTGAAGGTCTAGCGGTTGTTTAATATGTCACCATGAATACCCACCCCACTTGGACACTGTGTGGAGGGAAATCTTCAGAATTTCAAAGCCTCTCTCTTTTAAGTTTTTGTTTTTCCTGCCCAACATTTTTGTCTTTAATTGGTGTATGCCTTGCTCTGTGTTTTAGACTTGTAAAAGTACCAATTTCTATGAAAGAAAAAAAAGAAATTTATAAGTGGAAAAAAAAGTTTCTTCACAGTGCCCCCAGTCTTGTGCAAGTGCAAATTATATTTCTTGGATTCTAAAATTTTTCATTGCTTGGTATGGAGCCTAGAGATGCTATGAATTTTAAACTATCAATACTAAGTCTGTCTTGTTTCATGTTGCAGGTGCAGCTGAGACCTTATAATCCAGATGTTCTTGATGAGTCTCTGCTGTGGACTGAGAGTGCGGACTTAGGTGACGGTTTCAGAACTGTTAGGATGGTTAATAACATTCACCTTAATTTGGATGCTTTTCATGGTGACAAGAAATCTGGGGGTGTTCATGATGGCACTACCATAGTCCTGTGGAATAAAAATAAAGGAGATAACCAGAGATGGAAGATTGTACCTCACTGTAAGTTTTCTACATATAACTCGAAAAACCAAGCAATTTCCTTGCAAATTTTTCATTATGCTTACTTCCATCTTTGGATTTCTTAACGGTTTTCCCAAGCAATGTTATCTCTCATTAAGTCATAAGATTCCTAGTAACTAATTTCATTCCCTTTTAATGATGCTAAATGCAGGATCCTTTTGCAGTAATGCTGCCATGAGTTATTACAACATTGCGTGCTTAAAAAGGTATTAAGTTTGGAAGACTCCTCCTAGTTCTCATGGTGAGGGATTTGAGTTTTATGGTTTTAATGTGTGAAACTATTGATGTATGATTAAGTGTCAACTACTACAACTGTGGCTCATACGTATAATGTGTTAGCGAAAACAAAGAGTTGATTATGTATTATAATCTATCGAAATAATTATCTACTGTTTTTGAACAACTTGTTGCAATGCCCAAGTTTTTTCGCTGTCATTATTACTTTTTTCTTTACTTAGGATGCTTTTAGTCACACCTCGAGGTACCAATCATAAAGGCATAGGTTGATGTAGCGTGTAAAAGATAAGTATTGAATTCTTGAGGTGCGATTGCACTTGATTATGGATCACACTATAACAAATGTTCCTTAGGCCCGCCCAAGTGCATGTGCTTGGGTTGCCTAAATCTCTCCTAAACCAATGGTTCCCAAGGTTCGGTTGAACCACCACAACCAAGGTCTTGTGACTGAAAGAGTTTCCGAGGAACTCATGCAGACAGATCATTGAAATTTTCAGAAAATGGGTAGTGAAGATACGGGACTCGAGATGTTATTGAAATTTGATGCTTACCCATTTAGATTAGTAAATTTTTATGTTTATGGTTTTAGACTCTGTAAGGTATGAGAAGTTCTGGTGTTGAATCAAGAAAGATGATCTTACAATTACTGAGTGTCGGGTCTGTCTTTTCTTTGAATTCTTTTCGAGTGTATCATCCTTCGGGAATACTTTTCCCTTTTGAAGTCAATGTGGTAGAAAATTGCATTAGATGAAACCATGCTCTGGGATGTGTTCGTTTTCCATTTTACTTGAAAATCTATCTTAGTTACACGGTACTTCTGAAAAATATTATACAGAGATCTGCTTCTCCTAATTCTGTCTTTTGAATTGGGATAACGTACTGAAGACCGACTTTGAGCTCTGTTGTCATATCATATGCATGTAAAAAGCCTCGTACTTAACCAAAGTCGAGCTCAAAGAAATCTTGTTTATTCATAATTTAACAGCCACCATTAGTCGCTGTGTGTGGTTACACTGACAGCTACGAGCATCATCTATTTGTACATGATTGAATCCCAGAAAAAGATGCCTAAAACGAAACAGGATCGATAACTTAGGAGTGTTCCTGTACTCGTAAGAATTTGGACCCATACATACATGGCATGATCCATATCGGACCTAGACATTGGTCTGGACGTGGGCTAAAGTTGGATCTAGTTAAACTTGATGGCATTTGCTATTTCTCTCCTCTTTGTAATGTTGGAACAAGTCGTTAAGTGGATTTAGGGTAATTAAAACTTTCGTCTTTTCTTTGTTAGTAGCCTACATGTGAGCCTTACGTTTGAGGCTAAGATGGTCATGTCATCGTCCTCATTCATGACGCTCCCAATTCTAAAGCACAAACAGAATTATTCGATTGAAATCAAAGGTTTGTTCGTGTTTGAAAAGCCACGTCGATGGCTAAGAGAAGAGGATGGAGATGTCGCACCAAAATACTAAGATATTGCTGCAATCTTGATAGCTTTATGTGATTTTTCTGTTTTGAAAATGGTTTATTCGTAACCACCCGGTGAGGTCTTCTGCTTGAAATTTTTTTTCCTATTTTTCCAGTCGGCCTTCTCCTTAGTTGGGTTGGCTTAGAGTGGGGACAATTATAGTGGATATATAGGAGTTTATGTCTAGGGTTTTCAAAACGAAGAAGGCAACAAAAAAGAACCAAGTAGAGCAAATAAGAAAGCAAGAAGCCAATTAGGGTATGTTTGTTGCACCGGACTATCTCGGACTTAACTAGTTTCAAGGACTAAGCTGGATTGGCTTAGACTAGACTAAGTTGGATTGACTTAATGAAGCGTTTGGTGCAGTGCCGGACTAAGAAGCAGGATAATTTTTAAATAAAAATAAATAAATAAAATAAAAACCCCGTGGTATATAAGAAAATGTCCATGTTATTTGCTTCAACTTCAATTTCAACCTACATCAGAAGTTCAACCAAATTTTCCAGTTCTCAAATCCAACACCAAAAGTAGTAAAAACCAATCAAATTTTCAACCAAAATTAACAAGTATATACACTAAAATTACATAATTCAATCAAGTAAGGAAGTAACCATATTTTCAATTTCTATATCAAAACAGATCCAACTGATAGTCAAATATGATATCACCAACGAAAACTTCATTTGGGTTTCAAACATAATCCGAAAAATCAACCACGGTGTTGGGTTATTCCCAGAAACCAATTAAACCTGCAGATATATGAGCTTGGAGTCAACGCATGGCCGCCAACGCTGAAGAAGCTCTGATGGTCGCCAACGTATTTGGTGTGACAGAGGAAAAGAATCCCACTCAATCCAAGCTCATTCATCACCCACTTGGTTCATCAAAGTCATCATCCAGAATCCACCATTAGCTCAGCGGCTAAGAAAATTAAAAATCACCCAACAAAGCTTTTCTAAAAAGAGAAACGCTCTCACCAGGAGTTGCTTCACAGCCATGGCAATTGCGAGGAAGAAGAAGATGACTGAAAAGACGCAGTCGACGATGTAATCGATGGAGATGGCGCAATCATCGAGGTAATCGGCGAAGATGAAGCAGTTGACGAGTTCGTCGTCGGAGATAAGCTGTGCCCGAAGCCTGTGCCGTCGAAATAGAGGTCGAGGAGGTGAATCTAGCAGGACGAAGGGAAGTGCATAGCAAGTCCCATGGATTTTGGGGGGACTCATTAAACCCAGCTAGCGATGCATTTAGTGAATGCGAGTCCCAGTTAATCCCATTAAAACTAGTCCCGTATAAAAACAAACAAGGATTACACTAATATTTAATCTAATCCAATCCAATGAAGGTTAAGGAGGTCAAACAAACACCCCCTTAATTAATAAGCTGGTAGAACGAATCTTATTGCTTTTTGGGTTCCACATTCCGATGGAGGCAAAGGATGAAACGAGAATTTCATCATTCTGAATGGAGACCATAGAAGTGATGAAATGGAATGGGTTGAAATGAAAGGGATGAAATGACCATCTTATCCTCAAATGTAAGCTACACGTGCATGCTACTAACAGAGGAAAGACGAAAGTTTAAGTTTTGAGCATAAACCTAACAGATTTCACCAGAGGGGTTTAAATTCGATTTTTTTTACAAAAACTATCTTCCGAATACCTTATAACCACATGAACCATTTATCTGATTAGGCCTTCAAATCTTGTTGCCTAGTCATCAACACTCTTTTATATTTCTCATTTCTATAATATAAAAAAATAAAAAATAAATGGTTACAAACGACCCTTTTATCTCTAGAAAATCAGAAATGAATTTACTGCAACTCGGATTTTTTCTATTTTAGTGTTTACTTTGATTTTGACTCTGATTCCTTCAACTTAATATTAATGTAAACAAGTGCCCATTTGGCTACGCTTTCGAAAGTAGTTTGTAATTTTATCAAATATTGAAACAAATGTAAGACTACCTAGACATTTTTCTATTCTCCAATTATTTGACCTCCGTAGAATGTATCGATGTGGCAACTCCAATTTTTGTTCTTGTGTATTGATGAAAACCCGACATTGCTTCTAGTATAAAAAAAAGAAAAAAAAAGTTTAGCATGATCTCAAAACATTTTATTCATATTGGTATTCCATTTTACATTGCTACTAAACATGTTTTCAAGATTTTCGGTTTTAAAAAATCTTCATTGATTAAACTACCAAATAATCCAAATTATATTTCTCGTTTTTATTAATAAAAAAATTATTTAATAAAACATTATCAAACGAGTTCTTAGATTTTATACACTTAGGGTATTATTGTAATAGCCCGTCCCGAGATATTGGAATATTTTATGCTCGAGGACATTAATTGACGGAAATGCCCTTGAGCGTTGGGTGAGTGTTTGTGTTTTGGGTTAAGAAATTTGGCCAATTATATTAAGTCCTAAAAACAAAACTTGTCTTGATCTTGATTGGTGGCTTTTGGACCACACACACAAACCAACATATCATTCTCTCTCACTCTCCCGTACTCTTTCTCTCTCACTCTCGGACTCATACTCCCTCTCTCTGCAATTGTACGGATCACACCCAAAAACCAACCAATTCTCTCAGATCGAACTTCCAGTGACCATATCTGAGATCTTTGAAGGTCCATGAATTCATCTATGTCATTTTTGACATTTAAACCATAGAAAAACCCTAGATCCGAGAGGTCCGTCGAGGTACAGTACCATCGAGGTGATTTTCAAGGTTTCAAACCATATCAAGACTCCTAAAGGTATCTTCTCTTCCTCCTAAGTGTTTTGGATGAGTTTTGGCTAAGCGTAGACGTAAGGAAACCATGGAAATCGAACCTCCGAGGGTGGCACTGTTCACCAACTTTTAAGCCTGTGAGTTTCTTTAATTTTCAGGACCGTAGCAGGTTTAACGACCTTCCCACAATGCTCGGAGTACATCGTTGGCGAAAATTGGACGTCGGAAAGCTCAGATACGAAGAGTTGCAGAGGTCGCCGGAATTTCGAGCATGCTCCGGCGTGATTTCGGGGAATTTGAAGCTTCAAATAGGTATAACATGATTCTATGAACCCTAAGCTTCATTTTGGCGGCAATTTCGTAGAAAATGGATGAAAAACGAGTGAGTTATAAAGCTTTGAAAAATTATCCAGATTCCGACGACGGCGACGGTCGCCGGAGTCGAAGGAGGAAGACAGTGGGATATTCCGTTAAGTTTAACGGAATATTCTAACGGCGTTAAGTCACACCATTAAGTTTTGTTAAGGAACAGACGGAATATTCCTAACGGCATCAAAGGATTCCGTCCACTGTGCCTGCGCGTGGCCGCGCGTGTGGCCGTGCACTCGCCGACGCGCGGCGGCGCGTGAGACGTCAGAAAAATAATTTAAAAATATGGGGATGTTCGTGAGGTTGTGTAGATCACGGTGGTATATTCAAATACCAAAATTGAGCAATGTATGAGAAGTGATTACCTATTGTTGGTTATGTGCGTTAAATAACGTTTATTCGGTTATAGGTGAGGCCTATCTAGAGGAAGAGCGTCATCAATCGAGGCTCGGGGGTTGTGACCCTTCGACTTATCTGTGAGTGGGCTTTTGTTTCCGTAAATACCTATATAAATGAGATTTTTTTCCCAGAAAATCAATTAAGTGAAATGTGATATGAAATGCGATATGATATGCCATGCAAAGTATATATCTATTTTATTCATGCATTAGTAGCTGTATATAATGGTAATTGGTACGGTGGACGCACATGTAAGTATCAGGTGAGTATACATTGATGATAGAGAATGATTAATGAAACGATGATAATGTGAAATGTGTTGAAAGCTCATAAACCTGCACCCCGGTGTTAGTGCTCCCGCCCAGGGTCAGGGCATAGTCCTTCACGTGATGTTCACCTCCCGCACCGTACGCTCACCTTGGATCCAAGTTAGGTGCATAGTCCTGTCGTACAGACCACTATAGGTGGTTCCGACTCGTAGGTGACCCGCGATTAGCACACAGTCTTCACGTGATCGTAGCATTATAGCGTATTTATTTACACCCAGTCTTGTCGGTTAGACCACGTGAGGTGGTTCTGACTCGTGTGCAGGATATTTTTATATATGATGATGAGATATAATGAGATTGATTATGAGCTATAGTTCAGCCGAGCTGATCACTCGGTGGACATGTTATTATCTATGATGAGTTATTTCACCTAATATAGTTATGTGATTTGATGAGATATATTTGGCATGGCATATACCTTGCATATCACTACTTTTGACATGATTTTGAGTTATGAGTTGAGATGAGTATATATGTATATATGCTATTTTTCTGGGAAATTATACAGGTTTTACGGCGAGGGGTTAGAACCTTTGAAAAGAGAAAAGGTTTTGACAAGATTTGTTTTTGCCCACTCACGCGTTTTGTTTTTCGCCCCTCCAGGTTCTAGGTGGCAGTGCGTTGGTGGCCACGAGGGATCCAACGGTGTTCTGACAGAATTCACAAAAGTAGGATTCACCTTCGGGTGTTATATCTTAGTAATTGTCATTGACTGCAACTAGACGTTCCTATGGCTCTGAATGTGTATTTATATTTATCTTCTTAGCTTCCGCACTGTGCACATGGTTACGTCACTTTCACGTGACGGCCGTCACGCCCTCCTTGGGACGGGGTGTGTCAATTATTTTTTGGAGAAAATTTGAATCAGATGCCTCATTTTAAAACTTTTCTAGATTAAACATTTGTTACTTAAATATAATGCTATCCTTTTGATTAAACCCTATATTTCAGGTATATTCTTAATTCAAGTGTTTTTCAAGTTTATTTTAAATTCATTTTTATGTCAAAAATGAACTCAATAATTTTAATTAATTTATTGCTATTTTTACAGAATTTCATCTCTTCCTCAATTTAAGAATTCAACTACATGTAGTGAGGGTCGAGATTAATTTGATGAAATATAATAATCAAATATATATCTAAAATATTTAAGAACTTTAAACATATCTAAATTATTTGTCACTTTGTTTTATACAAAAATTGTTTATAACTTTTTCTTCATTATTGTACTATTGTCGTTAATGGTTATTTCTCATTCTTTATTTTCGTCTCTAGAAATTCAAGTATGTTTGAATTGAAATTTACCATGTACCAACACAATTTATTCTCAAATTGAAACATAACTATGCTAAATTAAAACGTAATCATACTGAATTAAATGTATGCTTACTAAATTGAAATGTACATAGCCGAATTGAAATGAACCATATTGGCTTGAAACATACCGATAGGTTTTAGTGTTACACATAACTTACCGTTAGGTTTTTACACACCAAAATTATGATAATATAAACATACTAGTAGCTTGGTATATATCTAAAAAAAATATAACATATCAAAAATACTAATTTGTACACAGTTTTTTATTTTTTTTACGCTATCACAGTTTTTTTATTTTTTTTAACAAAACCATCGCTTCTTTACACACCCACAATTCAACATTTGTTTTTGTCGTTATTATAGAAGTTTTTTTTTTTTTTTTCCTTTTGAAATATATTGAATTAAGGGGACATAAATTAACAATATCTTCTTTGGCAAGATTTTAGGAATTTGTTATATAAAGGATTTTGTAACAGCCCGTTCCGAGATGTTTGTATCAGGGATGTGAAATGACATTTTTACCCTTGCATCGGTGGTGACGTGTGTATGTATTTTGGGGCTTGTTTTGGAAATTGGGCTTGGTGGTGTGGCCATAATATGGTACACGTACACCCATACACACATACACCATATATCTCTCTCTCTCTTCCTTTCTCTTTCCTCTCTCGAATTTTTCTTCCGTTTAGCCTCAAACGTACGGACGTTGTTGTTGTGGGTGATTTTGGTGCAGATCGAAGTCGTTCTTGCTGGATTCGTGACCCTGGTAAGTTCACAATCACTCATATACCTTTGGTTTAACTTGAAACCTTCGAAAACAAAGGTTTCCCGTGAGTAGATCTAATGGTACTGTTCATGTACTTTTAATCTAGGGAGTTTTAGGACATTCTAAGATCACAGGGAGCCTTAGAATGTTCTTGTGAAGCTCGGAGGACAAAATTGGAGGTTTTTGGACGTCGGGATCACGAGTTCCGAGTTTGGCCGAAATTCGTGATTTTGCTCCGACGATTTTTCGTCGTGTCTTGGGTTTAAAAGAGGTATAGACTTGTTCCTCTAGTCCTAAGCTTCATTTTGGTGTTAATTTCGTGAAATTTGGTTGAAAAATGAGTGAGAAATCAAGGTTGGAAGTTTTACGCAGTTTTCGGCGACGCAGTGGCGCTAGCGCCGGTCGCCGGTGAACTGGCGAAGAAGATGACGGAATATTCCGTCAACTTTGACAGAATATTCCTAACGGAGGTAACGGCGTCAGGTTAAAGTTAATGGAATATTCTGGAGATTTAAATGAATATTCCCTAACGGCGTTAGGGTTTCCGTCAGCATGCATGGCACGTGGCTGTGCATGGGCGACGCGTGTTGCTGTGCCTTGGCCGGTGCGTGGGGCTTCAGAATTTTTTTCTAAAAATATGGGGGTGTTCTTGGGTTTGAGTAGAGCATGTTGGTATATTCAAACACCCCAATTGAGCAATGTATGAGAAGTTATTACCTAAGTTTGGTTATGTGCGTATTTAACGATTGTATAGTTGTTTCGCATATAGGTGAGATTTATCCTGAGGACGAGCGCAGCCACGCAAGGCTTAGGGGCTACGATCCGTCTACTTATCAGTGAGTAGGCTTTTGTCGCTGGTTATGTTATTTTAGTACTTATCATCTTTATATATTTTTCCGCACTGCGCACATGGCTATGTCACGCTCACGTGACGGCCAGCATGCCTCGATCTCGGTCGGGGTGTGTCAGTTTGGTATCAGAGCCTAGGTTTGGCAGTCCTGTATATTTGGTGAATATTCTAATTATCTTGGTGTCTCATGTCAAAATTATGCCGCCTCGACGAGAGCCACGTCCAATTTCTGAGCCTAGTTTCCCTTATATAGCTTAGTTAGGGGAAGCTATCGCTAATGTTATTCAGTCGACGTTTCGACCTCCTCAGATGTCCCCTCTGGAAACTGTTTATAATTTGAAGTTGAATACTTTTGTGGGTAATGAGGGGCACGAGGGTGCTGAGAAATGGTGGAATCATGTTGATAAGACCTTTAGACTGATGCAGAGTCAGGGGAGTTTACCTGCAGACAGGTGGGTTGAGACGGCCTCATGGTTTTTGGGTAAGGAACCAGCGTCTTGGTGGGAACAGTTGGCTGAGGAGTTGTCCCGAGAGGAAGCTGGGGATTGGGAAGTATTTAAGCGGTTATTCCATAAGAGATTTATTACTCCTACATACATCGACAGTAAGAAACATGAATTTACGAATTTAAAGTAGAAGAAGATATCCGCGAATGATTATTACAAGAAGTTTACAGACTTATCCAGATACCATCCTGAGATGGCAATGAATCTAGTAGAGATGCTTCGTCGATTCAAGTTGGGTACTCGTAAGAAGTGGCGTACTTTGGCTACCGGGATCCCATGTTCGACCTATCATGGGTTTTATGTGATTCTGCTACAGATTGAAGATTCTAATAACTTGCCTAATGATAGTGATGAGGAAGAAGAAAAAGATGATTCAAAGAAGAATGAAAAAGGTAAAGGTCAAGTACCATAGGGGCCCAGAAAGACGCAAAGTTTTAAGAGGAGCAGGACTAGCTCGAGTTCATCTAGTGGATGATTTATTTCCACAAGCCAGCGCAGAGGTGGTAGGTTTGTTGGTGGGCTACGTTTTCAAAGGCAGAGGGATGTTGGTGGTTCTGGTGGTACAGGATTACCTTTTTGTCGGAGGTGTAATAGCCGACATGCAGGCGAGTGTAGGCAGGGTACTCGAGGATGTTTTACCTGTGGACAGTTTGGTCATCGAGCAGCTAATTGCCCGCAAGGTTAGCAGAGACCACAGATGCCTTCTTTTCCAGCACCAATGCCGAGTTAGCAGGCTCCAGCATCGAGTGGTTATGGTCAGCCGAGTCGAGTGAGCACTTATCATTATCAGGGTGATGTTGTTCCATATCCAGCAGTGCCGTATCCCTATTCCCAGGATCCATATTTTTCGAGTGGCTATCAGAGTGAATATCCTCAGTATTCTGGAGGATATGCTTCGTATCTATCCTATCCAGCAGGTGGATCACAGTGGTACTCGGGAGTACAGCCACAGCAAGGTGAGGTTACCTCGAGCAGCACAAGTACTTCAAGACAGCCTAGTCATTTTGGACAGAGTCGTGGTGCATCAGGGCGTAGTGGTTAGTCTAGCAGAGGACGAGGAAGACGTCAGCAGACCCAAGGTCGTATTCACAATCTTTCAGTGCAGGACGCTCAGAACAACCCTGATTTGATAATGGGTACGTTAAATGTTCTTGGACATTTTGCTAAAGTATTGATTGACTGTGGTGCTACCCATTGGATTATTTCTCATACATTTGCTCAATTGACGCAACCTAATCCCACACTTCTTGGATATGAGATGGAGTTTTTTATGCCTAGAGGTGAGACGTGCCAGGTAGGATGAATGTATCCAGGATGCCTTGTGTTAGTGCATGATGTAGTTATGCCCGCTAACCTTATTCCGTTAGATCTTGCTGAGTTTGATGTTATTTTGGGCACTGATTGGTTACATTATAATCGAGCTAATATTGACTGCTATGAGAAGAAAGTTACGTTTCTACGGCCGGATTTACCGATGGTTACATTGGTTGGTGAGCCTAGTGGCGTGAGGTATGGTATTATTTCAGCTGTGAGAGCCAAGAAATTGTTACAGAAGGGTTGTCAGGGGTATCTAGCACACATGGTACTGAGTGATGATGTTTTTAGTAGGGTGGAGGATGTCAGAGTGGTTAGACATTTTCCTGATGTTTTTCCTGATGATTTACCGGGTTTGCCGCTAGATCGAGATGTTGAGTTCACCATTGATTTGTTACCAGGTAATGACCCTATATCTTTGACTCCCTATCGGATGGCTCATGCTGAGTTAAGGGAATTGAAAATTCAGCTACATGAATTATTAGATAAAGGTTTTATTCAGCCGAGTATTTCACCTTGGGGAGCTCCAGTCTCATTCGTACGGAAGAAAGATGATACTCTGAGGTTGTGTATAGATTATCGGCAATTAAATCGGGTAACGATTAAAAACCGTTACTCATTGCCGCGTATCGATGATTTATTTGTTCAGCTGCGATGAGCTTGCGTGTTTTCAAAGATTGACTTGAGGTCTGGGTATTATCAGCTGAAGATTAGGAATGATGATGTCCCTAAAACGGCATTTCGAACCCGTTATGATCACTATGAGTTTTTAGTAAAGCCATTTGGGTTGACTAACGCACCTGCTGCTTTCATGGATTTGATGAACAGAGTATTTAAGCAGTACTTAGATCGATTTGTCATTGTTTTTATCGATGACATCTTGGTTTATTCTAAGTCTAAAGCAGATCACGTACGACATCTTAGTTTGGTGCTGAAGAAGTTGAGGGAGTATAGACTTTATACTAAGTTCAGTAAATGCCAATTCTGGTTGAATTAGGTGGCATTTTTGGGACACGTCATTTTAGCTCAGGGTATTCAGGTAGATCCCCATAAAGTGGCAGCATTAGAGAATTAGGAGCAACCACGAACCGTTTCTGAGGTACGTAGTTTCTTGGGTTTAGTAGGATACTACAGACGGTTTGTTCGGGCTTTTTCAGAGATTGCCTTGCCATTCAGTAAGTTAACCAGGAAAAATGTTAAATTTGAGTGGGATGATAGTTGTGAGCGGAGTTTCCAGCAGTTGAAATATTGTCTTACTCAGGTACCAGTGTTAGCACTTCCTGACGACAGTGGTAATTTTGAGATTTATAGTGATGCTTCATTAAATGGTTTGGGCTGCGTATTGATGCAACATGGCATAGTGATTACATATGATTCAAGACAATTAAAGCCGCATGAAAGGAATTATCCTACTCATGATTTGGAGTTGGCGGCGATTGTTTTTGCATTGAAAATCTGGAGGCATTATCTTTATGGTGAGAAATGTAAGATTTTCACAGACCATAAGAGTCTCCAGTATTTGTTTACCCAGAGAGATTTGAATCTTCGTCAGCGGAGGTGGATAGAGCTGCTGAGTGATTATGATTGCACGATTTAATATTATCCAGGTCGTGCGAATGTAGTAGCTGATGCTTTTAGTCGGAAATCTCAGGGCAGAATTAATGATATTCATGCGAGCCGTGTTCCCATTTTGGCAGAGTTGAGATCGACTGGAGTGAAGCTAGTCTTGGAGAAATCAGAGACTAACGATCGAGAAGATGCTTTACTTGCTCATTTTCAAGTTAGGCCAATCTTGATTGATCGGATACTCGAGGCACAGATGGAAGATGACGAGATTCAAAAATTAATTCAATTAAGAAATGATGGGAAAAAGAAAGATCTTCGGATTCGAGAAACTGATGGCATGCTCATGCAAGCATGTAGGATGTACGAACCGAATAATGCAGAGTTAGAGAAGGTTATTCTCGACGAGGCGCATATTTCGGCTTATGCTATGCATCCGTTAAGCACTAAAATGTATCATACCATTCGACCATTTTCTTATTGGCCAGGTATGAAAAGAGAAATTGCTGAGTATGTGAGTAGATGTATTGTTTGCCAGCAAGTTAAAGCCGAGAGAAAGAAGCCGTTTGGTCGGATGCAACCACTTCCTATTCCACAGTGGAAATGGGAAGATATTACTATGGATTTCATGTATAAACTTCCTCGTACAAGGAATGGTTATGATGGAGTTTGGGTAATTGTTGATCGACTTACTAAGTCAGCACATTTCATTCCAGTTCGAGAAAAGTTTTCCTTAAATCGGTTAGCTGAACTTTTTATCTCAAAGATTGTTAAGTATCATGGTGTGCCAGTCAACATTGTTTCAGATCGAGACCCGAGGTTTACATCTAAATTCTGAACAGCATTCCATGAAGCTCTGGGTTCGAGATTATTGTATAGTACTGCATATCATCCTCAAACTGATGGACAGTCTGAGAGGACTATTCAGACACTAGAGGATATGTTGAGATCTTCTGTTTTGCAGTTTGGTGATGCATGGTATACACGTTTGGACCTGATGGAATTTGCCTACAATAACAGTTATCACTCAAGGATTGGTATGTCACCATTCGAGGCATTATATGGTAAATCATGTCGAACACCATTGTGTTGGTCTGAGGTCGGAGAAAGAATTTTAGAGGGCCCAGAGATAGTGGACGAGACTACAGGAAATATTCAGGTGATTAAATCTAATCTGAAAGTGGCCCAAGATCGTCAGAAAAGTTTAGCTGATTGACATGCTACTAATCGGACATATAATGTAAGTGATTGGGTTTTCTTCAAGTTATCACCATGGAAATGTGTTGTAAGGTTCGGAAAGAAAGGGAAATTAAGTCCCAGGTATATCGGACCGTATCAGATTACGGAGTGGATTGGCGAAGTAGCTTATAGACTTGATTTGCCTCCGGAGTTGTCCAGAGTACATAATGTGTTTCATGTGTTGATGCTTCGCCATTATATTTCAGATCCATCGCATGTATTGCCTCCGCAGCAGTTAGAGATTAATCCTGATTTGTCTTACGATGATGAGCCAGTTACTATACTGGATTGGAAAGATAAGATTCTAAGGAACAAGACAGTGCGTTTAGTGAAAGTTTTATGGAGGAATCACTTAGTAGAGGAAGCAACCTGGGAGACAAAAGAGCGGATGAAAGAGTTGTACCCCCGATTATTTTCTGAGTTTTAGTGGATTGTACCTGTTATGTAAATTTCGGGGACGTAATTTTATTAAGGTGGGTAGATTGTAACAGCCCGTTCCAAGATGTTTGTATCAGGGACGTGAAATGACATTTTTACCCCTGCATTGGTGGTGACGTGTGAATGTATTTTGGGGCTTGTTTTGGAAATTGGGCTTGGTGGTGTGGCCATAATATGGTACACGTACACCCATACACACATACACCATATCTCTCTCTCTCTTCCTTTCTCTCTCCTCTCTCGAATTTTTCTTCCGTTTAGCCTCAAACGTACGGACGCCGTGGTTGTGGGTGATTTTGGCATAGATTGAAGTCATTCTTGCTGGATTCGTGACCCTGGTAAGTTCACAATCACTCATATACCTTTGGTTTAACTTGAAACCTTCAAAAACAAAGGTTTCCAGTGAGTAGATCTAATGGTACTGTTCATGTACTTTTAATCTAGGGAGTTTTAGGACATTCTAAGATCACCGGGAGCCTTAAAATGTTCTTGTGAAGCTCAAAGGACAAAATTGGAGGTTTTTGGATGTCGGGATTGCGAGTTCTAAGTTTAGCCGAAATTCGTGATTTTGCTCTGACGATTTTCCGTCGTGTTTTGGGTTTAAAAAATGTATAAACTTGTTCCTCTAGTCTTAAGCTTCATTTTGGTGTTAATTTCATGAAATTTGGTTGAAAAATGAGTGAGAAATCAAGGTTAAAAGTTTTACCCAGTTTCCGGCGACCCACTGGCACCGGCGCCGGTCGCCGATGAATTGGTGAAGAAGATGACCGAATATTCCTAACGAAGGTAACGGCGTCAGGTTAAAGTTAACAGAATATTCTGGAGATTTAATGGAATATTCCCTAACGAGGTTAGGGTTTTCGTCAACATGAATGGCACGTGGCCACGCATGGGCGGCGCGTGTTGCCGTGCCTTGGCCGGCGCATGGGGCTTCTGAAAATTTTTCTAAAAATATGGGGGTGTTCGTGGGTTTGAGTAGAGCATGTTGATATATTCAAACACCCCAATTGAGCAATGTATGAGAAGTTATTACCTAAGTTTGGTTATGTTCGTATTTAACGATTGTATAGTTGTTTCGCATATAGGTGAGATTTATCCTGAGGACGAGCGCAGCCACGCAAGGCTTAGGGGCTACGATCCGTCTACTTATCAGTGAGTAGGCTTTTGTTTTCAATATATATATATATATATATATATATATATATATATATATATATATATATATACACACACACACTTGGCTGATTCCCAGAAATACGTTTGGAATGATTTTATGAAATTGAATGCCATGTCGAATGCCATATATATTTATTGCTATGTTTATGCGATTATATGTTGCGGCACTGTGGACGCCAGGTGAGTATGTATTTTCGTTATGATGATTATGATGATATCGGTGAGATTAGCAGATGGATCATTTACCTACACATCGGGGTTTGTGCTCCGCCAGAGTAGGGCTTAGCTTTCACGTGATCGTTCACCTCCCGCACCGTACCCTCACCTTGGATCCAAGGCAGGTGCCAGCCTATCGTACAGACCACTATAGGGGGTTCCGACTTGTAGGTGACCCGCGATTCGTCGCCAGCCTTCACGTGATCGTAGCACAGAGCGTCTTTATATACCCAGCTTGTCATACAGACCACTACAGGTGGTTCCGACTTGGGTGCAGGTTATTGATTGAGAGTTTGGATTGAGGATTTATTTGAGGAGCCATAGATTCAGCCGTACAGGTCACGATAGGTGACTCCGGCTGACTTATATGCATTGCCGGCATGTTATGCATTGAGATATCACCTGATTGACTTTGATGATATTTGTTGCATGCTTTGATATTGGATATGGTTTATTCGGACTGGCAATATTTGAATGTTGGTTTTCGGTATGAGTACGTATATATTTTTCTAGGAAGTAGATATGTTTTACGGAGAGGGGTTATAACTTTTATATCGAAGTGATTTTGGAAAAGCTTTGTTTTTGCCCACTCACGCTTTTGTTTTGCGCCCCTCCGGTATTAGATAGCATTGGTGGCAAGCGAGGTTTCAAGGCAAATATGACATTGCACTATCCATGTAAATATTATGGTTATTCTGTTAAGTCATTCTGGACTGCACTTAGGATGCTCGAACCTTGTAAATTATGTTTTTATCCTTCACACTTTCCAATGATCTTTTATCGCTGGTTATGTTATTTTAGTACTTATCATCTTTATATATTTTTCCGCACTGCGCACATGGCTACGTCACGCTCATGTGATGGCCAGCATGTCTCGATCTCGGTCGGGGTGTGTCAGATTTAATTAGTAGATTAATTATAATGACAATTTGTGTAATTTGAGATTAATTAATAAATTAATTAAAATTGTAAAAAAATAGTTTGATCAAATCTCTAAAAGTCTTAGTTGTTTGGTCGAAGAAATTCGAAAACTAAGCATCTAGATCAATGCCCCCCTTTTTTTTTACCAAAAATTGCTTCAGTTATATTTAAGTAAAAAAGTGTGGGGAAAATAAAATATTTACCATATTTCAAAAGCAATGGCCTCTTGACAACAACTTTTAAAATGAGCATGTAAGTTGTTTTTAAAGATGCTTTCATAAAAAATGGAGTTGAACTTTTAATGAATATTTTCAATTTCCTGTAATACCCTCATTTGTTTTTAAAAATGACATTATTTAACCTTCAATACACGTTTTATCATGTGGAGAACAAAATGACTATCACAACCTACCACTACAAACACTAACCTTACACCACCATTCGACATTACCATCACCGCAACTGCCACCACAACCACAACTGCTACTACAATCGACATCCCTACCAACACTGTTACCTCTACACCTCAACTACCACACCTTGTCAAAAACCGTCATTGCTTTTGGGCAACAAACAAAAAAAAAAAGAAGATAAGTTTGGTAAGACCTCAAAACATTTCATTCATATTGTTTATTCCATTTTCATACGTTGCTACCACACATGATTTCAAGATTTTTGGTTTTAGAAAATCTTTATTGATTAAATTACCAAATTCATTCTAGATTTTGAAAATGCAAAATTATATATCTCGCTTTGTTTTTTTCAAGAAAGTTATGTTATGGAACCTTACCAAATGAGCTCTTAGATTTTATATACGTATCACATGACTTGCAATACAAGTAATCCATCTTCAACAAGAACTTAACCTATTTAACCACGTTCGGGCTGTAGTTGGGCCTCCCGACTTGAGAGACACGACTCATACGACTATGGCTTTCCCAGTTAGCCTTTGGAAGAATTCTTGTAATCCGGACTTAGGATGCTATGTGGCAATATTCTAAAATAGTGGGATCACAATTACATATCAAATCATCATCCAAGTTGAGTTGAACTTAAGACCTCATACTTAAAAGTCGAATTAGACAACTATTCAATTTTAAATTTATGATTGTCCATGACTCGACTATGTATCTCTTTAGTTTAGATTTACACAAAGTTTTCAAACTTAAAACTGAAAAACCAAATTACTATATCACTTTTGTTAAGCTATGTAAGAATTAAGATGATGAACTTTTTCATGGTAAGGACCTAGGCAGAGAGGTTTCTTAATATCATTGGCATTGTTGTTGATGTTATAGTCCGTTAGAACATCTTTAACAGTTTTGTTAAATTTTTGCTAGTTTAGCAGGTCAACAATGCCAAAAAATTACTTTATTAATCTCTTTAATTTTTCATCTCCAACAACACTTTAATTTAACAAACATGCTTTGAATATTTTCTTATCAATCATTTTAAAAAGAAAAATTACTTTATTAATCTCTTTAATTTTTCATCTCCAACAAATTTCCGCCTTGAAATGAGTTGAAGAAAACCTACACACACAAAGAAAATAGACAAATGGAGTTAGACTAACACCAGTATGGTGTTAGCCAAGGGGCATTCAATGCCTAAGTCAGAAAGATTATAGAAAGTAATAAGAGTGTGATGGTAGATCTTGATTACAGAAATAAGGTGGTTGGCTATGGCTATTTATAGAGAACTGAGGAGTTAACCCTAGCGTCCAGGTTCGTTGAACCTATTAGCAGAGTGTTACCTAGTCTTTAGATTGATTGAGAAATATTCCTCTGATACTCATGGAATATGATTCGGAGAGTCTTGGCCTACTATCTCCAATCGAATGAGAGCTAGAGGGCTCTCTTTAGCCCTATAGTCCTCTAAGAAATTAATATTTTAATTAACAGTGTCAGGCCATATTTCTTACCATCTCCAATCGAGGGGGCCAAAGGGACATAGGCCAAACAAAGGCTTGTGACAAAAAACCATCTCCAACCGAATAGGCCAAACATAATTTATTATTTTAATTGAATTAATATGATTACTTAAATTAAACTACGTCAATAATTTTTCAAGATGTAATCTCAATAATTTTTCGGATAGGATTTTCGAGTGACAGGTGTTGCTAAAGTGCGTAACTCTCAATATTTCTTATCTATGTAATCTCAATAATTTTTCGGATAAGATTTCAAGTGCCACGCGTCGAGATGTAATTGGTTGTGCAAATTTTAAATAGGATTCTTATCTGCGTGGCACTTCTTATCTTTAGCTTCCAATGTCCATAAATAGGGTGGATATTGGGGTATAATTCACACACCTTCATCTTTGCCCTCTCCAATATCTCTTCAATTCAAGTTTGCAATGAATTCCAACTTTGGATCCTCTTCACATTCCAATTGGGAGTCCTCATCTAATTCTCAATTAGAAGATAAATGGGTGTAAATGAGACGAGAAGATGAGGAGTCCGATGAAGAAGATGAAGCATGGCGTAACACAACATATATGGCAGCAATGGCTGGGGTCATGACGTGTGAGGCAACTAAAGAACAACCTCAATGGGGTGGTTCTGTTGCTGGTCGTTCTTACAAACCACAAAATAAAAAGATGTCACATGAGACTCTAATGAACAACTACTTCAACCCTAACTCGGTGTACACCGAAAAGGATTTCAGACGTCGCTTCCGGATGAGGTGTCATGTCTTCGAACGTTTACTTCATGATGTTAAACATGTCAATCCATACTTTCGACAGAAGCTAGACAGAGCAGGCCGCCCTGGTTTCTCACCTCATCGAAAGGTTACTATTGCACTCTGAATGCTAACCTATGCCTCCCCAGCTGATACAATGGATGATACATATGGTATGTCTGAGTCTACATGCCTTGATAATCTTGCTGAATTCGGTCACACAATTGTTCAGATTTACAAAGAGGGGTACCTCCGTGAACCAAATCAAGCGGATCTGGATCGGCTCCTTCATAAAGCTGAATACCGTGGCTTTCCGGATAAGGTCATTAGATTGCATGCATTGACAGTGGAAGAACTGTCCCACCGGATGGCAATGAGGCTTTAGCGGAAGATCGAGAAAGTCAATTATTGTGTTAGAGGTGGTTGCCTCGTTTGACACATGGATCTGGCATGCTTTCTTTGGAATCCCAAGATCCCAAAATGACTTTACAGTACTTGGGCGTTCACCCCTCTTCAATAACCTGACGGAGGGTAAAACACCTCAACTTGACTACTACATCAACGGGCATCTATACAATATGGGGTATTACTTGGCAAATGGCATCTACTCGAAGTGGGTGACACTTGTCCAAGCAATTGGAAAGCCTGTGGATGACGCCCAGAGGTTGTTTACCTTACACCAAGAGGCATACCGGAAAGATGTTGAGAGAGTTTTCGATATTCTACAAGTACAATGGAAGATCATTAAGGAATCGGCAAGAGGGTGGAGTCGAGATAAATTGAACTCCATCATGATGTTGTGCATCATATTACAGAACATGATTGTGGAGGATTGACGAGATGGCTATATTGATGGAGAGTTTGATGACAACCAAGATGATCCAAATAGGTCAAGGAAGGCTCGTGTAAAAATATATGATTTGCCTTTGGATCCAAGAACTAGTAATATCTCTTTAAATGAGTACATAAGGTGTCATAGGATGATATGTTCGCATGCCACAAACAAGTACCTACAACAGGATCTTATTGCACATCTTTGGGCCAAAAGAAGCGTGGAGTAGGTGTTTTAGTTTTATGTTGTTAAATGTTTTTTTAATGTTATTTATGTTTCATGTTGTTTAAATTTGAATAACTCTCTCAAGTAGTACTAGAGTGGAGATTGTGTTATTTAATGTTGTTTAATGTTGTTTAATTTTGTTTAATGTTGTTTAATGTTGTTTAATGGCTTAGGTAGTCATAGGAAAAAAATTGTCTGAAAAGAAAAAAATCAAATCCAACGGTAACCTGAAGTCAGCTAAACGTTGCTAGCTGGCATCATGCTGATGCCAAGTAATCGTTGGCATTTGAATTTTGAGCCTGCCCGGGGTTAGCTGGCTGGCTGGATTAGGCCAGCCGGTTGGCCTGATTTCCCATTTTTGGCATGGTGGGACCCTCGAGCTCTTTGGCCTAGCCTTCGGTTGGAGACGATTTTCGTGTCATTTCGAGCTATTTTTAGCCCTATAGCCCTTTAGCTGGGTCGATTGGAGATGGCCTAAGAGACTGATAAGCAAGCTCATTTCATATCAAGGTAATCTGCGTAGATCGCGTGGTGATCAACTTGGACCGTTGGCGATGATTTGGGTTGGGATGTGTGTTGATTGTGGGCTTCTAAGGCCTTCGTAGAGAATGTGGGCCCATTTGTCAGGGTTTTGACTAACGATCTGCGTATTATATCAAGGATAGAGTACTCATATTTGATAAGTTATGCACGTGACGTGTTTTCATTGTCAAGATATTTTATGTTCCCGCATACAGTGACTCTACAACTCTATTTTACAGCTTCTCTCGGAGATACTCTTTGTCTAATATAGTTGGGGCAATTAGGCATGTAGGCTATAAGTGTTTTGTTTGGAGAGAGAGAGAGAGAGAGAGAGTTGGGTAATGCTAGGGAAACCATCTAGTTAAATCATATTTTGTAAACCATATGACGTGGTTGTTGATGACTGAATTATCACTTAAGTGTTGATTAACATGTTTATTTCCTACTGGTGACACATCACATAATTTACAAATTTGGTGTCAGTCTACATTGCATTATCAAGACAAAAAAAAAGTCAGTATTTTAATTAATTAAACATTTCTAAGCTTCCTTGTAATAGGCTTTGCTAAAGAGGTTTTGACTAGTTTTTATGAATTCTTTAATGGTTAAGTTGCTGACCTCATGTCCCCCATGACATATTGTATTTTTCTTGTTTATCAATAAATTCTCTTCAAAAGTCCCTTCTCATGATAGCAATGCTTAAGTGTGATAGTCTTTGCGGCCAAATTTAATTACAAAAAAAAAAAAAAAAAAAAAAAGAAAGACATTATTAATGAATCAAAATGCCACATTAAATTCTTAATCAGCAACTTATATAATAAACGATCAATTTCCCTTATCTTAATCCAACTATATTATATTATATCCAAAGTTTGTTTTTTCTATTTGTTTTCCCCTCTTAACTCAACTGAATGAGATAGATATGGGTGGATTTGTCATCCCCTCTCTGTCTGAATGAAAGCCAACTGTCCGATTCCGTGAAACAAATAGGTATAATTAAGAAAGATGACAAGGACAAGGGCAAGGGGTGATGATGATCGAGCTTACATTTTCATAAGTAAAGGTAATTACTAATTAATAATATTAGTATGTGATGTTGATGCAGATCGCACTTGCCTAACCGATCATAGAAATTGGTTAGGGTTTAAGATTGGCCATATGGCCCAAGCATGTAAATTCTCAAATCTCAAGTTGTACATATTTATGAGTTACATACCCTAATAATTGTAACCAACTTGGTTGTGCACAAGCAATTAAAATTGTTGATCATGGAATAGAGAGAGATAATGTGTCGTCACAAAATGTCAACTAAATGTATGGGAATTGTAGGTTTTGCATTGCAGTTTCGTTGGTTGTACAAAAGTCAATACGAGAGAGAGAGAAAGATAGATTGGCAAACGCAAAACAAGGTTGCAGCACTTTCTCAAGCCTTGTATTCCAATCCAATATATTCGAGGAAATACGTATTCCCTCCTACTAGTAATAAAAATATTCAACTGCCAATTATATTAAGGTTTGGTGGGCCCACGCCTGCGCGTTTGAACGTTTCTTCTTCTTCGGGTTTAAAGTAATTTTATTTTCTTTAGAAGATTATTAAAGTGATTTAATCTGCCGGAATTATGACTATTGACGACTCGATGAGGTGGCAGTAGAAGAAACTCTGGGCCTCAGGCTAAACAGAGACTGGGACATCGGTTAACGAATTCATTACTTTTAGAAAGAGGATTTTCTTCGGGTTTACTTTGTGCAAATTTTAAGAATTTTTATATCTTAGTCAATCATTGTATTTCACGTTATTAGTTTTCGTCAGATACTATTTATATTTAAACTTAAATAAAAAAATCAAATAATTTCTTATTATACACAATGAATGGCTAGGATCCCCACAAGTGGATCTTGATGAGATCCAATCCCCTTAATTCGGAGAATTTGTTCTGATAAAATAAAAATATATCCAGCTCAGCATGGAAAAAAAAATTCAAGCGGAGAGGATATCAACACGTGGGGTGGGATGGGATGTATTTGGTTGGCCACCAGTCCCTCTAACTATACTTTAATGCAAACTTAAAGTGTTTCTAAATAATTGAATGCGCATTGAAAAAATATTTTAGAATAAAAAAGTATTTAAAATTTTCTCCTCACACAAAGCGTTTTAAGTGCTTTTAAAGATTTACTTGCATTATTTTTAAAAATTATTTCTAAAAATATCCAAAAGCACTTTAACCATTTTAAAAAACTCACAAACAAACACAAAATTTCATAAAACCAATTTTATAAAACCTAAAATTTTTAACCCAGAAATAGTTTTTCTACTCCAACCCTTATAAGTTAAATTTTTAGTCTGGAATTATTAAAAAATGAATTTAAGATAATTTTTTTCTCAAAGTAACTTTAAAAAAAAAAAAATTATGTAGACTATCCTAATTTAATTTTATGAACATTTTAACCTAAAAAATATTTAAATTTCCGATAAATATTGAACAATCACTAAATCGACACTATAAAACTCGTGAAACACTATGAATGAATATAAAACCCATGAAAGAATTGTTTTTAATTATTTTACCTGTTGAATTTAAATTTGGACTATTATAGTTGATCAGATTAGATTTTAGCCATTGAATTTAATGAATTTATAAATATAAAAAAAAAATACACATATATGGTGAGCCAGTGCACTAACTCAAGGGGAATTCTAGCTTAAATTGCCCCAAAAATGAGTTGTGGGTTAAAACACATATTTGGCCCAAAAGTTGGAGCAAAATGGGGTAGGTTTAGATATTAAAATTTGAGTTTACTCCAAAGGTTAGAGTAGGCCTAATTGTATGGGCATTGATCGTCTTTGATTAATTTTTTGTAATTGTAATGGTGAAATGCTAATAATAAGAGTAATGATAATGAGACTAAATTTGTAGACAAAATTTGTAAACTAAACGACATAGAAGCTTATGATTAGATTATTACTTAAGCTTTGATAAACGTGTTCATTTCTAATAGTGACACATAATTTATTTTGCAAATTTTATTTACAAATTTAGTCTCGCTATCATTACCTTTCGTAACTTAAAGACGTATTTCATTTGAAACCACTGGTTAGTTGGGGGCTAGTTGCATTTTCGATGCAAGTGCTAATTTTGATACAATCTCAATCATACAAGAACATAAGACACCAGCAAACGAGGCGATGTTTAGTTTTGCAAAAGCCGGCTGATTTTCTCTGTCGGCAGTAATCTTTATTTATTTTATTTTATTTTTACATTTTCTTTAATCATATTTCATTTGGCTTCTTTTTCAGTTTTTTGAAAATATGGATAACTTGTGGTAAATTACGATTATCCACTTCTTTCAGGTTTAGAAAGATTACAGGGAATTTCACCATGCTTGTGGTCACAGTCAAGCAGATTCACCTGCTCGAAGCATTAAATCCGCGACCTCCCACATTCTTTTTATTTATTGGGCCGATAAAAATGTTTATCGTGTTGGAAAACAAACTTTGTAAGGATATATAAGGAGTTGAGTTACTTTTTATATCATCAATTAATTTTGTGTTTGAACATTAACATTCTTCGTAGTATCATAATCAAATTGTCTATTGTGTGAAGCTCAATGCTTATAGATGCTCACTTGATTTATGTTGTTCATGTGTTTGACTTAAAAAATTGCCACATTAATAGGTTATGTGAAACTATGAGGGACAAAGTCTCATATAGATGATGGACTAAACCTTGCAATGGTTTAGAAGGAGTTGAGCTACTCCTCTTATTGTCATTGGTTTTATAAAGGAACCTCAATAGTATCAGAGCATAGGCTAGCTAGCTATCACACGTGTTTCACGTCACTCAATTTATGTTGTTTACGCGTTTGACTTAAAAATTTATCAAACGTGAAGGGACGTATGCAAATATGAAAAAGCAGTCTCCGATGATGAACTACACCTTGCAATGCAAAAGAGGTTTAAGCGAATGTTTTTTAATCTTTGAAACTTTTAAGCCATATTTGATTTGATAAAATAGGTTTTGTGGCATTTGTCACCATTAATTAAGTTCCATCAGCCACCCTTTCTTTTCTTGCTGAAAGAAAAAAAAAACGCCAAATCCAGTTAAAATGTTGCTTATCAGATTTAGTCAGTGGGATGCATTGCTACTTTGAAGTGTTGAGACAAATACATGAAAATAGAGTATTAAATTCAATTTATACTAATAGTTGTTCCAATTTAATTCGTTTCGCTTTTCTTGTAAAGATTCTTACGTTCTCATTTTCTTTTGCATGTTTCTCGTTTCCCGTATACATATGTAAAAAACAAGAAAATATTTGTAAAAGGAGAAAAAGTGAATACAAAAATCACTTCCTATTTTATTTTAATTTTTTACTACATTGTACTTTCAATACATACAGTATATGAAAGATACAAGAAAATTTGAAAAACAAAAGAAGAAAAGATATGAAAGCAAAAGATTTCCCATATATTCATTTCATCATCGTGATCGATCGATCATGTTCTCCCTAAAATGCCAGCTACTAATAAGCTGGAAAATTCTTAGAAAATTCGTTCTTTTTTTCGTAGCACTTTTGACTTCCCCCTAGCTAGATTCGCTCCATTGGGTACTCGTCTTCCTGTTTTGCATTTTGTGGGGAATGCATCCATCTATTCATTATCAATTAATTAATTAATTAATAATTTCATGCCATGTCATGTTATGCATATATATGATATTACATAATTGCAACATACACATATGTGGACCCGTTGATGTGCATACCTGATTTACTTTTTCGAAACTGTATCTGTATGCGGAAATGATTTACATGAGTTTTGAAGCTGCTCATGAGCACCTCTTAAATTAAGTACTAATTAGAAATAATTCATAATTAAACGCGTATAGCAGGCTACCTAGTAACCTAGCTACATATTTATGTACATTTATATCTACATCCATTTTTGCCTGTGGCCTCTCTGTGCCTTTGCTTTTTGAACTAAACATAATTAATGTTAACTTGATAATAATTAAAATAATAAAAAATAAACCAAATCCTCAACCAAAAAGCAAAGGTATAGAAGGGCCACATGCAAAAATTGGTGGAGAAAATCTCATCTCCATTTATATTCATTAATCTACGCACATGTATATGAGATCAAATCTTCTGCATCCAAAATAGGTGTGGCCTCTCTGTGGCCCCAATAAGTGTCTGAGACGTATTCAATATATTAACTTTTATTGAATTTGTTGTCATGAATTTAATAGGTGTCAAATATTTATTGAAGCCATAGAGAGGCCACACCTATTTTAAGTGCAGAAGATTTGATTTCCATGTATGTATAAATAATCGATTGAATGAAAAGAGGAAGAAAGTTGTGAACCTTTTCCACAGCTTTGAATAGAGAGACTTTTTGGATAAAGGATAGATTTTAACTGATTGGAACATGTGATGCAATCAAATTCCAAAAGAGGTTACATTCAGAAGCTTCCGATAAAGGCCCTTTTTTATAAACTTATTTAATTCAAATTAATAGCCAATGTGAAAGGGTACTGGGTACGATGGAAACATGGGTCCCTCCAACATAGAAAACTCCTTTTTTATACAATTCATTAGCGTTTGTTTTTATTTCTAATTGGATTACGCGAATTCGCCAAAAACAAAAACAAAAACGGTACATATTAATTATAATAATGGAAAAATAATAATAATAAAAAATTATGTGGCTTCCCCAGTAGGTGCCTTGCGGACCACGGATCTTGAGAATATGAGGTGTTTTGGAGAAGAAACCCATCTCTTGCCTTCTCTATAAAAGCTCTTTTTCTTCCCTGGTTCTATTTTCTTAACTGCTCTCTTACCCTGCCTTTCTTTCTTCTTCTCTGACTTGTCTCTCTCCCTCTTTCCACTTTAATACTAACCTCCGCTCTCGATCGGCTAGCTGCAGATTCATTCGTTAATTTCCTTTTCTTTTCTTTTTTTTTCTTTTCTTCGGTTTGTAGTTGAAATTAATTGTTGGTTGAGAATACTGGATTTTGTTGTATTCTTGCTTAATCTTAACTAGCTTGCTAGGCAGCCCTTATATAAAAAGAGAAATTGTCAGTCGTACATATACATATAACCAAAGAGAAGAGATGGATCCGTCGATGGAAGCACAAACAGAAACAGGCATGGTGGTGAATAGAGGAATATCAGACGAGCTCAAGGAGTTGCCTCCGGGTTTTCGGTTTCATCCCACGGATGAAGAAATCATAACTAGCTATCTCATAAAGAAGGTCATCAACAGCCGCTTCGAAGCTGCAGCAATTGGCGAAGCTGATTTGAACAAGTGCGAACCTTGGGATTTGCCTAGTAAGTATTACTTGTCTGTCTTCCATGGTTAATTCGGGTCACTGTATATACATACATATATATATATATATATATGTATAATGAATTTTCATATATGGATATATATATATAACTTGAGCAGAAAAAGCAAAGATGGGAGAGAAGGAGTGGTACTTCTTCTGCCAGAGAGACAGGAAGTATCCGACGGGGATGAGGACGAATCGAGCGACGGAATCAGGGTACTGGAAGGCCACAGGAAAAGATAAAGAGATATTCAATAAGATTAAAAAGCAGCAGCAGCAGGGTGGGAAAGGTGCAGGAGGAGGATGCCTGGTTGGGATGAAGAAGACTCTTGTGTTCTACAGAGGGAGAGCCCCCAAAGGAGAGAAGACCAACTGGGTCATGCATGAATACAGGCTTGATGGCAAAATCCCACCCTACAATAACGTCTCCAAGGCTGCAAAGGTAATTAAAATCCTATTCCTACCTATTTTTAATTTTATACCTATTGAACATCCCTGGCCCCCCTTTTGAATTTTGTTATGTTGGTTGAGAGTTTCCTTTCAAGGAGGGGTTGGGGCTTTTAGCTAGATTTTACTTTAATTTTCTTTTCTTTTCCTTTTTTTTTTGCAAGTCATCAATATTTAAAAATTAATCAATTTTATTTTTAATTTTATTTTAACCTTATTTTTGTACATGTATGTTGCTGCAGGATGAATGGGTTGTGTGCAGGGTTTTCCACAAGAACATGGGGCTCAAAAAAACCCTTAGCCCAACTAGGATGAACTCTTTTGGGAATATTGGGGATCATGATCTCCTGGATTGTTCTTCCCTCCCACCTCTTATGGATCCTACTCTTGATGCTTCCAACATCATGACCAACAAACATTCTTCAGGTTATGGAGACAATGACTTCAAGCCCGATCCCATTATCACAGTGGCACCACCATCGGATCATCATGGAGTCAGCACTAACAGTTACCTCAACTACTTTTCATTGGGGGGAGGCGGCAGCGTTCAAGCCCTCAAGCAGAGTTACAACTTTCAGCTGCATCCTACCAGTAACTACAACAGTCACCAAGCCAGTAGTCTCAGTAACCCTTCCAACATGTTATATCCTCCACCTCTTTATCATTATCATCAGCATCACCAGTTTCAAAATCCTTCTAGTTTCTCTAATTATCAGATGATGAGCAATTCTGATTATTATCAACAAGGGATGATGAGAGGTGCTCAAGGGCAAGGGTCCGTGTTTCTAACAAGTACTAGTACTAGTAGTGACCATGATGACGATGATCAGGCCATTCCAAGAGCAATAGCTAAAAACAACAACAAAAACAAGATGAAGAATAATATTGAAACATCATCATCTGGCTTAGGAGGAGGAGGCTTAGACAGGCAGTGCAAGGTCGAGCAGTTTTCGACCAACCAGTCTATGTTTAGCCTCTCCCAAGACACCGGATTGAGCACGGATATGAACACTAACGAAATATCATCATCATTTGTTTCAAAGCAAGAATTGGGCAGAACCAACAACTCATCCTATGATCAGGATCCATCTGTTGTCCCCCTTTCCGATATTGAAGGCTTGTGGGACTTTTGAGATTCATTCAAAAACAAGTCACGCCGCCATCCGCTTAATGGTTGTTTCTCTAGCTAATTAGGATTATTAAGGGCTTAAATTTCTTCTTTATTTTGGTAGGGAGGTTTTGCTGTTGCATACACGAATACTGTATAGAACTTTCATAGTTTCCGGAGCCATTTTAATATTCATGATTATTGCGAATTTGTAACCTCATGTAAATCTTCTATTTTTATTTTTTAAATTTATTATTACTATGGTCACTGCAATTAATCATGTTGTAATTTTAATTTGTTAATTTGCTCTCATCCTTTTCCTGAATTTAAATTATTTAATTTATGATTAATTGCGTTTGAATGGAATGCACAAGGTGATCGGCTGCTGTAGATGAAGCAGTTGAGGATGAAGTTGCCGAGATCGGAGCTGCGGTAATGCAAGCTGTTGAAGGCGAGGTGGTTGTTGAGGAGCCAGAGACCATCCAAACTGCTAATGAATAGTCTCTTTGTTTAGTTTGTGTCAGATTTTGGTGACCTTCGTCAAGTTTATTGTAATACCCCATCCTTAATTTTACCTTTTTCTAATATTAATGGTGTGAATTTACCAAATGCCCCTCGGGACAATAATGTTGACTTTCGTTGACCTTTATGGCGTGACGCGTATGACTCATTTCCTTAGTTTATTCTTATTGTACTTGGTACCACGAACGCATGGGGTGGCGTGAGGTCTCCTGGGCCCCACCCCATGGAGGCGCGTGGGGAACCCGTGGTCCCTCCTTTGGTTTTTCAACGTCCCAAATTTGAATCCGCCGTCCATTTTCCCAAATTCAATCGTCTTATTAGGGTTTTACTAATTAGTCATTTTATGTGCTTAGGTGCGTTAAGGTGACCTTGTCCTCCCTACTTTTGAGTGGCTCTTTGGTAACGAAATATCTGTGAGTGGACCACTTTCTAAATGCCTGATTTAAATGCTAGGAATGCATACACGAAAAGCATGATTTTATGACTTTACATTTTATGCAATGTTTATGAATTATTGGATTTATGTTTTATGAAACATTATGCTTTATTGAAACGCTCTTTGAAATATTTTATGAATATGGTTTATGATGATCTTTTGAACTAGAACGCACATGTGGATTTATGATATGATGTTTGAGCTATTGAGCTCTGATGATGTGAATTGGAAAGACTATGTTCATATTTTCTGTGCTTACTTAGTAATCATACAACACATACACACAACACGAGTACGTACCTGTCTATGGCCATATAACCCATAGTTGTACAGCTTCACCTTCAGGTGATGGACCATTTTTCTTCATTGGTGTAACCCAATGTCGTACAATTCTTATTTCTTCTCTAGTGTAACCCAAAGTCGTATAGCTTCACCTTCGAGTGATGGACCATATTTTCTTAACTGGTTTAACCCAATGACATATAGGTTCACCTGTGAGTGATGGATTTGCCTTCGGACGACTATGATACCACTATTAAGCACATTATATATATATATATATATATATATATATTTGTTTTACGAATGTTTTATGGCATGCTAGGGTTTTCAGAAAACCTATTACATATTATGCTATACAAGTTCTCTAAAACTGGGGGTTAGTACGTTTGAAGAAAAGATTGGTTTAAGTTATTATTTATATTAAACTTGGTCCACCCACCTTTTGTTTTGCATCCCCTTCAGGACCTGGGAACGAGGCATACGACCCGATCGTTGAGGCATTCCCATATCAGTGACTTCGTGTCCTCCTTTTCTGCGTAGGACCTCTCTTTGTAATTTCACTTTTATAATATTCATCCTGCTTGTATTCCTGTTTAGTAGTATGCTCTAAACATGTTCATGCATCCTCACTTTTTAATGTTGACAGTTGAATATTCTCATTTTGTTATTGATCAGAACCTTACTACTATCTCGTTAAAGTTTTGTATTTCATTTTATGTTTATTGGTTTCGGCGCAATTGTTGTATGGTTTACATGTTCTTGGCATATGCATAATAAAATGGCTTTCGTCACCCTCGGGTGTCGACCAACACATGGCCATCCCGGTGTCATTTTCCTTCTTCGCTTTACTCCATCATCCTAATTCAGTTGCCTTGAATGTTCTTGAAACTCTACTTGCTTGAAGTGTCTTGCAAAAAATTTAGCCATAAGTGCGAACTATTCACGCGACTTTGATAAAAGTAAGTGCCCCTAGTTGGCGTGTCTAGGTCGTGAGTTTTGGCTTTAAAGGCATTGAGCTGCTAAGTTCAACATGCGTTGTTGCCTCCTGACCTTATGGTTTTGGCGATGCCGAGCTAGTCGCTAACTTCATTACTCGAACGAAAGTCGTCTCAAATAAGAAACTATTTGTGCGACTGAGGCAAAGTTCCATGGGCAGTGCACTTTGAGCTCATGATAACTTGTACTTCACAAGGTCGAGACATGTTTCACAAGGCCAAGGCGTGTGACATGATAAAGTTTTTTATGAGCTGCCAAAAAGCTGGACTATACTTGTAACTTGAGGTCACCAATCTTCTGAGTTGTGTAGCCTGTAGCACAACATAATAAAGATCTATGAGACACGAAAAATCATTAACTAGTTGCATCAAAAGTGTTGTATGGAAATATGCAGGCAGCAATTCATGGATTGCACTGCACCTTACGTCACTAATTTCGTAGGCCTTGTAGCTAGTAGCACAACATGATAGGTACTAATGTGGACAAGAAAATCGCTAACTGGTCATAGAAAACTTGAGCAGTTGTGTGGAAATTCATAAGCAGCAACTCAAGGGACGTGCTGCACTTTTAGGGTCATGGATCACGTAGGTTGCTTAGCTAGTAGCACAACATTATAGAGCTCCATGTGGACTCATAAATTATTAAATTGTCACAACAAACATGTGCAATTGTACGGATTCTTGTAGGCAGCAGTTTAGGAAACGTACTACACATTTGTGCTTCTTCTGGTAAAGATTCTCGGGTCCCATGGATTGGGCCAATAGCCAAAATCTTTTAGTTAGCTAAGTCTTGATAAATACTACTATAGCTAATTCAAGGAGCGCTGACGCAGATTATCATGCGGCTAGTTACACTGGTGCGGATTCGTGGCACCATTTTTTGACACACGTTTTTATGGGCTCACTTCGTAATATATTTTCTACTATCTGAACCATCTATCTTTTAGAACATCATTCATAGATCATCCCAGGACCGACCCTGAGGGTAGCCCAAGTAGGCGCCCGCCTAAGGCCCCCAAAATTTTTTTATATCCTATAAATAACATATAAATACAAAAAAAGTAGAGAGATATCGTAATTCATTTGTTGGTGCAGTGGAAATGTTTGGCTTTCTTTTTCTTTGGAGTGTTGAGTTCAAAACACAGAGATGCCTTTTTTAGTCACTAAATTTTTCTTGTTTTTCAAATTTACTGCCAATCCATCTGTCTGGATGGAAAACTCCCCTGATTTGCTTAGGGTTACCTTGTAATTTGCTTTGTAGTGACATTTGAGGATGGGTCCTTGTTTGTGCGGGACGCTCTTTCCTTCGACAGGGTTGAAAGCTTCGGCAAGGTTTTATTGAGGCCCAGTATGCACGCTATCCTCAGTTTGTTGTCAGTTTGTACTTGTTTTGCGTTGTTTGAATTGAATATCTAATATCGTCTTTCTCTCCAAAAAAAAAAACTCAAGTCCATGTGCAATCTTTTTTTCTTTCAACTTCCCAATCTCCCCATTTCTATCGAATTTTTAAACCAACTATCACATGGTCTTGAAGATTGTACTTCGAATTTTTCTTTTCAATAATTTTTTATTCAATGGATTGTTTTAGTATTCGATTCGTTAGTGTGATGTTGATTTTATGAAAAAAGCACAAGAGAAACAATTGGCGTTGTTGAATTTATTATACTCATCAATCAAGTTTTATTGTTCTTTACTCCCTTGATCATCAAGTTTTATTGTTCTTCACTCTCAATCTTAGACTCTTGACTACAAACATTTAGTACATTTGAGTCTAAAAACTTGAGCCATTTAATGTTTAAGTAATGTTTGTATATTTATCTTCTTTTTATATTAATTTTTAATGATATTGGATGTGGAAATAGAATATTTATGTATTTATCAAATTCTTTTTTATACATATCAATGTACAAAGAACTGGAAATCAGAGAATATTAGGGCCCCATTGCGAAAACTCACCTAGGGCCCCCAAATTCTCAGGACCGGCCCTGGATCATCCTTGCAAAAAAAAAAAATAGACAAATTCAAAACCATTAAGACATTCATTTGTAGTGAAGAAAATGGATGAATACGGTTCTACAAAGAAACCCTTAATTCAACGGTCATATGTTTTCAGATTTAGGTGACTTTTGATAGACATGATTTTTTAAGGAATACCTAAAAAATAGATGGTTTGGAGCGTTGAAATACATTACAAAGTGGATTTCATAAAAAACATGTGTTAAAATTGTGTAAAAAAATTTATACCACGAATCCGTTCCATTAAAATGATAAATATTGAACCAGCTGCCAAAACTTCGTTGAATGTTTCAGAGAAGTAGTTGAGATGAATGAAATGGCAATTTAGATATATGCATCATGAATCACGTGAATGGTTCCCTGAATGTTTGCGCATGCAGCAGATGCTCTTGGCCACGAGAAAGGTTCATTCGAATTCGTTTCGTTCAAATAATAATTGATCAATTAGCATCAGCCAGCCTGCTTGTTTGTAACAATCATTGATTTCTTGCTTCAATAACGTACGCTATAGTAAATCTTCTGTCAAACGAAACTCAATTATTTATTACTTGTACCTTAATCAAATTACTTGGACTTCTTTCTTTCTTCACACATGCTATGATTACTTATATATTTAACGTGTTTTTCACACACACAGACACATATATATCAGTATATGTACTCGTTGGCATGTATATTGTTGCTGAAGTAGTTAATTACATATCAAACCCGTCACCTAAATAAATCGAATCTGAAACTTTTTATTTTTGTTCTGTGAAATACTAGTAGATTATAATGTTAGTGGTATGTATATGAGATCAAAGAAAGAAAAAAAAACTAATATCTATGATCGAGGTAAATAAAAAAATTGTGTTATCGGTACATAAAATTTCATTAGATATAGTCCTTGAACTTAATAAAATGTGGAGCATAAGTCCTTTTGTTCTAACACCGTCAAATTCTCCGTTTGAGGTGGTTACAGGGCTGGCAGATGGGCCCACAAGTACAGTAATAGGGAATAGTATTTGAAAACCCTAAAAACGTAGTTCTCTGTACAACAGCAAGACTCTCACAATTTCCACCAATTGACTCCATCTCTCTCAATTTTGCTTTGCCCAGCTCCTCCCAAACCCTCTGAAAATAAACCCCATTAGTTTGCCCAGCCACATATGGTTCTCAAAACCCAGAACAAACCCAAATTGGCGGTGAATGGAGTAGCACTACCCGTAATCCCAAGGTCCCCAACTACCCTAATAATGAAGATTGAAGGTGGTTTAGTGGGGTAGGTCTGCGGTGTGTGATGGCTTTCGTGTGCAGCTACGAGAGATATGGAGATCCTGGAATGAGGGGGATGAAAGATGGGAGGGGGCAATCATGTTTTATTTTTATTTTTTGTTTCTTTTGTAGAATATTTATAATAAAAATCTAACTTATATACCTGATTTTTTTTCCCATTCGGCACCCATTTAACATAATGTGGGTCCCATTGTACTGCCACACTAGCATATTAACAGTAAACATAACGGAAAGACCATTGCTCCATAATTTGACAAGTTGAAGGACTATATCTAATGAATTTTTAGTTGAGGGACTAAAGTTACAATTGGCTTAGTACTAGTTTGGTACTGAGGTGCATTTATAAAAAATGGATATCAAAAAAAGCTGAGCTCAAAAATGTGTTTGGTAAACACTTAAAAACAGCTTATTTTCACAGCTTTGGGTGAAAAAAGCTGAAAACGTGAAGCAGCAAAAATGAGCTTATTTTCACAGCACAGCAGAAGCAGTTTTTTTTCAAAGCACAGCAATACCAAACCAGCCCTTAAAGTTAAAGGACTATAGCTACAATTTACTCTTTTTATTTTAGTACACGATATATTTTACACTAAGGGGAAGGAGTGTGTTGTTAAGCCGCACAATGTGCAATCAAATTTGGCATCTAATTCACCATCTACAATATTCAAACCTAAAATATCTCACTTACAAATGAATAGGAATACAAGTTGAAAGCGTGAGAGTCAAATGACCATAAGCAAAGAAAATGAAGGAAACAAACCAAATCAATTGGAGAAATTATAGGAAAAAATTTAAAACTTCTACAATTAATGGAAGGGATAATATTTATTAAGAAATGTAATCCTATAATCAGGGAATAATATTTAGGCTTATTAGTTGATTTGTCTTTTAAACTACCATTTAGTCTCACTTTGCCTCTTAAAACATGTTTTGTCTCACCTTGTCCCTTGAAACTGCCGCTTTCGCCTCATTGAGTCTAAGTTCACCCTATTTTTGTCCCTTTCAAATAAACGTTAAATTAAAGGGTAGCACGTACATTTTATTTTTGACACAACTTTTTCCCTCCAATTTGCCTGCTAAAACAATCCCAATTCTATTTTCGATAATCTCTAATTCAAAGCCCCATATGTCTCTCTTGTTGATTGGTGTGGAGTTGTAATTGCAGTCGTTGGCCAAAGTAAATCATAGGTTGTGTTTCAAAAGCAAATAATGAGTTGCGTTTCAATACCTAATTCAAGCCACTCATTGACTCCAACAGTTGCAATTACACCTCCGCATCAATCTGCAAGAGAGAAGAACGGGGTTTGAATTAGACTTATCGAAGATGTAATGGAGATTGTTTTAGCAGGCAAGTTGGAGGCAAAGTTGTTTTGTGAAAAATAAAGTGTCCATACGACCCTTTAATTTTACGTTTATTTGAAGGAATGAACTAAAATTGGGTGAATTGAGACTAAATGAGACAAAAATGACAGTTTCTTTGGGTAAAGTGAAACAAAACCAGTTTCACAGGGTAAAGTGAGATTAACTGGCAATTTCAGAGGAAAAATTAATTGATAAACCTAATATTTAATTACTTTATTAGTACTTTAGGGGTAAATTAGGAATGAAAGTAATAATAAGATAACGTGAACTGGACTTGTTTCAATAGACTGGACTAGTCGTAATATGACACAAAATATGGATCTGTATGAAGTTTACTCTTTATGCAATTGAATTTGCTTCGCCGCTTTTCATCCCGGAAAAAAACTGAACTTTCCATTCAAAGCAAAGCGTCCGTTGGATTTTGATTCTTGCAGGCAACTTAACCGCCCTTTTATTGCTTTCATTGTTTGTTTGCACTTTACCCTTTTAGACAATGATATATATATATATATATATATATAGATATATATATATATATATATATATATATAGATATATCATCGTATTTTTGTTAATTAATTTTCTTCCACTACTGAAATAAAATATAACAAACTTATTTTGTGTTAACTGTTAAGCAACAAAATATTTCAATCGAAGAAACTAGCTATTTACTATTTAGTTTGTAGCAGTAGCAGCGTACGTATGCTGATTTGTTGCATGAGAACATGGAGATGGAGGTGGCCGGCCCTCCACAACCAGTCCCCCTCCACCACATACTCTTCATAATCCTTGTTAGGTAGACGCTGCATCGCTTTCTCTTCTATTTCCTATTACTATATATGAAAACCTAATTCTTAATTTGTGCCATATATTTTGGGTTGACATATTATTTATATTATGCATATATATCATGCCACATGCCTACCCACCTCTACTTATGTCATCTCATATGTATCATCACATCATCTTTTATTCTTACAATTCCACCGACATATATTTGGGGTTAACTAATTATTATGTTGCTTGCTTCAATCATCCCATAATTGACACACCCCGACCCGGAATGTCCACTAGGACTCCGAATCGAGCTGTGCTAGCCATCACCTGGAATGTGACGAAGCCATAGAGTGATGATATGGAAGAATGTGAATAAATTTAAACCTAAAGGTACCTAACTATCAGAGTGCGCTGTGAGTGGGTATGGACCCATTTCACACGCGTTGTCAGAGCATAAGTAAAGTACAGTAGTGTGGGTAAAGATCATACCCTCAGAAGTAGCCACCTGAACTGAGATATGCCACGAGACCTTGTCGATAAAGAAACTATGCTACTAGAACCTGGAGGGGCGCAAAACAAAAAGCGTGAGTGGGCAAAAACAAAACTTTATCAAAACCATTTCGATATGAAAGTTGTAACCCCTCTCTGTAAAACAAGTATACTTCCCAGAAAATATATATATATACGTACTGATACAGAAAAACCATTTATCAACCAATCTCATCAAATAAGCAATGCCATGTCCGAATGAACCATAACCAATAATCAACATATACCAAATACCATCAAATAATCAGGTGATATCTCAACTCAAATCATGCCGGCAATATATATATATATATATATATATATATATATATATATATATATATCAATCAGCCGGAGTCACCTCTAGTGACCTGTACGGCTGAATCTATGGCTCCTCAATCAAATCCTCAATCCATCTCTCAATCAATCATCAATAATCAATAATCAGTAATCAGTAACATGCACCCATGACGGAACCACCTAATGTGGTCTGTACGTCAAGCTGGGTATATACGCTCTGTGCTACGATCACGTGAAGGCTGGCGATGAATCGCAAGTCACCTACGAGTCGGAACCACCTAATGTGGTCTGTACGACAGGCTGGCACCTGCCTTGGATCCAAGGTGAGCGTACGGTGCGGGAGGTGAACGATCACGTGAAAGCTAAGCCCTCAGGCATGCACAACTCCGTTGTGCAGGTAATGAGCCATATACCAATCTCATCGATATCACCTCAATCATCACATCACACACACACACACTTACCTGACTTACCTGGCGCCCGCGATGCAACAATATATAATCACACAAATATATATATATATATATATATATATATATATATATATATATATATATATATATATATCTATCTATGGCATTCGACATGGCATTCATTTCATAAAAGCATTTTAAAACGCATTTCTGGGAAATCAATCAATTATATATATATATATATATATATATATATATATATATATATATATACTGAAAACCAAAAGCCCACTCACCTGGAGTTCGCCCTACAACTCCCTAGCACAATCCATCAAGGCGTCATGACGATCGGCGCCTAGAACAATCATCAAATCATGCCTCAGAAATCATATCGATAGAATATATAACTTATATAAAACACGTCACTATGAAGTTCGATCTGGAAGATTTGCAACTCAGATTTCCAATCCGTAACTTCTCATAATTCACATTATGCTTATAGAACAACATACTAAAGTTTCGTTATGATCCAACGGTTGGATCTCCGCCAATTTCCAAAACCATGTGGCGATTAATCTTTTATTTTATAACTTACAAATCCAATTCGGGAACATCCATACGTCAGATTCCCGATCCGTAAGTTTCCACATTCTTCAAATATTAAGTACTACCATGTATCAAAGTTTGGTGACGATCCAACGGTCGGATAGTCGATTCATATTTTTGCCTAACCCCGAATCGTAATGAAACTAGGTTCAATTGATCAATCTACGTCATTCGATTATCAAAACTGAACTCAGGACATGAATTATGGCCTAAAAATAGCATTGGCGGCTCGCTGGCCACGCGCCGCCGTGGATGGTGGTCGGCCGCCCCGGCTTGCCGGAAAATCCAACTTTCTCCAAAAATTACCAAAATTTGCAGAATTGAAGATCTCAAAGAGTAGAACAACTTTCATACCTGTGACCAAGGCCAATTCGGTCAAGAAAGGCTCCAATTTCATCAAAACCCGTAAGAATCCTTGAATTTGGTGTGATTCGATTCGACCTCCAAACTTGTTTGGGCTTTGTTCCAGACCTCAAGAGGATGCCATGGGTGGTATTAATTGGAAGAGATAGCTTCAAATCATCACGGAAAGACACCCAACCCGTGCGCCCCCTTTGCACGGTTTTTTCCAAAATCAAGGCTAAATATCTCCAAATTTGAGGTGTAATAGGAAGAGGGAACGGCTAGATGATGATTGGGAGTGGTGGCTTGGTCCAATTCGTCGGAAAAAGGGATGAAAACCACCGGAATTTGTTCCGGGTCGAGAACGGGTCGAAGGGAACCCGTCCGTTCCCCTCCTTCTTTCCTCCCTTCTTTCTCTCCTTTCCTCTGTTTCTGATTGGGCAAATCCTCTCTCTCTCCTCTCCTCATTCCTCCATTTATTTCCCCTTTCTCTTCTTACCTTTCCATCTCAACCATCCATTCCATTTATCTTTAAATCTGGGCCATCCACGTGGCACACCAGATTTAGCTCCCAAAAATCTGGGGCTTTCTAGAAATTAATTAATTTACCAAAATACCCCCAACTTCAAACGTTAATAACTTCTTCGATATAGCTCCAAATCACGAGCCGCTTACGCCCACGCGTCCGTAGCGACGAGTACTACGAGAATATGTCAAGAAAACAAATCTTAGATGGAACGACACGATGATTAACCTCGAACAATGCGCGTGCCTCAAAGGGCAATTTCGTAAAATCACTTATTAAAAATTTATACAATTGTAAAATCAGGGACGGACTGTCACAATAATTTACCAGCAAATTTAACGTACATTTCTCTTAATTAATAAATTAATCAGCGAGTTGTTTCTAGAATAATTGTAATAAACACAATAATGTTTCACACACTTAATTTGTTTATGAAAAGTGTTGAGAAGATCACACTCTGGAAATCACATTTAAATTATTTCTTTAATTGAGGTGAAATCTACTTGTATTGTGGATCATATTTCTATTATAGAAATATGATTTTCCTAAGGAGAAATTAGGTTCACATCCTTCTTTTTGCTACTCCATTGATTAAAATCCTATTCATTTTCAATTTTTGATTAAGGTCCTTGGGTATTAATAACATCATTAATTATTTGAATAATAAAATATTTTTATTTTTAAATATATTCCTTTAGTGTTAAAAATGTTACAATTAGTATATTTATATTTATGGCTAAATTTTTTATCATATATTTTTATTTTTAGTTTGTACCTATTTTTAATTTGCAAATATTTTTTAATTTGTACCAATTTTCTTTTCATTTTTAATTTGTACCCATATATTAGTTTCTTTTTGTGCCCATATTTTTTAAAGTTTTATTTTGTGTTTGTACCCATGTGTATACCGTCACATGACATTGTATATTTAATCAATGATAGACAAATTACATATGGTATATTTACGTTTTATGCCTAAACTTTGTGTCATATATTTATATTTTTAGTTTGTACCCACTTTTAATTTGCAACATTTTTTTTTTAAATTTGTAGTATTTTCTTTTTAGTTTTATTTTGTACCCATGTATTAATTTCTATTAGCGCCTATATTTTTTAAAAATTCATTTGTACTCATAATTTTTTAATCTTTTATCTGTACCCTAATTTATATATAATGTACCCATTCTTCTTTATTAATGTACCACTTTGTTATATGTGAAATGTACCAACGTTTTTGTAAAAAGTACCAATTTTTTTAACACTATGGATACATTCTTTTGCCATTTATTATTTCTTATTTTTACGTAGTTTTTATCCATTTATTTAATCAAAATGTTTGAATTTTTTTATTGTAACCGTTTCTAATAGTATTATAATGTAGGAATTTTAAATTTATAAAATTATAAATCTCATAAAATAACAAACAATTAATGTCAAAACTATAAAAATATAAATATTAATAGTAATATAATGAGTTGTACAAAGTCAAGGGACTTTAATCAAACTTTGAATACAATTAAGGTTTTAATCAAAGAATGTTAAGGATTAGGGACCGCATCCAAGGTATCTATTTTCCTAATATTACTCTTTGTGTGTGTAATATATTAGGTGCATTTTCTGTGAAAATTTTCCACCTAGCAAGAACACAATCAGGTTATAATATTTGACGGCTGCTCGCGTTAATTCCATATATTTTTCTAGATATGTTTTTAAGTATCTTTGTTATTTCCCAGTAAAATGTGTACATGCAATGCATGCATGATCTGTTATCAAGGCGCCGGCCAGGCGGCCTGATATGGAACAACTTTTTTTGTCCCGAGGCATTCATCATTCAGCTTGTCATGCATGCCATCATATCACAAGTAAGTATGGTACCATCCACCTGGACCTGGTTCAGAATCACTAAACTAATTAACACGGTTTAGAAGGTGTCTCAAAATGACAATTTTATTTGAACTTATATAATTTTTTTTTACATTTAGCTTACTCTCTACACTCATCTTATTTTCAATTAAACTATTAATATCTTTTTAAACCCTAGTTTACTATCTAAACTACCTCAATTTAATATGTAAATTTATCTTTACACTCATTTATAGAAAACTCAAAATCAAAACATATGTTCTCTCGTCTGACATTCTATATTTCCAACCGGTATGTCATCTTCCCTTTTAATTCTTCATGATTTAACAGAAATCGAAATTAATAATAATTGGTGAGAATTAATTTATCGTTTAGGTTTATAGGAGGATGGCATAAAGCCATCCTTTATGGAATTACCATGTTGGAAAAGCTTGATACACCTATTTTCTCGCTTTCTGATGCTTTTATGAGCAATTTGGGCGCAAGAAATTCAAGGCTATGGAACGGGAAGATTGAGCAGCCCAACTTAAGTTGTGAGTCATTATAGCTATTGGACTAGTTAGTTTCTTGTAGGTTTAACTCCTACTGCGGTAGGACTAATGAATACCTGTAGAAGTCGTGGAAATGCAACCGAAATTAGCGGTTTGAATCTGGTGCTACTGCGATAAGGCTACTAGATTGAATCATCCATAATGAAACCATCCATTTGCTTCACATTTTTTGCTGACCACAACCAGCTTTTAGTTTAAATGAGTTCGTTTATATATAGAACGAACTACAGCTTTAGAAAAGCAAATGTACAACAGCATATCGGGCATGATAAAACTATTAATTTGGCCCACTAGGCTTCAATGGTGTACGAGGGTTCATTTGTTTATATAAATCAATTTATAACTTAGTTGAAGGATCCAAAAATTCAAAGTTACCATCTATTTGTAAAACTGAGCTTGCTCTCATCTTAGGGTTTCAGCCAAATAGAACATTCGAAAATGATTGCGTTATGGTAAATGTTTGATTATTGAATGTGGGTTTATTGATAAATTTTTGTTTTATTGTTAATTACATTTTGTACTTGATGACAATTATACAATAGAGTAAAAAAAAACAATTCACATTTAAAGTTTAAGTTAGGTGTAGAAAGATGTTACGTGGGTTCAAATAAAATTTCTCGTCTCAAAATCTTATCAAAAGTGTTTTCGCATAATTAAAACCAACGAGTAATGTTAGAGATACCAAAATTTTAAATTTAATTTGCAAACCAAATGATGTGTCACTAATAGAAAATAAGCACGTTAATCAACCAAAAGTTTAAACCTAATTTGCAAACCAAATGATGTGTCACTAATAGAAAATAAGCACGTTAATCAAAGCTTAAGTAATAATCTAATCATCAACAACCACATCATTTGGTTTACAAATTTGATTCAAAAAACTTGGTCTCCCTAACATTATTCTTAACAAAAAATAATTAACACGCTTCGAGGCTTCTTTAATAACTTATGCTTCAATCCACATGTATTTATAAAGTCCCCATCTATTAAAAATTTCCTCAAATAATCCTATTTTAGGGATTCACTTCTTGAGCTCACTCTGAATTTGAAATACTTCAAAATTAAAGCGTTCGTAAAATTGAAATACAATACATTGTGAGTCCGCTCCTATAAGAGTGCAGACTTGTAGGTATGTATTTTCCAGACAAAGATAAATGCAATTTCAAGTGTCTGCATACGCCTGCTTTGGTACCGAGTGTGTTTAACACATTAATTTTAGTCAGGGTATTTGTTGGTTTGAAACGATTGAAATGTACACACTTTTCAACAGGTTAATTTCTAATTTTATATTTAATTTTTTAATATTCTTTTGAATGCATACTTACACGCTCTTTAAAAAAAAAACGCCTGTGAAAAGAGGAAAAGAACGCGCCGACGGGTTCACGTTTCTAGGGTTTGTCGGTGTCACTGCGGGTGTCATCCCAGCGTCCCAATGCCGATTTGGGTATTGGGTCTTTGTGTTCCGCACCGAAGTGGGTATTGGGTCCTTGCGTTTTGCTGCCGTAGCAGTAACTTGTTGCTGAAATTGGGGTTTTAAGCTCTGCAATTTGAGGGGGTCGTCTGCACTGCACCTGTAGACTTGCTGCACCAATACAAAAGAGACTTGGGCTCTCCTTGAGAGAAGACTTCCATTGTTGCCTACATCTACACATTTTTCAACAGGTTAATTTCTAATTTTATATTTAATTTTTTAATATTCTTTTGGAATGCATTTTGTTTTAGGTTGACTGGTTTTCATGGACAAGTCACCCACTGCCCTATGCCCATGGGGCTTTCTTGACTTTGCTACTTCCTCCAAATTGAATATTGCCACTGGTTCATTATCCGGACAATCCCCAAAAGCACGGACCTTTGCTTCCATTGTCACAAATGGTGCAGAAACTTCAGTTAATTTAAGTCAACTTCCTATTCCTACTGTTTGAGGCGATGTGACTTATGTCAAGATTAGAAAGAACCTTTATCAAGAACAATTACGCTCATGCAGAACAAACCTCATTGGTAGACTTTTGTTAAAAAAAAAGAACGAAGCTGATGAAGACTGGGTCTCTCAAGAGTGCCTTGGCTTCTTTATGGAAGCTTCAGAATTCTTGGAAACTAGTGCCTCTAGGCAAATGATATTTTGATCTTGATTTTTCCACCGAAGAAGATATGAGAAAAGTGTGGGGGTAGTGGAACCTGCACACTTCAATTTGGTCTTTTTAGGTTGTCCCAATGGCAACCAGACTTCAAGCCTGGTGATGTTCTTCCCCAAACTCACACACAGGTATGGATCAAAATATATGGGTTAAGTCAAGAGTATTGGCACCCTCGCATTCTTATGGAAATTGCTTGTGGGGTGGGTACCCCACTTCAGTTGGATCATGTTATACGTGAAAAGTTATATGGTTATTATGCTAGAATTATGGTGGATGTGGATCTTTCTGCTGATTTGCCTTCATCTATTTTGGTTGAGCGAAAACAACATGGTTTCTCTGTTGATATTATTTATGAGAATTTGCCTCCAACTTGTGGAAATTGTGGTGTAATTGGCCATTATACAAACAAATGTAGGCATTTAAAGGGCAATCATTCAGATGGGATGCAACCAAATAATGAGGCTTGCCTTCGCAGACGATCACCAACTCGTTAGGTTTATCGTCCAAAACCATCTACTAAGACTGTTTCTCCTTCAGGTGACACTATACACAAGGAACGTCCTCCTTCAGTTGAAATTATTCATAATGAGCGTTCTCTTGTACTTAATAATGATATGGAGGTCCCACCTTGTAGCTCTCTTGAGCAACGGCATGTTGAACAAGTTAACGATTTTGCAAATCAAATATTAATGAGTGTTGTGAATACCGAGTTAAGTGTGTTGGCTGACAAGGTTATTGATTCACCGGCAGATCTTCATGGTTAGTTAGAGACAAATTCAGATAAACTGCTTCTCGAGTTACAACCAACCAATAATATTGATGATACCCATTCTTGTAACTTGAATGACACTCTTTCAAAGGAGACCGAAGATGAGCCTACTGAAGAAAATAATATTGCCCATATTGATTCTAATGTTGATGGAGATGTTCCACCTGGTTTTGGTCCAAGGAATGAGATCAATGTTGTGGATGCAGGGAAGGTTTCCAATGACTTTACTCTAGTTCTTAGTAAATCTCAGCAGAAGAAACAGAAGAAAAAAACCAAAAAGTTGACGTATGTAGGCAATAAGAACCCTATGTTACAAGGGCAAGAAGACAAGTTATCTCTACCTTCAAATGAAGTTAGTTTATTGGAATATTCGCGGTATTGGGAATTCTGATACGCGTACAGAGCTTTCTAATGTTTGTCATTCCCATGATCCCGACTTGGTTTGCATATCTGGACCTATGGTTACTTTTGATTCTATTCCTTCTGCTTATTGGAATTCATTAGGTCTATCTTTGCTTGTTGTTAATAACATGGGTGATTTAATGCCTAATATTTGGGTTTTGCATTCTACGAGTTATTGTTCTCCTACTGTGATTTCTTCTTCAGGGCAACAAGTTACTTTTTAGGCTTCTTTTAATGGTGTTCTTTCTCAGTTTACTATTGTCTATGCGGCTACTACTTCGAATCTTCGTCGTGCTTTATGGTGCGATCTCTTAAATATTCGTTCTAATACTATAGTACCATGGATGGCAATTGGTGACTTTAATGTTATTCTTGGAGTGCATGAGCAAATGGGTGGTCACTTACCTGCTCGAACTTCGTGCGAGGACTTTCGCATTACTACTGAGCTCTGTGACTTTACTCATATGGATACTGCTGGTGCTTTTTACACTTGGACCAATGGTTGGAATGTTCGTGGTTACATGGAGAGGCGTCTTAACCGCACTCTTTGTGACACATGTTGGTTACAATCTTGGCCTCATACTAGTTGTTCAGCTTTGCCCAGGGTTGTTTCTGATCATAATTGTCTAGTTTTCTCGGCTTCTGTTATTTGTCTTGGATGACCGCGATCTTTCTGGTTTTAGTCCATGTGGACATTACATTCAGGATTCTCTGGTTTGGTTGCTAAGTGTTGGCAGTCAACTATTGCATATGGGTGTCCTATGTTTGTTATGTTGGAAAAGCTTAAAGCCCTTAAGCGTTGCCTTCGAGATTGGAACTCTAATGTTTTTGGCGATGTTCACAAAAATGTCACTATTGCTAAGGAAAAACTTCATAATATCCAAAATATTATTTCTTCTGATGGGAATTCTGAAGAGAGGTTTAATGAGGAAGTTGTGGCTAAGACGGTTGTCCTCAATGCTCTTCGTATGCAAGAAGCTTTCTGGTGTGATCGTGCCCGAGTTAAATGGCTTACTGAGGGTGATCATAATACTACTTTTTTTCATGCTTATGCTCGAGGTAGGCATTCTTCTTCCAGGACTGTTACTCTTTTGGATGGTGATAATGTACTTTCTTCTCATACTGCTATTGTTGATCGTGTGGTAAACTTTTATCGGTCTTTATATAATTCTTCGTTCACACCAACTGGGATTGGGGATGTTTGTGGTGTAATTACACCTATGGTTAGTGAAGAGGAAAATTTTTCTCTTTCTTGTTTACCTTCAGCTGAAGAAATTAGAAGTGTTGTTTTTTTTATGGATCCCTCCAGTGCTCCGGGACCTGATGGTTTTCCTGGTTCCTTTTATCAGTCTTGTTGGGATATTGTTGGTTTAGATGTTATTGCTTTTGTACAAGATTTTTTTAAGTGTGGTTGGCTTTATCTGAATGCTAATTGCAATTTTGTGGTGCTTATCCCTAAAGTTGATGGGGCTGCCACTATTGTTCAGTATCGGCCCATTGCTCTTACTAATTTTCTATTCAAAATTATTCCAAAGATTCTTGTTGATCACCTCAGCTCAATTGCCACTCGCATTATTTCTTCTCAACAAACGGCATTTTTAAAAGGTAGACATATTTTTTATTGTATCGGGCTGGTTTTAGAAGGGTTCAATTTTATGGACAAAAAGACTTTTGGTGGTAACGTAGGCATAAAAGTTGACATTGCTAAAGCTTTTGATACTTTGAACTGGAAGTTTCTTCTCCATGTGCTTTCTAGCTTTGGTTTTTCACACATCTTTGTGGAATGGGTACATGTTTTATTACAATCAGCTCGCCTTTCAATTTTGGTAAATGACACACCGCATGGGTTTTTCTCTTGCTCCCAAGGTACGTCACGGTGATCCTCTTTCTCCACTTCTTTTCTGTCTAGCGGAGGAAGCTCTAAGCAGAGGTTTATCTTTGCTTTTCTCTACTAGACGAATTACTACTATTTTAGCCCAACGAAGTTGTTGCCCTCCTACTCATGTGTTATATGCTGATGATCTTTTCATTTTTTTGTCGTGGGAATGTTCGATCTCTTCGTTCTCTTCGAAATTTCTTGGATAAGTATGGTTGTGCATTAAGGCAACTTGTTAATGCAACTAAGAGTACTTTTTATCTTGGCCCCTCCTCTGTTCATCGTAGAGTGCATGTATCGAGACACCTTGGCTTTTGTTTGGGTTTGTTCCTTTCACTTATCTTGGGGTACCCATTTTTCGCGGTAAGCCAAGGAGAATTCACTTTCAAGCTTTGGTTGACAAGGCTAAAGCCCTCATCTCAGGTTGGAAAGGAAAACTTCTCTCAATGGCTGGATGACTTCAATTAGTGCAGTTTGTTTATCAAAGCTTGTTCCTCCATAGTTTCTCAGTTTATCAATTGCCATCTTGCCTTTTCAAACAACTTTCTACTTGGGCAAGGAATTTTATTTGGTCAGGGATTTAGCTTCTCAGAAGTTGGTAACTGTTGATTAGAGCATGGTGTGTGGACCTAAAAATGAAGGTGGGCTTGATCTTCGTGATTTAGCTTCCTTGAACTTGACGACTTTGCTTAGTTTTGGATGGGATGCTTTACAATCCTCTTCTCTATGGGGTTCTTTTGCTCGTCAGCATTTTCCCTTTTCGCCTTCCAAAAAACAAAATATCTATTTAAGGTCTTCTGTGTGGCATGGTCTGAAGCATGCTTTGCCTATTTTGAATAATAATAGTCGTTGGATTATTGGTGATGGGAGGTCCGTTTCCTTTTGGTTTGACAAATGGTTGGATGAATCTATTATTAGCCCTTGTTTATCTTCGGTCATTTCACCTAAGGTTCTTCCTCAGGTTTCAGATGTCATTGAAGCACAAAGTTGGTATTTCCCAGATTATTTTATAAATTTATTCCCTTATGTGGTGCAACAAATTTTACGTCTACCTTTGCCCTTAAATGTCGAATAAGATAAATTGATGTGGGAGCCCTCACCTACCAGGAAGTTTTCCTTTTCTTCTGGTTATCAGCTTATTCGAAGGAAACGTAGTGACTGTGCTTGGGCTAAGGTTATTTGGCGACATTTTATTCTGCCACGACTATCTATTTTGGCTTTGCGGCTTTTTCATGATAAACTTCCTACCGAGGGTGCGCTTCAACGATGTGGTATTTCTTTGGCATCCATTTGTTGTTTATGTCGTAATTCTGAAGAATCTACTGCTCATCTTTTCTTCGATTGTCGGATATCTAGGCAGCTTTGGAGGTAGTTAGCATGCCATTTTGGTACCTCTTTGCCTCTTTCAGATTCTTGAGATCTTTTTTGGGATATCTATGTGCGTAAGCCCTTTTCCTAACAGTTGCACAATCTTTGGATTTTTGCAAGTCTTTCTACTATTGCGGTTATTTGGAAGGCTCGATATAAGTTTATTTTTTATGGCCGACCACTCAGTTTTCATCGTCTTTGCATGTCTATCAATTTTGCAATTGTTCATGGTGGAAAGTTTATTCCTGGTTACTCAGGGTTTTGACACTCGAATCATCTATTTAATGGGAATCTGACCTATCTCTTGTAAGCCGCCTACTATTCTTCCTGTCCTTTGGTCTCCTCCTTGGTTTCCTTGGATTAAACTTAATACAATGGTTTATTTAAAGGAAATCCCGGTCTTGCTGCTTGTGGAAGATTTAATTTAATATATATATATATATATATATATATATATATATATATATAATTATTATAGTTTTTAGGGATATAAAATTGTTAAATTAATATATATAATTATTATAATATTTTTTTAGGGTTATAAAATTATAAAATTAATATTTTACTTATTGTGTATCGTGTTACCCATGTGTATACCCGAACCAACCCGTTATCTTAACATGTGCTTATCGGGTTACCCGATAACGACCCGATTCGTTATCGTGTCGACCCGAACACCTGTTAATTTCGTGTCGGGTTATTGGGTCGTGTCAGGAATTGCCAGGCCTAACTGAACATACAGTCAGGCGCACCATAGCCCAGCAACTCCTTCTTCCTTGCACTTCAGTTGATGGATTTTCAACCGTCTGATGCTTTGGTCGTTGGATTTTCCAACAGTACAAAAAAAATTAAATTTCGACTGTTGTGCCACGTGCACAATCTGGTGCTTTGATTTCCAAAGTATATGGGAATTAACGGTCATAATTAATCCAGCAGTTAAAATTCAAAAGAAAAATACAAAAAACTTCTCTATATACCCAACCATCTTTTTCATTCCCCACACCACAAGTCAATATTTATTTTTACTACAATCTCCTATATTTTTTTTTACCACTTTTCAAATTACTTTTTACCAAAAATAATGAGTGATAAGGCAAATTGGCTAATCGGAGAAGACGTTGCTTTGCTGGAGTGATGGGTGCACGTTACTCATGATCCGTTCACAGAAGATGAGCTGATGGTGCAACAAATGTGGAAAAGGATTCATGCACAGTTTGTCGAATAGATTCAATGTATATCTAGGACTGAGCAATCTCTGTCGAGTAGGTACAAACATCTACATAAATAGTTGAAATCTTGGCAATAAGCCCCTATAAAAACAAAAGCAATTTATCAAAGTGACAATAATTTAGCTAATGAGGTAATAATATTTTATGGTTAATAAATTTCAAATGTAATTAATAATAACACTTTCAGTAATTAAAAGTAATCAAGTGATTATAATTTATTATGTTGTTTCATAATTCTTTTTTTCAGCAACTACAAACACAAATGTGGTTCAATCTTAATAGCAATAACAGGTCGTTCACAAAGCACGAATGTTGGAACGTTGTGATGCCCTAGCATCATGCATTGGATGCCCTAGGTTGTAGGCTACTGAGAATAATATTGTTTTGATATCGTACTAGGTTGTAATGCTATGCATTGCTTCGTAGTCGAAATTAAATTATCATAGTTAAACATGGAGTTTCATTTTCAAAGAACAAACTTACAAAGTTCACACTTAAATACACTTGCAAGGCACAAATTGCAAAGAACGTATAGCTCAAATGGTTAAAACCATTTACCGAAGTATGAGATTTGATTTTTCCCATTCTCCAATATCACTTTTATCAAAAAGAAGAAAAAAAAAACTAAAATGAAAATGGTTATCAAACTGGGCTTAAAATAATCTCATATGTTTGCTCAAACAGCCGCTAAGACACGCAGCTAACGGATGAGGAAGATCTATACTCGGAACATACAAAAACAATCTCTAGCCTCTAGTCAGTCTCTACTGTTTGTCTGTTACTGTACAGGGAAAGTATTAGGGAACTTTAACGAAAAACTTCTGGTACTGTTCACTTTAATGAAAAACCACATTTTTACACTAAAAAGTCAATATTGGTACTATTCACTTTACCCTTCTATTTTGTCTTTATTGTTAAAACGTAAAATTTTCAAGCTTTTTTCATAGTTTTCCTAAAGTATTATCTAAGTAACAATTAGCATTATTAGACAGATACATAAATAATGTTCATTCCTTACATCCTTTTAATTTAGACCAACTTTGGGTTTCAAATCTCAACTAGGAAACCTTGACCCTAACTTGATTTCTTCCTGGATTGGTGTAAAGGTGGAGGGAAAGAAAGATGCTATGAGCACTGGAACACCGAGCACCAGCGGCATTACAATCATATTAATGCTCGATCCCAGTTTAGAATCAGAAGCATCAATGCAACGCCCTGAACCTGAACCCGTGGTAAAAGAAGACCCTCCCTGCATTTCCAATATTATCATCATCATGCCTCCTTTTTGAATAAAAGCAAATCCAACTCTTCCAAGACCATTGCCTTGAGAAGAAGCTACTCTTACTTGTTTATTTTTGAGGTTCATTTTTGCAATCAATTCCACAGTACCAAGAAGCTGTTTTGAGAAGCTATAACAGCTTACCCGATCAAGCTCGTTGCTAAAGCGGCGAACGCAAATGCTTGGACTGCAGATAGTGCAGAGGCATTGACGGATAGCTGAAGGGATATAGGGCCTCGGCTGCTGCTGCTGCATTGGTTCCGGATCCAGAAAGCCCCAACACAATCAAATTCCATGACAAGACCATGATCAATGGAACAGCCCCGCCAATGACAATGGCCTTGCGAGCGTCGGCTATGGTGTTGCCAGCAATCTTGCAAATGAAAGGGTTGATGACATGGAATCGCATTGTGGACAGTGACCAGAATGTAGGAAATCGCAGGATCAATTTCTAATGTCGTTAGATTATCGATTACTATGCGGTAGTGCCAAGGGAGAAATAGCACACCAAAGGAAAGAAGAGAAAATATATTTGACGTTGGATTGATATGTCTGGAGGAACGAATCCTCCTTTTATAGACTTCACTGTACCATTTCCAGAGAGTTGTGAGACTTCTCAGAATTGACTTATCTTTTCATGATAAGACACATCACTTATAGAAGAGTATAACCCTTATAATAAGTCATACATCTTATCACACCCTTTGATAAAGTGTATATCAGTACACCAATCTTATGGTGCATCTCCATACATCAAATACACACATAGTAAAGCCAACATCATCATCATCATATTCCAACATCTCCCACTTGATCTTGATGATTTAAGGTCTCGTTGGCTACACAGATTGGATATTATTACCAAGTATCAAATCCTGATTACTCTTGACTTTCCAATTGTAGTTTACAAACATTTATAAACTGTCGTCAGTCTATGGTTTGGCTTATACGTGCACACGCTTTGACCATTATTACTGACTGCACTGGTACTAGCGACTCCATTTCACTATCTTTCAAGTAAAATGGCACCATTATTCTTTACTAGGAAAATATCATTCGTGTCTAATATTAATGGTGATTTCAGCCAAGTCCAACTTGACCTGCGTTGAAATTCCATTCAAGTACTTCCTCCTAAGCCAACCCAAAGGCTTTCCTCGATACACCTTACCAACGACTTTACACACTATGCGCCAAGATGTCATACAAATTCAAACTTGATGCCTATAAACGGATTTTACATACAAGAAGATCTGTTATAACTCTATTACCTCGCTAGTGCACCTCTATCTTTTATTCGACCAATCAATTAGATAGAGTCGCATCAAATTGTTCATTTCAGGCGTCCTCCCTCTAATGATGCCCATATCGCATGCTCCGACTACAACATCTAGATGATTCCAACTTGTATCACATACTCCTCTGAATAACCTTTCAGAGCAATCCTTTGGTCATAGGATCGGCCGCCCATCTTAGCCGAGGGTGTATGGTCGACTTCACTTCATCCCCCTCCACTATAATTTCAGATAGTGAAACATTACATCAATGTGTTCTCCTTAAGAACCAACAATTCCTAAAAGATGGTGGACTTATTATCATAAAACACATTGACATAATTCCTAATAATACAATCGATATATATATATATATATATATATATATATACACACACATTTAGCCTATACCGCAGTACTTACCGGCTCATATTATATCACAACTTTGTTCCTTAATTAATCAAAAAGCGACGATTATGTTTTTAATCAAAATTTCCTGCAAAAATGCACTACAATAGAAAAACACATAATTATCTTAATTCAATAAATTTCATACCTTGAGACTTGTTGTCAATGTGCTTGATTAAAAACATAACCATATTCTTTGACTAAAAAGATAAACCGAAACAAAGTTCGTTTGTGTCTCCCACTGAAATCCAAAACAATGTTTATTTGGATCTCCTGCTAATTGATTAATCTCTTTAAGATTGAAAACATTAATTACCTTCAAATCTTGTAAACGATTTTCTTTTTCTTTCTCCCCCACTATTCTAATTATTTCTAACTAGTAGAACATCACTAACCATATCATTGTCATGATCATTGAGTATATCTCTCCCATTTGATCATTGACAATAGATTAGTTTTTAACCATTTCTTGGTCTCCAGGGGAACTTTGTGCTTCCATGAGTTTTCTTTGATACATGATTTTCATATATCATAGTGATTAAACTATTAAACGAAAAAACTTATACACATAACAAGTACTTTTTTATTCATAGGAACTGTGTATATAATCATACACCTTACCAACGAAATCGATAATTTTAGCCTATAGTCATTAGACTATTCTTGAAGTGATTCACATAATCAGTTCCTTACGCGTGTCATTATTCTTCCATCGCTTTGGACAATTAATGAGTTTGACGGAAGGGTGTTGGAGAATATTAGTATATTATAATTATTTAAGTTTGCTTGTTAGTTAGTATATGGGTCTAGCTTATTCGAATTAGGGTTTCTAGGTTTTGCTCTCTATAAATATAGATTATGGTTTAGCATGAATAACAAGTTAGTCACGATGTAGTCTCTTGAGATTCTGTAGCCGTTTCGACATTCTCGTTTGTTCAATAATATTCTTATTATTTTTGTTAGTCTTGTTCATGGTGCACACTGATATTCAACTTGCTATCAGAGCAGGTTCAATCCTTCAGGATTTGATCTGCTTTGGTTGTTATCAGTTTCGTCTAGTCTGTTGCTTATGTCCTGTTGTTGTTTGGGTTTAGTTTGATACTAGAAAAAAAAAATTTGATGAAGCTTTGTCGTGCTTCGCCGTTTTCCGTATCAGATTACCAGCAAGTTGCGCCTGCAAGCATGTCGTCGCACCACCATCTGTTGCCGCTTGAACCCACCTTCAACCTTGATCCATCACTGTCTTCCTCACTGTCCACCATTTGTTTTGACGAAGCCCAGATCCAAGAACCCAAACTCGGATCGAGTTCGTCTTTGCCCTGCACTTGTACACGCAGTCGACTACCATGAGTCGGATCTGTCAACCCTTGGATCACTGCCGCTGTTTTTGATCCGCATGCCCGTACACCATAAACCAAACCCTGATCGAACCCACTTGCATCCACACCCAAATTTGTAGCCGCCGTTGCCCCATGTTGCTGCAGTCCGACCCATTTGCATTTGCACCTTGTTCCTGCACTCGCACCATTTTCTGATGAAAACCCAGATTTCTGCACTCTCGTGTTTTGCAGGTTCTTTCTAAAGAGACCACATAGAAAAGATGGAGAGAATAAAGAAAAAAAAACAAATAGAAAAAAAGAAAAAAGATGAAGTTGCCGTTGTTGGGCTATTGTTTGGCTCATGCTGATTGTTTTTGGAGGCCCGCATGAGTGGACCTTAAATGAGTGTGTTGGTGCTCACCTCAACGATCGTTCGAGTGCTTGGAATTGTGACCACTTGAGTAATAGTATTTTGTGTTTGTTCGTTCGTTGCTACAATTGAGATATGAAAATTTCGTCCGTTTAGTAACGGGTTCTTTCTATACTCTCAATACTAGCCAGTCTGAATTAGATCAATTTGCTAGCCAGGATTAGCTTGCTAGCAAGAATCAGTTTGCCAATCCGATCAAGTCCAGTTCGCCAGTCAAGTCAAGTTCACAAGTCAAGTTAAGTCAAGTTCGCCAGTCAAGTTAAGTCAAGTTCATAAGTCAAGTTCAGTCAAGTTTGCATGCATGCCAGTCCGCCTAACGGAGACAGTTCGCATCTGCTTGTTTGCAAACTCATGTCGTATACCACCATGAGTTTGACGGGGGGTGTTGGAAAATATTAGTATCTTATAATTATTTGAGTTTGCTTGTTAGTTAGTATATGGGCCTAGCTCATTCGAATTAGGGTTTCTAGGTTTTGCTCTCTATAAATATAGCTTATGGTTTAGCATGAGTAACAAGTTAGTCACGATGTAGTCTCTTAAGATTCCGTAGCCGTTTCGGCATTCTCGTTTGTTCAATAATATTCTTGTTATTTTTGTTAGTCTTGTTCGTTGCGCACTCTGATATTCAACTCTTTAAAGTGTCCAACTTCACCGCAATGGAAACAACTGTTATCACCTCACATTCAGGAGTTTGATTTACTTCAAACTCTTATCCTTTCAACCATTCCTAGTTTATAGAACTTGTTTTTCAAATATCTGATGTAATCTAAGATGCGTATGTAATCCTTATAGCTTTCTGTTTGTATTTTTAAACTTTCAAACTTCCTTGTATCTAGGGTTTTCAAACCCATGTTGTAACCTTTAGATGATTATAAATACATGCATCCCAGTTTTTTATGGGTATGCAATTGAAGTGAAACTCTTAGCTTTCTTAAGTTTTACATGATATTGAGCCTTACTAAGTCTAACGACTAAGATCCATTTTTTTTTTCCACGCTTCAATGGCTGAAAACAATGTCAATTCTTCCAATCCCACCCCACATATCACCAATCCCGCAAACCCTACCACCAATCCATTTCATCCTTTTTCCACTGTTGTAAACATCAAACTTGACCGAACCAACTACCCACTGTGGTTGGATCAAATTCTCCCAATTCTCGAGAGTAGAGATCTGATGAGGTATGTCAATGGTACTTTGGTGTGCTCTCCCAACAACTTGCCTGGCATGACCATTGTCAATCCTGCGTACACTGTGTGGGTTCAACAGGATCAAATGATCCTCAATTGGATAAATGGCTCATTAACTGCTTCTGTACTCTCTGTTGTGGTAAGCAAAAGGACTGCTCAAGCCACGTGGAAAGCTTTGGAGCAAAGACATGCTTTTACCTCACAAAACAGAATCCTGTTTCTGAGAAACAAGTTGCTGCAGACCAAAAATGGCTATCTCTCTGTCACGGACTACCTGGATCACATGAATGCCATAGCCGATAACCTTGCCCTAGCGGGGCAACCAGTGAATGATGATGAACCTGTGCAGATTGTGTTGAACAATCTTAGACCTGCCTTTGAAATGACGGTAAGTGCTGCTCAAGCTCGGGATTCCCCTATTACCTATCCTACTCTTGAGGCACTTCTGTTGACCACCGAGCGCAGAATGATGGATTAAAATCCTTCCATGGCTGACAATCTACCTGTTAATGCTTTTGTTGCTACTCGTGGCCATGGTGGAAGATGCTCCCGTGGAACTAGGAGAAGTGCATCACCCTCAAATCGTGGACCTTCTTCTAATCAACAAGGATACAATACTCGCAACAACAACAACCACTGTAACCAACCAACTAATGGTGAGATACCTCATTGTCCCGGTGAAAGTATTATTTGCCAAATCTGTGGGAAACCAGGTCATCCAGCTATTGATTACTACCAAAAGATGAATGCTACTTATGAAGGTCGCATTCCAGCCAAGAGGCTCACAGCAATGTCCTCATCGCCTATCACCTTGAACAAACAACCGAATGGTACCTGGTTGCTGGACACTGGTGCTAATGCTTATATCACTCCTGACATTCAAAATTTGGTGAATCCCAAAGAGTACAATGGTAATGATACTATTGGAAGCGTAGGTAATGGCTATGGCATCTTTATCTCTCACTCTGGTTCAAATAAACTACATACGAAAACTTGCTCATTTGATTTAAGTAATATTCTTCACTATCCCACTGCTTCTCAAAATATAAAATCTGCTCACAGATTTACATTAGACAACCATTGTTATTTGCTGATATTCCCTCATTTTTTTCCTTGTTAAGGACCTCAAGACCCGGAAGACGTTTTTTCGAGGGAGATGTGAGAATGGGTTATACCCATTTCCAAGTGGCAATGGACAACACAAGTATCCAATTTCAGCTTCTGTAGGGATTCAGTGTTAAGTCCAAAAATGGCATTCTCGGCTTGGTCATCCTGCCAATTCAATAATTAAGCTGTTAATTTCAAATAAATTAGTACCGATTCATGGTACCACTGATGTAAGCTTTTGTGAGTCATGTCCCTTAGGAAAAGTACTAGGTTACCTTTCAAAATGTCTCACTCTGTTTCTCAATTTCCTTTGCAACTTTTGCATTCAGATGTGTGGTCTTCCCCAATTATTTCAAATGAAGGTTTTCATTATTATGTGTTGTTTGGGGATGATTATTCGCGTTACTCTTGGATTTTTCCCATGAAAAACAAAAGTGAAGTATTTGAAATCTTTGTCAAATTCAAGGCTTCTGTCGAGAATAGGTTTAATCTTTCAATTAAAACCCTTCAATGTGATGAAGGTGGAGAGTATAAAAGTCATGCTTTTCAGCAGTTTCTCACTTCAAATGGAATTTCACAACGTTTTTCATGTCCTAAACATCCTGAATAAAATGGAATTGCAGAAAGAAAACATCGACATATTGTTGAAACAAGCATAGTTATGCTTTCTCAATCTCACATGCCTGATAAATTTTGGTTTGATGCATGTTCTACTGCAACATATTTGATAAATAGGTTGCCCACTAAAATTTTATCCAATGTGTCACCTTATGAGAGATTGTTTTGACAAAAACCAAAGTATGACATGTTAAAAAATTTTGGATGTCGATGCTTTCCATGGTTAGTGCCCTACACACAAAATAAACTTCAATCTAAGTCAAAAGCTTGTGTTTTCTTGGGCTATTCACTGAATCATCAAGGCTACAAATGCTTGGACTTGTCCACAAGATGAATTTACTTGTCTCACCTTGTCCTATTCGATAAGGGCTTTTTCCTTTTTAAGGGACTCACATCTTCTTCAGAAAACGTCAATACCAAAGGTAATCCTCACTCCCCCGACTTGTTATTTACATTTGATTTGCCTTATTGTCCTACTTTGTCTCAAACACTTACTCTTCCACTTGCCGTGCAACCTACCAACCAACCAACTAATATCACCCCTATCACCCTAAACCCCCCACAATTACAACCTGACCCAAACTCCACCTTTGACTTACCACGTCCCAATCCTGCAACATATATGTCCTCATCTACCATACAGTCTACCCTACCCTCAAATGAGCAAGTCGAAGTACCTATACAACCTGTGTCAGAGTTGCCTGATGCTCTTGCATCTCCAGAGCATCGTATGGTCACAAGATCCAAGTCTGGAATTCAAAAACCCAACCTTAAATATGCTATGCATGTTACTGCTGACTCTTTTGTTGAACCAACATGTTTCACTCAGGCTGTTAAGTCCCAGGAATGAAGGAATGCCATGGTTCAGGAGTTAAATGCGCTGCAACGATATGGGACTTGGAGTTTGGTTGCGTTCACTCCACAGATGAATTTGCTTCCAAACAAGTGGGTGTTCAAGTTAAAGCGCCATGCTGATGGTACAATTGAGCATCATAAGGCTCGGCTTGTGGCAAATGGGTTTCATCAGAAGGCTGGTGTAGATTACACCGAAACCTTCAGCCCAGTTGTTAAACATACCACAATCAGGTTTGTTCTTAGTCTTGCAGTATCAAAAGAATGGCAGGTTAGACAACTAGACGTCCAAAATGCTTTCCTGCATGGTTTCTTGAACGAAGAAGTGTATATGCGCCAACCTTTGGGATTTGTTGACAAACAGTTTCCAACTCATGTTTGTAAGCTTCAGCGGAGTATCTATGGTCTTAAACAAGCACCTAGGGCCTGGTTTCAGAGATTCTCCAACTTCTGACTTCAACTTGGCTTCCAGGAATCAACGTGCGACTATAGTCTGTTTGTATTCAATCAAAAAGGTATGTACTTAATATTTTTAATTTACGTGGATGACATCTTAATCACTGGAAATAGTTCTCACCAGATTTCCAGGTTGATACAAAGGCTGAGCACCTTATTTTCCATGAAAGATTTGGGACCACTCAATTATTTTTTGGGTGTGGAGGTCAAGTATGATGGTAGTCAGATGCACCTAAGTCAATCTAAGTATGCGTTGGATTTACTAGCCCGCACCAAATTTACAGAAGCAAAGCCGATCTCCACTAATGTTCCCTCAGGCAAAAAACTCAGTGCCTATATTGGTGATCCATTCGAGAAACCAGAGGTCTATCGTAGTGTAGTGGGTGCTCTACAATATCTCACAATTACTCGTCCCGATTTGTCATATGTGGTCAATCAAGTGTGCCAGTATATGCATTCTCCCACAACCACTCATTGGATGGCAGTGAAACGAATTCTTAGTTACTTGAAGGCCACGCATAATCATGGTCTTTTGTACAAGCCAAGAACTGTCACACTTTCAGCCTTCTCCGATGCGGAGTATGCAGGGAATCTCGATACACAAAATTCAACTGGTGGTTTTTGTGTCTATCTCGGTTCAAATCTAGTGTCTTGGAGTTCTAAGAAGCAGAAAACTGTTTCTCGGTCGAGTGCTAAAGCCAAGTACAGGCAATTGGCTTACACGGCTGCTGAGCTTTCATGGTTAAGATCTTTATTTAAGGATCTCCATTTACATCTTGTACGACCACAAATCTGGTGTGACAACATCTCTTCAATTGCCCTAGCCTCGAATCCAGTATTTCATTAATGAACGAAACATTTGGAAGTTGATTACCATTATGTACGGGAGAAGGTGGTTCGTGGTCAATTATTGGTTAACTATATATGTTCACAGCATCAGCTTACTAATATGTTTACCAAGGGTTTGTCTTCGTCTCGATTCAAGTTATTAGTATCCAAGCTTCCAGTTGTTCATCCACCTGTTAGCTTGCACGGGGCTGTTAGACGAAGTCAACGTGAAGCTGTTATCACTGCACCTTCAGGAGTTTGATTTACTTCAAACTCTTATCCTTTCAGCCATTCCTAGTTTATAAGACTTGTTTTTCAAATATATGAAGTAATCTAAGATGCGTATGTAATCCTTTTAGCTTTTTGTTTGTATTTTTAAACTTTCAAAACTTCCTTGTATCTAGGGTTTTCAAACCCATGATGTAACCTGGAGATGATTATAAATACATGCATCCCAGTTTTTTATGGGTATGCAATTGAAGTGAAACTCTCAGCTTTCTTAAGTTTTACACCAAGATCCAACCCGAACACGACTATTTCTAGCAATTGGAGTGGTGGTAGTAGCAATTGGGTTTGAATTAATGGATGGGTGTGGGGAAATCTAGCACGAAGCTGAAGGTGGAGTTGGAGCATATTTGGAGTTTGAGGAGGCAGAGCTGCCGCACCAGGCACCAGCACAAACTTACACCTGAGGGATTCTGTAACTCGAAATCAGATTCCGGCTTGTGTCCAAACTATGCTTTCTCTGCATACCGTTGTGGTTGGGCTGTGTGCTTCTTGCCCACGGGGCTTTAAAATGACAACCCCTCTCCCCTCCCTCCCAAAGAAAAAAATGAATGGGCCTCACCTCAGCAAATCGTGTTTGGGATCCATCGCTCTTTTTGAATTTTCTTTCTGCACATTTAAATTATATATTTGAATAAGAATAGTTAAATGAAGTGGAGTAGAGAACGTAACTGTCTTGTTCGGATGCGTTTTTATGTTGCTCGACGCCCTCTGTAAGTCTATATTATAGAAATCCCTTCAAACCTTGTTAAATATAAATATCTATAATCGTTTTTTTATACCGGGTCCTATAATGAAATTGACTCGTGGATTGAGGCGGCGAAGAAGCGACATTGAAATACATAATATCCCAAAGAATAATCCAATTTTCCCTTTAATCTCATTTCCTAAGAATCAATTGGAACCAATTGGAACCAAAAGCTTTTGTAATAGGGAGCAGGTGTCAACACCATGCGTGAGGGTGTTCTGGAAAGGAAGACAACCCTATATACTCAAGAAAACTCCAGACTACCGAAAAGAAGAAAAAAGACAATTAGCCGGTGACTAATTATGAACTCCAAATTCACCGTGTAATTAAATTATTTTCCTTTTTATTTTTCATGCCCAATTTTAGTTTATTTGGACCTAAATCACTAAACAAAATTGCAGACTCGGTGATACAAAATTGCAGAAGCATCTTTATGAAGTCTCACAGGATCGATTAGTCAAAATAGCCAACCAAACGATGAACACAAATTATGCTTCACTTGTGTCAATCATCTACAGTTAATCAAATTACCTGTGAATTGAACCCTAAGCTTGTTGTGTGGCTCTGATACCACATGTAAGATATATTCTGAAATCATAAAAGCAACAACAAGACATTAGGATCACGAATACAATAACGAAATTGACATGAAAAGGAAATAAACTTATCTGTAGAATTCGGAGACATGGTTATGAAGATGAAGCCATTGATGAACTCTAGGTTGTCTTCTCCTTCCAATACTACAAAATATCCCACTACCACTACAAAACTATGAACAGGTAGAGGCCAATACATTTGCACCTATTAATTAGAACTAGGGGCAAAAATTGAGGATTTCCGCACCTAACAGTTAGGAGTGGCGAATATTGGAATTGCACCTAAAAAGAGCATTGCTATTTATAAATAGGGACAAATAAGCACTTATATCCGCCCCTAATAGTTTTGCTGCCACGTAGGCAAGTCTGACGTGCAAACAATATTAAGTGCAGATGTTTAAAGTATTAGGGGCCCCTACTTTATTATATATACGTGTGTATATATATATATATATATATATTTATTTATATATATATAATGACATTTATGTTTATTATTATTGCATTTTGGGAATTGTATTAATTGAAAACGATTTTCAATCTCCCATTAATTATTTGATTGTATTCTCATATTTTAGGGTCAAATATATTTACGATTATTTTTATTTTCCACCACCAACCTAGACGAAAAAATAAAGTGTGAACAAAAAAATTAATATTAAAATAATTCATACTTCAATTGATTATATACAAATGGTACAAGTATCATGAAGAAGTTTAAACCGTAGATACAAATGGTAGTCTAAAAAAAATTTATTTGTCTAATCAATCTTCTGCATCCCAAACACCGAAATGATGCAAAGTCAAAAGCATGTGTCTTCCATGATTCATTGTAACAGCCCATCCCGGAAAATTTGTACATTGGACGTGAAAAGACGAAAATGCCCTTGAGCATTGGGTTGTGTGTTTATGTGGATTGGGCTAAGAAAAAGTACCAATTAGTTCTATTCCTAATTAATTGGACCCAATTAGAAGTAAAGGACTTAAAGATATTGTTGGTTTTTGATTGGTGACCCAACTAGGACCACACATCCACACATCACCCTATCCCGTGACTCCCTCTCGGATCTTCTCCCATTTCCATACAACCTGTACAAACAGCCCTCAACTCCCTTTTAAACTTTACAAATCGAAGTCCTAGGTGGTGTCTTTGAACTCCTTGCAAGCTTAGGAGTCAATTGGTGGTGGTGGTGGCTGGACGTGAAACCTCAAAAACCCGAGAACCCGAGATCCCATTTTTGAGGTACTGTTCAAACACTTTCAATCGTGGAGGTTTTAGCCAGTTTTGAGACCGTATGGAGCTTCTAGACACTCTCACGAAGCTCGGGGAAGAAAGTTGAAGTGTTTTGGACGTCGGGAACCTCGAGTTACAGTTTGGCCGGTTTTTCTTGAATTTCCCCTGCGAGATCCCATGATCTTTGGGGCTTTAAATAGGTAAGGAAATGTTCTACAGGTTAAGAGCTTCAATTTGGTACTAGTTTCATGAAATTTGGATGAAAAATGAGTGAGATATCAAGATTTGAAATTTTCCCAGTTTCCGGCGAGTTGCAGACGGCGGCGGACGGCGATCCCCGGCGAGGTACATCGAAGAAGAAAGAAGAATATTCCGTTAGAGTTGACGGAATATTCCTAACAGCGTCAGGTAACGCCGTTAACTTCTGTTAGTATATAACGAAATATTCTGTGGAACATTCCTAACGGCGATTAGGGTTTCCGTCAGGGTTCCCCATGCGTGGCCGCGCGTGTGACCATGCACTTTCCAGCGCGTGGCCACGCGTGGGTGATCGAAAAAATATTTTAAAATTTTGGGGATGTTTCTGAGGATGAGTAGGTCACTGTGGTATATTCATATACCCAATTTAAGCATTGTATGAGAAGTTATTACCTATTGTTGGTTATGTGCGTTAAATAACGTTTATTCGGTCATTACGCATATAGGTGATACCTATCCAGAAGACGAGCGCCATCAATCGAGGCTCGAGGGTTATGACCCTTCGATATATGTGTGAGTGGGCTTTTGTTTTCCGTATATACCTATATAAATGAGATTTTTCCCAGAAAATCAATTAAGTGAAATGTGATATGATATGCCATGCAAAGTATATATCTATTTTATTCATGCATTAGCAGCTGTATATAATGGTAATTGGTGCTGTGGACGCACAGGTAAGTATCAGGTGAGTATACATTGATAATAGAGAATGATTAATATGAAATGATGATTATGTGAGATGTGTTGAAAGCTCATAAACCTGCACCCCGGTCACGTGATGTTCACCTCCCACACCGTACGCTCACCTTGGATCCAAGTTAGGTGCTCAGTCCTGTCGAATAAACCACAATAGGTGGGTTCGATTCGTAGGTGACCCGCGATTAGCGCACAGTCTTCACGTGATCGTAGCACTAGAGTGTATTTATTTACACCCGGTCTTGTCGGTTAGACCACGTGAGGTGGTTTCGACTCTTGTGTAGGATATTTTTATTTATGATGATGAGATATGGTGAGATTGATTATGAGCTATAGTTCAGCCGAGCTGATCACTCGGTGGACATGTTATTATCTATGATGAGTTATTTCACCTGATATAGTTATGTGATTTGATGAGATATATTGGGCATGGTATATACCTTGCATATCACTACTTTTGACATGATTTTGAGTTATGAGTTGAGATGAGTATATATGTATATATGCTATTTTTCTGGGAAATTATACAGGTTTTACGGCGAGGGGTTAGAACCTTTGAAAAGAGAAAAGGTTTTGAAAAGATTTGTTTTTGCCCACTCACGCGTTTTGTTTTTCGCCCCTCCAGGTTCTAGGTAGCAGATCTTTGGTGGCCACGAGGGATCCAACGGTGTTCTGACAGAATTCACAAAAGTAAGATTCACCTTCGGGTGTTATATCTTAGTAATTGTCCTTGACTGCAACTAGATATTCTTATTGCTTTGAATGTATATTTATACACTTAGACTCTCACTAGCATGTTATTTGGATAGTACGGCTAGCAGTTGGTTTTTATTTAGTCGTATTTCTATCATCTTCTTAACTTCCGTACTGTGCTTATGGTTACGTCACTTTCACGTGACGGCCAGCACGCCCTCCTTGGGACGGGGTGTGTCAGTTGGTATCAGAGCCTAGGTTGCAGTCGAGTATATCTTGAGAATTTTCTAGTGTCTTCTGTTAGAACTATACCGCCTCGTAGAGAGCCACGTCATTCAGATGAGCCTAGTTTCTCTGATATAGCTCAGTTATGGGGAACTATTGCTACTGTGATTCTGTCTATTATCCAAAGGACTTTTCTTGAGACTGTTTATAAGTTGAAGCTGAATCATTTTATGGAAATATGAAGGACCTGAGGGAGCAGAGCGATGGCCTAATCATTTGGAAAAGACGTTTCGGGTTATGCAAAGTCAAAGGAATCTTCCTTGTGAAAGGTAGGTCAAGACGACTACCTGGTTTAGAGTATTGAATCTACATCCTGGTGGAGACTTATCAGTTGTCATCGGAGGAAATAGCTGATTGAGAGTTGCTTAAAGAATTGTTTAAGAAAAGGTTTAATCCTCCGGCATATATTGATGGTAAGAAGTAAGAGTTTACAAATTTGAGACAAGCAAAGAGGATAGCGAATGAGTATTATAGAAAGTTTACGGACTTGTTTCGTTGTCATCCGGATGTTGCTGTTAATCCGGCGGAAATATTATGTCGTTTTAAGCTGGGTACTAAAAAGAAGTGGCGTTTTATGGCGACCACTATTCATAGTACTTCTTACCAGGAGTTTTACGAGATTTTGTTGAGTATTGAAGAGAAAATGCCCAGCGAGAGTAAAGAAGAAGAAGGAAAAGAATGTGAATAAGAGGAAAGATAACCAAGGTAAAGGTCAGTCATCTCAAGGACCTCGAAAGACTCAGAACTTCAAAAGAAGTGAAGTTAGTTCTAGCCTTTCCAGCGGAGGTTTTAGTGCCATTGGTCAGAGGCGAGGTGGTAGATTTACTGGAGGTCCTAGATTTCAGAGGCAGGGTGATTCTGGTAAAAGAAATGTACCTTTCTGTTGTAGGTGCAATACCAAACACTTTGGAGAGTGGAGGTGGGAAACAGTGGATGCTTTACATGTGGATAAATAGGACACGGAGTTGCAAATTGTCCCCAGAATTAGTAGATGCCCCAGCAATCTTATTTGCCACCACTAACGCCGATTTAGCAGGTTCCTATATCTATTAGTAATGGTCAAATAGGCCGTGGTGAGTAAGGGTGAGGTATTTAAACTAATAGAGGTCGTGGGGGACGACAATAAGCCCAGGAACGTGTAACCATGTATCACCACAAGATACTCATAATCATTCGGACTTGATTATGGGTAGGTTAACCATTTTTGGTCACTTTGCTAGAGTTTATTGACTGTGATGCAGAAATTTTATGTTCTTGACGATGTTGCAAAGAAAGTTTTGAATGAGCACGATCGAGGCGTATATATGTATTTCCCAATGAGGGGCAAAATGGTAATATTGCACCCTCGAGAATTGTTACTTACTTATCGAGACAATAGTGAGTTATCGGTATTGCGGGCTGCAGACCATAATATTAATAACTTATTCGTTGAATTCGTTAAGCAAGTAATCAGGGAGGTCATTATATGTTAGTATCGTGTTTATTCAAAGTGTTCGGTGATGGTAGAAGATGTAGTTATGACAGTGAATTTTATTCCATTAGATATGGTGGATTTCGATGTTATTATAGGCACAGATTGGTTGCATTATGATCGTGCCAAGATAGATTACTACGGGAAATCAGTTACTTTCCATCGTCTTGGATTATCAGAAGTTACTTTTGTGGTTGAGCAAAGTAGAGTGAGGCATGCCGTTATTTCTGCTATGAGAGCAAAGAAATGGTTATCGAAAGGCTGCCAAGGATACTTAACTCATGTGGTGCTAAATGATGCCACTCTGAGTAGTGTGGAAGATGTAAAGGTGGTTAGACATTTTCCTGTTGTATTTTCGGATGAGTTACCTGGATTGCCGCTGGACAAAGATGTGGAGCTCACTATTGATTTGTTTTAAGGTACAGATCTTATATTATAGAATGGCTCCTGCTGAGTTTAGGGAATTGAAAATTCAGTTACAGGAATTGGTGGATAAAGGTTTCATTCAGCCTCGTTTGGCACCTGGGGGAGCCCCAGTGTCATTTGTTCGGAAGAAATACGCTACCTTAAGGCTATGCATTGATTATAGGCAATTGAATCAAGTAACGATTGAGAACCGTTATCCATTACCGCGCATTGATGATTGTTTGATCAGCTTAGAGGTGCCTTTGTGTTTTCAAAAATGGATTTGAGGTCTGGTTATTATCAGTTGAAGATTAGCAGTGAGGATGTTCCTAAGACTGATTTCAGAACTCGTTAGGGTCATTATGAGTTTTTGGTGATGCCATTCGAATTGACGAATGCGCATGCTGCTTTTATGGGTTTGATGAACCAAGTATTCCAGCAATATCTAGACATGTTTGTTATTGTTTTCATTGACGATATTCTGGTGCACTCTAAGTCGAAAGCAGACCATGCTAGACATCTTAACTTGGTATTAAAGAAATTGAGGGAACATCGGTAGTATGCCAAGTTCAGTAAATACCAATGTTGGATGAATCAAGTGGATCTTTAAAAGGTAGGAGCAGTTGAGAATTTGGAACAGCCACGAACCGTCACTGAGGTTCGGAGTTTCTTGACTTAGCAGACTATATTAGACGGTTTATTAAAGATTTTTCAGTTTTTGCTTTGCCATTGATGAGATTGGCGAGAAAAGAGGTTAAGTTTGAGTGGGATGAAATTGTGAGCAAAGTTTTCAGCAGCTGAGGTATTTCCTCACTCATACACTTGTTTTAGCACTCCCAGATGATAGCAGTAATTATAAGGTCTTTAGTGACGCTTATTTGAATGGTCTTGGATGTGTGTTGATGCAACATGGTAGGGTGGTTACCTATACTTCACGGCAATTGAAACCTCATGAGATGAATGACCCTACTCATGATTTGGAATTAACGGCTATCATCTTTGCTTTGAAGATTTGGAGACATTATCTTTATGGTGAGAAATGCAAGATTTTTATGGACCATAAGAGTCTCCAATATTTGTTTATTCAGAGGGATTTTAATCTTAGGCAACAATGGTGGATTGAGTTGCCTAGTGATTATGATTGCACGATCTGGGTGACCATGCAAATATTGTGATTGATGCACTTAGCAGGAAGACTCCAATGAGGATTAATGCTTTGTATGCTTCTCATGTTCCTTTTCTTGCGGATTTGAGATTTACTGGAGTGAAGCTTAAGGTGAAAAATCAAAAAGAAGTTTTATTGGATAATTTTCAAGTTAGGCCAATATCAATTGATCGAATGCTCGAGGCACAGATTAATGATGAGGAAATTCAAAAGCTATTTCATTTAAGGAATTAAGAGGAAAAGAAAGACCTCAGAATCAGAGAATCAGATGGCATGCTTATGCAAGAGAACAAGACGTATATGCCAAATAATGAAGAATTAAAGAAAGAAATTTTGGATGAAGCATATTGTTCGGCTTATGTTATGCATCTAGGAAGAACTAAGATGTATCATACCATTCGACCATTTTATTATTGGCTGGGTTTGAAAAGAGAAATTGTTGAGTATGTAAGTAGGTGTGCTATTTGTCAGCAGGTTAAAGCGGAAAGAAAAAAGCCTTTTTGGATTGACGCAGTCACTTTCCGCTCCGCAGTGGAAATGGGAAAATATTACTATGGATGTTGTATACAAGTTTCCTCGTACACTAAATGGTTATGATGGAATTTGGGTGAATGTTGATCGACTTACTAAGGCAAGTATGTTATTTCAGCGAGGGAGCAGTAACCTTTCCAGACAAGTGCAACAGTTATTTATTTGTTTTATGGAAAAGACTTACGGATCTGTTGAACTTTTTAGGTATATTGGTCACGCCAGTTTCCCGAAGGTGACACCATAAGGCCCATGAAAGAGGTGTCATGTGTGTTGATTTTTGGAATTGCGGGCATGATGAAATTTAAGATACTAAGATTGTAGAGGAGACTACTCAGAATGTTCAAGTGGCTAAGTTTAACATGAAAGCGGCCCAAGATAGTCAAAAGCGCCTAACGAACAGGCGTGCCACTGATCGAGTGTATGAGATTGGTGATTTGGTATCTTTGAAGTTGTCACCGTGAAAATGAGTAGCAAGGTTCAGGAAGAAAGGTAAGTTGAGCCCTAGGTACATCGGACCTTACAAGATCATCGAACGAGTCGGTGAAGTTGCTTATAGACTTGAGTTGCTGTCAGAGCTGTCCAAGGTACATAATGTGTTTCATGTTTCGATGCTTCGACAGTATGTTGTAGATCATTCACATGTGATACCTCCTCAACCATTGGAAATTGGTCCGGATTTGATGTATGATGAGGAACCAGTGACTATTCTGGATTTGAGAGAAAAGGTTCTGAGAAATAAGACAGTGCAATTGATTAAAGTTTTATGGAGGAATCATTCAGTGGAAGAAACGACGTGGGAGACCGAGGACCGGATGAGAAAGATGTACCCAATGTTGTTTTATGAGTACTAGTGGATGTTTTTGGTTATGTAAATTTCGAGGATGAAATTTTATAAGGTGGGTAGATTGTAACAGCCCGTCCCGAAAAATTTGTACAGTGGACGTGAAAAGACGAAAATGCCCTTAAGCGTTAGGTTGTGTGTTTATGTGGATTGGGCTAAGAAAAAGGACCAATTAGTTCTATTCCTAATTAATTGGACCCAATTAGAACTAAAGGACTTAAAGATATTGCTGGTCTTTTATTGGTGACCCAACTAGGACTTAAAGTTATTACCTATTGTTGGTTATGTGCGTTAAATAACGTTTATTCGGTTATTACGCATATAGGTGATACCTATCCAGAGGATGAGCGCCATCAATCAAGGCTCGGGGGTTATGACCCTTCGATATATCTGTGAGTGGGCTTTTGTTTTCCGTATATACCTATATAAATGAGATTTTTCCCAAAAAATCAATTAAGTGAAATGTGATATGATATGCCATGCAAAGTATATATCTATTTTATTCATGCATTAGTAGCTGTATATAATGGTAATTGGTGTTATGGACGCACATGTAAGTATCAGATGAGTATACATTGATGATAGAGAATGATTAATATGAAATGATGATTATGTGAGATGTGTTGAAAGCTCATAAACCTGCACCCCGATGTTAGTGCTCCCGCCCAGGGCCAGGGCATAGTCCTTCACGTGAAGTTCACCTCCCACACCGTACGCTCACCTTGGATCCAAGTTAGGTGCTCAGTCCTGTCGAATAGACCATTATAGGTGGGTTCGACTCGTAAGTGACCCGCGATTAACGCACAGTCTTCATGTGATCGTAGCACTAGAGCGTATTTATTTACACTCAGTCTTGTCAGTTAGACCACGTGAGGTGGTTCCGACTCGTGTACAGGATATTTTTATATATGATGAGATTGATTATGAGCTATAGTTCAGCCGAGCTGATCACTCGGTGGACATGTTATTATCTATGATGAGTTATTTCACCTGATATAGTTATGTGATTTGATGAGATATATTTGGCATGGTATATACCTTGCATATCACTACTTTTGACATGATTTTGAGTTATGAGTTGAGATGAGTGTATATGGATATGCTATTTTTCTGGGAAATTATACAGGTTTTACGGCGAGGGGTTAGAACCTTTGAAAAGAGAAAAGGTTTTGAAAAGATTTGTTTTTGCCCACTCACGCGTTTTGTTTTTCGCCCCTCCAGGTTCTAGGTAGCAGATCTTTGGTGGCCACGAGGGATCCAACGGTGTTCTGACAGAATTCACAAAAGTAGGATTCACCTTCGGGTGTTATATCTTAGTAATTGTCCTTGACTGCAACTAGACGTTCTTATTGCTCTGAATGTGTATTTATATACTTAGACTCTCACTAGCATGTTATTTGGATAGTACAGCTAGCAGTTGGTTTTTATTTAATCGTATTTCTATCATCTTCTTAGCTTCCACACTGTACTCATGGTTACGTCACTTTCACATGACGGCCAGCACGCCCTCCTTGGGACGAGGTGTGTCATTCATCCTATAGATACACCACAGAAGGTAAAATCAAATTAGAGAAACACTATTTTAAGAAACAAAACAATCAGATTATGTAGAACTCACAACCCTGAAAAGAAACGAACAAATTACGTAAAACAATCAAATTATGTACAAACCCTTCACAAAACATCGAGAAAACAAAACCTGCAAAATAGACAAAAAATCAAACCCAAACTAAGCCAATTGAGGTTTATGATGTAATTCATCATTTTGATAACACTAATATTATACGAAAATAAAACGGAAAAAAAAAATGTATGAAGAACACACCTAACGAATTTCACTTCAAATTTTTCGCACCCCATCATCAAATTTACCTGCAAAACAACAGTTTGAGAGGAAAAAAAAACTTCAATCAAACTAAATAAAGCTATTTTTTTTCTCTACTACGAACCTTTTTAAATCACTCTTCCGCTCTCTTGGACTCATCAAAGGGAATATTGAAGGGTAGAAAATTAAGAAAAATAGAGATGAAGAGAAAACAATATCAGATCCGAAAAGAAAAAAAAATGAAGAAGACAGATAAAATTATGAAGGAACAAGAAAAATGGAGAGCTATGAATCAACGAAGAAAATGGAGATGAAGAGAAGAATATGAAGGAACGTACAAGAAAAATGGAGATGAGGAGTTTGTGCCGTGAAAGAAGATCAAGAGAGAAATATGGAGAATGTGCGTGTTGGTTATCCTAGAATTAGGGTTATGATAACTTTCTTATTTATTTGATTAATAATTAAGAAAAAAAATTAAATATAAGAAGATAAATGCTCCTAATTTAAACTATTAAATTAAAAAAACTGAATAAATTAAAAATATATATATTAGAGGCTCATTTATCCGCCCCTAATAACTAAATTTTGTAGATGTGGCTTTTTTCGCCCCTAAAAGTAGTAACATTAATAGGAGCGTTTATCGTTTCGCCTCTATTACAATTAATAGAGACAAATCGATATGTATGCCCTTAATAAAGATTAATAGGGACAAATTCTTATATCCACCCCTAATCCACTGCCCCTAATAATCACTATTCTTGTAGTGTACTATATGAATAGGTTTTTAGTATTATGAGGAATTCAACGTATGGAAGTAGGGACTTAACCTAATATTTATATACCATTAGGATTCCTTATTAGCCGGCCTATTAACAGCTAAGAAGGTCAACCCTATCACCTTGATTAAGTCCTATCATGATGCAATATCTTTGTATTTAAACATCTAGATGATTCTCCTAGATTAGCTGCAATGATTTAAGACTCCACAATTCTTACCTAACTAGGACTCTTAATTTACTCGAATTGCACATCACTTAATAATCAAGTGATTTGTTCCTCAAGTAAACCAATTATCACACATTGCCATTCACAGAACTTTACATCCAACATATCTACACGCTTCAGCAATGTCTGCTTAAGATGCAACCCATCATTACCACGAGTTGCTTCGAGGCCCAGGAAGAAATGGAGGGGTCCCAGATCTTTCATAGCAAAACTCTGACCAAGTGATATTGTATTTTGTATATTGAAAATGTTACAAGAAAAGCCTCCATTATATAACAGTGCTGGAGTTCTAAACAATAAAGGCAGCAGCTGCCCCAACGACACTCAACCATATGCAATAAAAGCTAGCCTATACAACACTGAGTATCTATACAATAGACCTCTTGACTTTGTGATCGAAAGCCTTATTTTGTTGGATCTTGTTTCCTGACTTTTGTGTCCACAATAGATAGACTTGCTAACTTTTCTCCATCACAGGGGAGTGGGCCGGAACAGATGGCAACGGCGGGCAAACCAAGCTTGCCAGAACCAACGGCAATGCCGATGATCAGAGTGACAGCACCCTAGAAGCTGTTGTTTTGTTGATGGAAATCATTACTATTACTATTACTGGTGAAAGTGGCTGCTGCAGTTGAAGTAAAAGGAGTAATGTTGTGAATGCAGCAGCAGCGGCAGCGGCATTTGTATTTGAAGGTTGTTTTAGCATTGACGAAGCTGCAGTTGTGAATGCGAGTGAGATTGGGAATAATGTTGTTGGGATCAGTTGGAGAGAAAAAGGGGTTGACTATTCTAGCAATTGGAGTTGTGGTGGTAGTGGCAATTGGGTTTGAATTAATGGATGGGTGCGGGAAAATCCAGCACGAAGCTGAAGGTGGAGTTGGAGCATATTTGGAGTTGGAGGAGGCGGAGCCGCCGCACCAGGCACCAGCTTAATCTTACACCTGAGGAGGGATTCTGTAACTCGAAATCAGATTCCCATTTTTGTCCAAACTATGCTTTCTGTGCAGACCGTTGTGGTTGGGCTGTGTGCTTCTTCCCCACCCCACCCCACCCCAACCACCCCAACCCCCCCCCCCCCCCCCCCCCCCCCACGCCCCCCTCTCTCTCCCTCTCCCAAAGAAAATAATGAATGGGCCTCACCTCAACGTTGTGTTTGGGATCCATCGCTCTTTTTGAATTTGCTTTTCTGCACATTAAAATTATATATTTGCATAAGAACAGTTTAAATGAAGGGGACTAGAGAAAGTAACTTTCCTGTTCAGATGTGTTTTTATGTTGCTCGACGCCCTCTACAAGTCTGTATTGTACAAATCCCTTCAAACCTTGTTAAATATAAATAGCTATAATCGCTTTTTATAGAGTGTCCTATAATGAAATTGGCTCGTCGATTGAGATGGCGAAGAAGCGACTTTGAAATATATAATATCCCAAACAATAATCCAAGATGAAGGATCAAAGGGATGAGGCAGTGTAAACTATCGCCACGTGTCCCAAAGAATCTCTCCTGTTCGCGTGATCTGGCAAGTCCACGGTCCACCGTATCCATCAAATTAAAATACAAATTAACCCTTATCTAACATGTCTGTCTGTCTGCCTGTCTACGATTTTCTCTCTCTGCTGAGTCTACACCACAAGTTACGTTGAACCGCACACACAAACCTTTTGTAACCGTGTGATTAAGTGCCGTCGACATAACGTACGGTTAAATAAGGTTCCAGACAAGAGTGGATTTTACAGTTGTTGGTTGTTACGTAGGAAGAATTCTCCTGCTTTCTCGTTTCTCCTTTTCCTTTTCCCCTTTGAAAACGCTGTCAAGTTTTCCACCCGCGTGCTCTTTGCTTCAACTTTGAGCCATTTCTGTCCTTTCCTTTTCTCGAATCCCAAATTCTCAATTCTCAATTCTCAAATCTCAAGTCGATCAAATCGCAGTTCTCTCAATTATTATTTGTTTGTTTGTTCGGGGGTTTTGGTGGAAATTGAATTCAGAGATCGATCGATCGATCAACGATGGCAGAAGTTTTGAGCAAAACCAGTCTGTTGTCGTCCTGGCATCATCATCATCAAAATAAAAAAAGCAGCATCTCCGTTTTCCCAAAGAGTTGTAATTACAATAAATCAGGGTCTTTCTCTTGCTCTTTCAAACTGAATCCGGACATTTCATCACTATCCTTGTCCACAAAGAGTGATTTTCACGGAAAAAGGATTGCTTTTCAAGCCACCGGCATCAGGGGGAATTCCCAATCCCACGCTTCTTCTGCCGTTTATTCCCAGCAGGTTCGTTTCTTTCTTCCCATATCCTTGTTCTGAATTCGATTCCCCTGCTCCGCTGGGTTTCAGATATTATTGCTCATGATTGATGATTTTCCCCAAATTTAAATCGACTTTCGGATCAATATTTGATCAATTGAGTCATGAGGAGATTTTGTCTATGCTTTTTGATTGCTCAAGTTAAAAACTAGTTTGTGTTTTTTTGTTGTGGGGGAATGGAATTTAGCAGTCTGGATTTCGGATTGGGAAAGCTGCGAAATGGTGGGAGAAGGGGAATCAGCCCAACATGAAAGAGGTGTCATCTGCAGAGGACCTAGTGGAATCCCTTTCACACGCCGGGGATAAGCTGGTGATCGTTGATTTCTTCTCTCCTGGCTGTGGTGGCTGCAAAGCTCTTCATCCCAAGATATGTCAGCTGGCAGAGATGAACCCGGATGTCCAATTCCTTCAGGTGAACTACGAGGAACACAAGTCCATGTGTTACAGTCTCAATGTTCATGTCCTCCCCTTCTTCCGCTTTTACCGAGGTGCTCATGGTCGCCTTTGCAGCTTCAGCTGCACCAACGCCACGGTTAGTGTTTGTCTTTCCTTCAATTGGTCTCTGATGAGTTTATTATTGAATCCCTGTCTATTGCTATTGGGGTCGTTTCCAAAAGCTGAGTTCGAATTTAAATGCCATCCTTTTCACTCCCTGATAAGCATTTTGAGTCTTGTTTTTAATCTTATTTATTGGTTAGCTGTGGTTTTTTCTCTCTTGGATAACGTTTGCTGGTCGAATGGCATTGGCAAATAATGTTTGCATTTTGCATTGGTGTTGGTGTTGTTCCCTGATGGTTGTTGTGATAACATGCTGACTTGGCAGATCAAGAAGTTTAGAGATGCATTAGCCAAGCACAAGCCAGAGCGGTGCAGCCTTGGGCCAACAAAAGGGCTGGAGGAGAAAGAGCTCCTCGCTCTTGCTGCCAACAAAGATCTCTCATTTACCTACACTCCTAAACCAACTGAAGATGTGCCTGCCAAGGAGGAAGTGATTGTGGCTGAAGAGGCACCATCTCGTCTTCCTCGTCCGTCGGCAACCTCAAAGTCTGCTCAAGTGGTCACTGCCTGGAGATGACGTGGTCAGTGTTCTTCACCGTCCCGATTCCCTAAACCCACCCATTTACTCTACTCACCTCGTTGTATTGTGTACAGTAGTGTTTCTTGTTGATGCGATATGAGCATATATGCAAGAGTAAGAGTGGATCATATAAGTAATAGTTTAAGGTTTCTAAGGTTCCCCCCCCAAAACAGGCGCGGAAGAGTTGAGCGTTGCAGGGCTTTGGAATTGGTTTTTGGGATCCAAGCCTGCGTGCAAAAATCATGTGTTGTGAATTTGAAAAGAGCAATCTGTCGGAATGTTGGTCCGCTCTTATGATATGCCGTCTGCAAATGTGTATGTAATTAAGAGCTGCTTTTTGGTCTTCTTGTTCTATGTGTAGTATTGAGTCAGTGGGAAGATTGAAGCCCTCTCCTCACCTGTTGTTTTTACTGGGGTGTGGTATTATCATATATATATATATATATATGTACGTATGTATGCAAGTATAATATATGGGATTTCAAGTTTGAAGTTTGAATGCAATGTTGAGAGCTGATTTTCAACTGCACTGCACTGCACCTGCACCTGCACCCTCAACTCCTTATTATGCATGTATTATATATTTCAGAATTCCAATCCAAGAGACGTGCTAAAAAGTTTAAAACCAGACAAGATAATGAATGAATGAGTGAACTCGGTAGATCCGAATAGTGCTTGATAAACACACTCTTGCACTCTTACACTTGGATTGGATAAAGATATAGAAAAAGAAAAAGAGAACAGGAGAGATGGATTGGATAAGACTCGGTGTTAGTGGAGTCATCAACGTGGCCTTTCTTAGTTTATACACACTCGCAGATACATGAAGGAAGGGATAAAGGCGTATAATGGTGGCTACCCCACCACATTACAAAAGTTAGCCAGCCATTCTAAAGTCATGGGTGACTCATTCAACAAAATTCCAAGCAACAGACGTATAAGGGCATTTCCCATCAGAGAGAAAGAGACCGCTTCGTGCCGTGTTGTCGTATCCTCCTTCGTTCCCGGGCTCCTTCCTCTTGTTTTGAACACGTCTTACGCTGTCATCATTGAACTCGTCTACCTCTTTGTGTATTTTCTACTGAGAGAGTATTGTTTTTTCTATTGAGAGAGGATCCGGGAGAGATCTTCTCATCACATCCGTTCATCGTATATCGTGCGATTAATTTTTATCAAGTACTGTTTATATTTAATTTTGAATAAAAAAATTTACAATGATTTCTAATCGCACAATATATGATAAACGGATGTGATTAAAGGATCTTCATGATTCTCACAAATATGATCGAACGAGTATCCTCCTGGTTTTCTAGGATCAATGAGGGGTGGTAATGAATTAAATATTAATAGCTAGATAATACTCCGCCACTCATTAATGAGTACTTTATACATTCAATTTCGATTTTGACTAAATAATATTTTAACACATGTTTTGTTACTTTAAAAAATAAAAAAAACTAATGAAAATAATTTAAAATTTTTGAGTTTTAACGATAAGATCAAAATAAAGAGTAAAAATATAAAACGAATGATATCAAGATTGACTTTTTAGTGTAAAAATATGATTTTTCGCTAAAATTCTTTAAAAAATAATTGTTGTGATAATTATTTTTTCCCGAGCTTTTAAAAACCAAGAACTTGAGATTTTTTATTTAGACCGAATCAGAGTGCATAAAGTATTCATTGGTGATTACTTAAGAATTGTAATTAGGGATTTATGATTTCTTTTATCTACAGGGCCATGTTTACATCTCCACCAACAGGCCAAAGATCCAATACATTTTGCAGCTATTAAAATAGAGCATGAATCAGTTTTGGCTATAGCCCTTCCATTCCATTCCATTTGTCAAACTATCAAGTTACAGCGGGTTTACATTAAAAGAATTCTTGTTTATCACAAATTGTAATCCTTCTACACTTTGAATTCATTAATTGCATATAGCCCACAAGACAATGCAATCAACTAAACCCTAAGCCCTAAAGATTTTCATCTGTCCCTGCTGAGGCTGAGGCTGGTGCTGGTGCTGGTGCTGGCGGCAGGGCTGGTGTACGTCATGCCTGAATCCGAAGCTGATTAAATATCATTCAAAACCCAACAACGATACCATATTACAAAAGGTACACTAACAAAACAAAACGAAAAAAGCAAGGTGATATATATACATGTTTTAACAGCTAAACTACCAAGTAGCGACTCAATCGTCCACATCAATCAAGGTACCAAAGTAATATATCATTCCTTCAAAAGTGACATGCAATATGAAATGTAGCACGAGGTATCTGAAAGAAATTCAACTCAAACAACCACCACATATCCAATTTTTACCATCCTCTCTCATCTCATCTCATCTGATCCAGATGCATAATAAACTACCAAAACAATCATAAAATGAATAAACAAATTTAAATGAAGATGAAAATTTGGATGGGGATGGGGATGGAGATGGGGTAAGCCCGCTGAGCCATCACTACCCCCATGTCATATCATATGGAATGAATTTTAGAGGGCTCTGACCGCGGGCAGTCTTCACTGCAGGAGGGTTAGAGACACCAAACCAGCGAGTGACGGCCGAGAGCCGCCAGCGGCCCTAAAACCCTGAACCTTCATGAGAGGGTACAGGGAGGGAGGGTGGCTCAGCCTCAGCCACTCGGTTCGGTGCCCCTCTCTCTGCTCAGATAAGATCAAGTAGTTGAAGCTCTTAGGGTTTCTCTCAACCCTTTTTATATATCCCTGAAAGGCGGTTGTTTACACTTTACAGTCGGCCCCTTCTCAACCCATTTTTGGCGGCCCAAAACTAAGCGCGGCCCGCGTCTTCCGGTTTAAGCCCATCCTCAATTTTTTTCATTTTTTAAATCAACTAAAATTTAAATTAGAACGAAACTCAGGAGTCGGTACTGAACTATGGTTCTACAATGTGGATGCAGCATTCACATCTCTTCCTACTATTATTGAAGCTCAATCATCCAGTAATTTAATTGTGCATATTCTTAAAAGAGTAATGTTCGTGAGATCAAATTTATAAACCAAGTTTGCAAATCAAATTATATGTCACCAATAAAAAGGAAAAAAACACGTTAATCGACACTTAATTAATAATCTAATCATCTACAACATCATTTGACTTGCAAATTTAATTTAAAAAATTTGATCTTTCTAACATTACCTTTCCTAAAATCCCCAAGGAGACAAACCTCAATCGACTAAAATCCCAAGGGCACAAACCTCAATCGACAACTAGATGCTTGGCGTAACGAACAATTCTCTCGTTCAATATTGGTGGTTCTTACTTCTTATCCGCACTTGCCCCACTCACATTTACATTTCCCTGTGACTATTCATCTTCTAGACAACAAGGGGGGTATTTCCTCGGCCTGGGCACAATCTCGGTTGAGCGGCATTTAGAACAAATATGAAACTGACAACCATGCAATTTGTTCCAAGGAAAAAAAAATATATGATACGTATAGATACTGTCATTGGGATGCATCCGTGTTCAGCCTTGTATGTATTTCCTGATTTACATGAAAGATGGAGAGAAAAGCACTAGGGTTCGATGAAACTAAAACGTAATTAGGTATTTCATGTCCTATAAAACTGACAATTTTGTTGACTGCATATATAATTACCAAACAATAATTTGCATCGTAACTAACTTTTTATGACCAAAACTTGTCTGCCTCAAGCCGACAGAACCTTGATCTGGCGGACAACTACACAGGTCAAACCCGGATGGTTCTCTAACGTGTCTTTTCCGTACGTAAAACTATACAACATTACAGAATCGAGGAAGTTCTGGACTCGTGCATCTTTTCATCTTGAGAAGTTGGCGGCAACGAGGACGATGAGACCACTGCATGATAAGATGAAGAAGCAAGTTGGGCCAACGCTGGAACGGTACCGCCTGCAAATTGTCCAAAAGGCATCATTAGATGACAGTCAAACGGAATTGCGCAACCGTAAAAGAAGACCTAAGTTTTACATGCACTGGATATTGTCCTTGCCTTTGAGCCAGATAGTTCGTACCAGCCATTGCATCAGTATTATTGTTTCCCACCAGACTAGACATTAATTCACACCAATCCAACATCTGGAAGCATCATCTCAAAGTTTGCACCAGTGACAAGCACTAATTTCAAAACTATGCTGTGGTTCATATAGCTACAGGACTTTTAGACTCTATCGTAAGTTCAGTACTTTTGTTTTGGTATATGTCACATGTACTAGCTCGACCAAATAATCCAGGTCCCAAATACTACTATCAAGTCACTACACGAAGATTACATTGCACAACTGGTTGCTCAATAATGAACATGTGGTACACCTTCGTTATCAAAGACTTCACAGAACTATAACAAAGAGGCATGCTGTCTAAGAAACCTAGACATATGCACATGAAAGGTGTTTTGAAAATATTTTCTCTAACAAAGTTTAATAACTAGACATTGGTCAAAGTGAAAACTAGTCAAATAGCCCACACCTCATGAACGTGGTTAGTATACCAAGACAATCACTGACCTGCTAAACCTGCACAAGCTGAAGAGAATACAATCACCGGCGGAGCCTACAGTTGCAAAAGGGAGATTTGTGTTATTCACTGTAGCCATTGAAAAATTTAGCAGATACAAATAGTGCAACAGAGAAAACTCAGAAACAATCCAATCCTTCCAAAGTTTTAGGAACATAAATTGAAATATTCTGAGACACAAATGCATGCATGCAGATACACAAAATCCAATCCATGTCCAACTGATAAAATATAGGCTTGGCAAAGTATAATTTATTTTCCTAACCATGATAAATTTTGATCACCAGATAATGTGTGTGCTTGTGTGCACGCGTATATATAGAACATATATTATACCATATCCCAACGCACTTATACGCTAATTAGGAGCTTAACAAAGTGCTATCCACTCGTTTGGGTCCACTCCGCAATTTGGCAGGAAACCCAACTAACACAATGTACCATTTTCATGTTCACATCAATCTATAACTATAAATATTGTAACTATATAAGTGTGGACAGTTCAGTCGGTAAAGCATAAAACAACAATTTGTGCAGAGACTAAGACGTCAAAAAAAGTCTCTGACAACAATATTCCTTGATCAGGTCAGAGTGAAAGAAAGGAACAAAAAGCCTTGAGATGTGACAAATATAACTTAGATGCATTAGTTATATTCTTGTCCACAAAGACCACCAAATTACAATCTTGACCAATCATTTCCCCCTCATTGTTTTATTGTGTTTTGGCAATAAAATAGTATCTTTATCAAACATTATAATTCGCATCCTAGCTAACTAAGTGCATACGATTTGTGGCAAATATGCCGCTCAAGAGGGATATAAATGCTACCAAACCTACTTCCACAAAAATGTTTGTCATGAAGGTGAAACATAATTTTCAATGGAAGCACCAGAAACTTCTTTTTTAGGGAGGGTATTCGATTCTATAGAGGAGTTTAACAACTCATGGTGGGAAGTCAATTATGTCTACTGATTAGCCTTGAAATTGGGACAAGATGTCTATGAAATTTAGGAGGTAAACAAGGCTTCCTGCATTCTAATTCTGAACAAGATGAGTTTTTTCATAAGGAAATCTCATTTATATAAGATCAAACGGGGACTTAAGCATATCTCATTGTGATTCAGAAGGACGAGATGCACAAGATCAAATGCTCAAGAAAACAAATTAGGACCTTTGCATTCCCAATACAAATCCCTCCCAAAGGAAAGCATTACATTCACCCACAGAACACAACCAAAAAACAATTGTAAGGTTAGACACTGCAGCTAAGAGGCCGCCTATTTCTCTTTCAAAATTAAATTTATCAACTTTTCCTTAGACGAAAAACTCCCGGTAATGTTCAACTCTACATTAGTGTTTTAAAAACCTCGCCTAGCCGGCTTTGGAGGCGGGGGCTGGGTTTTTGCCCCTATTTTGTGGGGGTCGGCGTAAGGTGGCCTCGAGGTGCACCTAGGCTGCTGAGGCGCGCCCAGGCGTTCATCTGGGCCTTTTTTTCCTTCGAAACCCAGGTCTGGTTTTGAAATGCAAAGAAACCGTTATAGTTTCAACGAGGAAGAAAGAGAGAGTTTCTCTCTAACTCTAACTCTTTTCTATTTTTTTTGTTTTTTTTAATTATTGCCCATTCAGATTCCGCCACCTAGCATTTTGATTAACAATGATTTATTTCTCTTGAAATTCCCTATAATTGCTCCACTCGCGCAGCCTTAATTTTCCTTTAAATTCCCTATAATATTGCCCACTCAGCCTTTATTTCATTTTAAATTTCCTATAATTGCTCCACTCAGAACCAGGATAAGATTAGGAATGAAGATATCCGAGGTAAAGTAGGAGTAGCCGAAATTGAAGGAAAGATGAGAGAAAATCGGTTACGGTGATTTGGGCATGTGAAACAAAAGCCTACAAACGCTCCGATCAGAAGATGCAATTATGAGACAGAGGTTAGGGGCCGAAGGGGTAAAGGAAGACCTAGGAAGACTTTAGAAGAGACTGTAAGAAAAGACTTGGAGTACTTGGATCTAACGGAAGACGTGGCAAATAACCGAACGCAATGGCATTTAGGATTCATACAGCCGACCCCACTCAATGGGAAAAGGCTTTGTTATTGTTGAATTCCCTATAAATGAGACTTTGAGCCTTTATTTTCCTTGAAACTCCCTATAATTGTGGCCACTCAGCCTTATTTCTCTTGAAGTTCTCTATAAATGCTTACTATAAAATAAATAATTACAACATTCTAAGACCATATGACATAATTTCCAAGTACAACTAGACTTGGTAATGAAGAAGATGATATTATCTTTGATTTAGTTATAATTATATTTGTTTTACAAAGTATTATATTTTATAAATATAATTATATACATAATATATATTAAAATTTTAGGTGCTATGAGGCTTTCGCCTAGGCAAGGTTATCCATGAAATGCCTTCGCCTTTTAAAACATTGCTCTACATGCATATGTTTATCATGGGCCTACATGTTTATGACACTAGCATGTTCATTTGATGCATCAATAATTGGTTTAGCATTTTCTAAAGTTTAATTTGAAATCCTTTTAACCATTAGATAATTTTTGTAGGTTCAATAATCTGAGCTACTTTTAGTTCTACTGATACTGGCATTTTCATACTTAAGTCATATGCAGCATGATAAATTGTAATATTGCAAAAGCATTAAAGAACTTACACCAACGAAAAAGTGCAACCACATGGGTCCTTTTACCCACCTCCGAACAATAGGCATCACTGCACAAAGAGACACGATAACAAAGGTATTAGGAAACAAGCTAAGGAGGGAGACATTTAACGAGGATGACGTCTATCCTATGCCAACAGAATAAGTAAAGAAAACACTTTAACTAGATCAAGGTAAGAAGAGAGCAAAACTAGTTTCAAAACTCCACTAGGTGGATAAGAGAAGGATGTTTCACATATATTATAATGAAAAACTGAAACAAAACCATAGACATTGAAGAAGCCTAAGAAGAAGCCAACAAGCAATCTCTATTTTACGATCCTTGTGCCGCTCAAAGCATTTAAGAACTTGGCATTTTAGCCAAAATGGTTTAACTCCTCACTTTGGTCCCTGAGATTTTTAAATCGATAGAAGTGGTCCATGAGTTTGTCTGCCATCAATCATTTTGATCCTTCCGTGAAAAAACTCTATTAAATAAGAACCAAAATTCAGGATCGATTCTATCGATTTTAAATTTCAGGGACCATTATGGCTAAAAAGCCTAAGAAATTCATGCAAATAATCTTTACTAAAGAAAACGAATAATAGATTACCATGGTTGAATCCATAAAAAGCACTTGCTGTGCCACCAACAGCTGAGCCAATCTGTACCATAAACCCGAAATAAATTTCACCGACAGTCGACAGACCATATATTGAGATGCGGTGGCAGATGAAATTAGAAAAGAAGAAAAGAATACCATTGAAAAGCTATCCCTAATAAGAGGTGCAACAGTCCACTCGCTCGTTTCCATCTTTTTAGAGAGAGGACCTGCACAATGATGGCATCTCATACTAGTTTCAGGTTTGGAATCGGCCATCGCTCTTTTTCTCTAATACACGTCTTGAATTTAAATTGTATACAACAGGCACCAGATCATCCTTCACAATGAACGCCTGTAAAAAAAATTCATCATTCACTAAAATTAAATATGTTATGTTTCTGGCTCCGACCATGATGATTCCTAACTCCTAAGGCCTTTCAAACAAAAGAAATCAAAGAAATTTGAACCCCAATCCAGCTATTGCTAATTTCATTTGCGATACAAGAGTCAAACTATCAGAGACAACCAGAAAAGTGACGAGATTTGAGAATCCAACCTGCCAGTCTGAATGAGGAGTGAGGTCGCCGCCGACCGGATGAGGTGGCTCCGCTCACGGGGTTGGGTGGGTCTGCGGTAGGACTGGGCTTTGAGTTCTTGTGTGGTTGGTACAACACTCGGGAAAATAAGAGAAATTTTTCTCACTAACCGCTATTGGAGTTACTTCATTTACCATAAAATAAAGGGAAGATTAAAAAATTTATTTTATCTTTTATTTTGTTATTTTTGTTAAAACTTAAAATTTTCAAGTTCTTTTTATTAGTTTTCTTTAAAATAAATGGAAGTAGAAAAATATATTTTCTCTTCTTGTCCTATAACATGTAGAATATCACTTGGACTTAAAAAAATTCATTTTCATAACCCTCTGATGATTTTTAGCTCCTTTTCATCTCCCCTTTTAGGGATGAGAATCCTCTCCGGATTCTAGAATCTTGGGAATTACTTTATCGTTTCTGTTCATCGTGCATTGTACGATTAATCTTCGTCAAGTACCATTTGTGTTCAATTTTAAATAATAATAAAAATCAAAATAATTTCTGGCTGTAGAATGACTGATGAACGAACACAATGAAATGATCCTCGAGATCCTCACAAAGAAGATCCTAGGATCCTATTCCCTTTTTTGGGATCAAGAAAGTATTAGCTTAGTTGAAGTATCGTTTAGGGAAAATATTCAATTTTTACAAAGGAATTTTTCTTACGAGCCAGTATTCAAATGGTACTTTACGTGTCATAAAATAAATAGAGGGACACGGAAAAATATAGAACAATTAGTAAGAATGATCAATTTTTGATATTTGGTTGCATAAATGATCAGTTTTTTGTAACGATGACATATTAAGCATATATTGATGACCTATCGATGACATAATGACGATATTATAAACACTGATAATTTCTGCAACCATTTAAAAAGTGACCATTCATGCTAATTGCTCAAAAAAAAAGGCAGATGCACTTCATCTCCTTTGTTAAAGATGAAAGGAAAAGATAAAAGAAAAGGAAAAAGAAAGGTTGATGCGGTTGGACCAAGAGCCAAAATCAACAACTTGGTTTGCCCCGACAAGTGAATATTAACTGTATAGAATATATATATATATATATATATGCAAGAAATGGAGATCTTGACTCGATTGATCAAGAAAGGATGTAGAGAGAAGGCGTTAATTAACACCATACTCAGATTCTGCACTGCAGTAAGTATTTGTCGATATAGAGGAATCATATACATTAGGAATATTGTAACAACAATACCAACCATCTACATCTAGTATATATATGGTTTTGGAATTGAACGTTAACTTTTGGCTCAAGTACGAAAAACTGAATAACTAATTAGCTTGCTGCACTACATATGCATGCATGAATATGACGAACACGTTACACATATTAACACGTGTATGTGTGTGTGTGTGTGTGTGGAAATTCCTGAATAAAGGGTTCAGATCATGCTAGGCAGACTCTAATATTCTTCTGGGGTGGTGCAATCATTATTCAGGAGATCATATCTCTATTGGTAAGCGCAGTCTTTGGTACATGAGTCCGCCAGAGAGGGCAAAACCCAAGAGGGACCCCAAATGGTCGACCCCTACCTTCTCAAGCCCAAAAGGGCATGGTGGCAGAGGTAGAGACATCATGGCCCAAATTAAAGTCCAAGACCTATGGAGCAAGCCTTGCTTAGCCCAGGACCTTTATGTGTGGTGGACGTCAAAAGTAAAGTTGTTATATTTGGGCTTGTAGTTTACGTGGCGTGATTCTACTGAATTTGATTAATTTATGTCCCCACATTATGATAGAGGAAACGTGTGTAGACAAAAATATGAAGAAGGATGGCAGAAGGAGATGCATGAAACAAAAATCTCTTAATAAATTAAGTTTGTTAATCAGGAAAGATGCATGGTGAAACCGAGATAAGGGAATAGGTGCTTAATGTAACCCTAGCTCTAGCAAGCCCATCAGCAGTCTTTTGGTTGGAATCATATTCTTAACCTGCAACCATTGACATTTTACTCGCACATATAAATTTCATTCCCAAATTGATTGTTTTGTCTTCCAATATGAATAGGATAGTTTTGTTGGAAGATACAATCGAATAAAGCCAACTTCAAAAGTACTAGATATTGAAGCAAAATAAAAAAGTTTGAAGAGAACACCAATTACATATGTAAATCATACTTGGAAAAGATGTAAGGCAATAAGCTTTATTTGTACCGGATGAAACCCACACGCTATATGTGTGTAAATATAAAGATTTAAAAAATATATATACACGAAAAAGAGAAAAGTTTGGGAGAAATGTGAGAGAGAGAACATATGGATTTCTTTTTCTTTTTTTTGAGGTGCAACGATAGGTATTTCATTAAAAGGTGGAAGCCAAAATGACTTCAAAACCCAAAAGAGCTTACAAGGATAGTTCAAAAACGCTATTTAGAAACATACAGTAAGTTACATCAGGTCCTCAACAAGGAAGTCAGTGATAAAGGACGGAGGGAAGTCCAGCCATTCACATTGATCTCCAATGTTCAAACTATAACGAGCCATACGAAGGGCCACGGTATAGCTTAGAGTCTTCAATGATGTTCCCGATGGTAGACAAGTTACGTGAAGACTCAGCCATTGCACCCACAATTTGAAGGGAATCAACCTCAATAAGTGTTGTGAAAACCCCTTGACGCCGCCCAAACCACACCATCTCTGAGAGCCACCATTAGGGGAGAGGAGAAATCTCGAAAAGGTGCAAAAACCAGCCACAAAATTTCCAGTATCGTCCCTGATCACGACACCAGCCCCACCACGTTTTTTAAATTAGAGATGCTATGATGACATGTGATTAGGTTTGGAAAAAAAACATCAAAATTTGATTTGTGCAAAGTTACATTATTGTTCATGATTTTATTTTGTTATAGAAGACTTAATTGTCTTTTCGCCCTCTTTTGGTTGACAAATATGATTTTGTTAATAGGCAGGTTAGATAAATAATAGGTTGTTATTGATATTTTCTTTTTGGACAAATAGTAGGATATTCTGCACAAAATTTATTTAAATTAAGGGCAAGTAGGTTCATACTCGAGTGCAAATGAAGGAAAACATTACTTAACTAACTTGTATAAGCTCAAATCAGCGAGTTCTTATTAGTACTCCAAGATAGTCATCAGCACTTTAGTGGACTCCCCTTATTTCTATGTATATAGACCAAAAAGTACTTAACAAAAATGCGCTGAGCAAAACAATTTTACTAGAGGGTAAATAGTTACCTCAATAGTTAAACTACAAACATAAAGTCCATACTTCTCACTTCTAAAGTCCTACGTAGTTCTCATTTGTAAGAATAAAATAATAATAAGAAAGATAGAGAAAAAGCACTTGGCACGAGTGTAAAAACGGGTTGAGGAGAATGGTCACCACAGTGTTATTAATCTTCGCGTTATATAATATGGATCGATAATATTGTTTGTATGTCATAGGCTTAGAATGCATTATAGTGCAAATAAATTTGTGTATTGACAATACCACATCATTGTGAGAAACACATTGAGAAATGAGAACCACAGCTAGTAATAATGCTGACAAAAATTATAATGACAATTCGTTAAATACTAATTAATGATGATAACGACTACCACAATAAGAAAGATATGAACTTCCAAGTAGAGAAATATTCTAACAATGGAAAACATAAGCAAGTTCTAACAATGGAAATATTCTCTTACAATATTGACACTTGGTATATTAATTACTACTGTAGGCTAGTTACGTACGTGCATGCACGGAACGTTATACACAACACACATGTATGGTATATCAGGGTTGAAACTGCTGACCGGTGGGAAGTGGGAAGTGGGAAGTCGAAAGTGGAAATTAGTGGGAATGAGGAACCCATTTTTTGTGGTTTTGGCGAGAGAAGAATAACCGGATTCTTGACTTGAGAATATAGATGACCTTAATTATACTTCCTCCTTTTCTTGGCTTTTGTTGGTTTGCTTGAGTTTAGATTCCACATTCCCATTCCCTAGAATCTTTTCCTTTTTTTTTCAAAAACCTTTTACTTTTTTCCGCAAGGAATAGCATTCCGTGGTCATTTCTCACTTTCTATGCCCTTGAGCCAATGCCATCAGATGCATTCGTTCCGTGGTCAACAACTCACAACCAACAAGCTTCTACCCTTGAGCCAAATTGCCAATGCCATCAGATGATGCATGTTCTCCTTTTCAGATCATATCATGAGGAGCTTCTTCTTGCCCTCGATCGATCCAAAGTCCAAAGTAAAATTATACTAAATATCAAATCCCATAAAAGAAAAAGGAAATGCAAGTACAATAAAAAAAACATCATCTTTCTTACTATTCTAAAGCAACCAATAACTTCCTGCTTGAGAAGAATATTACGAGTAATACTAAATAAACCAATTTTTTAAATCAAATTTAAAAACCAATAAGAAATAAGCACGTATAATTCAATCATCAACAACCACGGATATGATTTACAAAATAGGGTTTACATATATAGATGATTTTCTTAGCATTACATGAATATAATTATGTATGTATTCGAGATAGGCATAATTTTTATTTATTTTATCGAGATAGGCATAATTAGCTAATTAGATTCATCTGCTTAGTAATACATTAAAACCCCAAGAATAATTCCCTTGTAGCTCCTAATTAGATATATGTTTAGGCAACATCAATGAAAGGTAAGTACTCTACAATTGTACAATTTGGAAAAGATTATATATAGATTGGTCATTAATTTGGTCCTACCAAGACTGAGAGACATGAAGTGAAAGTTGTAACACCCACCAATCCATTCATGTTTATTCCATTTATGGATGCATAGTTTGAACCACTGGTACCACTTTTATACATACAATACACTCATCTTTACTTACCCTCTCCATACAACTGTTTTTAGTCAACACATTAATACATATTTATTCTTTCTTTCTTTTTTATCGAAAACTGAATTTTCATTTCTGTAAAAGTAACAGAGTATAAGAGATTTGGAGGAGCAAGGGAAGCCTCATTAAAAACCTCCAGAGAAAAGGGAAAAAAGAATACTTCACCAAATTACTCCCCACTTACATTCAATTATCATTCTATAAATCTACTTCCAAGAAAGGAGCAAGCCAAATTGGCTCCTCCTCCATCCATGTATGAAATCCTTCATTATAAAGTCCAAATTTTGCTAACTCATGAGCCATCTTATTTCTTTCGCGTAGTTGCTACTGACATGAAAAGTAAGTGAACCTATTCTTCAGGGTATCAATCTCCTCTAATATAATACATATTTATTCATATATCGAGAACCAATTAGTAGTATATTCTTAACAACATATGTGTTAATTTCATGGCTTAAATAATAATGGAACAAATTAAGCTTAAAAGTCAATACCTAACATGCACATTTGATATTTGGGTCCAGAACGAAAACGATAACTGGTTTCATTTTTGTACACAATATCATGTTTAGGCCTATATGAAACAATTATATAACCTTGCTAGCTTTTCTAGAAATATCTAAATTAACTAATGAGCTCTTTAATTATTATGCATATTCTAAATGTAGGTAGGTTAATTTGAGCAAGTGCTTGTGTTAAGCATTCCTTACGAGTACACGCTAGACAACTCCTCCTAGCCATACTCATAGTGTCATAGCTAGCTTAGCTAGGTCAATAAAATTAATTAATTTACGAATTGAGATTTGGTCTCCATAACTTAATTATATACACACGTACGAATTTATTCCTAATCAATAGCTGTTGATCATATAGCCACCCGATATATATTCTTTTTTGTACATATATTTTCTCTATATATTCTGTATATATATAATATTATAACGTAGCGTTTAATTACTGATCGATGATCACCAGACCTAGCTAATTCCTTAAGCACCATGAAATAAAAACAGCAGAAGCATAATTCACATGCACTTGACAAATATGCGCATGGCCTGTTAATTGTGGATGATCCTCGCGTGAATAAGAAAATCAGAGAATATTATACTGCGTTTAGGTAGTCACTAAAATATCTTCAATTGTTTGCATGAAGTGGGGCACAAAAATCTGTTGCATGCATATGTATATATACTAGTGGACTGGGCGTATATAAAATATTTGTATACGTTCGTACGTGTTATGGTGGTGAATAATGTATGCTTCGTAGAGGATCATATAAAACATTTGGAATGGACTCAACAATCTGATTCTCAAGTTGAAGTCCGAGTCTAATTCATCGTTATAATTTAACGTTGTAAAGGAGAATAACATATGAAAAAAATATTCTGACGAGCGTTGTCCAAACACTTTCACAATGGTTCATTGTATGTTGCCACATCCTATTTTCATTGTGGCGAGAACAGGCAATATTTGAATATTATGTTAAGACTTTTAGTCTATTTAATTTTGTTGTTTTTTTTTTATACCTTTGACCACTCAAATGGGGTTCATTGATCAAGACGGACGATTGCTTGATGGTCCATTGTTCTAAAAATATCCCTCTAAGCATTAGGCGACTGGCTACTGTCTCGATTTTTTCTTAGGCGTTTGAAAATTAAGAAATGGCACAATGACCTGTGTAGACGCTCGCTTAGGCACCTACCTAAGTCGCAACTCTCACTTAGACAGAAAATAAATAATTTCATTTTGCATTTTATTTTTTCAATAAATTGTAAAAGACTTGTTAAACACTTGGATGAACACTCATTATATGTCTATTCTCATGTTTTCAATATGTTCTCATACTTTATATCTACAAAGAAGAAAATTAAAAAAAAGCTAGATGCAAAATGAAATGCAAGAGATTGTGAGAGACTTTTGCAATTTATGTCGACGAATTCTAATACGTTCAATGTAACAGCCCGTCCCGAGAAATAATTATCGTGGATGTGAAAAGACTAAATTGCCCTTGGGATGTTGAGTTTTGTTGTGGTGTTGCGTGGTTTAAGTTTTGGATGTGGACAAATAGGTTAAGTCCCTAATATTTTGGAACCAATTAGGGACTTAGACTTGAGTTATTTTTGTTGTGTTGCTTTGGCTGGCTGGACCACACACAGACCACACACACACACACCCACACATTAACCTTCTCTCTCTACTCTCCCTTTCGATTTTCTGCAACGTCCGTACAAACGTACGGACGAACCTCGAACCAACCCATTTATGCACAGATCGAGCTCATGATTAGTACCCTCACCTTCATCTCGTCACCGCGAACTCAACCATACCAATTGTTGGACGTGAAACCTCTGAAAACCCGAGAAACACGAAACCCAGTTTTGAGGTACTATTCATGCACTTGTGATCGCGAGGGTTTCAGTTGATTTTAAGCTTATAGGAAGCTTTAGATCATCCTCACGAAGCTCAGAGAAGAAAAACCAAGTGATTTGGACGTTGGAATAGCGAGATTGACTAGTTCAAAGTTTAGCCGGAATTATGGTGGCTTTTCCGGCGAGATCCCGTGATTTCTGGAGCTTGAAAGTGGTAAGAAGTGATTATACTCTTCATAAGCTTCATTTTGGTTCAAGTTTCATGAGATTTGGTTGACAAATGAAGAAGATATGAAGATTTGAAAATTTTCCAGAAACCGATGAAAATTCGAAGTTCAGATGGCTGCGTTGACGGCGGCGACCGACGAGGTCCATCGGAGAAGAAGACGGAATATTTCATCATAGTTGACGGAATATTCTAACGGCGTCAGGTTAGTTTTAACGGAATCTGTTAGTTTCAACGGAATATTCCTTAACTGTCGTTACTGTTTCCGTCCAACATGCAAGGCACGTGCCCCGCGTGGCCGGCGCGTCTGGCCGTGTCTTGGCCGGCGCGTGAGAGGTCAGAAAATAATTCTAAAAATTTGGGGATGTTCGTGAGGTTGTGTAGATCACGTTGGTATATTCAAACACCCCATTTGAGCATCTTATGAGAAGTTATTACCTATTGTTGGTTATGTGCTTTAAATAACGTTTATTCGATTATTACGCATATAGGTGAGGCCATCCTGAGGACGAGCGCCATCAATCGAGGCTCGAGGGTTATGACCATTCGATATATCAATGAGTGGGCTTTTGTTTTCCGTATATACCTATATAAATGAGATTTTTCCCAGAAAATCTATTTAAGTGAAATGTGATATGATATGCCATGCAAAGTATATATTTGTTTTATTCATGCATTAGTAGTTGCATATAATGGTAATTGGTGATGTGGACGTACATGTAAGTATCAGGTGAGTTATGTAATTATTAATATGAAATGATGTTTATGTTGAGAGGTATTGAAAGATCATAAACCTGCACCCTAGTGTTAGTGCTCCCGCCCAGAGTTAGGGGCACAGTCTTTCACGTGGATGTTCACCTCCCGCACCACACGTTCATCTTGGATCCAAGTTAGGTGCACAGTCCTGTCGTATAGACCACTTTCAGTGGGTTCGACTTGTAGGTGACCCGCAATTAGCACACAGTCTTCACGTGATTGTAGCACTATAGCGTACTATTTACACCCAGTCATGTCGTATAGACCACCTTGAGTGGGTCCGACTCGTGTGTAGGATATATATATATATATATATATATATATATATATATATATGATGATATTTGATGAGATTGATTATAAGCTATAGTTTCAGCCGAGCTGATCACTCGGTTGACATGTTATCATCTATGATGAGTTTATTCCACCTGATATATCTATGTGATTTGATGAGATATATTTGGCATGGCATATACCTTGCATATCACTACTTTGGCATGATTTTGAATTTATGAGTTGAGATAAGTATATATCTATATATGCTATTTTTCTGGGAAATTATACAGGTTTTACAGCGAGGGGTTAGAACCTTTGAAAAGAGAAAAGGTTTTGAAAAGATTTGTTTTTGCCCACTCACGCGTTTTGTTTTTTGCCCCTCCAGGTTCTAGGTAGCAATGATTTGGTGGCCATGAGGGATCCAACGGTGTTCTAACAGAATTCACAAAAGTAGGATTCACCTTCGGGTGTTATATCTTAGTCATTGTCCTTAACTGCAACTAGACGTTCTTATTGCTCTGAATGTGTATTTATACACTTAGACTCTTACTGGCATGTTATTTGGATAGTACAGCTAATAGTCGGTTTTTATTTATTCGTACTTCTATTTATCTTATTAGCTTCCGCACTGTGCACATGGTCACGTCACTCTCACGTGACAGCCAGCACGCCTTCCTTGGGACGGGGTGTGACATTCAACGACGAATTTAACGAATTATGAATTAAATATTGAACGAATTGAACATTATTTATATTTCCCAACAAAAGAAATTGTAAGAAATTTAGGTATGGGGAACTATTTAGGGGCCGACTCAAAGAATTTTAATACTTTATAATCTATAAAAAAAAGAAATTACAAGATATTTTTGTAATTTATGTATCATAATATGATTTTGTATTATTTTCAATATAAGTAGACATTTATTTATATGTTATATAATAAATTTAATTAAAATTAAAAAAAGGTATGGACCCCCCATTTAGGTTCTGCCCAGACGCCTAAGTGCTAGACCCTTACCCGATGCCTGATTAGCGCCTAACACCTTTTAGAACTTTGCTTAAGACTCTAAGTCTATCAACAAAACAAAAAAAAGTCAAATTTCTCTTTTGCTCAAAGAAGATTTGATTGATGATTACAACAACTGAGTTGGGGAAAAAAAAAGCCTAAATTACACTAATAAAAGAAGTTTTTTTTTTTTTTTTAAACAAACGATATTATCTACACTAAGGTGAGGTGGGTTCGCTTAGCCTCACAATGGACTAACAATAATGTGGTTCAAATTCGCCTTTGGCGAGAATCGAACCTAAGACCTCTTACTTACAAGTGAAGAAGAATAACACTATATCGTAGTACTAAGTGGCACAAAAGAAGATGTTATTATAATTGTGAAAGTGTCTATTACGATTATGACTTATTTACGTAAGTGAAGAAGAATAACACTATATCGTAGTACTAAGTGGCACAAAAGAAGATGTTATTATAATTGTGAAAGTGTCTATTACTATTATGACTTATTTACGTAACCGTAATTAAAATATGAGGAATTGGACTGAGTTGGGCAAGTACAATAAACTATTATGGTTCGGCTGTCTTATGCGGATTGAAGAATGAAAGGTAGGAAAGAGAAACTTGGGAATTTTGGTTGAGTTGGGTTGGGTCCCTCCTCATATTTTATACTAATATACGGCGTGGGATGTTGAATAAGTGCCAAGCTTACTCAAGGAGACAAAATGGAATGTATTCCTTAATTGATTCCATTCTTTGCCTGCCTTCATTTGAAAAATGGAAATCTCCATGCACGCACGCACACTCCAAGCCCAATCAAGGAGGTATAGGCAAGGCAGGGCAGGACTCAGGAGGAGCATCTCTCAATATCCCTAACTTCTCTCTCAATATCCCTAACTTCTCTCTCAACTTTTTAATCTGATTCCAAAGTTAATTTGTAGCTAGTTAGCTAGCTAGGTGCTCCAGTCAACAAAATCTTCTTCCCAAAGTTCTCCAAATATAATTACCATGTGGCTAAAGAGCCCAATTTAGCAAGTAGTATACATATAAAATACTGATTCGTCACGCAGTTAAGTAATAGTATTTATATATTATGCACACATTAAAAACTGAAGAAACAACTCCTCTCCAAATGATGAGTCCTAAACAAACAAAACTACCCGCAAGAGTCAAGAGCAGTCAAGACAAATGATCCGATGATCATGGTGAAGGGTCGATTAGCACAAGTATCTGTGCTACTAAAGATATTGAAATTCTAAGAATCTTCCGGTTGAGGACTTGAGGGTGAAGGGGGGCCTCTGAAGGCCATATATAGTGGACTTGGATTGTCCTCATCTCTAAAATGAGGGAATGAGATTCCCTGCAGCTTTGGCATTGCCAGCACGAGCACGAGAATGGATACGAATACGTAAGGAATACCCGCGCGTACACAAACACCACGATGAAAATATAGATAGAAAAAAGAAATGGGGGATGATCAATACATTCTGGTATACACGTACCTAAATCATCTAATGATTTACTGCAGCAGTGCTGCAGAGATGAATTCAAATGGCGTACATATATATACATGGATGAGGGATGGGTCCACAATCACAAATTCACAAACAATAATAAGCATAAAAAAGGAAAGGAAAAAAGTCTCGCAGCTGGCTGTGGCTGTGAATATTAGATTGGTTGGTGAGTTTATATATATATATGTGTGTGTGTGTGTGTGTATGTGGCATTTAGCATTAGGAATCTTAACGAAACATTTCTGGTACTGTTCATTTTTAACGTTAAGGACATTTTTACTTTGGTTAGTTTTCGGTTGAGATTCTTCTTCTATGCCACATACATACATACATACATGCATACATACATACATATATATATATATATAGTATTTAGCTTTAGGAATCTTAACGAAACATTTCTGGTACTGTTCATTTTTAACGTTAAAGACATTTTTACTTTGAAAAGTCACTCCTGGTACTATTCACTTACACTTTTATTTTGTCATTTTGAATAAAACTAAAGTTTTTAAAGATTTTTCGTTAGTTTTCTTTTTAGATTTTAGAGCCTATATAAGATAATATTTAGATTATAACCTGAATGAGTTTCAAAATTTTATTTAAGTATCTAATTTAATATTCACTGCCACATCATATTATAAGATACCTCTATTACCTACCATATTTACAAACTTTGCCATTTAAATTGTCAACCTATTCTATAATTAAGGCTTAAATATATTCCGTTAATAAACCATTCAAATTTCGAAAACATTTAAATTTTGATACGAAAGTCAATAAGATAAATCCAACTAAGGTAAATTATACTAATTTATACTTGCTGACAAACAAATTAAGTCTATAGTAATTTTAGGTCAGTCACCTTAAGAAGTCGAAGATAGAAAAATCAACTACAAAAACAATAGGTTAAAAAATTAAATAATAACCCTTAATATATATATATATGTGTATATATATATATGTATATATATATGTATATATATATGTATATATATATATATATATATATATATCACACAAAAAAATAGTATAAGAACTCCTTATTGTCTATATATAGGAATTGGATAAGGGTTGGTACATACGTGCAGATAGGTACGAAAGTATCAGTATGGAAGTGCCGGTACATACGTACACATAGGTACATACATACATATAGGTATGAAAGTATTAATACGTTAGCATCGGTACAGAAGTATCGATGCTGAAGTGTCGGTACATACATACATATATAGGTATTAATACATTAACATCAAAAGAAAAAATCTGTAGATTCGATGTATGAGAAGATAAAAATAAATCATCAACACTAGAAAAAAATGGTAAAAATTAATCATGCACTATTAGATGTATAAGAAGAAGAAATATTAGATGTGGATGGTGGCCCTAGCCCTTTCTTCTTACACGGTTGAAGATAATTTTTTGGGTTGGACAAAAAGTTTCATTTTTAAGTTGAATCATTTATGCTAGCAATGAAATGAAAAATTATAAATAAATCAAATATGAGACATTATAATTCACTCAAGGATAATATAGGAAGAATAAAATTACATAAAGGGAATTAAGTCTGGCATTAAATATAAAGGCTGACTTGGACATAATTCAAAGGACTATAATTAGTTTTTTTTATCTTGGTTAAGGTTTTAGTCTAAAGATAATCTTTTTCAAGGATTAATATCTAGGTTTATATATATATATATATATATATATATATATATATATCATATTGCCATGCCAATCTCCTCATATCTGACACACCCCGACCTGAATCAGGGCATGCTGGCCGTCATGTGAGCGTGACATAAGCCATGTGCGCATTGCGGAAGCGATAAAGAATAGAATTTATGAATAAATTAAAACCGAAACACTAGCAATACTAGTGTAAGAAGAAGTGTGAATTCCAAAAATACAGAGCATAAAAGTCTAGTTGCAGTCAAGCAGAATAAAGTACTAAATAACCGATACCCTCAGGTGGTCCTACATGGATGGTGATCTGTTAGAAACTGCCTTGAGAGCCTTCGCTATGCCAACATCGAGAATTCTACTCAGAACCTGGAAGGGCGAAAAACAAAGTTGAGTGGGTCAGTAAAACGAAGCTTATATGAAAACCTTATCTTCCTTTGAATATACTAACCCCTCGCCGTAAAACAAGTATAGTTTTCCCAAAAAATAGAATACGTAAATATAATTCAAATCATGCTCAATATATCAAGATTCATATTTATGTGTATACCATGCCCAATATCATGAAATACCAACTGTAAGCCAGGTGATGCAATTCATAATAATCATCTGCTAGCCGAAGTCACCTGACGTGATCTATACGGTGAATCCAGAGCTCATTTCAATCACATCTCAATCTCATATCTCATCACATAATTCATCATGTATATACGTCACATACCTCATCATATCTCATCATGTATATACATATATGCACACGAGTCGGAACCACCTCACGTGGTATGACCGACAGGACTGGGTGTAAAATAAATACGCTCTAGTGCTACAATCACGTGAAGACCGTGCCCTAATCGGAGGACACCTACGAGTCAAACCCACTAAAAGTGGTCTATACGATATGACTGTGCACCTAACTTGGATCCAAGATGAGAGTGTGGTGCGGGAGGTGAACATCACGTGAAGGACTGTGCCCCTAACTCTGGGCGGGAGCACTAACACTGGGGTGCAGATTAATAAGCTCAATATGCATCACAACATCATCGTCTATCTCATAATCATTACCAGCATAATATACTCACCTATGGCTTACCTGTCCATTTCCTTCCAACTAAGTACCCCGAGACTCGTGAGGACCTCCTTAAGCTCCTTGTGAGCTTGAAATTCCCTGAAACAAGTAGTTTTACGTCCATATGAACAGTGCATGAAAATTGGTTTTCTCAGGTTCTCGAAGTATCGAATGTATCTTTACCTGAAATGGGTACCAATCAACTCGAAATGGCATGAGGAATGCAATGGTGTGCTTAAATCCCTCGATCTGTCATGTTTCAAAGGGTTTTGGGTGTCGTTCGTACAAGGGAGAAGAGAGAGGGAGTGAGTCTGTGTTCGAGAGAGAGAGAGAGAGTTGACGGAAGAAAGAGAGAGAAAGAGAAATGGTGATGTATGTGGTCCAAATGCAACCAACCAATCACAACAACCCATTTTTCTAAGTTCCTAATTGGTTCCAAAATATTAGGAAGAAAATGGATTGGCCCAATTCCAAAGCCTAAAACACAAACACACAACCAACGCTCAAAGGTATTTTCGTCTTTCCACACCAATGAGAAAAATATTTTGGGACGGGCTGTCACAATATCACTGTTCTAAAAATCTCCGCCTCGCTAGGCGGTTGGCCACCGTCCCGATTAATGACTAGGCGTTTGAAAATTAAAAAAGGATGCCTAGACCTAGTAAGGCGCCCGCCTAGGCACCCACCCAGACCCGCCTAGATACCTACCTAGGTTGCGACTCACTTAGACAGAAAATAGATAACTTTTATTTTGCATTTTATTTTTTCAATAAATTGTAAGAGACTTGTTGAATACTTAAAGGAACACACATTATATACTTGTTCCCTATGTTTTCATTATGTTCCAATAGCTCATAATATATATATATATATATATATATATATATATCATTCTATTTTGTAGTTTATGATGAAATCATATATATTTTAAGTATAAACATACATTTATTTACACGAAATATAATAGATTTAATTAAATTCACCTAGTCCGCTTAGGCGCCCGCCTAGACCCCACCTAGGCGCTAGGCCCCAACTCACCGCCCGACTAGCGCCTAGCGTCTTTTAGAACCTTAATCGTACCCCACAAACCAATTTCGCTTGCTTTATAAAAGGCCATCTTCACCACACCCTTTGGTTTGTGGCAAATACACAGATGTATATCCTGGAGAGAAGAAAAGAAGAAGAAAAGAGAGATTAGGTTTTGATTCTTGAAGACAGAAAAATCTATATATATCTATACACACACACACAGATGATGTACCATCATCAGCTGCAGCACCACTACCAAAACCACCACCAACACCAACACCAACACCAACACCAGCACCAAGGAAAGAACATCATCCACTCTTCTGCTTCTTCAAGCAGAATATCGATGCCTAACATCCCTTCTGAAAGGCATTTGTTTCTACAGCAAGGTGACCAAAATAGCCCTGCAGGAGATTCAGGCCTTGTCCTCTCAACCGATGCCAAACCTCGACTCAAATGGACCCTCGATCTCCATGAGCGATTTATCGAAGCAGTTAACGAGCTTGGAGGAGCAGACAGTGAGTACTACGCTATAACTATATATATAACTCTCCCTAAATAATTATATTATCTAATACTACATATATAACTCTCCCTAGCCAGCTCCCAGCTGAGAGAGCTGAGCTGATCATTAAATTAATTCCAATTAATTAATTAATGTTATGATGATTTCCCCATGTTATGCAGAGGCTACTCCGAAAACAGTTATGAAACTTATGGGGATTCCAGGCCTTACGTTATACCACTTAAAGAGTCATCTTCAGGTACTTTACTCGAATGTTTTTCTAACACCATTAAGTTTAATTGATTTAAAAATCCCCATTTAGTTCTAATCAATTAGAATGCAATTTTAGTGGCCATTTTAAAAATAAAAATGTAACAATCAAGTATTAGTTTCATATTCTTCATCTCCAAGCAACAAAGTGAAACGAATTTTAATCCGGCCATTATAATTGAAATAAATTTTAAGCCAATCATTTTTTGGTTTATGTCAAACAGAAGTACAGGCTTAGCAAGAATCTGCATGGAGGACATGTTACTAGTGGCCCCACCAAAATTGGTAAGCAGAGAAGACTAATCATTTGTTCAATTCCTCCTCTTAAGATATATATATATATATATATATACACTTTGATAGGTTTACACTTAATTTACAGCCAATTTTATTTAATACTTTTAATAATTTGGACAATGATATTGTATAGGTATAGGTACAGTTCCAGTTTCAGTGGCAGGAGAAAGATTAATATCCGAAGCAAATGGAAGTCAGATGAACACTATGAGCATTGGCACTGCACCCCAATCAAACAAGTAAGCTAGCCAGCCGCTACTCATTTCCTCACTTGATCATCTGTTAATTTTTCATTTATTTATCATCTTATAGATTACCTTAATATATGTATGAGATTTAGGCTCACAGTGGCAATTCTTAATTAATTCCAGAGGCTTACATTTAAATGAAACACTAGAGATGCAAATTGAAGTCCAGAGAAGGCTACATGAGCAACTTGAGGTGAGGGCATGCGCTTGGTACCACTCAATAGAGCAAAAGCACTTTCCCATTCTAACAGCATTCTGACAATTTGTCCCGATCGAAAACCATGCAGGTTCAGCGGCACTTGCAACTTCGTATAGAGGCTCAAGGAAAATACCTACAGTCTGTGCTGGAGAAAGCCCAGGAGACACTAGGAAGACAAAACTTAGGTACAGTGGGACTTGAAGCTGCCAAAGTTCAACTCTCTGAGCTGGTGTCCAAAGTATCCTTGAACTCTGCTTTCACAGAGCTCAAAGAATTACAGGGATTGTGCCCTCAGAAAACGCAAACAAACCAGCAGCCCACCGATTGCTCAATCGACAGCTGCCTAACTTCCTGCGAAGGATCGAGAAGGGACCAGGACCAGATACACAGCAGTGGAATGCCTCTAAGACCTAATTACAATGGCAGGGCAGCAGCACTCTTGGAACATAAAGAGGCAGCACAAGATCAGCCGCCAATGCTCCAAAACACCCAACTTACTTGGTGTGATGATCTGAAAGAGAACATGTTTCTTTCCTCCATAAGTAAGGATGCAGAAAAAAGAATGTTCCCTGCCGCAACAAGGTCTAGTGACTTATCCATGAGCATTGGACTACAAAGAGAAAACTGGAATATCGATAGCAAAGGAAGAGACACAGATGGAAGCTTTTTAGGCCGTACGAACAGCAGGGCTGATTCAGCTAAAGTCGAGGGTGCGAAAGTTTCTCAAGGATATAGATCAGTGCCTTACTTTGCAGCAAAACTAGACCTAAATGCTCATGATGATAATGATACTTCTTCAAGTTGCAGACAGTTTGACTTGAATGGCATGAGCTGGAGCTAAGTAGGCTTACAGTGGGTGAATCAAAGGGATAAAAACACTGCAATTTTCAGCTTCATACCAAAGGATAGACAGAGCATGATAGCATGTTGCGAACAATTTGTTAGATCGAGCTGAAAGGAATAAGTTGCAGGACACAGATATTCACCTATTAATTTAGATCAATTACATAACAAGTAGCTCACGCAAGCAGGATGTAATATCTTTATATATATGATTGAGAGTTCCAGGACTAGAAAGCAGAATATGTCTTTGATCGATCTCACGTTCGTTCAGTAAGCTCTTATATATGTTCATCCACCCACTCTCCCTGCAGGCTGCAGCATCAAGATGCATGGCCAATGCAAATTTAAAACATACATTCTGCATCAACAGATTCAACACATAACTTGTAATTAATCAAATTCACTGTTTAACATATATAATTGAAATTGACCAAATTAAGCTAGCTAGGACTACGCGCGCACACACACACGTTTACATTCCTATACATGATATATACTTGTTATCACTTATTTGCAAACTACTGTTATCTTTAGAACTAGCTAGGGTTTAAGTTTTAATTTGTTGTTTATATTGACTGATAGTGATTAGTGCTCGATTGGTGTTCAATTCACTACTTTGGGCTCAAATTAACATTACAATTCAACTGATAACCATGCTACAGCTCTCGATAGGAGGCCAATTTTGTTGCTTCCGTTCTTCCAAAAGGCCGGTAATGAAAACGCAGTTGGATGGTACACAAGTACAAGACTGCATACGAATATCAATCATATACTACACACAGCACCATACTGCATTCGAATATCAATCATATACTACATACATCTGTAAACAAAAGCAACAAATTATTCAAAGTGCACATCTTTCGAGCCGGGGGGGCAGGGTGGGGGATATTCCTATTCGGCTATTCCTATTCCTATTCCAATTCAAATTGCTTGCTAATTAGGATGGAGCAAAGAAAGTACTAATAATGATTTATGCATTGTTTTATGCTACTATTTATGATTATTTTGTGTCAAATTGACCTAAAATCGACCATTTTTACCTTTTAAATAGATAAAAGTGACGGAAGAAGACTAAATGTAACGCATGACAAAGTTTGAGAAGACCAAATTCAAGGATCAAAATTATCAAGATATTCAGCATTTTTTTATGTTTTTTGGTGTGCATCTTTGATTGGATTGGATTGGATTGGGCCTCTGGTCGCATTGGTCTTTTAACATTCTTCATTTGGACCTTTTTTCCCATTTTATTTTGGAAGAACGTTAATTTAATTCTTTGTTTAGAAATTAGACCGCATCTGAAGTATCGTGAGAAGGACGCCACTGCCAAACAAACTGCCGTTGAAAATTGAAAGCAGACCGGCTGTCTCCGTCTCCGAACAACCCCCACTTCCTCAATCCTCTCAAAATCTGAAACAAGCGAACAACAACAACAAGAAGTTTTTGTTTCTGTTTGTGGTGAAACGTGAACGACAACTGATTTGATTTTCAATTTTGGAAGATCGGTCTCTCTGTTTGTGTTTTTGTTTGTGGTGTCGGTGGAGATGGAGGTGCCGAGCTCATGGGACGCTCTTCGCAAACAGGTACTGCTTTTTCCTCTTCTGCGATGATCAATAATTTCTGTATGATTTCTTCCTTCTCAATTCTCAACTTTCTCGGGTTGCTGACGATTTCCTGATTTCTGTTTGGTTTGCCTTAGATATTAGATATTTCGATTACAGCTTTGAATTCTGCAACTAGACTGGTGCTTATTGCTTTGGGCTTTTCTTTTTGTTCAAGTTGTCGGTAGGTTTTCTTCAAACTTTTATCGTCAACCACTGGATTTGTTTGTGATTGGTGAATTAAATTGATAAATTTCCTTTGTTCTAGCAACAAATTGTTAAGTTTTAGCTTCGATCGGAACTGTAATTGCTAGGTGGAGAAATCTGATTGAAGAAAAGAATATGTAAAGTTACAAGACTTGTAATTGCGTGATGCTCAATTGCCCGCGGCAAATAGTTCTATGTGGTTAATAAAAACGAATTAAAAGAAATCCTAGTAGAAATTTCAAACACCTTAGCAAGGCCAACAATCAAAATTCAACTTCAACTAGCAATTTTGAAAAAGGCCCCATTGTTGTATGGGACTCAAAGTTCCTATAGCATTCCTCTAATGCCACCTGTGTCATTACTTCAATCAGAACTAGGATTAGAACTGTGCCGTAATAGATGACCCTCTTCTTGACACTTTCTCTCTGCATACGACTATTCAAAATAATGATTTTCCTCAATGGACATCATATAAGAACATCATCTTCAAAGCATGGGCCCAAAATGAAGAGCTACTTTAGTACGGGCCTTTGAATGCCAAACAGACCTAGAAAGCCAACGCCCTCCCCTCCTCTAAAACCCCGGTAGTAAAAGATCTAACATGAAATCACTACTATGGTTTCACCACCACCTCAATTTTCAATCTTGCACACTTTCACGAAAATAGTAGATCATTGAATGTGAGCATCATACTGGTGAGTAATGATGTAATCCTCAGCTAAAGAATATTAATTATGTGCAATTTGAAAAAAGTCCCAGGATATGAAAAAACAACAAAGTTGAACTGTGGTAACTAAATCTATTCATCCAGGGATTGCTTATTAATTATTATTAAGCTTGTCTCTTCTAACTTCTAAGTCACAATACTATTTTCAAAAATGCTAAAGACTTTGTGAGAAAATTTCAAGATCCAGTTTGTGCAGCTCTTCTTTTCCTATATGCTTCTTGAACTTCTGAATTTGACTCCCTTGTTGTGTTGTAAGGTTGGACATTTTGCTATCAGGAAGATACTAGTATTAGGTGAAGCACGAATTTTCACTTGGCTTTCTGATTCCCAGTGTCACTTTTTGAGCATGAATTTTGAAAATTTGGTTTAAGCTACTGGTTTTCTGAATCTTTTAGGCGAAGGTACTTCAGCAAGACATCTAGTTTGTTTACATATCATATAATATAATCACATTGGCTTAATCTAAATGAGAATATTAATTTCTGCTTGTCTGTAAAGTGCATGATCATGGATGTGCGATGCTAATTGTTTTCATTTGTTTCCTCTTACATGCAGTTCCCTTGATACTGAATCTGGATAGCTGGGAATTTTGCTTTCTTAAAATGATAATTTTAATCTATTGTAATTTCAGGCAAGGAAACTTGAAGCTCTGCTGGATGAGCAGATGAATTCTTATCGTAAGTTTGTGTCTGCAAAGGGTTCTACAAAAGTTGGTACTGCCGAGAATGATCTTGAATCTGGGATAGATCGACTATTAAAGCAACTCCAACAAGTAAATTCACAAATGCAAGCATGGGTATCATCAGGAGGATCAGAAATGGTTTCTCATACCTTGACTAGACATCAAGAAATTTTCCAAGATATCACTCAGGTATTCTGGCTCTGGCCTCTTAAATATGCTAAGGGGAACATGGGATGACAGTTTTTATTTCTTTGACCCATATATAGTTAAGGTGTCTTGAATGTGCTTTGGGTTGCTCCATAGTTCAACTGGCATGGATGACATGTGTTCTATGAGCTCTCATGCCATCTTATAATTCTCTCGAAGTGAAGACTCCTATGTTTTTAAGATGGAATTTGTATTACAGATCATTATCCAAGTCCTTGTTTTTCATTTTTCATTACTGTTCCAAATTCTCTCTGAAGTTGAAATTGAGAGTTTGAACAGTCAAAATATGGATGAACATCTGAGCTGAGCTCTACTTTAAGTTACAGGTCTTTTGTTACTATTCCTTTTTTCAGTAAGATACCTTCAGATTTCGCCTCATGCTATATGCTGGTGAAGCGACTAAAATCTTCAATTCTGTTGAAATTTTTTGTACATTCTTTGAATCATTTGTGCAGTCTTTGCTATAAAACATATAATTCCTAAGATTGAACCCAGCAGATTTCAACTCTTTGTTAGACATGATTGAAGTGCAGGAGTTCTATCGTCTCCGAAACAGCCTTAGAGCTAAGCAAGAGCATGCTTCACTCCTTGAGGATTTTAGGGAGTTTGATCGAACAAGAGTAGACTTGGAAGATGGTGTTGGCTCTGCGGAAAACGCCCTCCTGAAAGAGCATGCTGCTGTTAGCCGAAGTACAGGACAGGTGCGCAAATTAAAGTGATACATTTTTTTGTGCGTATAGATTGTGTTGGGTGGTGATGTGTTTTATTAGGACCCAGTCCTCTCCTACATGGCATCTTTTGAGTAAAACCGAATTAATGATTATTTTAGTAAAGAATTAAAGATAGATATCATATGGCTTTGACGGAACGGAAATGGAAACTACCTGCAGCTGTTTTTTGCCTTCATGGTTAGGAAGTAAAACAGAATTTTATTGTACAGGGTAGAACGTCTCTTAGCTGATGATGGTTTAAGAGTCCTTGGTCAGGCAATTTGATTTGTTTACATCCCTTTTCTGAGGTGTGGCAAATGGAAGCATACAAATTGTGATTTATATTGAATTATCTATTCTGTTTCTTCAGGTGGATACTGTGATCTCTCAAGCTCAAGCAACCCTTGGTGCACTTGTCATTCAACGCTCCACTTTTGGTGGTATTAATTCAAAGCTCAGCAATATTGGCAGCCGCCTTCCAACGGTATAAAACTAGTAATTGTGGTCCTTGATGTTTTAGTTACTTCTTTGGCGTTTTGGTGTAAACATAGGTCCCTCTTGAATGGAATTGACTGTCTCTCTTTTGTTCTATGAATAAGAGTTAATGCATGCAATAGGTCAATTGCAGAAAAGTATATCACCAGTACAAAGTTCACTGAATTTTTTATGCCAAAACTAGAATGAGTCCTAATATTGCGTAGTGTAGACTAAGAAAGTAACCGGTCCGAAATTCTACTGTAAAAAAATGACTTATATGAAGGGCAATGCAAGAGTGAATAAAAGAAATTAAGGATTTTAATCCCTTGAAACGTGTGAATCTGTCATCTTATTATGTCTGACGTTCAAAGATTTGATGGTGCAGGTAAATCAAATGCTTTCTGCTATAAAGCGTAAAAAGTCTATGGATACCATCATTCTCTCTCTCGTCGCATCTGTATGCACATTTCTCATATTTATCTACTGGTTGTCAAAGTGAGGATCTATGAGGATCAGGCATTTGTGTGGGGAGGACCATCTGTAAGTGAGAAAGAGAAACAGATGCCATTTTTTCTTTAATTTTTCTCGAACGAACCTGTATTACTGTAAGTGATTTGTTTCATAGGAGTACAAAATACAATGGATGTAGGCATTACAATGGATGTAGGCATTCCAAGCTATTTCATGTTCTTTCATTGAGCTTGAGTGTCAATTTTAATTTCAAATTTTCAGCAGGGTTACAGAACGCCACCAGCGTAATGATGTAAGTGACTTTGATGTATTAATACATTGTTTGTTTTATGCATAACCGATCAAAAGAGATGGAAACAACATACTTGTCTCAACTTCTCTTAAATATGTTTTTCTTCACTTTACTAAGACATTTCACGATTAATGATGACCACCAAAATACTAGAAGTGAATTACAGGCGCGGGAAGTTTGATAGCATTGTTCGTAATATGTCTTTTGTTCAAAATCACGTATCTATGTCGATTATCTGTTTTCTTTTGCTCCACATGACACTCCCCTCTTTGGGTGCTGCAAGCATGGCGGCGACCGCACCCCCCGCCATCTCTAGTTAAAGTCACACAATCACTTTTGACATGAATGAATTAAGTGAAATTTCGGAAGGGTGGTCTCCTTTCATAAAAATAAAAAAACTAAAAAAATGTGAAATTTTGGTCCTTGCAATATTTTGTAGATTTTGTTTCCAAGTTATAGAGATAACTCCCCCAATCATGCCACATTTTTTTTCCGCCTTGTGTTTATCTTGTTTGTTGGCTCCAAACTATAGTAAACGGCACCATCGTCGCTGGGAGTGACGACTGAGTGAAAAATTAGGTCCATAAATAACAAAGCCAAGACAAGCAATCTACATGCTACAATTCCAGAATCAAGCACACCAATAATAGATGGAATATCAATATTAGTGCCTCATCAGTTCAGTTGTTGCAATATTTGGACTAATATTACATATAAAAAGAAAAGTAAACACGTATTTGGATACAAATTTGAATCATTTTTGTACAATTGTGTGCTTCTAAAATCGAAACGATTAACGCGCATTACAATCAAAAGATACAACAATAAAAGAACCTCCAGGCTCCAACATGCTTTTACTGAAATTATCACATCAAACAGCAACTTCATCCTACACTCCTGCTTGTATACCAAAACCCCCGGCTGGCTGAATTCTGGGAATAATGGCACCGCTTGCGTGGTACTCTGCACTCCGTTTTAAGAAACACACGCCGTATGTGTGGCCTAAAGCTGAGTTAACCAACTTTACCTTCACATGACCTGGTTTTGTTGGTTGTGGCCGCGCTAGAAAGGGATGAGACAAGAGCTCTTCAGCAGTTACTCGTTTCCCAGGTTTCGTGGCCAGGCAACTCTTGAGAAAATCCTTGGCCATACATGAGATTCCAGCGGGAATTTTGGAAGTACGCAGATGATCCAACATCTTCGCGTCGTAGGAATCGACAAGATCATCAAAACCTGGCTTCAATTCGCAGGGCGACTTGCCCGCTAGCATCTCAAACACTATACAACCAAGAGCATATATCAGAGGACTGATCTTGCTTCTCATCTTTAAAAGCTTCTGGGGATAGATACCAAGGAGTGCCTCTGCATCCACTGAATTTCTCCTTGCTTCTCTTTGCCAATCCAAAATCTGCAATCTTGGCTACAAAACCAGAACTAGAACAAGTTGTAGCAACAGGCACAAGCAAGATATTCTCGGGCTTTAGATCGCAGTGAACATATCCACACTTGTGAACATGTTTAATCCCTTCAAGAATCGACCTTGCATACCTTTTAACCTCAGCTTCAGGCAATCCATGACCATTGGATCGTTGGATGAGACCATCAAGGGTTCCTCCTGCAGCAAATTCAAGCAACAAGTTGTAGACCTTGTGACCGTTGTCGGTTGTTGTGGTCTCCTCGCCAAAGCGCTCGATAATGAAAGGGCAGCCCTTAATCTCAAAGAGAACCGCAGCCTCGTGCTGAATGGACGCCGAAGCGGAGAGCTCTGCGGATTTCACGGCCATAACTGCAGGCAAATTACCAGCTAACAGACCCCTTGTTCGTTTATTTGGAGTAGCAAGAAAAACAGAAGCAAAGCTACCTTGTCCAATCAACGCTCCTCTCAACCAGCGCTCTCCGTGATTCCACATGCTCTGACTCTGACTTTCTACTCGTATTTCTTCTTCGCCCTTTCTTTTCGTCATTCCGACTGTCTAACCAGTTGCTTGCTTTATTCACAAGATAATAAGCTAGTAATTAATATTATTCTGAAGAAATTAGCGACTGGAATTTGCCAAATAGGAAGCCCTAATTAACAATCATAGTCCTACTAGGAATTGGATATTTCAAACTACCACAGCACAATTCTGAATCAAATAGGAAAAATCAAACCAAACCCTAAAACATAAAGAAGCCCTAAATATTTCATGAAGAAAATTCAAAATTCAAACGTATCTGAGTCGACCGTTGCGGAGGGCTCGTATTTCTCTGCACGGAGGGCAGCAACAGGGGAAGCGAGAACCGGCGGCCGGAACTGAAGACGACGTCGTCGCTTTGGAGGAGAGGGAATCCACCAAGTGGAAGAACGGAATAGCAGAGACTAGAGAATTGATGTTGAGGAAGAAGAAAGAGAACAGCAATTTGGGGGGAAACACAATTGCGATTTGGTGGAGTAAAGCTCACGCAAAGCTCTATGTATTCCGAAAAACAAATGGGAAGCGAACCAAAGCAAATGGCCGATAAATACATTTGCTGCAGGTACGAAACAAAAAATTATTCGACCAAAAAACAGAAAATTAAGATCCGTATGAACATATTGTCACCAATAGGAAATAAAGACGTTAATCAATTATCAACAAACATATTATTTGGTTTACAAAATTAATTTAAAAATTTGATCTCCTTAATATTACTCTCGCACTAAATAATACTAAAGCACATATTTCACTATAATATATTACTTTTGAATCCAAGTATCAATTCATCAATTTCCTCACGAGGATGAATGTTTTTTAGTGTCTAAATATTAGTTAATTATTTTTAGTGTTCATTAATGATTTTCAATCTGTTCGGTGTTTTAATATCATAAACCTTTTTTATGGATAAGAATTACGTTGGTATATTGCTCGATCTGTAGCTTGAGACAATATTATCTTAGTCGGACCAAACTGGTGAGCGGTCAACTATAGCACACAGACATGCCTCCTTTTAATTGCATTGGGTCTTGGGCTTCCTGTTCTTCTTTGGGCCTTGACCTTTCTTGAGCTTATGGGGACTTTTTCCAGGCCTATACTATTTTGAGGGTCGAAATGGACTCTAAGTTAACAAGTATAAAGAGTCAACATCATATCAACTGTTATAAGGCAGTGGTGCTTGAATTCGGCAAAAACAACAATTAAGATGACTACTCGAGAGTAATGCATGCAATCATGTAAGATTTTTAAGCAATCATTTTCGGACCAAAAATTTATTTTCAAATTTTGATGGATTGCTTTCCTTCTTTTTGTCTTGCAGGCAAGATAGATGGTGAAGAAAAGAAAAGGAAAACAATACACGATACTTTCACTCTTGGCCCTGATAATGAGAAATTTTTACCCATAATAAGGCCCATAACCATACAAGCCAACTCCAAACCCTGATCTACATCTTCCCAACTTTCAACTTTAACAAGAAATATCGTTTATCCCAAATATTGTGATTCTTGGAATTGGATCTTCTGCAAGGCAAATTCTCGAGATCCTCCTAAGTTAATAATATGGGCCGTTGGATTTTAATCCAATCGCTACAATTATTATAACTATTAGAGGGGTCTCTTGTTTGTAGCTGTTGGATCAAAATCTAACAACTCATATTAATGGATCAGAAAAATCCCGAGGGTTTGCCTCGGAGAAGATCCAGTTATGTGATTCTTCACCCAAATAATACCAAATAGGAAAATTTCAATCCAACTTTTGTTCTGTCAAGTGTCAGCACACCACACACCACACACCTTTATCATTTTCTTCTGACTGTAATTGCGAGAGAAGCAGAAAAGTCGCAACACTTTTAACGTGTCGACTTGATAGAGAAATTTCACAAGCTGAATCATGTTTTTCTTTCAATCCTTTCTCAATTTGTCCATGAAAATTAAGAAAGTAATAAGTAGGCAATCATTAAATGGCAGAAAAGTGGTACATAATTATTTTAAGATTTTTTATTCAAAATAGTCCCTAAGATTTGCATCATCTATAAGTTTGGTCCCTGAGATTTAAAATCAATAAAAGTAAGTCCCTAAGATTGTCCACCATCCATGATTTTGATCATTCCACTGAAGCTTTTGGCTGAAAGTTTGGGGCAATTTTCAAAGTTTCGTAACTCAATCGTTTCTTAACCAAATTCAACTCATAATATATTAAAATGAAGATAGGAAAGTGTAGAATAAGATTATATTTATTTGGAAGCCCAATGGTTGCTGGAGATGGTCGGAAAATAGCCTCAAAGTTGACTCGTCCGAGGGAAAACTGAAAAACTCGCCGGAAACTGGGTAAACTTTAAACGTTCATAACTTCTTCAATACTCAACGAAATCAAGTGATTCAAAAACAAAAATCATACTTCTCGACGAGAAGAAGAGAATGGTACATTTTTAAATGGCTAAATCGCGGTGGTTTGGCCGAAAAATGGCTTGAAAGTTGCTGACTCGTCTTTCAACAGCCATTTTCGAGCCGTTTTCCGAAAAAACCACGGCAATTTAGCCGTTAAAAAAGGTACCATTCTCTTCTTCTCGTTGAGAAGTATGATTTTTGTTTTTGAATCACTTGATTTCGTTGAGTATTGAAGAAGTTATGAACGTTTAAAGTTTATAGAGTTTTCAGCGAGTTTCCGGCAAGTTTTCCAGTTTTCCTTCGGACCAGTCAACTTTGAGGTTATTTTCTAACCATCTCCTGCAATCACTGGGCTTCCAAATAGATATAATCTTATTCTACACTTTCCTATCTTCATTTTGATATATTATGGGTCGAATTTGGTTAAGAAACGATTGAGTTATGAAGCTTTGAAAATTGCCCAAACTTCCGGCCAAAAGCTTTAGCGGAAGGACAAAATCATGGATGGTTGACAATCTCATGAACTACTTGTATTGATTTTAAATCTCAGGGACCAAACTTATGGATGCTGCAAATCTCATGGATCATTTTGAATAAAAAGCCTTATTTTAATATAAAGTATTCTTAGTATTTCTTGTGAATGAGTTTTATAGATACAAAATATCATCTTAATAATGAAACATGTCAATTTTTAAGATTAGACATTACAAAATACTATGTTACAATGTTATTTTTTACAATGTTGTGTTCAAAGTCTTACTGTGTGAAGACAAATTTTTCAAAACTGGACCTCAAAAATTATTATCTTACTGGATTGTGGTGTTTATTTTTTATATACTGGCCCATATTGAAATTGAAGTTTTCTTAACGTTTGCTAAAAATTATTTTATAGAGATTATATGAACATTTTACTGTGCCCATAGAAAAATAAAAGAAAACAGTAGTTTCTATTTGGGTTTATTTCCCAATCTCAAAAAGATTGGATGGCATCTTATTATCGCAATGACCGACCAAGACCATGTAAAGTTTAAATGGCCAATTACTTCGTTCAACTTCACGGTCATATTTTTAAATGACGCTACTATCCTCCGTGGTTATTTGGAACTTGCCCTTTGGATTAGCGGCTTAGCCATGAGTTGTGATTAAGAGAATTTTTCAGTGCAATAGTACAGAAAAATACTTCGATACATTAAATATCATAATACAATGAATTACATTTTTTTAAATTTTTAAATAATTGTGTTGTTACACATTATGTGCTCGTATCTCTGTGAGCGTAAGAGAAAATTGGTAGTGGTAGTGCGAAATAACGTGGGACGTCGGCTGAAGCCAAAAGTAAGTGGGCCACCTCATCACTGACCTGTAACTTAGCTTTTAGATTTCCAATCATGAAAATTTTAATTTGTATGACATGAAATTTAATTTAAAGGAAATTTTATTTGCATCCAATTATCTTATTTCTACACCTAACTAAAAAGTTTTATCCACTAAACTTCCAACTCTGACCTTAAATAAATAAATAAGAAAATAATAATCGATGTTTTTATCTCTACACCCAATGACCCAAAACCTAGCACACCACTTCACCCCTCCATCATTTCCGACGAAACAAACTACTATCCCATTGGTATTCTCCTCGGACCTGGGAACCACTTCTTGCAATGTCTACTTCAAAACATCAGGCAAGAGGCACCCAACAAACAGACCAAATGGTATCACCAATTCATAGTTTATGGAGATGGAAAATATGATGTCTGATAAGAAGCTGAGGGTGCCCAAAGTAACATATGATCATATGAATGTTTTTTTTTTCCCCAAGCAGTAACAGCTGCTCCAGTGCTGTATCTGCTGCTTTTCTCCACGGGAGCTCTTTCACTGGGGGAGGTATGGCTTCCCACAGCTTCTCCTTTACAAAAGTGCTTTTGATTTGCAGCTTCTGCTTATTTTCTTTGTTGGGCTCTCCAAATTGTGTCATAGATGAAACTGCTTTTACACGACTTGGATTTAAGATATATAACGGGCTATGGTCTTAATAATTTACTCCTAAAAATTTCAATAAATAATTCCAATTGAAAATTTTGGAGCCCATGGTTGTTGATGATCTTGCTCTCACTTGGGTGGGTTTCGCCGGAAATAATGAAAGAGTGCAGTGGTGTGTTAGTTTTTGAGTTATTGGGTGTAGAGATAACAACATCAATGTTTATTTTCTTATTCTTATTTATTTAAGGGCAAACTTGGAAGTTTAGTAGTGAAAATGTTTTAGTTGGGTGTAGAGATAAGACAACAGGGTCCAAATAAAACTTCCCTTAATTTAATTGATGTTTTTTTACATTTGTATTTTGTCTTATCTTATTAACTGACTAGTAGAGAGCACACACTTTGTGTGTGTGAACAACCGTCCATCCCCTCCCACGTTCTTCTCAAGCGCAACCGCTTAAGTTCATTCAAACTATCAAAAAAGCATCATGATTTCAGTTACCTGTATGAAAAAATGATGGTGAGACAATTTCTCTTAATAAGTGCATATTTTTATCTTATGTAAATATTTTGATACAAAAATACTATTTTGCCCTCCTCATGTCAACATTATGTATCAAAAGTGAGGGCAAAATTGGAAAAAGATCAAAAGATACAAAATTACCATTTTGTCCTCCTCATGTCAACATTGTGTATTCAAAAGTGAGGGGCAAAATTGAAAGAAAATGGGGCAAAAAGTTGACAAGTCTTCTTCTCTTAATAATATAGAAGATATCCGTTGTTACTTTACTTCCGACTACATTTTTTTGAGAAGATTACGATATTTTATCTGTTGATTAAGAATATTACAAATACATATTATTAAAAGCTCAATCTCAAAAGGATGTTTGTAAACTAGAACAATAAAGAGTTATTAATTGTAAAGTAATGAATAGTGCTTGTCCGCACTTATCCAGAATGACATATTATACATATCAATAAAACTGTTCAGAATTAGAGAGAAAAAAAGGTAATTAAAGAAAAATGGATAACTTGTTCGGAATCTGACTGGAGTTTGAAAGTTGCAATTCCCGGAGTAAAAAAGCCAAGAAGAATGAGAAAAAGACAAGTGCTTCTTGTTCTGAATTCTGATACATCAAAGGGACGCTTTGCAGATGAGAATCGAATCAGAAACGAAAGAAAGATACCCAACGCAAGAGACGGACACGTTGCAACTCACTATTATTCCCTTCCAAATCTCTTCATGACTCTATTAAGTTTGGAGCATGATTCTCTCCGTTTCTATTACCATCTTATCATCTCACACTTTTCTTTTTGTTTTATTCTCTATATAAAAAATTCAAAATAAGATGTAGGCGTACTGTAATTGTAACTGTTCAAATAGGAGGGAAAGGAAGGGAAGAGAGATTAGTAAATGAGAGAATCCTATTCCATCAACTTTTGCTCTAAAAGTCTGAGGAGGAGTAGTAAATAGTATTATAATTATTATTTAATTGTATGGGAAGTTTTCACTTTTCCCAAATCAAAATCAATTTCTAGTTAGAATTGCTAATTGAGGATGCCTCCCTTCCCCTTCCCCTTTCTTTTTGCCCTCGATTTGAAATTGAGAGAAGAGAATGCTTTGAATGATGATTTTATTCTTCTCAACGAGAGGTATTTATACAAGGTGTACAACCCTAAGGTAATAGGAAGAAAACTAATTACAGGAGATTACACGGAATTGATATCAATTAGGAATCGTATCTAAAATACAAAGTCAACACTCCCCCTCAAGTTGATGCATATAAGTTACTCATGCCCAACTTGTGTAAGAAACATGAAAACTGATGACTTGAAACAGTTTTTGTGAGGATATCTGCCAACTGATCCTCTGTTCTTATTCTCGGTAGCTCAATTATTTTTTCTTCTAATTTTTCTTTGATGAAGAACCGATCAACTTCAACATGCTTTGTTATATCATGTAGTACCGGATTATGTGCAATGTCACGGGCAGCTTTATTATCACAAAATAATTTCATGGGCTGATCATGTAGTATACCCAAATCGCAAAGCAGGAGCCTAAGCCACATAATTTCACAAATCCCCAAAGCCATACCTCTATATTCAGCTTCTGCACTGGAACGGGCAACCACATTCTATTTCTTACTTCTCCATGTAACCAAGTTACCCCCACGAATGTAAAGTAAACTGATGTTGAGCGCCTATCGTCAATCGAACCCGCCCAATCTGCATCAATATAACCTTCAACTCTAAGATGATTATTCCTTTTAAACAAAATTCCTTTGCCGGGACTTCCTTTCAAATATCTCAAAACTCTCATTATTGCATTCATATGTTGTTCTCCGAGATCATGCATGTATTGACTTACTACACTTAAGGCATAAGCAAGGTCTGGTCTTGTGTGTGCCAAGTACATTAAACGACCTACTAACCTTTGGTATCTCCCTTTGTCAACTGGTACTTGATTAGGATCAACACTAAGCTTTAATCCTTCCTCTAATGGTGTAGCTACTGGTTGACAAGCTGACATGCCGGTTTCGTGCAACAAATCAATAATATACTTCATCTGTGATAAGAAAATTCCCGAACTGTTTCTCGATACCTCAATCCCCAAAAAATATTTCAAGGATCCAAGGTCTTTCATCTCAAATTCTGTAGACAAATATCTTTGCAAGGCCGCACGTTCTTCTGGGTCATTACCTGTTACCACTATGTCATCTACATACACAATAAGTGCAGTAAGTTTCCCATTTCGTCTTTTCAGGAACAGAGTATGATCGGAGTTACTTTGTTTGTAGCCAAATGCTCTCATAGATTTTGTGAACCTTCCAAACCATGCCCGAGTAGATTGCTTCAAACCATATAAGGATTTCTTCAACCTGCACACTTTTCTTTTGTATTTATCTGGAGCATTACATCCCGGTGGAAGATCCATATAAATCTCTTCTGTCAAGTCCCCATGCAAGAAGGCATTCTTCACATCGAATTGTTGTAATGACCAATTAAGATTTGCAGCTAAGGACAACAAAACACGGACTGTATTGATCTTGGCTACAGGGGCAAATGTATCTGTATAGTCAATTCCATATTTTTAAGTGTATCCTTTTGCTACTAGTCATGCCTTGAAGCGATCCACTGTCTCATCAGCTTTGTACTTCACCGTATAGACCCATTTGTATCCCACAAGTTTCTTACCGGCTGGCAAGTCTGTGATCTCCCAAGTAGCATTCTTCTTCAAAGACTTCAATTCTTCATTCATTGCTGATTGCCAATGTGCATAAGCTAATGCCTCATGCACACTGTTAAGAATAGATACAGTAGATAATTGATGCAAAAATGACTTATTTGATTCTGACAGGTGACTAGTAGAAACATAATTACTTAACGGGTATAACACATTAGACTCAGGTTGAGCTTACTCATCGGATACCTAGTTTTGCATTTAGGGTCGGCTTCATAAGTAAGTTTAGGAATAGCTCGGTTGACGTGATCAGGGGGACGATGTAGTGGTGGTGCATCCGGGATCGAAGACGATTGATTATGGTTATTGGGACTCAAGATCGACTGTGACATAGTTGGCGACATAGGACTGTCCGGTGGTGAGGAAACTGGCAGTGAGCCATCAGGCAGTGAGTTATCTAGCGATGTTGACTCGTCCCTTTCAAGGTTTTCAACATTGTTTCCATGTGAATGATCACCACTTGTCTCCAAGACATCACCACTTAGGTCCAATCCATTCACATCATTGTTCTCGTGTAAGTGATCACTACTTGTCTCCAAGACATCACCACTTAAATCTAAATCATTCACACTATCCATATTTGGAATAGGATAATCAAGAGTTTGAACTTCTGGCTGATTCTCCCCCTGAAGTGAAGACTCGAGATGGGCAAAGTACATATCATTCTCATGAAATGCAACATCCACATTGACAAACAATTTTTTCATCGGAGGGTGATAACAACGATACCCCTTTTGATTTGAGGCATACCCCACAAACGCACACCGTAAGGCTCGAGGCTCAAGCTTACTTATCTGCTGTTTATGAAGATGAACGAAGGCCACACAACCAAACACATGAGGTGGAAGATTAGGAACTGTATGAGTATCAACATATGAAGAAAGAGTCTGGAGCAGTGTTTGAAAGTCGATTGATCGGGATGGAACACGATTTATGAGATACGTAGCTGAGGTGAAAGCTTATCCCCAAAAAGATAACGAGAGACGCGCCTCAATCAAAGAAGCACGAACAACCTCTAGAAGCTGACGATTCTTGCGTTCTGCAACACCATTTTGTTGTGGAGTATATGGACATGTAGTCTGATGAACAATACCATGATGATCAAGAAAGACACGAAGTTCAGAGTTTATATATTCGCCGCCATTTTCACTCCTGAGAACCTGTATTTGTGACTTATATTGTACTTGTACCATTTTATAAAACCGCTGAAACAAAGAAGTAACTTCACTTTTGGACTTCATCAAACAAACCCATGTCATACGTGTGCAGTCATCAATAAAAGTAACAAACCAATGAGCACAACCAAGTGTAGTAGTTTTAGATGTTCTCCAAACATCAGAATGAATGATCATAAACGGGATTGAACTTTTATTCAAACTAGGCGAAAACGAAGTACGATGACTTTTAGCCATTTCACAAACACCACATTTAAAGTTAGAAATATCATGCTTACCAAACAGGCTGGGAAACAACTTCTGCAGATAGCCGAACGAACCATGTCCAAGTCGACGATGCCACAACCAAATCTTCGAAGCTTTATTCCTATCCCCCATATTTCCTTCCACTACAAGAGCTTAAGTCAACATTTAGGAACTGTTTGATGTCAGCTCCAAGTAGTAGAGCTTCCCTTTCCTAATACCATAACCAATCGTCTTGCGAGTCCGAATGTCCTTAAAAACACAAAAAGAAGGCCAAAAAAACACAAGACAATGCAGGACAACAGTTATTTGAGCAACAGATAATAAATTATAGTCAAGAGAAGGAACAACAAGTACGGTATCAAGACCAAAGGTATCTGAAAGGGAGACGGTTCCTTCCCCGATAACAGCAGCATGACTACCATTGGTGACACTGACGACAGTTTTGGTGGATGGTTTTAGGGTCTCTACCTGTCTAGAATCACAAGTCATATGTTCAGTAGCACCAGAATCAATTATCCACGTATTATTCGTAACAGAGGCAGAAACCTTTAAAGCCTTACCATTGTTACCTGTATTAGTAGAAGCAGACACTTCCGCAACTATATTTTCAGAATTTACCTTCGCATCAATAAACGAGGTACGCGTGGTCGTATTCTCATGTCCAAGTTGGTCGGATCGATTTGGAGACGTACAAGTCCAGACTACCATTCCCAAGCAACTTTAATCAATACGTCACTCGGTGATCGGTAAAGCCCAAATTTCCAAGCAAACCAAGCCCAAGAAGCTTCAATTTGCATGGGCCAACAACAATTAAAAATAATAATAATCTAAAAAACCACAATTTTTTCTTGCCGCGTGGGCCTTTAATCAAACAGCCAAATTTTTTTCCCTTTTTTGCCCTTTTTTTTTTCACCACCAATTCCTTTCTCTTCCGTTTGATTCCCCTTTTTCTTTTTTCCTTTCACCTTTTTCTGTTTTGTTTTCTTCTCACTTTGAAACAGCAGTGGTGGTATGGTGGTTCAAGGCTCCAACAAGGATAATAGCAGCAAGGACATATTGCAGTTCAAAGTGCGAGACAGAGGGGTAGCAGTGTTGTGGTGGATCGGTAAGATCAGCGGGTCGGATGTGAGCAGGTTCGTGGGTTGTTGGACCTCGAGTTGGGTATGGCGCATCAACACAAGTCAGTTGCGTTGCAATCTATGCAATCCTTCATGGCTTCATATCAAATCAGAAGCAAACAGGCCGATTGGTCTGTCGTGTCACACAATAGAGAGTGAAATGATTCGATGAATTCGGGTCAGCAATGACGGTGTCGCTCGCTGTTCGTTTCAAATTCAAAGAGGGTAGCAACGACAACATTCGCTCGCTGATCAAGGTCGGCGCACCACACACGGCTGAGCCGCAACAGTGCTATCACAGCTATGAGTTTTTTTCCTTTTTTTGACCTGACTCTCATGGCAAGAAGATAATGCTTTGAATGATGATTTTATTCTTCTCAACAAGAGGTATTTATACAAGGTGTACAACCATAATGTAATAGAAAGAAAACTAATTACACAAGATTACAGGAGATTAGATTAAACGATCTCAATTAAGAATCCTACCTAAAATACAAATATTGAGAAGTGTGACAGAGACAGACTGACAGACACTCACCCGGAGCTAATAACCAGAAATTGGGTTTTTGTCCTTGTCGTTTCATCATTTGGATTTTTGTTCTCCTTCACAAAATTCTTGGAATTTTTTTACTTTTTGGGGATCAGATTTATATATTGATTGCGAAGCATACATTTGCTGCATTAGGGGAAAGAGAGGAGAGAGAATATAAAGTCGGTCTCTGTGAGGTTTGTCGACTAGGCAGACAAGCCAAAGCCAAAGTCGGTGACTCGGTGGTGGTGTGTGTCATCTGGATTGGCGGTCACTTTACCAAAACGTGTGGAGTGGTAACTTCCCTTTATATACCCTCCCTCCCTCCCTCCTCACTAATCCCCATTTTATTTTGTTATTATTATTCTCATTCCTATTCCCTCTTCAGCCTTCCCTTTTTTTTCCTTCCTAATATTTGTATTTGATTGGATCGGATAGGATTACCCCCTCTTTCTCCACTATCCCCATCTCATTTTCGTGGGAAAAATAAAAATCACTGGAATATCGCTTATTCTCCGACCTCTTTCCCTCCTTTTTCTCTTCAGTTGGTATGAAGGAAACTCATTTTTTCCTCTTAATCTTTCTTCTCTTATTTATCTTCCTATTTACACTATAAAGCCTTTTGCTTTTGTTCCCCTCCCTGCTCTCCTGCCTTTTCGATAAACCCAGAATTTTCTCGGCAAAAGAAAACATGCAAAGGATGATGTGGTTATTCGTTGTGGCGGCTGTGTTGTGTTTTTACGGCGGTGGTCGTGGTGTGGAAGGTCTTGGTGTGAATTGGGGAACGATGGCAACCCACGAGTTGCCGCCGAAGACGGTGGTTCAGATGCTAAAGGACAATGGGATTCCGAAGGTGAAGCTTTTTGATGCAGAGGAGTCGACCATGAGTGCCTTGGCTGGCAGTGGTCTTGAGGTCATGGTTGCTATTCCTAATGATCAGCTTGCTGTCATGACCAGCTACAAACGTGCCAAAGAATGGGTCCGTCGCAACGTCACCCGCTACAATTTCAACGGAGGAGTTAACATCAAGTATGACTTCAATTTGCTTTCGATCCTTTTGTAGTCCTGATTGATTTCATTGTTCTTGCTATCAAATTTGCTTTTGTGACCAACGCTTACATGATATGACTGTCCTACTCTGTTTTTAGATATATTATTATCACAGCACACGAAAAGAAAATAAATTGCATCTAAAGTTTGTCACTTGTAAGCACTTGGAAATACTTTGGAATTGCTTGTTGCTTCACTTGAAATTTCTGAATAGGATTTGTTCATGGGCCCTTTTGAATTGATGATTCCACAATTTATGTTTGTCGAATGTGTTTTGATTTTCTTCTTATAAGCTTCTATGGAAATCCTATCTGATATCCGCTTAGTTTAGTTGATTCATCTTTCTGTTTCAGTCCAGTTTGTTGTCTGCTGTTATGGAGTACATGGACTTCCTGTGAAACTTGTTAGACATGTATCCCTTCTTGGAGGCAAGTTGACCGGAACTACTAAAATAGCACAAGAATTTAGCAGTAACATTTTTCAAAGATCTAAGAAGTTAAACATGGAAATTGTTGTTTTAAGTTTTCTCGTCTTCTCTGCATTAGTATGTCACTGGAGTAAGGAATTATCATACTGAAGTGGTGTATCTATGTCCTTATTAATGTGTGACCGGGCTTTATTTCGAGGTTGCGGCTTTGTTGAAAACAAAGTCCTGCTACAAGCTCTTCTGTTTTCTTATTGTTTTTGTTATGTTTTCACAGATATGTAGCAGTTGGGAATGAGCCTTTCCTCTCATCGTACAATGGTTCATTCCTGAATGTTACGTTCCCAGCACTTCAGAACATTCAAAATGCCCTTAATGAAGCTGGAGTTGGAGATTCGGTAAAGGCTACTGTGCCCTTAAATGCTGATGTCTACGACTCACCAGAAAACAACCCCGTGCCATCTGCGGGAAGGTTCCGGACTGATATTCTTCAACTGATGACCGAGATTGTCCAGTTCCTAGACAAAAATAAGGCGCCTTTCACCATAAACATCTACCCTTTCCTGAGTTTATATGGCAATGACGGCTTCCCATTCAACTATGCCTTCTTTGATGGGGATACCACTCCCATTGTTGACACAACCACTGGGATTCAGTACACCAATGTTTTCGATGCTAATTTTGATACCTTGGTCTCTTCCTTGAAAGCAGTGGGATTTGGGAATATGCCCGTTGTGGTTGGGGAGGTGGGATGGCCGACAGACGGGGACAAGAATGCCAATGCAGGGAATGCTTTTAGGTTTTATAACGGGCTTCTAACAAGACTTGGAACCAACAGAGGCACCCCACTGCGAACTGGATACATTGAAGTTTACTTGTTTGGACTTATTGATGAGGATGCAAAGAGCATTGCTCCAGGAAGTTTTGAGCGACATTGGGGAATTTTCAGTTACGATGGACAGCCCAAGTTCCCGGTCGATCTTTCTGGTCAGGGTCAAAACAAGTTACTAGTGCCTGCAAAGAACGTGCTGTATCTTTCGAAAAAATGGTGCATGTTTAACCCGAACGCCAAAGATGCGACCAACCTGGCAGATAAAATAAATTATGCTTGCACCAATTCGGATTGCACGGCATTGGAATATGGTTCTTCTTGCAACAATTTGGATGCGAACGGGAAGGCTTCGTATGCGTTTAATATGTACTACCAGGTTCAGAATCAGGATGATCAGTCGTGTAACTTCCAAGGTTTGGCTACGTTGACGACACAGAACATCTCACAAGGGAATTGCAATTTCATAATTCAGATGGCAACTTCATCTGCATTCTCTCTAAGACCCTCCGCCGTCGCCTCCTCACTGGTAGCCTTGCTAGTTATGTTACTGTCCGCTTTGCTGTTGCTATAGGATTTTGTAGATGGCTTGGATGTACTACTTTTTGTTTTTCTTTTGGCTTGGTGCATTCTTCTGTGGCCTTGTGGGATTATTTTAGTTTACAGATCAATTTAATAAAATTGATATCTTAAAAGCTTCAAATTCTCCCTTGTATTTCCAGACCCATAATAATGCATATGTTATCGGATTTTCTGTTATCTTCTTTTATATCCACAAACACTCTTGTTTAGGCCCCTTTGGGCGATATCCGATAAAATTGAAACGACATTCTTGCTAAACCAACAATACAAATACAAAGTTAAGTAACCAGCACCACCGTCCATAGCCTTTGCAATTTCGTCATTCACAACCATGGATTTCATGGATTTTGGGAGGAATTCAAGAGACAAAAGGATTGAGATGTTGGCTGCTATAAATCTAATTTACATTATTGGGTGTGTAATTATCAAGAAGTAAAGTGGGTAACTTTTGACACATTCAGTTTTGCCAATTTGCCTCTTGAATTTTATGATCACTTTCAACTTGTGTGCTAAATTAATTTGTTGACCATTTTGGGACATGAACTATACAAATTGTGTTGGAGACATCAAATTTAAAACTCTCACACTGCATATTGGTGTTGGATTTGATTTTTAAAAACCAAACTATAATTTTAATAAGGTTTCCCAATAAAAAATATATATAATTTTAATCATGGTATTGACCAAAACCAAATCAAACTGAACTATTAAATGCTAATTGGTTTGATTATATTTTCCATAACAAACTGAACGAAACAGTGCCCAAAAAAAAAAAAAAAAAATACACTGAACGAAACCATACAAATATTAGAACATAAAGTTTAGAGGGCAAATTAGAAGATTCGCCGATGGAATTGGGGTGAAAATTGAAATGTGAAAAAAGTCTCATTCCCTGCTTTTTGGTCCCAAAGAAAAGAACTTGCTGTCTGCTCACCTCAATCACTCCACCACCACCTGCGAGGCGCACGGCCACCGTACCTCCTCAACCAGACTGTACTGACCCCACAGACACCGTGACGGTGAAGAGTCTTCGTCCTAGTCCAAATACCAGAGTTTCAATGTTGTTTACTTACTGTACTGCTTGAGTTTTCTCAATCTTGTTCGTCTTCCTTGATCATTCTACTGCCGCTTCCACGATGGCGAAGAAGTATGTGACAACAGAGAATGCGCCCCTCTCTCAGTTCGGTGTACTGGTTGCGCAATTGGAGTCCATAGTCGCCTCAGCATCCCATAAGCCCCCGGAGCCACTTCTATGCTTCGATCTCCTCTCCGATCTCATCTCCGCCATTAACGAAGAGCGCAAGGTCCCTCTCACTCAATTCTCTTTCCACTTTTACTCAGTTTTTAGTACATTATATTCTGCACCCGAATTACGATTTGATTTGGTATATGTGTAGAGCTTCCTTCGGAATTAGACTTGATATTTTCCTTCCTTGTTTGCCCATAGTACTGGCGACTGAGGAATCCGCATCTTAATTTGATTGATTAGATCCTGAATTCTTGTAAATAGTTCAAATTGTAGGGGCTGAGTTATACATATCAGCACTTGGATTAATTAGATCTTGAGTACATTATAGTATATGTTATGAGTAATGGATAAATTTCTGTACGTGTAAACTGTTAACGGTCGGCATGGAAATGATGACTTGCAGGAATCCATTTTGTTGTGGCAAAGGAGATGCGAGGACGCATTATATTCCTTGCTTATTCTTGGTGCTCGGCGACCTGTCCGCCATCTGGCTTCAGTTGCTATGGCGAGGGTTATATCTAAGGGAGATGGCATTTCCATATATTCTCGAGCGAGCAGTCTCCAAGGCTTTCTCTCTGATGGGAGGAGGAATGAACCGCAAAAACTTGCTGGTTAGTTGAAATGACCAGCTGTTTCCACTTTTATGTGTATTTTGTGAAAACTGGTAATGTACCTCTTTGGTACGTAGGTTATCTGGTCTAACTCATAACCTGCTTCTATTTGTTTATATTTATGGTTTAACTCAGGCATTTTCCTGATTTAGTGCACTTAACGTTTTCCTTTTTGTGTTTTGCGTATGTTTTGTTTTAACATTAATAATTCTCATTTTGAAAACTATGATGTAGGCGCTGCACAATGCTTAGGAGAATTATATAGACATTTTGGGAGGCGAATCACATCGGGTTTACTTGAAACAACTATCATTGCCATGAAACTTTTCAAGTTTAATGAGGTAGTTTCATTGTATCTGCAATTTTGCTCTAATATTTTTAGCTTTTTTCCTTGTATTCAGTAAACTTTCATTATGAAAGAAGTGGAAAGGATGAAGTGTCTTTGTCATTTTCTGTATCAACTGAACTATGCTGCTTTTGGGAACTCTATGTTCACACTAACATTTTTTCTGCTTCAACAAGTATAGGACCCTATGGTCATTCCTAAATAGTTGGAAGTACTGGTCAAGACTCAAAATACTTTAAATAAGTATTCTCCCCCAAGTATCTCATAGGCTTACCATATGATTGAATATTGAATTTATCTTATGTTTTCTTTTTGGGTTCTTGTTTTTTCTTGTTTGTTGCGCCTCTAAGTTGAACTGCATGTAACTCAGGAATTTGTGAGACAAGAAGCTTTATACATGCTTCAAAATGCTTTGGAAGGCTCTGGTGGAAACGCAGCGGCTTCAGCATATACTGAGGCATTTCGTCTCATCATGCGGTTTGCTGTTGGTGATAAATCATTTCTTGTTAGAATTGCTGCTGCCAGATGTCTGAAGGCATTTGCCATCATCGGAGGACCGGGTCTAGGGGTGGGAGAACTAGACAGTTCAGCTTCTTATTGTGTCAAGGTAGATGCTTTTCATTGCCAAGTTTTCCTTGTTGGTCTTGTACTTCTGAGTGTTTCAAATGTCAGTCTTAAAGATGCCAATGTTATAGTTCTTTACTTACCCATTTGGCCGGTGCTTATAGTAGGCTCTTGAAGATCCTGTTTCATCTGTCCGTGATGCATTTGCTGAAGCATTGGGTTCATTGCTTGCTCTTGGAATGAATCCTCATGCACAGGTTTGCATATGTTTCTGTGATATTTTTCCTTATCTCTTTGAAGTTTCATCTACCTAGGTCAACAATCTAACCGTGATGTGTTATATTGCTCCTAGGTTCAACCAAGGGGGAAAGGACCTTTTCCTCCAGCAAAGAAACTGGAAGGTGGTTTGCATAGGCATTTAGCTTTGCCTTTCACAAAAGGTATTTTTGTAGTTTTCCTGCCATTGTGGGTGCCCACTGCCCCTACATTAAGACGTTTCCTGCTACTGAACTTGAAAGATGTTCATAATGCATGGGATTAGTGAAACTACAATTTTTCCAATGTGTAGTTGGAGCTCGGTCAAAGGACGTGCGAGTTGGCATAACCTTGTCTTGGGTATTCTTTTTACAGGTAGATGCTGATATTGACTTTCCTCTCCTTTTTCTTTCCCCTCTCCTTTTGTTGTTCTGGTGAATCTTGAGTTGAATTCCATGGAACAAAACCATCTTGAATAAGGATAATTTATTTGACAAGAAAGTGTTATCATTTAACAATATTTCTGCTGTTATCTTGGTTTCACTGCATTTAACGTCTGTTTTGTCTGGTGTTTTCCCCCTAAACCAGTCTGCCCTCTGACAGCCCTAGGTTGGAGTGGAGTATGCAGTTATTTTACATTTTGCCTGGGTAGTAGTGCGTGCTTATCCATTATTGGATTGTATATTGCAGGCGGTTCGTCTAAAATACATGCATCCAGATAGTGAGCTACAAAACTATGCAATTCAGGTTATGGAAATGCTTTGTTCCGATAATTCTGTTGATGCCTATGCACTGGTATTCTTCTACAAATTCATGGCCTTCAACTCTTTAACATTATGTAGATTCTCTTTTAAGTTGTCTTTGTAAAAAAAAAAATGATAAAATTGTTTCTCAAAAAAAAAAAAAAAAAAAAAAAAAAAAAAAACACCAAAATCCAAAGCTTAGAGGCTACATTCTTTGCATGAGTTCAATAACTTCAATTACAGGTTGCTTTATGCCGCCAGCATGAACAATGTGATATATTTTCTTCAGCATTTTTGAGAAATAATTACCGGTGCATGTCTAGATATTCTGGAACTTGAAGGATGAAAGTATACTCAGGTTCCAAGGCTGTGATGCTATTTTTTCTCTTTAGCTGCTGAATACGGATGAACTTATCTGTATATGAAGCATTACAAGTTTGATGCATCATGCATTGAAAAATAAGACAGTTACTCCGTTATGTACATGACCAAGCTTGTTATTACCTAAATCTGATGGATCCATAATATGAGTTACTGTAACAACTTCATTGATTGCTAATGTTGTCATGAATATTCTTATTCTTTAATTTAAAGAACTGACCATTATCCCTCATTTGCTTTACTCAAGGCTTGTGTTCTTTATATCCTTCGTGTTGGTGTTACTGATCAAATGACAGAGCCTACGCAAAGGAGTTTTTTGGGTTTTCTTGGGAATCAGGTATTGAAACAGAAAACTTCCTCTGTAAGTTTTCCAAATGTATTTTCTAACTGAAAACATTTACACATTGTGTAGGAATATATATAGCCTTTGGCTATTTACATAGATACCCCTAACTACTTTATAACAATCTTAACTAATCACAACTAATACAATCAGTTAATTAACAGTAGTAGACTTGGATGACTTGTCAGTCTCCCTAATACACCCCTTCAAGCGAGAAGGGGGATCAGAAATGATGCCAATGGGAAGCTTGGAACACAGATAAGTGAATCTGGTTTTAGACAGAGACTTGGTGTGAAGATCAGCTAATTGGTTTTCACTGCAGAAGAACTGGACTTTGAGAAGTTTAGCCAAAACCAATTCTCTAATGTAGTGATAATCGATCTCAACATGCTTTGTTCTAGCATGAAAGACAGGATTAGATGCTAATGATATTGCTGATATGTTGTCACACCAAAGAGTAGGCATTGTAGATAGAGGATAGTGTAGATCTTTGAGAATCTTGCAAACCCAAGTTATTTCAGCAGCTGTGTGAGCTAAGGAGCGATATTCAGCCTCTGTAGAGGACCTTGCAACAGTACTTTGTTTCTTGGTACTCCAGCTAATAAGATTGGAACCCAAAAATACACAATAACCCGTGGTTGATCTCTTGTCAATTGTGCAACCAGCCCAGTCAGCATCCGAGTAGGCAGAAAGATGGACAGGACCTTTAGTGAACCACAAACCATGGGAAATAGAGCCTTTGAGAAATGTGAGAACCCTTTTTGCTGCCTGAAGATGTTGTTCCCTGAGAGCATGCATGAATTGGCAGATTTGGTTCACAGCAAAAGCAAGATCAGGTCTAGTCCAAGTGAGATATTGTAAACCACCAACAATGGAACGATATTCAGTAGGATTGGACAGAAGAGGCCCACTGTGATCTAATTTCTTAGATCCAAGAGGAGTGCAGCAAGGTTTTGCACCCTCCATGTTTGTTTTCTTGAGAAGATCCAATAAGTATTTTGTTTGATGGAGAAATATATCCTGTGAAGATCGGTGTACTTCTAATCCCAATAAATAATGGAGAGAACCAAGGTCTTTCACTGGAAATTGAGCACCAAGTTGCTGAATGAAGTGTTGACAGAGTTGAGGATAGGGTCCGGTGACAAGAATGTCATCAACATAGACAAGGACAATTACTAACTGAGGACCATTGAGAACAAATAAAGAAGCATCTGAGGAGGATTGGGTGAATCCAAGAGAGTGAAGAGCTTGGAACAGTTTATCAAACCAAGCTCGAGGAGCTTGTTTGAGGCCATACAAAGATTTCCTCAACTTACACACAGATGTAGGATGTAAGGGATCAACAAAACCAAGGGGTTGTTGCATATAGACATCCTCCTTTAGATCTCCATGAAGAAAGGCATTACTAATGTCCAATTGATTGAGAAACCAATTATATTGCACAGCAAGAGTAAGAAGTATCCGAATTGTAACCGGTTTGGCAACTGGACTGAAGGTTTCTTGAAAGTCAATACCTTCTTGTTGATGAAAACCCTTGGCCACAAGCTGGGCTTTATATCTGTCAACAGTACCATTTGGTTTCTTCTTAATCCGGAAAACCCACTTGTAGCCCACTAAGTTTTGAGAATGGTGAGAAGGAACAAGAGACCAAGTACTAGTGGTTAGCAAGGCATTGTATTCATCTTGCATAGCTTGCCTCCAATGAGCATGCTTAGAAGCTTGCAAGTATATTGTAGGAACATAATCAATATCAACTGGAAGTGGGTGCTTAGTTGCTGCACAGGCTCTCGATGTGAGTATCCCAGCCTTGGATCTAGTAATCATAGGATGGGAATTAACATGGGCAGGAGGATGACTTGGTTGATTTTGTGACAAAGATGAATCTGCTGAAGGGGGAACAAAACTGGAAGAAGAACCAACTGAGACAGGTTCAGTGGAGGATGAAGGTGAAGAAATAGGAACAGGCACAGAAGCACATAATGGTGATGTAGATGGCTGACTTAAAATAGGAGGAATGTGTTTGCTAAATTGAAGATCCAGAGAGGATGAAATTGTTGGTGAGGAAGACGGAGGACTTGGGACAGGAAAAAGGGTTGATTGTGTAACAACTGAAATGGATAAGTACTTTCATCGAATACAACATGACGAGAGATGTAGATTCGATTGGTGATAGGGTCAAGACACCTATAGCCTTTGTGTTGAAGACTATACCCCAAGAAAACACAACTTTTGCTCTTGGGATCCAATTTGCTATGAAAGTAAGGTTTGAGCCAAGGAAAGCATTGACAACCAAATACTTTGAGCTTAGAGTAGTCTGGATGGTTGTGAAATAGCAACTGCCAAGGGGATTGTGAAATGCCAGAAATAGGAAGGCGATTAATAAGGTAGATAGCAGTGGAGAATGCTTCTGCCCAGAAAATATGAGGGACATGAGATGCAACAAGCAAAGTGCGAGCTGTCTCAACAAGGTGCCTGTGCTTTCTTTCTGCACAACCGTTTTGCTCAGGGGTGTGGGGGCAACTGAACTGATGAAGAATGCCATGTTTGCTGAGATATGATGCAAAAGAATGACTAGTAAATTCACCACCTGAATCTGAACGCAGAACCTTTATTTGAGTTCCAAGTAAATTTTCTACATATGATTTGAAGACAACAAATGTAGAGAATACATCTGACTTAGATTTCAAAGGAAAGAACCAACTATATTTGCTATAGTCATCAACAATGAGCAAATAATACTGAAAACCACTACTTGATTTGACTGAGGCAGGTCCCCACAGATCACAGTGCAGTAGTTGAAGGCTGTGAGTTGTTGATGAAGTAGCAGCTTTAAATGGAAGCTTATGATTCTTGGCAAGAGCACAATCTGAACAGAAAAAGTCCACAGTAGACTTGCCTTGTAAGGCAAGGTTATTAGATGAAATTACCCTTCTGAAAATAGATGAGGAAGGGTGACCCAAGCGCTTGTGCCAAACTGTAACTGGAGCTTTAATACTGAGTAAAGCTGTAGGTGAAGAAGAATAAAGGTTGCTGGAACTTTGGAGAGGATAGAAGCCATCTCTAACCGGTCCCCGTAAAAGCATCTTCCCTGAAATACGATCCTTGACATAGGATCCATAAGGGTCAAGTGTCAATGAACAATTATTATCATTAACAAACTGGTAAGCAGATAAGAGATTATGTTTTATGTGGGGAACATGTAAAACATTTCTCAACTGGAAAGAGTTATGAGAGGTGTGCAGAGTAGATGAACCAACATTGAGGATGGACAAACCTTTACCATCTCCAATATACACTTTATCCTCGCCAGTGTAGGGAGTAGGAGAGGTGATGTTAGCAACATCATTAGTGATATGAGAGGTTGCACCTGAATCAATTAACCAAGGCTGAGATGGTTTAGCAGAATACTGTGCACACATGGCAGCAAGCTTAGCTGGAGGAATACGACCACAGATGTCAGGATTCATACGATCAAAGCAGTCAATTGCCTCATGACTGGTAGAACCACAGATTTGACAAGGCACTTTGAAGTGAGAAGAGCCTTGATTGCTGCGAAAGCCTTGATAACTGCGATTGCCATGGTTATTAGTAATATTACCACGATTACCTCGATTACCTCGATTGGAGAAGAACTGTCCCTTAGTATTCCTGCCACGATTAGAGTTGAACCGAGATGCAGAGTGAAGAGGTTGATTCTGAGTAGCAAAGGCAGATGGAGTAGGAAGTAAAGGAGGCTGAGATTGCACCGAGAAAGCCTGAAAAGGTTCAGTGACAGGAGATGAACTGACAGTTTTGCGTCTTGCCATAGACAATTCCTTTGTGAGAAGGAGGCCATGAAGTTCATCAAGAGAGGTAGAGGACAATCGGACCATGATAGAGTCAATGAAAGACTCAAATTCATCAGGCAAGCCGTGTAGTGTGGCTGCGATAAGATCTCGATCAGAGACAGAAGCACCAGCAGCTTGCAGAGAATCAGAAATTTCCTTGAGTTCTTGAAGATATTCAGAGATAGAACGAGATCCTTTCTGAACAGATTGAAGGCGCGATCGCAGCTGATGGATATGAGCCTTTGAAATTCCACCAAATCGCTGTTCGAGCTTTACCCAAAGTTCTCGAGAGGATGAAACCCCAACCGTGAACGGGATGATTTCCTCAGAAAGTGTGGAATTCAACCAGATCAAAAGATTTTGATCTTTTTCATACCAGTCCTCAAAAGCAGGATTGATGCTACGATTAGGCAGAAATGGCGATGGACAGACATCAGTACCATCGATTACTCCAAGAAGCTTGTATCGTCGGAAAATCGGGCCAAACAGTGCGCGCCATGGTAGGTCATTGGATCTTTTGAGCTTGATCGGCACCATGCTGCCGATGTTATGAATTGTGAGAGAAGTGTAGGAAGTTAGAGGACTTGGATTTCCAGAGGAATTAGGGTTTCCAGAGAAATTAGGGTTTGGGCTCAAGGGGGAGATGACCGGAGAAGATGAACCAGTCGATTGAGCCGCCATTACTGACAGAAATCAAGAAATACTACAAGATCGGAGGAGGAGAAGTGACGAATCAGAGAAGAAAAAGATTAAAAAATCGATCGATGCAGCAAGCAAAGAGAAAAATCGAAGCTGTGAAGCAGAATGGCGTGATACCATATTGAAACAGAAAACTTCCTCTGTAAGTTTTCCAAATGTATTTTCTAACTGAAAAAATTTACACATTGTGTAGGAATATATATAGCCTTTGGCTATTTACATAGATACCCCTAACTACTTTATAACAATCTTAACTAATCACAACTAATACAATCAGTTAATTAACAGTAGTAGACTTGGATGACTTGTCAGTCTCCCTAATATCAGGTTATCTAAAATTATTTCCATTTTTGTTGTCATGGAGGTGTTCTTTCAATTAAATCTTCCGATGGCTACCTGTTGTTCTATGCTGTCTGTTGGTAATTGAATGTTTTTATGAAACTTCCAGCTTATGTCTCTAGATGCCAGTCCTTCCATGAAAATTGCTGCCCTACGTACTGCATCATATACCCTGAAAACGCTGGGAGAGGTAAGTGTCTCTTCAATGATATATATAATCAATGATGACTTTTAATTTTTGTATGGTCATACTATTATTCACATATTGATCATCTGAGGAATTATTCCATTAAAATATTAATGTGGTATGTTCACATTATCAGTTATATCTTGAACATTTTTCTTGCTGATTAACATCATAGAAGGGAAGAACACCATGATGTTAGTTGTTCCTCTTGTAGTTAACTAGGAACATTGTGCTTGCTCCATCTATTTGCAGGTTCCTGTTGAATTCAAGGAAGTTCTTGACAACACTGTTGTTGCAGCAGTATCTCATTCGTCACAACTTGTAAGCTCATGATTTCTTTCTTACTTGAAGGCAAATGTCTTTGGTAGATTAAAAATTATTTGCTCCTTTCATTTCTCTTAGTTGAATTTTGATTGATAATCTTTTGTCAGGTTCGAATTGAGGCTGCTTTGACATTACGTGCACTGGCTGAAGTTGATCCCACCTGTGTTGGTGGGTTAATTTCTTATGGAGTGACCATGCTGAATGCTTTGAGAGAAAATTTGGCATTTGAGAAGGTGCGATGCGATGTTGACTGTTATGCCTTCTCGACTTCATTTTATTGATTTCTGGTCAATTTATTTGTCTTATGATGATATATGTAGCTTATGCATTCATTTGCAAGTTTTGAAAGCTTTTGTTGGTGGTAGTAGTGGTAGCTATTGTTGCTTGTTTGTTTGTTTTGTTCTGTTTTTGTTTGTTCTTTTACCAGCATGCCTATGTCAGTTAGTGCCTTATCAAACTATTCCTGTTTATCTTGATGGTAATTGCCCGGATTTTCTCGCTTCCTGTTTTCTGCTTTCTGGTAATGGCTTCATATTCTAGCTGCTATATGTTCCTTTTGCCTATGCCACAGTTTTTCGTGCTGTCATCAAGTGCAATTAGCTTTATTGGCATTGTCCAATGGGGATGGGTTAATAGAGTCCAGAATTGCGGGTAGCCAGATAAACTGATACCAGCAAATATTTAGGAAATAGAGCCAGCAAGGAAAAGGAAGAGGCAACTATGGTCTCAAATCCTCAATTATTTGGAAGTGCCGATCGTGTTGCTTAATTTTTTTGACCTTGACATATTTTGTGGTTACCATTTGAAGACAAGGGTCTGGTAACCTGAGCTGGTGGTATCTCTTTCGGTTGATGCTTCTACATATAGTCTCCCACGTAAATTACTTCTTTTTGCCATTATTTATTGGTCCTTCTCATGAAGCATCCAACTTTTTGCAATTTCTTTTTTGAAATATCAATGTTTTTAGAGCACAATTTGAGGTTAGCAAACCACTTTTAGGAATCTTGGGCCAGTGGAATGATGACAAACTTTTCATTGTCATTTTCTGTTCTGTTGATTGTAAGCATTCTTTGGAATGTTTCCTATTAACTATGGCATCTGTTAAGTAAATTGCTCTTATGTATGTTTCTCAGGGGAGCACCTTGCAATTAGAGCTTGATTCTTTGCATGGACAAGCTACTGTCTTGGCAGCTCTGGTGTCCATTTCCCCAAAATTACCTCTCGGTTTTCCTGCCAGGTAATGGTGTCATCTTATTTTGTGTGTCCACAAGGAGCAAATAAGAATTAGATATCTATAGAAGATACCAGTCATTGGTGGTGTGGTTTAGCTGTAATAGAAGAAAAAGTATTAGATATGTTGGTTATTTATCACTTTTTTTCATAGCATCACTTGTTAGAGCAAATTCATTCTTTTTGTTTCCTTATCTTTAATTTGTTTTCTTTATGTCATATATGCTGCTGGGGGCCTTTGGATTCCACTGTTTCGTATTTGGTGTAGATTTATGTTGTTATGGTCATTGTTACATTCAACTTGTTTTTTTCCCGGTCACTGTGAACTGTTGGTTTCTTAAAGCTAGTTTTTAAATGTTACTATCCCAGATTGCCCAGGTCAATCCTTGAAGTTTCAAAGAAGATGCTGAATGAATCTAGTCGGAACCCTCTGGCAGCTACAATTGAAAAAGAAGCTGGGTGGTTACTTTTGTCATCCCTGTTAGCTTCTATGCCAAAGGAGGTAGAAGATAATCCCTGTTTCTTTTAATCTACTTTTACCTTTCAAGTCACAGGCCAAGGAGCTTGTATTATTGAATTAAAAGAGATACTATTTCTATGTTAAGGGATTTTCTTCATGCATGCAGGAACTTGAAGACCAGGTTTTTGATATTCTTTCCTTGTGGGCTTCCCTCTTTACTGGAAATCCAGAAGTTGAAACTAACCAAACTGGAGATTTGATAAGTAGGATTCGGTTAGTATGTACTGTATGATTTCTGTAAACAGGCTTATGTCCTTATATTCCTCAAACTCTCAGTTTACTGCAATTTCCTGCTTCTGTATTTAAACTTTTGAGATTCTCTAGCTATTTAATGCATCAGTCATTGCAGTACGATTGAACTATCTGATAAAAGTTAGGGCTAGAGCATACATGACTAATGTCTTTTTCGGTGGTTAACAATTTCATCTTGCTGCCTTGTAGCATGTGGTCTGCTGCAGTTGATGCACTTACTGCATTTTTAAGATGCTTTCTTTCTCCTAATGATGGGAATAATGGGATTTTGCTTCAACCTGTACTTGTATACCTCAGTAGGTAAGTTTGTTCTATCTCGATTTTGTTCTCTAATTTGTTCAATTCATGGTTGGTTCTCGTCACTGCATGTCTTGCTGTTACAAGGACAAGTTTCATATGCTCAGTTTAAGTCAGAAGCTGTGTTACTTTAGATCATGCTCAAAACTATTTTCTGAGCTGAGATGGAATGCAGGGCTTTATCGTACATATCACTGATAGCGGCCAAGCAACTGCCAAATGTGAAGCCTGCTTTGGATATATTTATCGTCAGGACATTAATAGCTTACCAGTCTCTTCCTGATCCAACAGCATATAAGAATGACCACCCCATGGTTCTTCAAATTTGCACAAGTCCATTCATGTAAAGTTAGCTGCCTATTTTACCGTCCCATCACCTTGCATTTGACTTTTATTTTCTGTGTGTCATAAATAAAAGGGCATTATTTAAATGTTATTTTGTGTCTGACTTGGATGTTTTTTTCCTTGTTGCTGACATGAAAGAGAGGCTTCTGGATGTGAAGAAAGTACATGCTTGAGGTTTCTGTTAGACAAAAGAGATGCATGGTTGGGTCCCTGGATTCCTGGAAGGTGTCTACCTTTCCACCGGCTTTGTCTTAAACTATTACTGAACATTGTACTTTAATTGGTCAGAGCTTTCAGTTGTTTTCTCTGCTTCTTTTTCAATTCAGGTGATATTTGTTTATTGGTAATTGTGTTTATTCAGAGATTGGTTTGAAGATGAACTTCGTGCTTTTCAAGGTGGAAAAGATGGCCTTATTCCTTGTGTCTGGGAGAATGAAATTTGTAGCTTTCCTCAGGTACAGTTTTTTAACTGTTGTAAGTCAGATATGTTTATTTTAGCTTCTGCTGATGTGTTGAAGCTATTTAAGTCAGCTCCTGTACTTCATGTTAATAGAGACATGCTTCTGTCAATATTGATGTTTACTTTTTAACTTGCCAATGAAGCCGGAACCAGTAAACAAGACATTGGTGAACCAGATGCTCCTCTGCTTTGGCATCTTGTTTGCCTCGCAGGTATGGAAAATTGTCATATTTGGACTTCTCTTACAAGTGACTGGTAGTTAACATCAGTTGGAACTAACATCCCAGGATAGTGGTGGGATGCTGTCACTTCTTGGAATGATGGAGCAGTGCCTGAAAGCTGGAAAAAAGCAACCATGGCATGCAGGGAGCATAACTAATATTTGTGTGGGGTTACTTTCAGGATTTAAGGTGCTGGGTTTTCTTTTCTTATCGACTTTATCTTGTTTTGCAATGCCTGACATCATCTCATATTTAAATGCTTTCCTCAGGCTTTGCTTTTCTTGCGTCCCCAACCATTATCACTTGAGATACTAAACTCAGCACAGGCTATATTTCAGGTGTCTAATTTTATAAAGATGTGTTATTTTTCAGGAAGTGTGGTTCTCACACACCATCTGTACTGACATTTGTTGTCCTAATTTAACAGAGCATTCTGGCAGAGGGAGATATCTGTCCATCACAACGTAGGGCTTCATCAGAATGTCTGGGTCTTTTAGCTCGTCTTGGAAATGATATCTTTACAGCAAGAATGGTAGTTCAAACATATCAATGTCAAACATCACCTTTGTTCTTTGAATTTCAGTCGTGTTGCTGACTCTGCAGCTTTCCTTTTCTCTTTCTCCCTCTGCCTGCCCACGTCTTTTCTTCCCACTCTGATTCATTGTTTGGGTGACACACAGACTAGATCTCTGCTTGGTGACTTAACTGGGGCAACAGATTCAAACTATGCTGGATCAATTGCTTTTGCTCTTGGCTGCATTCATCGCAGGTGACATATTGAACTTCCTTTCAAGTTCGTTTATGAATATTTACAGGAATATTCTTAGTGGTACTCTTGAATCTTAAGTAGCATATAGAAAGTCTATTCTATTGCTTTCTTTTGCTACCTCTTTCTATAAAGCAGATACATGCCTGAAGGTGGGTGTCGTAGTTTCACACTTGCATTGCACCTCCCTTGGTATTGAATTTAAAAATTTCCTCAGGATCAGGTTGCAAGTCACAACTCACGAGTCATTTGCAGTTGATACCTAGTTCATGTCCGGGGGAGACAATTCTGATAATCACTTGAATTAAGTCTTTATATGGTTAAACATTTGTCTGTTTATCACATCACATGTAGATTTTAGGATGAGTTGTTCACTCGTGGAGTCCTGCTATCATCTGATATCTTAAGTAGAGGTTATACTTTATCTCATTGTCCTTACATATTATGCCTGCAGTGCAGGAGGCATGGCATTGTCAACTTTAGTGCCTTCAACTGTGAGCTCAATGTCGCTGCTTTCTAAAAGTTCAATAGCTGGTTTACAGATCTGGTCTTTGCATGGGCTTCTGTTAACCATTGAAGCTGCTGGCTTGTCCTATGTATCTCAAGTCCAGGTAACTCATGTTTTTAATGGTTGTAGTGTGTTAAGTAATGCTGTTTACATTTGGCATAATCGGAATACAAATCTTGGCAATAGATTGAAAAGAAATTTGCAACTGTTGTGGTATATTTTTATGTTAGATTCACTTCGGCGCTCTTGTGAGATGGTATTGTCTTTGTTACTAATTGCTTTGTTAACTTGGATAAGTATGTTGTCATTGATTTGGACCTCGAAGTGATTTTACAGAAACTGTTGGCATGCTTTGACCTTTGTATCTCTGAGGTAACGTGATAGATACTATCAGGCCCTATGACTGATTAATTTGTAGACTTAAAAGGTATTGGTGATGGATAAATTACATTTGTTTGAATTAAGCTGTTGCCTTGTTTAACTGAGGGTTTTCACTGATAACCTCAAAGTTCTAACTCTGTGTAGATTTTGGTAGGTTTTGTTGTTAGAGCAGACATCATCTTAGATTTGTACCTCTTAGGTCTTAGCAGATGAATTGTTAGTTTGTACTTGACCGAACAATGTTCTCTTGTCACATTTCTTCTCTGTAGGCAACACTTGGTCTTGCTCTGGACATTATTTTGTCCGAGGAGAATGGATGGGTTGCACTTCAGCAAGGTGTTGGCCGTCTTATAAATGCTATTGTTGCTGTTCTAGGTCCTGAACTTGCCCCTGGCAGTATTTTCTTTTCACGTTGCAAGGTATTATTATCGAAGTTTTCCACTGCCTCTGAGCTTCTGCTGTAATACTAATATGTTTTATCATGTTAAGAATTGGCATATTTCAGAACATACTTATTAAGTTTTTAATTATTTTTTGGTGAAATTTCAACAGACTAACTTTCGTCTCTTTCCATTTATATTATGGTTAATTGAATTCACAGATTGTTGTCCATTTGTTGATTTTTTTTTTTTTTTTTTTGTAGTCTGTTGTTTCCGAGATAAGCTCTGGGCAAGAAACAGCAATGATGCTTGAGTATGTATTCCAATTTATTCAACCCTTGTTTAGTTTTCATGTAATATGTTCTCTTCTACAATTGTTTGTTTTGTTTTTGTGTTAAGAGAATAGAAATTGGCTCCATTCAAAAGCTATTATTGTTGCAGGAGTGTACGCTTTACCCAGCAGCTTGTTCTTTTTGCACCACAAGCTGTTTCCGTGCACACCCACGTGCAAACTCTTCTACCAACTTTGTCCTCAAGACAGGTTTTGTTTCTGTGGCTGGTGAAGTTCATATACCTATATATTTCTGCTCCTTTCCATAATATGAAGTTACCCTTTTTTTTCTTTCCGTTTTCAAGCAGCCAGCCTTAAGGCATCTAGCTGTTTCCACTCTACGACATCTGATTGAAAAAGATCCGGTATGCCCTCATGTTACTTTCCATCTTCAAATAAAAGTCTCATCACAATAAATCAGATCATTCACTGATTCTCTATTATACAGGTTTCCATTGTTGTCGAGCAAATAGAAGAGAAGTTATTTCACATGCTGGACGAAGAAACAGATTCCGAGTATTTACTTCACTTTTAGCCTGGTTTCTTGTTGACATTTATCTTTAGAGAGAGAGATGCAAGATAACTTATCTCCCCTTATTTTTATCCTTGTAGGATAGGGGATCTGGTGCGCACCACAATCATGCGATTGCTCTATGCATCATGCCCTTCCTGTCCATCCCATTGGATATCAATTTGTCGTAATGTGGTAAGCTTGTTTAGTCTGTTCTCTTTTCATCCAGAATGTTATACAGATAGTATGTTTTGGATGTAAATTTTGAAAAAGAAAAAAAAAAGACAAACTATTTGGAATACTTGAATACTTCTATCCATTGAGTTTGGTTTCTTCTTGTTAATAGAATTATAGTACTTTGTAAATCAGTTTAATCCCCAATTTTCTTGATAGACAAGCTTGTTTTTGTTCTTGATGGAAGAAGGCTTTGTATATGCTTATTTATACGCATTAACTGTCCTGTCTTGGAAAGGACAATTACTAATTCAGTGAATTGTCAAAATCTTTCTCAGATTCTTGCCACGTCAATGCGAAGAAATGCTGATAGTAGTAGCAGCTTAGAAAATGATCCCTCAAAGGGTACAGAGGGTGACCCAAGTGTAAATTTTGGAGAAGACGATGAGAACATGGTTTCTAGCACCATAGGCCCCCATGGTATTCTGAATAGAGATAAACACCTCAGATACCGAACCAGAGTTTTTGCTGCTGAGTATGTGATGATATTTTCCATGCACTACCTGAAATTATGCATTAAATCTACTGCACACAGGCACACCCACAAAAGTGCCCAGAGTTCACACGTGTCGAAGACTGCAGCCTGTGTTTGTGTCGGGCAAGATTCCACAAGGCAGAACATAAACTTTGTATAAAAATGAAACAAAATAATAATCAACGAAGCTTGGGATTGATTTTTAAGTAGCAATTCAAATATCAGATGAGAGAAATTTCATTGAGCATAAAATTAGTTTTAGTATGCATACATTAGTGTACGAGCTAGAAGAACGGTGTAAATGTGCATAGCCCGTGCCTTTAGATACCCTCTTGTGTTTGACACTTACCAAGGCACAAGCGCCCTCTTCCTTTCAAAGAACTAATCATGAACTTTTGTCTTAACTTGTGGTATTCTTCGTTTAATTGATTTAGTAATTTGTTGCTTTGTAGGTGTTTGAGTTACCTACCTAGAGCTGTTGGAAAGAATCCAGCTCATTTTGATCTTTGTACTGCTAGGAGCCAACCTACTAATGGACAGGCCTCTAGTGATTGGCTCGTCCTCCATATACAAGAACTTATAGCCCTTGCATACCAGGTGCGGATGTCAAGTTTGTTTGTTTGTTTGTTCTTTTAAATTTTTACTATGTCCTATCAAATGCCTGAAATACATGTTAGAGCTGACATTTCTTGTTAATTTTCATAGATAAGCACGATCCAGTTGGAAAACATGCAGCCAATTGGTGTGGGACTTCTGAGTACCATTACAGATAAGGTGAGTTTGTATAAGACATGGTAATTCTACTAGTTTATATGATATTGCAGCAGCACCACTTGGTTGGGTAGATTTAGGACTTCTTTAAATGTTTTATTTTATTTTTCATTTTTTCATTATGTTTCTTAATTACTAATTGAGCAAAAACACCTCAGTCCTTTCGACCGTACAAGTGCTACATGCACACTGTAAGAATAGAGAAATTTGTAAAATAGTGTCATGAGTCATGCTTGACCTCCTAAAATCCAAGCCTTGCTCGTATTCTTATATCTAATTGAATATGATATGTTTCCTATATAGATCTTAATACCTCTTCTTCACATCATATTTTCTGATACATACTTGACTTTTATTTTCATTTTACCTAAATCTTTGAAATGGAAGTATAGTTTCTACTAATTACTACTCCCCTTTCATGTCTTACTGTCTTTTAATTTATTCCCCCTTTTTTTTCTACTTCAACACACCCATTGGGCTGAGACAGGTGAGCACCCTATTGTCCATTCTATACCGGTAGCTTATATGTCACTGCTATCTAGCTGGGCAAAGTCTTATAATTTAAATATTTCTTGATTCTTATATCATGTATTTCATTTTGTTCATATATATTTCTGTCTTGTGATGCTGGGAACAGTTTGAAAAGATACCTGACCCGGAGCTTCCAGGGCACCTCCTACTGGAACAGTATCAGGTATGTCAGAAGTGCAGCAAGTGCTTGTGATTTTCTTTCACTTGCTTCTATTAGATTCCTTGACAGAGATTTGAAATTGCAAAAAGATGTCCATTATCTCTGTTAAAGCTCCTTGGAGGGATTTGACAGATAGTTTCAGTTTCAGTTTCGCTTTTATTGGGGGGAAATGGGGGTGTTTTTAATAATTGAGGCTGTATGAAATTCAGGCCCAGTTAGTATCTGCTGTCCGCACTGCCTTAGACTCGTCCTCTGGCCCTATTCTATTGGAAGCAGGCTTCCTGCTCGCTACAAAGGTTCTTTAATGAAGACAATTCTAACTTTATCTTTTCCTTGGTTTCTTCCTATTTATTTAGTGTTTTTTGCATGTAAGTGACAAAGTGAAATGAATTGTCATTACAGATACTGACTAGTGGAATAATTAAGGGCGATCAAATTGCTGTTAAACGCATATATTTATTGATTTCACGACCATTGAATGAATTTAAGGACCTGTATTATCCTTCATTTGCAGAATGGGTCTCATGCAAGGTATATAAAAGTCATTGTTCAACTCTTGTTTTAATGTTTTCTTGATTAAAGGAATCCATTTTACTTTTTAAATGGAAAACTAATTTATTAATTGTGATGTAGATCAAGATAAGACTTCTTGCTGCTCATGCCTCTCTCAAATGTTATACATATGCGTTCTTGAGGAGACACCATAGTGGGGTTCCAGATGAATATCTAGCATTGTTACCATTATTTTCAAAGAGTTCACGTATGCTTGGGAAGTACTGGATTAGTGTTTTGAAGGATTACAGTTATGTATTCTTGTGCTTGCATCTCAAGACAAAGGTCAGCTAAATGATAGGAAAACAGCTAGCTTTCGTCCTTTGCATTTGTGCTTTGTTTTCACTAATAATTTCTTTCTTATTACAGTGGAATCCATTTCTTGATGGAATTCAGTCACCTCTGGTATCATCAAAGTTGCAACCTTGCTTAGAAGAATCCTGGCCAGTAATATTGCAGGCAATTGCATTGGATGCAGTTCCTGTGAATATTGAAGAGGAGGACTATTCAAACTCCACTACTCAAAATAAATCAAGAAATAGCTTATTGTCCAGACATCGCATGGTTGAACTGGAATCCGAAGAATATCAGTTTCTTTGGGGATTTGCTCTACGTGTCTTATTTCAGGGTCAATATTCTACCCTTGGTGAACTGAAAAGTCCAATTTATTTCATTAAAGCTAGTAACGGTGGAGATTCAGCTAGTGAAGAATTATCTTTCCCAGGAATTAAGTTATATGAAATTGCATTACCGGTTTTCCAGTTTCTGGCGACCAAAAGGTTTGCCAGTGCTGGATTTCTCACTGTGGACATATGCAGAGAACTGCTACAGGTGGCTATCCGTTTCCTTTTCTCTTTCTCTTATTAACTCCTTAATGCTCTAATGTGTGCATAGGCATCCTGTGAAAAGAGCCACATGTTGTCATATGCAGTTTTACGTAGGAAGTGATCATCTTCAATGTAGAAGCGTCTGAATGACTCATTTTAGTGCATTTCACTGATCAAAAGAAATAAAAAAAGAAGACTGTCACAGATAAAATTATTAATTGTCTCTTCAAATCCTTGGATCCATATATTTCTGCTCATTATTGTTTTCTTTCCTTTTAAAGTCATCTAATTTTAATCTGTTTATCAGTTACAAGTAACGTAAGGGAGTTAATGAGTTTGCAAGTCAAATAGAATAAGTTGTATTCTCTGCAATAGAAAATCTAGTGCATCACACATACATTGGACAACTCACATCTTTAATCAAAAGTCCCACTCCCTTTATATATTTATAATTTATAACATTTTCTAAAGAAGCAGCATTACAAAGTTTATCAGTGTGGTGCAATGTGGTAGATTGCTTTAAGAGTTAATTGATTTCTATTCATTATTTTTGCTGTTGAGTATTCACGATGCCATATGCTTCTTAACAATGAAATAAGTTTTTGTTAAGAGAAATTAAACACCAATTCTGTGTCACCGTCTCTGAAATGCAAATTGTATAATTTAGAAAAGGAAAAATTTTGGGATATGACAGTGCTATCTGACATGTATCTTATGTGTTCCCTGTCCTTATGACTTGTGCAGTCACCAGTTTTGGTCTTTCTAAGTACTACCCTAACCATGCACAGGGCACCTGTTGACTTTGATATTCGTGTAGTAATTCTTTATTTCATATTTGACTGGTGCAGGTTTTCTCATATTCTATGTGCATGGATAATTCTTGGGATAGTCTTTCAGTGTCTGTTATATCACAGGTAATTATAAAACAAAGAAGTCTTCTTGGATAATTTAAGGCCTTTTTTTAGGTATTATGATGAGTATCTATGCTGTTTTTTCTCGTTGATCTTTCATATTCTAAGACAATACACGTGAAGAAGTTCTTACCAATTAATTGAGGTTGAATTATGTTTGGATTTTGAGTTGTTACCTCAGAATGTTATGATTCATTTGTTCATTCAGTAACTAACTATTCCAGTTCCTTTGGTAGCGTCCACCTGCAGGCTGCAACAGCCAACATACCTTTTTACACTCCTACTGATATTATGAACCATTTGCACTTTGCTAAACTTAAGCTCTTTCATAAAAGCTTGTATGTGGATCTGCAGAACTATAATTTGATCTGCATAACAGTAAATTGCTTTTTATTTACTTGTATTTTCTTTCATTTTAGTGCGTTAGCTTGGTAGGAATCATATCCTTTAATAAAGTTGGCTGCATATTTATGTGTTTAGAAAACTGTGGACCGGAGAGTCCGAGTTATAATGTCAAAAAGATTTCTGTATGTAAAGACCTTATAAGAGACTAGTTGTCTGTGTGTAATGTCAGTCATAGATTGTGAATTTTGGTTTTATTTTGATTATTCCAATTGTGAAGAACTTCCCTGAATCTTTTCATGAAGTGGACAATTTTACTTTTTTGGCCAGGGAACCTTCCATTCAAAGGACTTTATAAGAGATTAGTTCTGTGTGCATATTGTCTTTGTCACAGATCCTGAATTGGTGTTTTATTTTAATTCTTTCAATAGATTGTGAAGAACTGCCCTGAATCTTTTTATGAAGTGGACAACTTTGCGTATTTGGCAATGGAACTTTGTTTGGCTTATCTTTACAAAGTATTTCAAAGGTAATGGAATCTATCAATCTATGAATTTATTTTACTTTTATTTATTTATTTTAAACCTCTGATATTACTCTCAATCAGCTGAAGGTTCATATTTTTGTGTTCAGTAGTAAGGCAATATCTTTGGACAAACCGTCGGAGGATTTGATATCCACATTATTTATCACTGCTAAAACACTTGTAAACTGTTTTCAACCAAAGGTCAGTAAGGTGTGTTCATTGTTACTAATTTATTTATATTGAATGGGAATTATTACCATGCAGTTTTTCATAACTATGCTTTTTACAAAATTCTGAACAACTGTATTAACCACTAATTTTTATCTTTTCGCTGAACTGCATGTTTTGGCACGCAGACACAGCTAGTCTCTGCTGCATTGGCGTTTCTTTTAATTGGTTACAAGGGAATCAGAGAAGCCTCAACTGAGTTTTGTTTCTCCAAGGTGGACGATTTTTTCAAGTGCACAGGTCTATTATTGAAAAGATTTATTGATGGTGAGCACTGTGACAATAAAACTGATCTGACCAGTCTATCTATCTAATTTGAATAAAAACCAAAATTCTTCCATAGCCTCCATTTTCTTAGTTGTCAACTTACCTTCCAACGTAATTTCTACACATATACATCCATTTGAGGCCTATTTCGCTTCTTTCCTTCTATATTCATGTTAAAGATTATGCCAAATGTTATTAAAACAGTGGCTTCTTGATTAATAAATTTGGGCTAATCAAAGTTCACTTTGCAGATAAATCCGGTGTTGGTGAAGATGGTCTTCTTCATATGCAAAAATTATTGGGAACTTGTCTGAATGTGATAACTGATTTGACCGAGGATTGCATTAAGTCCATTCATCTGCAGGAAAATAAGAGATCTGACCTGCACATACTACTGCAAACAAAGCTTGCTTTCTCTCTTGAACAAACTATGTCATTTGCCAAGTTGGGTTACGAAATAAATTATCTTGAAGAGAATAGAGATGGTGATTCCGTCTATTATGCTATGTTTAAATACTGCACAAAATGTGTCCAAACTGTACTTACCGATTCAAATATACAGGTACATTCATATGCATTCTCTGTACTATTATGGTCATTTTTCCCAAGAATGTGACAACTGATATAATATTTTTTTCTATTGTGCACAGGTTCAATCAATTGGCTTACAAGTGCTAAAAAGTTTGGTACAGAAAACCCCAAATGTGGAAGGCAACAATTTTTTAATGCTTTTTGTTGGGGAGCTTACTGCCAATTTTTTTGTGATAATCCAGAATGCTTTAAAGGTGTTTCAGACTATCCTTTTAGATAATTATAACCCCGTTTCCCTTTTTGTCTCTGGTATTTGTCGTTCTGAAGGTCTTTTGTTGACAGAAACCTGTAACTGAAAAATCAGCAACTGTTGCTGGCGAATGCTTAAGACTCTTAGTAGTGCTGCAGACACTTTCAAAACCTAGTGAATGTCAGAGAGGTTTTATGAATTTACTCCTGGAAGCCGTAATTGTGGTTTTCAAGGCTTCAGAAGAAGGTTCTTCACTGGTAATAAAATAAGCAGCCTCTAAAATTCAAAGTTTCAAACTGCCTTTTATCACTTGTTTGACTGATGGTTCTCCAATTATGCATCATTGACAGGAAGTTGATACATTAAGAAGCACTGCTGTAAGGCTTGTTTCTCATCTTGCTCAGCTTCCTTCGTCAGCAGTTCACTTCAAGGATATATTGCTGTCTATGCCTGTAACACACCGACAGCAACTTCAGGTCTCTTTTTCTTTTCTTTGTTGGGTGCTCTTGCTATTGCAGATTCAAGAATGGTATTCTACGCCGTTTATTGGATGTCTTTCAAAAGTATTTTGTTATTGTTTTGGAACGAACTGGAATACTTGGGAGTCTCAGTCTCTACTTTTTATGGATGCTTATAAATCCCTTTGTGCCTTTTCAGGGGTTCATCCGTGCGTCTGTGACACAAGAACATAATGCAACCCAGCTGAAGCCCACAACTCCGTCATTAGAGATAAAATTACCAGTTCCAACAGAGGCAAGCAAAGAGAAACCTCCACCATCAGCCACCACAGCGCATTCTCTTTCTGATGACCAAGAAATCGAGGAGGAAGAAGAGGATGAAGATGATTGGGATGCTTTCCAATCTTTTCCTGCTGCTTTAAAAGCAGCTGAAAGTGAATCAAAAGGAGAAAGCACAGCGGAAGAACCTGACTTGGAAGTGAATACACAGAGTGATTACACTCATGGAGATTCTATTTCGCAACCTCTCAACGACATAGATGCAGTCGACAATGCAGACCATCAAGAGGCTGGTAAAAGGGAGGTGATATCAGATGCCTCTGATGGTCTAAAATCCCCACAGGGTAACGCACCAACCAACAATACTGAGGCAGAAGAACCCCATGATCTCCAAACTGGGAGCGGTGTTAGTGGACCATGCGATGATCAGCAATTGGAGAGAGACGAGGAAGCGGTTTCCGGACAGGTGGGAATGACATCAGGGTCGAACCAAGTTACTGTGTGCCTGCCATCCGAACTTCATCCTACTGATACAGAGGCTGAAGAAACCCATGATCTCCAAACTAATAGCGGCTTTGTCCCACCATGTGATGATCAGCATTTGAAGAGAAACGAGGAAGTCGTTTCCAGACAAGAGGGAATGGCAGCAGGGTTGAACCAAGTGAACGCTGAGCGTATGCCATCTGAACTTCATCCTACTGGAGATGCTGAACATATGCCAGTTGAAGTGAATTTAGACCATCATTTGCAGGAGAAAAAAGAGAACCCTGACAATAAACCAGGCCAGGTATCATCGGATCCTCTACCACTTGATGAGGAAGTATCTGATAAAAGAGGAGACAAGGAAGAGACAGCTATCGAAAAGTCTTGCCTCGAGCTGCCTGGAGAGAGCAGTAAGGTTAAAGATTCATCGGAAACCTAGACTGATGGCGCCAAGTTAAATTGAGAATTGTAATACTCTTAAGTTAATGACAATATCGTACTACTTGTGAGAAGTGCAGAATTAAATTTTTGAAGTGCTAATAACATAATTTAAATCATATTTCAAATATCATAAACATTCACACTCATAGCCAAATTGGTACCATTTCGTTTGAACGTTAAACTGTTATTGTTCAACTATAATATAATACCTTAATAGTGTAATCTAACGTCTACATCGTAAAGGGTAACAATGGTATAACGTTAAATGCATAATATTAAGATAATTAAGTAACCTTGGAGTGTAAATTTGAATGATCACGGTGTAACCTAACGTCCACAATGTAAAGGGCAGCCTTGGTATGGTAATACTAGCGTCATTTGGTGTAATTAAATATAAAGTTAAGATAATTATGTAACCTTGGAGTCTAAATTTGAATGATTACAGTGTAACCTTACTTAGACGTTGTATGTTGACGTCTTGTTGTAACCAAATTAAGACGTCATGTAAGTTCATGATGTTTCATAGTAGTAACATACATATATGCTGTCTTAGTATGTCAATGATGTAATAATAAACGTTAATATTGTAATTCAATTAAGTTGAAGTACAAAAACTTACCTTGACAATGTAATAGAACATCCACAATGTAACTGTCAACCTTGTTATAGTAATAATCACGTCATTCTTTATTATTAACATGAACCTTATCATAATTATGTAACATTGGAGTGTAATTCTAAACAATTATAGTGTATGCTAAATGATACCGATGCCTTTTTTTTTTAATAAGGTAATCTCTCTCAATTCAAATTTACAGTTATGGGAGATAATATAAGTGGATTGTATTGAAAAATATATCATAAAATGGGATATGTTAATTATGTTTATTTATAATAACACATGGTATAGCAACTTATGTTCCACTTACTCACAAATTTCTTGTTGGGTAGTGTTTTGTTCATGCAAAACTTGTTGCAATTATTTTGATGGAAATTTTTAAACAAAAAAAAATGGTAGAAATAAAATTATAAAAGGTGGGTGCTTGGTCCAGTTAGTGGCACCCAAATTGTTTTTCAAACACCCAATTCATTTCCCAGTGTCTCCATCTTCATCAAGTACCTCTTTAACCACCAGACTCCTCCCGCTTCCAAAGAAGTACTGGCATCTCGACGGCCAAAGACTCGACAGTCAAAGACTGGCCATCAAGTACCCCTCAACCATCAGACTCCTCCTGCCACTAGACCGACATACGCCAATGTCCTCCCAAAACTCCAGCTCGAATGGCCCTCTTTCTTCTCCGCCAGCAGGGCTGGTTGGGAGTCCCGCCAAGGTTATGGTTCTTTCAAGATTGAATCTTTAGCATTTTTTTCTTCTTGTGCGGCTCTATTAATCTGAATTTTTTGCGTTTTAATCTTGATTATGTTTATTTTTGGACTGAAATCTTCAAAAGGTCTCTCAGACTGTCTAAGATACCAACTTTTTAAAGATTTCAGCCCAAACATAAACAATAATTCAGATTAGAACGCAAAAAATTCAGAATACAGGAGCAAAGGGTGGAGCTCTAGTTTTGGAGGACATAGGCCTATGTCGGTCTAGAGGAGTCTGGTGGTTGACGGGTGCCCAGTCTTGGACCGGCGAGATACTAACTTTCTAAGATTTCAGCTCCAACCACCTTTTAATTTGTTTGCTTTTGGCTCGACGAATGTCCTGTTGACTTTGTGGTTGTAGCATGCATTCGGACAATACCACTTTCCCTTGAATCTCGACTGCGGTGTCAGCCCAACGCACGCATAATGGAACCATTCACCTCCTTGGCACTGTCAACAAATAAAAATCACGATAATAAAGAAATATAACACTGCATAATTAAGATTAACCTTGCTTATTTTTAGTTTTAGTAGGGCCATTGACAACCAATACGGTCTTTGTAGCCAAACCAGAAAAGGTTATGCAACTAGCAAACCACCAGAATTCTCAGAGTTACAAGTTTTAAATCTAGGATCTTCTCCATTAATTTCCCAGGGAGGGGGAATTCATAGGCACTCTTAAGGAATCATAATGCATCGTTGATTTCCATTCAAAATAGAACATGAAAGATAATTAACCAGATAATGAGAGAGAAAAAGAAGGAAAAAACAAGCAAGCCAGAAGGACTCACGTTTCATTGTCACAAGCAATCATGTCTCCGAAAGAGACCTGAAAAATCACGATAGTTCCTTTACTTCAAAACATGCAGCAGAGATTTTCAACATAACTGTAGCACAAACTGAAAATAAAGGTGTAAATAAACAGGCAGAACCTGGTGGCAAACGCCGTAGGAAGGTTCGTTTGGACATTCTTTTTATGGCTTCCTTGGAGAGGCATGAGCTCATCGTCCCTACGATAATCAAGCCTTTTTTATTGAGGTGTTCTGTTAGAACCCTACTCTACGTCTTTCACAATTGCACAGAGAGATAGCTAACAGAACATAAGAACAACAATACAATTTCATAAACTGTTCTTCCAATTGCTACAACCTGCCATTTATCTTCTAACTACTAACTACCATGAACACATGCCATCATCTTATTAAGCCACTTGGCAGTATCCTATCATGTTCCATAGATATATAGACTTGCGCTTTTCATTTTTAGGAAATATTGGTAATGGAGGAAGAATTCATCTGGTGCTATATATTTTTCCTAGTAAAAGTAGTTAATAAATGTTCTTCTAACTCGTTGATTTCAATATGTGCCTCCTCAAAACAACGTAAGGTTGCCGAATATTAGAATGCTTATCGTAACCAAAAATAAACATTCTGATATTCGGCAACCTTACGTTGATTTGAGGATGCACATATTGAAATCAACGAGTCAGAACATTTATTAACTACTTTCACTAAATCATGTGCTTTCTGATATTCGACTTCGATGTTTACGCTCATTGACTAACTATTGTCGAGCAGTTACTATGGCTTAAACGCGTTCAACTCATTTCAGCTTTGATATTGTTCAAATTTCTAAGCATTGTCTTCATATCCGTGCTCTATTGCACTTGTGGCCAAATATACTCTTGTTCCAAAAATTCATTAAATGGTTTACAATCCCTTCAAAATATAATGCACACTAGACTTTTACAGACTGCTGTACCATGCTTCAAATCTTCCGCAAAGTAATTCAGATCCTCATTTGCAGAAGTTTGATTGCAGAAATGGTTTTATATAAAATGGTTATATAAATTTCATTGTTGAACTTTTGTTTTAATGTTTTCTTGATTGAAGGAATCCATTTTACTTCTTAAATGGCAAACTAATTTATTAATTGTAATGTAGATCGAGATGAGACTTCTTGCTGCTCATGCCTCTCTCAAATGTTAATTATGTTATACATATGCGTTCTCGAGGAGACACCGCAGTGGGGTTCCAGATGAATATCTAGCATTGTTACCATTATTTCAAAGAGTTCCAAGCATGCTTGGGAAGTACTGGATTAGTGTGTCGAAGGATTACGGTGGAATCCATTTCTTGATGGAATTCAGTCACCTCTGGTACCATCAAAGTTGCAACCTTGCTTAGAAGAATCCTGGCCAGTAATATTGTGGGCAATTGCATTGGATGCAGTTCCTGTGAATATTGAAGAGAACGAGTATTCAAACTCCACTCAAAATAAATCAAGAAATAGCTTATTGTCCGGACATCGCATGGTTGAACTGGAATCCGAAGAATATCAGTTTCTTTGGGGATTTGCTTTACTTGTCTTATTTCAGGGCCAAATTCTACCCTTGGTGAACTGAAAAGTTCAATTTATTTCATTAAAGCTAGTAACGGTGAAGATACAGCTAGTGAAGAATTATCTTCTCCTAATTACTTTCTTAGTAATTTGAAAGAGAATCTGAGAAGAGGGAGAGAGGGGGGGAGAGAGATTTTAAAACGTGACTGACGTCTGCGCCTTCATGGTTAGCCCTCTATACTAGATTTGTCCGGGTTGATCCTGGGCTGTGGGGTTTTTGATTTTTCACAAACATTATGCATTATTGTCATGGAGATTTGGGGCCAGATCTGTTGACAACAAAACAAAAGCTTTTGGAGTTTGGTGAGTCACGACTTCACCTACTTAAAAGGTCTAGTAATATTTTTCTTTACTTATAAGTGAGAGGTCTTATGTTCAAGTCTCGTAATTGCATTTATCATCAACAAAGATGCTGCAAATATAGGTTGTTGACCTTTCATGTTTATGCAAATGAAGGCCTAAACCAAGGTAGAGATTATATACATGAAATGTGTTACAATGCATGATATGCATAGAAATAAGCACAAGTTGTTAGTGCCTAGTGCCTAGTGATGGTGTCATGGCTCTGAAGAAGGCGGCGGCTTGGAATTTGATAGATATTGGAGCCACTCTTCTGGAGTTCCCTTTCTCATTTTCAGCATTTTAATTGCTGCACTTGTTAGTGGTATTGCAAGTATGTCATAGTCTTTCGGAGCCTGCGAAATCAATTCAATTCAATTCAATTGTATGCATCTTAATTTGTAGCCAGGCTCACTCGCTCATGCCATTAACATGTAAAAGAAAGACAAAACAAACAAACAAATCGAAATAAATTACCTTGGGGACTTTCATCAGCTTCATATTTGCTTCTTCCAACGTCTTCTGACCTTTCTTCGAGTTGCACCTTGCACATGCGGTGACCTGCATGTTAAGCGTTCACAAGAGAATTCAACCACAACAGTACCTAAACACATGTACCTGCCATATATCCCAGTTTCATAATTGATGTTACAACTTGTATGGTAGCAGCATGACGAATGTATTTTGCACTTTCTGTGCAATAATTGTATTCAATTTATGCCATCAAGGTCTTATTTTCTCCTTCGAAATAAGGGGTTTCCAGAGGAATTGGATGGACAATGAACAAAAACCAGCTACAGAATGCTTCTCCATTTCAGTGATCATTCATTCATGGAGCATCCATTATACAAGTCGATGGAAATGAGCATCCTCCTTTCTCCTAATCTTAGTGAGGTTTTGGATAATCCCAACTGTTGTACATCTCTTTACTGAAAGTTGGAGCTACTTTATTCGATAGCTAATGCCCACATCGCATAATGATAATACTGCATCTTGTTATCTTACTCGGGAAAGAGAATTAAGCACCACTACGGAGTCTGATTTATGCATCAAGAAATCAAATCTTCAAATGGAACTGGTCATCTTACCAGATTATCCCACTTCCACTGTCCACCGAGTGCAATTGGGAAAACATGATCAATAGTCAAGTTTTCTCGTGAAGAGCAGTATCTGTTAAGAGAGTAGATATAGAAATAAGTCAGTACTCAATTTCCAAATGAATAACCCTTGCCTTCGTGGAACTGGAACTGGAAATTAAAAAAATTATCTAGAATTTCATGGTCATTAAAGTTCCGTTGTTGGTTACTTCCTTGAGAACAGCTCACTTAATTCTAAGCTACATACGTCAGTCAGGATGCAGACAGGTTCTCCAGACGTCCAAAGGCAAAACCAGTAGCGAAGATTGTGAAGCCTAATAATGTGTGCTATGAATTTTATCTGTTGATACCAGATATTGTGAAAAATCGTCCCTTATACACAATAAAAAGAAAATACAACGAATATTTTTCTTTAAAGTGTAAGAACTTAAAAAGATTTTAATTCCTTGGCTTTTACGCATTGTCCTAAACTGATTAATGCCACATTAATCAGTTTACCTGTCTAGATCTGTAACTCTTAAACCAGTACCTGCAGCTGGTGATCAATTGATAATAAATTGTGTTGGTTGACGGATGCAACTCCGAAACTCTTGGGTAACCCTGCATTGAACCTGATGCATCAGGTCTCCCGCAACTTTCTATTCCTCATCTTTACGCCTCTGCCTGATTGAATGGGGCCTTCTTCACTGAAATATGTTTGAAGATTCCCTCATTCTTACTACTTGATGAATTTTTCTCTTTTCATTATCACAGCCAACACAATTCTTTCGCCTCTCAACCTTCTCTTTCCACAGTGTTAACAATGTAAAGACCTCATGTTTACAGGCACAAGTAAAACCATGCCGCTTTTGGAGTAATTAATAGTATCAAGAAACTGATGAAATAAGTAAAACCACCACCAGAAGAAACAAGAGATATGTCTCCACAAATTCATATAGACTTAATCCGAAACACCTTGCAAGATGTCATATCCTGCAACAAATCTCTTGTGATACCATCACTGATATCTGAGATCAATGTAGACACATAGCACTGTATTCCTTTTTCTCCTGAAGGTACACCACTAGAGGTCTATTGGTCCTATAGGCTACATAGAGATAACCTATCTCATCTCATAACATCTCCCATCCCTAGTTAAGGTGAGATTCAGTCCCAGGTCTTTGGTATGACTACAAGAGACTGTATGAGCTAGTCTAGCTTGCAATGTTCATTAATTAGCCCCCTGAGACGCATGTGCTTAATCCAACTCTCATCTACTAAGAAGCAATCATGTAATCAAACCAAGCACAAAAGAGATTATCTGTACTTCATCAAGTTTAACTTGACTACAAGGGTAATCTACTTACTGACAAGTGAAACTGTCCCGACATAGTATATTTTTACGACTGAGACTGTTCTTAATTCTTCTTCTCTTTACAATCTGCAGTAAATGGGGAACCTGGAACCAGAAGCAAACAAATGTACTCAGTCCAAATGGACAAGAAGAAACAAGGGGAAAATGCAAATGAGGATGTCAATCCCATGCAAAAACACAATGCAATGAGTTAACAACGTACCCTTAGGACAGCCGGGATGTAGTAGGATCCGCTTGGGGAATTTACAGTCCGGTCATAGTATTCAAGTACATCAGCCTGGTACAAGAGAAAATTTGAACCCATTAAATCCATGTATTGTAATTTGTAAGCAGGCAGAATATTCAATAGGAGTCTGTCCTGAGCATGGCAGGTACATTTGGTTTTGAAGAATATTTCTCTGTTTTATCATCTTTGATGACAAATGCCATCACAAATGAATAACTGTAGAACAACTCATCCTTTTATTACTGTTGGAAAATTGCTAAGATGAACAACTGAGCGGCGGCAGTCCCACCTTCTCCATGAATTCCAAGCAAATAGCACGCTTCCAGCATACAACATTAACCGGCCTGCCACAGTAGAACAACAATCTCAATCAGAAGTATTGTAAAGTGGTAGAGAAGAAACAGGGAAAGAAACTCAAGAATCAACAGTTTTTGGCTTATGAATTTCTTACAGCATAAATAAAAAGAAATCAAACACAAACTGAGAAACTGTTATCAAGGAATCTAATGAGAAGATAGTACTCCATGACAAGAGCAATGTCAGCAATGAAATTCAGGCCCTCAGGCCTCGATAATCGACATAGCCTACAAGACCACGAGATGGCTATTATATTGTACAATAAGCATATCCTGTAGATGAGCTTGATGCTAAGTGTCCACTAATCTTTCCCTTTGAAAGTATAAAGAAAACAAGCACGGGGACACAGTAAATGTACAAGTATAATCCAATTCAAGAATAGTTTGAGTTTACAGCAATATCGTACATGTAATCACTGTACTGTAGCAGTAGCACTAATGAAATGAAATTCTTCCAGTTTAGACACAAGAAAGAAGAAACCAAAATTTAATTATTTATTAGTTTGAAAATAAAAAACAAATCTTGGTATTACAGAATTAACCACGATATTAGTTAAATGCAAATGATGAACGTCAATACCAAATAGTGCAGAGTGCAGTGCAGCTGTGCAGGTGAAGTGAAGTGAGAGGTGAGCAGACCTGTAGGAGATATCCAAGACGAGACCTCTGAAGCAAGACAAGTCATCGTCCCTCTCATAGTACTCAACATGAACTCCATCGTCGTCACCGCCATGAACACCGTCTCCCTCATCATGATCACCACCACCGACAAACAAATGGGCCTCGGAGTTGAAGCGTTTCGCCTTGTTCCTAGAAGAAGAAGAAGAAGAAGAAGAGTAAAGCCTGGTAGAATCCAATGATCTGAGGCAGCGCCTGCGCCTGAGGAGCTTGTGGGGTTGGATTGATGTGAAGAGCTGCATGTTTTGATCCAACCCCAACCCCCAACCCCCACTGCAGGCCAACTTCACTCGTCGTCCTCCTCCTCCTTGTGCTGTCGACGACGACAACTGTGCAGCCATTTCCAAATTAAGTAATTGATTAGCGGTTAATTCTGGTATTGCAAATGTTGTGTATTGGTTGGTTTACTTTCTTCTTCTTCTCCTCCTCCAAATGACCAGTCTAAATCAAAGTCTTTATTTCTGCAAGTGAGATAAAATAAAAAAATAAAAAGACAGGCAAATGTGGAAATTTTGCATTTTTCTTGTTGACACTTTACGCAAAAATGCGTCGCCACATATTTTTGCACATGCTTCCTTCCTTCCACTCGGAATATCTTCTTCTGGGGTCATACGAATTGACTAATCTGCCCTTACATTATTTGCTAGCCTTGCTTCGTGCAACATGATTGCATACGTACATACATACATACATATACATACATACATACATACGTAAATACATACATATTCTGGATTCCGAAGCATAGAGACAGTCGGTCCTTGGCAAATTTCATCCCATTATCTAAACTACATATTAATGAAACTTATTTTGTCAACTAAAAAAGGGTGAAAATATATTTTTGTCTTCTACCACAACAAAAAAGTTAACAACAACGACGTTACTTTACAAAACAAAATTTTGCTGTTTTTGTTTAAACCTCACTTTACAACTCAAACTAGCCTTGTTTTGTTTCATCCGAATGCAATTGAGCTTCAAATTAGCAGAAAAGAAATTGCAAATAGAATTTGTCCCCTATCACCATGTCTTTCTTTCTCTCCTTCTTTCTTTTACAATTGAATTGTCCCATTGAATTCACAATGATTGAATCAAGATACAAACACAAAGCAAACATACATACTCGCAGTAAAATTACCGACAAACAATCAGCATTGAACAGTCTTTTGCTGTTTCATGCACTACTCAAGTTGCAGGTCTACCACAATAACACAATTCCTAATTCCCAAAAGCAGGTCCAAACTCTCTCCAATGTCTCAGAAATCGGAGAATCAGGACTTGTAGATCGAATTTGTGACCCAAGAGATTTCTCTCTTTTTCCATGCAAGAGGAAAAAGCTCCTCCCCATCCTCAAGCTCATCAAATCCAATTGGTTTGATGGTCTCCAAGTGTTGCTGGCCCTCTTTTTTCACCCCTTGTCACAAAAGAAAAAATATGAAAAAGAAAACTAACACGGTTGCTTTCAATACAAGAATGAAAAATTAAAGAACCTTGAGAATCCGACTTACCTATCCACTATCCAGGGCTTCAATATTAAGAAAGGCAAAGGCAATCCTCACCTTGAGTAACCAATCGCTACCAAGTCCTTAAACATTCAAATTCCAGAAAGAAGCAGTAGCTAACAGAAATTGGACACGGCAGAGCTACTTCACACCGCTGAAGCTTGTTTTTGGCCGCCTGAGAAAGTAAATGAAGAGCTAATGTGAGATTTCAGATGACAGATTTCTGCATATTACAAGGCTAGCTAACAGAGTCACATAAGATTAACAAGCCATGGTCCCTAAAATTCTGTACAAACAACAGTAAAAAGAAATTGCTGGTTACAGTTCGTACCGGTAATTCTATAAAAGGAAACTTCAGTAGGGGCCTCAATCATATGAAGTGATTGAAATCCTCAGTGCAAACAATGATTTCCTCCTCATAACCTTTTGACCATCTTACCAGTAATCTCTACAAGAACAAACACCATCTTTGAAATGATGAAAACGATAAGCATCTCGTACTATGATAGTTCGATTACAAATCTTTGACGTGTACTTGATCCAATTATGGCAATCATTGCAAACACGAAGATTCTTCATTACACGTATAGGAACAGCATTAGATAAGTTGAGTAGGCCAAAAGAAATTGCCAATTTCTCACTGTGAATATATACTGTTGGATCCTTCTGCTTCTGTTCTATATCATTCCAAAGGTTGGAACGATCCTCAACATAACCAATTTCAGCTGCCCGCTCATTCAAATCCCCTAAGAATACATAAATCGTATCTGCAAGTGGGTGCAATCGGTCACCGACAAAGAAGGCATGAACTGAATTCTTGACCTCAATCCAGCTACGACCGGGCTCTTTCTTCACACCCCTTTCCTTCATCAATTGTCTCGTTTGATCCCTACGATCCCACATTCCTGACACTGCATACATATTGGATAGCAGCACGTACGTTGCTGAGTCTTCAGGTTCCAGTTCTATAAGATGATTGGCAGCAAACTCTCCAATTTCAGTGTTCTTGCGAGTTATGCAAGCACTTAAAAGAGTCCTCCAAATCATTGCATCTGGTTTCACTGGCATCTCCTCTATAAACTTTCTGGCACGGCTTAGAGAACCAGCTCTACCTAGAAGATCAACAACGCAAGCATAGTGTTCAGGCTTAGGCACTAACCCATGCTCTTTTCTCATGGATTCAAAGTAGCCAAGCCCTTCATTTACCAAGCCTACATGGCTACAGGCTGCAAGTACCCCGACAAATGTGACATGGCTTGGTGCTATACCAAGTTGTTTCATCCGCTCAAATAGGTGTATTGATTCAATACCACGCCCATGTTGAGAATAGCCAGTGATCATGGCATTCCAAGAAATCTCATTTTTTTCAGGCATTTCAGAAAACTCTCTCTTGGCATCATCAATGCTACCACACTTTGAATACAATGTGATTAACGCATTGGAAACCTCAGTTTCGGAATTGTTGCCAGTTTTTATAATTGTGGCATGGATCTGCTGCCCTTGTTTTATATTTGCTAAGTTAGCAGCAGCGCTAACTGCAGAGCCAAATGTGAACATGTTTGCTTCCATTCCAGCTTTATTCATCCGAGTAAATACCTGCAGTGCTTCCTCATAGTACCCACTCTGTGCAAACCCAGATATCAATCCATTCCATGACATATTATCTGTAGAATCAGTTGCCTCAAATGCTCGGTACGCTTCCCATATTCTACCACATCTAGCGTAAAGGGTAACAAGTGCATTTCCAACTGAAAGATCATCTGAATAACCAAAGACACACGATTGAGCATGAATTTGTCTTCCTTGACTAAGTGCTTGAATACCAGCACATGCACTTATTGCACTTGAAAATCCTATGTTGTCAGACTGAATCCCTCGCCTTTGCATTTCTTCAAAGAGTATCAGAGATTCCGAAAATAGATCATGCTGTGCATACCCGGCTATCATAGCTGTCCATGAGACGACGTCATCCGCAGTGAGTCGTCTGAGAATTCTCAGGGCAGTATCCAGCTCCCCATGCTTAGCATACATATCAATGAGCACACTACAGACATAAACATTAAAATGAAAACCAGTTTTTATGACTTGAGTATGTATCTGCTCTCCCAAATTGAGAGCTCCAACAGAGGTACAGGTTCTTAGAATACTAGGGTAGGTGTACTGATTAGGAATCATACCCTCAACATGCATTTGCCTAAATATCCGAAATGATTCATCCAGATCATCCAACTGACCATAAGCAACTAGCATCACATTCCACAGGACCACATTTTCCGTCTCTGTTGTAAGGAAAAATTCATAGGCAGTTTGCACATCTGAGCATTTCACATAAAGATCAAGCAGAGAACCTTCAAGGATAATATCTGATGACATTCCCGCTTTTATTGCAAGTGAGTGGAGTTGTTTTCCCTTCTGCAGAGCACCAATTTCTGCGCAGGCGCTCAAAAGACTAGCAATTGTAACACAGTCTGGTCTCAAACAATCAATCTGCATTCTTTTGAACAATTCCAATGCTCTATCACTAAATCCACACTGAGCTAACCCAGAGATCAGTGAGTTATAAGATACTGCATCCCTGTGCCACATTGTTTTGAAAATTTGTTCAGCAGATATAAAGTTCCCTGAGCGGGAATATAACGTCACAAGTGCATTGCATACATATGTTTCACATGAAAAACCCCCCTTGAAAATAAGGCCATGCAGTTGCTCTCCCATCTTAAATAACTCTATTTTGGCGCAGGCACTTAGCACGCTGGAGAACACATAAGGAGTGGGTAAAATATCTGACGTTTGCATCTCAATGAATAAGAGAATTGCTTCTACTTCGCGTCCATTCTGAGATAAACCAGAAATCATGGCAACCCAGGAAACGCTATCCCTTATATACAATTTATCAAAGACCTTTTTAGCAGCATCTACAGACCCGTTTTTGGCATACAAATCAATCAAGGGATTACACACAAGCAAACTAGTACCAAAACCATGACAGATAACCCTAGCATGAATCTGTTTGACATATTGAAGATGAACATTACTGCCACCACATGACCTTAAAACCCTGGAAAACGTGGTCTCATCAGGATGCACATTATCTGCTAACATTCGGGAAAAGAAATCCAATACTTGACCAGTCAACTTGTTTGCAAGAAACACTTGAATTATGTTATTCCATGAAAACAAACTTCTGTAGGGCACATCATCAAAAACCTTAACAGCGCCATCTAAATCACCAGCGGCAAGGTAAGCATCAATAAGGCCATCACATACTACATGTTCAGCATCAAAACCCAGCTTCAGAATCCTAGAGTGAAGCTTCTTAGAATCTAACAAGGAACCGGAATTGGAGCAGCCTTTTAAAAGCCAAATATATGTCTGACAATTAGCACGAACACTACGTGTTTCCATGGAATGCAGGAATTCAATCCCCTTTGGATTATTACCTTCATTTTGATGAAGTAGAGAGTCGTCGAGGATATGGGCATTGGCTGCTGCAGCATTACTAGTATATTCTTCTGGCGAGCTCAACCGGATGACACTCCCACGAAAGCGCTGCAGAAAATGTCAAGCATTAAAGAGCCAGAACAAATCAAGGTGGCGGTGCACAAGAGAAGAGAGAGAGAGAGAATTTTCAAGTAATAAAGAAAGAAAGAGTGATTACTACTACCTTGTGAAGATTGAAACTTGAGGTGGGTTTGGGTTTGGGTTTGGTTGTGAAATGAAGCGGGGGGAAGCGACGGAAGAAGAGAGGGTCGGGGAATTGGTGGAGAGTCAGAGCGAGCATCAAAGATTTGAGACAGCCAGAGCCACTCATCTGTCGACAGTCTCTCACGGAACGGAACTCAACTGCTGATATATGTTGAATTCCACTTGTGAATTATCGGAGAAAAACACTCGGCCGGCGGGATTAGTTTACTTTTTCGCGGCGGCTCTGCAAGCCAAGTCACAGCGAGCGGCTATGTATGTATCGTATGTATGTATGTATGTATGCATGCTTGAGCGAGAGTGTGTGTTTTGGGGTCCTCACCTCAATAGTCAAAAGATAATAGGGAACTTGTTCGTTTTGGGCGGCGCGAAGAAGGCCCGGCCGTCGCAGCGAACTTGTTTGTTTGTTTCAGTCCAGCCTTCAGCCTTCAGCCTTCAGCGGCAGCGGCCTAATTAATTGTAATTTAATTTGTACGCGGAATTGAGGAATTCTTCTAGGTCATTCTTATTTCTTACGATTACTTGTCAATTACCATTGACAGGCATTAGTTTGAATCATGCTTGCTTTATTAAACACACTCAAATCATACTATAATATTCTAACCTTTTTTTTTTTTTTTTTTTTTAAAAAGGAGACCAGAGGGGCGGTCCAGGTCCAACCTTCCGAGGGACGGCAAGACTCACAGAAGCATTTCAACCTCACAACGTGTCGCGTAAAATGCGGACTTAAAATTCGTCACAACCACTGGACCACCCCATGATGGTTATGCCATAGTATTATAATTGATTACAACTTAAATAGTAGCAGCACTAGCCAGTCAGTCATTCATTCATTCATTCTAAATTTGTAATTGAGTTGATTTGACAAGCAGAGCACGCTTGAATCATTGAATGGTGTTTCTCGTTAACCAACCATTCATTCAAAATGATTTGTTCAACTCAAAAGTCGTAAGATTAGACACTTACTGTATCAGAGAGGTAAGAACACACAATATCATTGAGATTCAGTCAAAATGTTTCTACTATCAAAACTGCAACGTTCTATTTATAAATTCCTCCGACATCACAACAATCCCATCAACCCTGCCCTGGCGCATCATCTTGCCGCACCAAGTTACCAACAACAACAACAACAAAGCTGCTTTTCCTGTTACATATTCACACCTAAGTGCTAACCCCTTCGCTACCCAACCAGAAATAACCAAAAATATGTCGCACCAGCACCACAAGGCATTGCCTACGACAGCACTGCAAGCTACCTTCAGAGATGCGTGTCTGCCTCCCAGCAAACGCTAACGTTGTCTGGTATAAGTAAGTAGGATCTAAAACAAGATATAACAGAAATCAATTAGCAATATGCTGCTGTTAAGAGAAACAAACATCCTAAATTAATAATTCATCAAGCAACAGATTATGCTTTCTTTGTGGTAGTATTTGTTTGGGGAGTTAAGGAGGGAAGGGAGGGCGCACCATTGCTGGACCTTCCTGAACTCTGTAAGGACAGGGTATATGTTTTCAAAGGCCTTGTATGTGTCATCCCTCACCTAACTCATCAAATTAAACAAAATGTTAGCCAATCGTCCAAACGCAAAAGCACGAGTAATTAAATAGCAACTGAACAAGATAGACAAACAACAAATCACCTTTGCACCCGTAATAACAATTTTCCCTGACACAAATATAAGAAGAACAATCTTTGGCTGCTTCATTCGATATATCAGCCCCGGGAAAAGCTCTGGCTCATACTGCACCAACACAACACAAGATAACACTATTTCTATGCAAAGAGCAGAACGAAGCATACAAGTGGCCAGCCAGTAGAACGTTTTCACAAGTCAATAGAAACAAAGGAAAGAGGACGTATTCCGTACAAGGCCTTACTTTGTACACCAAACTAAAAAATCAGAACTGCAGAATTTTGTTAATGCACTCATACCCAAAGTAAAATTTTAATGTCAATGAGCTCGATATTTTAGCCTACTAGGTCTATCCATTTAGTTCAAAATTTTAACCTGCAACAATCTGTTTGACCCCCTATGATTCATGTGCTGAGCATATACATTGTCCTATCACAATGTTCATACAAAGTAAGTCTTCTGTCTACGATTATTGGGTATATACAGTCCTTGTATTGGTCAAATGTACGTGGGTTCATAGTATTGGTTAATTGAATGTGAGTCCATTGTATGTCTGAAGTCATGAAGAAAGAAATACATCCAGTTTCAGCAAACTTTCTATGAAGTTCGCTTTGAGTTTTAAGTATCTACAAGAGAGTGTTTTAAGCAATGGATGGACTCCTAGTTTCATAAAACCTTCTTCAGAGGCATGCAAAATACATGGATCTCATTGATCATAAGCCCTTAAATTGAAAAATGCCCACATAAGAAGATAACTTAATCATATAAACATTGACATTAAATCATAAAAGAAATCTAAAATCAATAAACAAAATAAACAAATATTATGAAACAGAAACAAAGAACAAGAAAAAAAAACTATAAATCATATTGAATCATATTAGGGTTATGAAATGTTAAAGCCTGGGACAGATGGTTCTCACTTACACTTGAAAATGCACCGTGCGAGTATGCAAGACCCTCAAGTCTTATCGGAAATTTAACATCACAGGAGCCAACAATATTTTGAATCTTGAAATCCTGATGCTCAGAAAAGCATGTATTAAAAGAAGTAATTAAAATAATATAATATACTCTTAAAGGGTTGAACACCTAAAACAAAGAGAGAGAGAGAGAGAGAGAGAGAGAGAGAGAGAGAGAGAAAGACCTTAAATTTAGCATTAAACCGCAGCTTTTGGATGATTCGAGCATACTGGGAACCAAAAGTATCAAATCAGATGAAAGAACTCTGACACTATTCCTTGCAACCTAATTAAGATTCACTCTTCTAACTAAATGAAAAGATAATTATGGAAAGAATAATCACCGATTGTAAAACCACTCCCACTCCTAATAGTGACCAATAACAAATGAAATTTTTTTAAGTTGCAATACTTAAGGCTGATGCTCCAAAGCATCGGTAAAAGTTCACTGTCACTCTACTCCAGAACTAAAATGCCTAAAATCGGGTCAAAATTTACGAAACTCACATATAACACTATGTTTTGCTATGTTAATACCAATCTGTAAGCATTCAACAGATACCTTCCTCGCTGCCAGTTTTGATTGATGTTCACTTTTTGCACCTGTGCATACCTGAAGTACCATGGAGATTCAGAATTTAAATCTCTTAACCAGAGGCATCCAAGGTATGATGCGTGCATAACTCAAGATTTAAAATCATAAAAAAGGGAGAGCAGAGAAAGTAGAGGGTTGTATCAAGTTGAAAAGGGTCGTCAAAATGCAATGCAGTAGTTACCAGGATTATGACATGAGTAAACTTAAAGCCAAATTTATTACCATAGAAGTTTAGTATATAAACATGCAATTCAGCCATCTAAGAAAATGAAACTCATAAAAGGATCAGTCCGTCATCAAATATATATCTTGAGCATCAAAATTTGTGAATTTAAACATCAACATACTGTACATTTTCGACAAGACGTGCAATCCAGAAGGACCATAACCAATCAAACATACACTTTAATTTAGATTCAACAGTCAAAATTAGCAACAACAGAAAATGCTCTGCTTCTAAGGATATACCCTGAATTAAGCAATATCATTACTTGACTGCACCCAACAATTGACACTCATGTATGTAGGGTACCAAACACATTTCGACAAATACATAATCATCTTTGAATTTGATGCCAACAGTCACATCAACAGATAACAGAGCCATCAACTGGAATAAAATTCAAGTAAGATAAACTGTTTTATCAAATCTCACTAACAGGCAAAGATTTAAAAAACAAAGACATTTTCCACAAAAAAAGGGACCGAACAGGAGCAAAAAGATTCAAAAGCAAATTGCTTCCAATAATGATATTACAACAATACAAAAGCTGAAATGAAATCATATCATTGTCAGCAAACAGAATCCCAAAAGCTTTTGGGAAGGCTCACCATCTTCCCAGAGGCAAAAATCAAAGCTGTAGTTTTTGGCTCCCTTATTCTCATAATTACAGCAGCAAAACGCTGAAAGACCATTGAATTAAAAAGAAGTTAGTATCCAGTACTCCGAAATGTCTAAAGAGCCAGAAAATATGCTAACAAAGCCAGACTTTACTGTAAGTATAGTTTCACGTATAAACAATGGCCCAAGCAAGACCATTTTGGTAAAGTGAGCTAGCACCACTAAGAACCCTCTATAAAGTATTTTAGTAAAGTGAGCAAGCACCACTAAGTTTATCAACATACTACTGAAATAAATTATAGTCAAGCTTACAAAAAACCTTGCATACCTTGGGGTTGTATTCTGCATTTCGAGCTTGCAACGCAATTTGCTTAAGATCCAATTTACAATCCAAGTTAACTGTAGATACGATATTCCTACAAACATAACCAAAACGAGAATAAATCATGAAACTTCACTATTTTTCTTCAAAAAACAGATCGTTATTGCGCACAGAAAGGAGGCCTATAGGGTTGATTAAAATGTCTTGATGTTATGCATGGGAATAGTCCAAGTTTTATTTTCTTCGGAAAAGAGAACTACTTTAGCTAACAAACAATAGAACTGCAAAAAGAAGACCAGTGATCAAGAAGACCACCATAGAACAAACAAAAAACAGACTTAGCTAAAGACTCTCCAAAATGCAAAGACTACCAAACAGCAGCTTCTGATGACAAGTTCTAACCATAGCTTCATGTCCAATAAGAGACCAATATTTAATGAAATGTTTCTTAGCAAATAAAACTCCAGTCCTACCAGCTTTCGACAAAGAACACAAACACACACAACAAAATATTCATATAGGCTTGGCTTAAAAAACTCAACTTCCACCACAAAATTTGAAGAATTTCAATTTTTCAAAAACACAAAAACATCTCACGGATAGAAATGAAACAGTCGAACCCATAAATTTTCATCTCCATTTCCCTACTGAAAACCACCATAACCCCATAAAGTGATAATCCGACATAAGCTTGCGAAACCAATCAGATCGAAACAAACCCACTACGCAAAACTCAATTCAGAAGCCTTGGACATGGATATTGAAACGAGAAAACGAAATACAAACTTCAAACGAAAGGGGAGAGAGAGAGAGAGAGAGAGAGAGAGAGACTTACTGAAGAGTGGGAACGATGCCAGAGGGGTGAATGGAAAGATCTACAGGTTGGCTCTCTTCTAATCCACTTTGATCCCCCATTTCCAGTATCCCACTATAAAGGGCTCCGTCGATTTCACAAAAATACTACTTTACAATAAGCAAATAAATCAAATCAAAGTTTAATTCTTTAATTATTCTTGTGGGTTCCAGGCAATTGGTCTATTGATCGTCCTGAATCAGATCTGCACAACTTCCTTTGCTCACAATTTCTGAGCTTTAAACAATCTAGGGTTTCGAAAATAATCGGGAAAGAAAATGAGAAGTTGGGAAATTGAAATCGGAGAGAATTTGCGGGAAAGTTGGGAAATGGAGCTGGGAAATTTTCAAAAAATATGTTCTTTTATATAGGTTTTGATAGAAGAAATTGGGGAGAGATGGGTTTGGTTTTGTATCTCTCAGGAGGAAATGCGAATGCGGGATTATGTGAGAGTTGTGAGAGGAAGTCCTTTCCCTTTTGTTGTCTGGCTCGGCTTCGCCACTTTTTGTCGTTTTCCTATATGTAAGGTCCACAGGCTGATTCTTACATAGCCAGTCAATCCCTTGCCATTACCGGATATTGCCGGTTTGGTCTTGTGCTCGTCCAAGCAGGATAACTGGATAAGGGGTGGCCATTTGAATTATCGAAATTGTTATTCACACGTTGATTTTTACATCTCAGATTCTCATACCCTTTTTTTTTAATTTTTGATGCTGATCTTTTTCAATTTATTCAATCTGACGATCAATAATTGAGAAGAATGTGTGAGAAATAAAAATAGGTGTGCAGATAGCACTATCCTGAAATTATATGTGTTAATTGCGTCATTTTTACGACATAATTATTGTGTTTTAATTAGTTAACTCGTTCAATGTTTATAAATATATAATTATTTATGAAATATACCACATTTTCGTCCAATTCAATGTTAGTGTCTTGATGAAGCAAACAAGGGGAGGATGTCTCGAATTTGGTAGCTATCGCGAACATATCTGGTACTTTCTAATTTTTATAGTCTATTCCGCAATTGCAATGTCACCATGCTCGAAGGGAGGCAAATCATATCGTTCACAAGTTAGCAAGGTTTGGTCTTTAGCTGCACTCGGTTAATGCTATTTGGTTCAAGGAGCCATAGGATGTCATAACAGATGTCTAAATGAAGGATAGGTCTAGTGGTTAAAGCTATATATTGTGTTTCTTTGTAGCAAGGCACTATTTTTTTCCCTTAAACTCGGGTTAAATGTCCGACAAGATTTCTTTCGCATAGTTGCTCTATTTTGTGGTATATACCTTCTTTTTCGCATAGTACTCCCATAACCTCTCTTTTTTATCCTTCATTTTTATGTGCACGTAGTTTGCTCATGTCTAAAGCTTAAAAAGTAAAAATGAAAATGAAAAAACGAAATGGTAATGAACCGAGCACTTTCAAATTACAATCAATTCAATTACGTTAACACTTAGGCATGAATCCAATACATTAGCACTTAGAAGTTACCTCCTTAATAAAGTCTCTTATAAAATGTGATCAATTGTATACAGCAAGACCTACACTCGTCTCTTTTATTTAGTCATTGACTCAAACATCACATGCCTTGCAGTTGTCAACTTGTTATAAACATAAAAAAACATGACACCAAGTCTTCGTTTAACTATGTCAATAGCTCAACATATTATATAGGATGCGCGTATCTTCTGCTTCCTTGTTCCTTCTTATAATCTCCTCCTTTTTTCTCCATCCTCACACATCCATCTTCTGCTCTTCATTCAATCTGCTCTTCTTGTTCGTATATTTTCAGGTTTCTAATTGCTTCCATATATATGAGCATGGATGATACTTTTATACGCAATAAGATGACAGAATAAGCATTTAAGAGAGCAAATGAGTCGAATATACGCCAGCGCACCTACCGACTTCACAATAATTGACGGGGTACATTCACTAGCTAAATTCCTCCTATTTTTCACTTAATTATTCAGTTTTTTGGTAGAGAGAGGTTTGATGAACTATACATGTTCAGTCCTGGCTCAAGCCATGAAGAATATGGCAAGTAGCATATATGTGTGTCAGCCAATCTGCAGTGCTCAAACCAGTAATCGTGAGTCCTAATGAATCATGGAGGGGCGGACAGTGCTTACAGAACTCCAATATGTAAATTTTCTTGGCATGACTTTGCTCTCATATTTGGCGAGCAAGTTCGTCCATATATTTAGTGTAGTCATTTTTTGAAGAACTTCCTTTTTTCTTTGATGCCTTTTAACCTTGAGGCCTGAGGGACTGACGAGTCGGTTGGGTCTCCGGCACTTCTTCAGGCGTCCCTTCTGTCTCTTCAAATGTGTCGCATTCTTGTTCGGCCATGTCTGCTTCTGGCGAACTGTGTAAACCCATGCCGTGCATGACAACTTCTAGACCGGTTGCCACAATTTTGTATCTGGGGCAATCTTTGACAATTTGTCAACATTCTCATTTATTGAATGATTTGTTGTGGTTCTTCGCATTGTAGAATGCTTGTGCTTGTAGTGTTTATAAATGTGGGATAAGACAATATTATAAAATACGGGTGGAATACATACAAATAAATTAAAATATTGATGCGAGTGGAATACATATAAATAAATAAAAATAGTGCCACCTGATCCGCTAAACTTGTCCCACTACGCAGATTACCGGAAGCATGAGAAATTGTGTTTTTCCAACAAGTAAAGGATGCGTTGAGTTTTTCCAACGACCTTGAAGACCTTGACTACTTCTGGTGTCTTTTCCATGTACATCGCAAAACGCTTTCGTAAATTTACTCCACATTTCTCGCTTATCCATCTCATTACCCGTAATCGAGTCATAAGTAGTGTGAACCCAACATTCGCACAACGTAACATCTTCAATGAGCTTCCACGAAGTCATTTTAATTTTTTTGTATTTTTTAACAATTTTAAATTTTTTTTTAAATTTTAATTTAGTTAATTAATCTGGATCGTTGGATTTGAAAAATATTCAAATCCAACAACCTATAAGTTGACACATGGCCAACGATCATAATTTTGACCGTTGTGTCTTTTTTTTATTTAATTTTTGGGGGAAAAACGTGGACCGTTGATCTGTGATCGGACAGTCTAGATCAAAATTCAAATTCAAATTTTTTTTACCGTTGGAAATCCAACGGTTCAGAAAACTAGCCGTTGGAAATCTAACAGCCTAAGACTGGCCACGTGGCCTCCCTATCGGTGCGCTGAGTGTGCCTGCGCAAGCAAGCCCCGACTCTAGATTCTTGTCAGCGACGTGCGCCCAGTCGCACGTGCTTGCCACGCGCCTGGCGCAAAAAAAAAAAATTCAAACGGCTTCTGACGCCACGCTGGTGTCAGCATGGCGTCAGATGGGCCGGTCAACAGGTCTGTCAATTCTGGGTCGGCCTGTGGCCTGTGGCCTGGCTTGGGCTTGGGCTGGGTGCCAGCCTATTAGGCTGGGGTGGAGCAGAAATGAGGAAGGTCGGTGCATTTTTTGGACTGGGTGCCGGGCTATCAAGCCCCGGTGGAACTGCTCTAGGCTTCCGCTCAACAAATTGCCAGCTGACAATAACTAATCACTTACTAATTCTTATTAATTAATCTACTCATATATCACTTAATTAGGATCATAACAGCCAAGGTTTTCATTATGGTGGTCATGATGCTATTTATGAGAGGGACTATTTTAACACTGTGAACACGAGCAAGAACTTTGTACAGCGAAATAATGCATTCTCCAGACAAAGAACCAGTTTCTTTAGTCTGAGAAACTTGAGCAAGAAACATAGGAATTGCCGTGGAATCCAAATCCTTTACATAAGATTTCAGCGCTTTCATTGCTGATCTACGACTGTCAGCATCTTTATCCAGATTTTCCAACTCACGCCACAGTATCGAGCATTGTTGGCCTGCATCCAATTCACGAAAGGTTTATAGAAATGATTAGTGCCTAATAAATATGGTTTCAACTTTCATGAGATGGGTTTTTCAAGTTTCGCAAGAGAAACATAGAATGAAACACACAATCCATGAAAGTGCTAGACTTTGGAAATGGTTGGAACTTTCCCAAATCACAAGAATTGAAAAAATATGAGTTTTTGAGCATTTTGGACGGCTATAATAACCATAAATGTCAAAACTTTTCTGCATCTCTTAGTTCTCAATGCTGAAATTCAAAATTGAGGACAAAAGTTGGTTTCTTTCCTCACATTTGCATAGAAATCAAACAGACAAATATTCATTTGCTGCAGGAAACGATAAAATTCCTGGGGCAAAGCAGCACAAGAACTCAACATAGTAAATGGGTTTCTCAGATTTAACACCAACAAACATTAAAAATCAAAACAAGAAGTGAAATTAAGAATAAAGTAGTGTCTTTAATATAGAGAACTGAGAAATACCTTCAAAGCTGCTCTCTCCTGATGCTTGGGTTTTGACGCTGAGCTGAAACAGAGACTTTTGAGAGAGAGAGAGAGAGAGAGAGAGAGAGAGAGGAGAGGGAGTTTGATTACATTGGTATTTGAGAATTTGTAATTTAGCGGGTTGAAAAGAATTCGTGTAATAATCATAATATAGGATAGATTTTTTTAATGTGACCGGCATATGAGGTGGTACACCAAATGTCATTATACAAATTGTTTGATATGTATGTTTAAAAGTCAATAACTTAAAAAATAAAATTTCTCAACACTTACATAAAAGTACGTAATGTACTACTCATATTCCCGCTACAATGAAAAATTTCCCGTATTATTGGGGAGGGCTGTATGCATTGATGAGATGCATTGATGAGCTTGCCTTCTGGAAGCAGACGGTTTACACACAGAGAGTGCGTGAGTAGCCAGAATTTCAAATCTTCCTTGTAAATTCCACCGCTCTCCCAAGTCCCAACTCCACCGGATCAAGCAATGAAACTTTCCTCGTGGACGAAAATGCCCTTTTTTTTTATTTACACTGAAGTTTTATTAGTCAATTAAAGTTTCAAGTTCTAGCCTCAATACTTTAAAACTAATTATTTTTTGTGCATGATTTAAATCATGTTGAAGTTGAAGCTGTGAATCTTGATTCTCTTAGACTGGGTTCTTGTTGCATCGCCTGCATGAACAACAAAATTGGTTTTGCTACTTGTGGAGCACTTACAAATTTGGATTTGGACATCCATTTTGTAGACGGATGGTTTGAAGGCTTGAGCTGGAGACATATGAGCGTCATTAGTCCGTATTTAAAACGCATTGTGTCAAGGTTATCAACTTTGAGATGCACGATTGATGCTCTGAATCTGTGTTAATTTTGATTCTAAGATAGTTTGACTTTAATTCTAATACGTTTTTGTGATCGAGCGAGTGCAAAATGTGTATAAACGCTGCACATTCATAAGAGGCTACAACCCAACTTCAAAACTTGTACTGTCAGTGCGTGCCATCCCAGTACTATAGTTCAAAGTTCATCTTCCAAGAGCTAGATAGCCAAAGCTCTTGACAAGGATGTGATCAGTCTCTTAAGTTGATTTTTACAGAACGAAAAATATTATTAGACCGTAATGGTAATTGCTGAAGACGAAGAATAAAAACCGTTGTGAATACATAAACCAAGTATCTTCAATATGAATGTGGTGGGGTTTCCCTTTGGAGAAGAATTACAACAGTGTAATTATTCTTTGACTTGAGCTCCATTTTAAAACAAATAAATACTCAGCCTTTTAGCTAAAATAGTTCTATAGTCCTTGAGATTTGAAATAAGAGAGTTTTAACGAAAAACTCGCGGTACTATTAACTTTAATGAAAAATCATATTTTTACACTAAAAAGTCATACTTGATACTATTCACTTTACTGTTTATTTTGTCCTTATCGTTAAAACTCAAAGTTTTCAAGCTTTTTTCATTAGTTTTCCATTGAAATAAATAGAAGTAGTCCCTAAGTTTATTCATCATCAATCATTTTGGTCTTTTCGTAAAAAATCTCTATTAAATAAGAACAAAATGACAATAAATACCTCAATTTTTGTCCAATCATTTTGACCCATTATTTATTAAATTGAGGGTATTTTTGTCATTTGGGTCCTAATTTAACAGAATTTTTCACAAAAGAACCAAAATAATTGATATTGGACAAACTCAGGAACTACTTTTATCGATTTCAAATCTCAGAAACCAAAATGAGAAGTTGAACCATTTTGGCTAAAAAGGATGAAACTCACGACGACATATTTTATTGTCTAGGGGGAATTACGCTTACTTGTTTTTTTAGTACAAGTAGCTACCGGGTTTGAACATCCCCCTGTAATTGTGCGTATCGACCCGTGCAGTGCTGTAGCTAACGCGTTAAGTATCCCGCCAGGGGAGTACGTTCGCAAGAAACCATTTATGTCTTAACTTATTAACTAACATAGTAGTAGAAAGAATACCATCCTGAATCTTAACTTCAAACGGTTTAGCTTTAACCCTGGGTAAAGATGTCCGAGTAACGGTTATTTTGGAATGTACCTGTTTCTTCCATATTTTGGACCTTAAACTCCATGGAACAATATACTAACTACTGCTGAAACATGGAAGAATTGAAATCTTAGATCAAAACATTATGTATGGATGGTATGAAGACCAACAACTCTAGCGGTTGACTCGCTTCTTTCAAATTGTTTCAACAATTATTACAATATTGGGTAACCCGTCATATATTTATATGAACTTTCGAAATGTAATGACTAGAAGAGCTAGTGATAATAATGATCCACACAAAAGAGCTGCATAGCTCAATACCATCATACTTACGTGCATCTCTCATTCAATTTCTTCTAAAAAGAAGGTATGAATATGATATTACCGGACTTCTTAGACCTTCATACCGAAGGTGAGACTTTTACTTCCCTCAAAACTTTTGCAGCATCTTCAGGGAATACCGGGTTTATGTAACACCCAGTTCCAATTTCAAACCCTGCCGCAACACTTAATTGAGGTACAATCTGCAAGAACCAATGGGAGTGAGATAACTGTGAAGCACTATCCCGAAGAGGAGAAGTCTGAACCATGAAATTGAATGGCGGATTGTTCAACTGCAAGGACATCTTCCTAAGCATGAGTTTTAGGAGCCCTCCAAGGTCAACTGCCTGCAAAGTTGCATATAGCTATTAAGCAAACAATAAATGTGTTTAAAGGAAAATATTTACATCATCAGATGCGCTGAATGTGCCATCTATGAGTGTATGACAATACAAGTTTTTACATTACGGTAGCGCACACATATTAAACATACAAGCAAAAATGTTTTGCCAATTATTTAGTACTGCAATATCAATATGCTGATTTCTAAGTGCTACAAATTTAAACAATTCCAGCTAAAATAATACCCTTGAGCGCATCTTTGAAGATCTAATTTCCTTTGGCCTCCTTCAGATCAATTCTTTTCAGGTTTTCTAATCAAAGACAAAGTCCTATACACTTAAAATTTGAACGTCATGCTATCCCTATTATAGTCTCTACTATAATACCGGAAGCAACTCCCGGCCATTGAGGTTTAACTCACATAATATGTTCTTTTCTCAAAACTTGGCTGTTACAAGATAAAACCCCTCCGTATTTACAGATGGTCAAATATTGTGAAAATAACTGTTGCAAACGAGAAACACAGCTAACAGTTTATCCACATTGCAGGATGAGAGTAGCAGAAATTTAGTGATGATCACCCAAATTTACAGTTAGATTTTCACTTTTACCAAAATTATACCTATGCTCTCTAATTAATATTTCAAAATAAAAAGGATGCTAACTCGGTTTAAATACCTTGTCAGCGTCTAGTTCATGGAAATGAGGAGAGTGATCGAGAGGAATAACCCATATCTCAAATGGAAATGTAGCAGCAAACGGTACAATTGAAACAAAATGGGCTGAAACATCAACCAACAGATCCTTTGAAGATTTGAATTCACAAACGCTGCAGTTCCCAGTCTGATCAAAATACTCCTTCATACTGTCAAGTCGGGCAGCAACTGCAGTTGGAACAATTGGAAGTGCCATTATCTGACTGTGAGAGTGGCTCATTGATGCCCCAGCTGAAGCACCATGGTTCTTAAACACCTTCAAAACATAAACAACAAATCAGCTTAAATGGAAAACGGACTGAGATACACTTTCTTTCTTTTTACAAAATATAGGATAAGTACACTAAATTCTTCTAAACTACGGGGAGGGAGATTCGACTGCTCTAACCAACTTGGCTAAACCCTGCCTGCAAAAGCACATTTACTTTAACTTAAAGGCTTATGCTTTTAAAAAGACCCAAATCTCCAAATGCAAACCAGGCAGTATAGTCCATATAGAACTAGAATTCTACTGATTAATAAGAAATAAATTAAACTCGCAATTCTTCAAAACTGGAAGGCCGGAAACCAACCTGGACGTATCTGATGACATCGTGGATCATAAGCTGCCGGATCCTCGTCGTGTACGCAACAAGAATCTCGCCGATCTGTCTCGCCGACAAATCGGAAAGCTGAACGGAGTGAACAGGGGTCTCAATCACAACGTCGTGGAACCCAAACCCACTGATCACGACCCGACCCGGACCCGAATCGGAGTTCTGGTGTAACGGGTCTTGAGCAGAGACGACGTCCATGTCTCTGCTGAGGGCGGGGTAGAGGTTCTGGATGACCCGGATTGTCCAGTCCGGATTGTCGGGCGGGAGCCGGAAGATTTCGGGAGCGCACTCGTGCTCGTGGCCGATGCAGAAGGGGCACTGTTGTTGTTGGTCGGAGTTGGGATTGATGGGGGACTTGGATTTGAAGTCGGAAGGTCGCTTGGCTCTGGCGGGTGAGAATATCACCCACCGCTTCGTCACCGAGTCTTTCCTCAGTTGCGGCGTTCGAGCTGCTGAATCTGATGCCATTTCCTTCCCTTCGTGTCAGTTAGAGTCCTCTTCCCTAATCAAACTTTTCTTTTGATGAAGATGATACTTCAATGTGGAAGACAAATTTGTCTTCGCTTTGGTCCCGTTGTTTTTCTAAACCACACCCCGCATTTCCCAAGCCACCTCCCATTGGCTTTTTAAATTATAATTTATCTTAATACACTTCATATATTTTTCAAGAGGTGTGTTATCCGCACCCTTTAATAATTTTTTTACGTTGATATTCTTCAATTCATTTGATCAAACGGCCAAAAATTAAAAAGGTATGTAAGAAGTAAAATAAGGTGTGTGGATATTACACCCCATTTTTCAATACTACTTTACATTAGGGGTGGGCATGAGCTAGGCCGGGCCCAAATTTGGAGGAACATGGCCCTACCCGTTTTAAAATGTAACGGACCGGGGCCGGGTAAAGGCATTTTGAATTTTAGAACTGGACCAAACCTGATCTGTTTGAAACGGGCCGGTTCGGGACGGGTCCACGGGTCCAATTCTTTTTTTTTTTGTCAAAGAAACTTCAATAACAACACAACCATAATTACACAAAAGGCCCAATTACATACAACAAAATGGACCCCAAAAGCAAACGGCAAAGAAGCCCAAAACAAAGTTTTGAGCGCAACCCAGAAGAAACCCAAAACAAACCGTAACTGCCTGCATCCACTGCCGTCGCCAGAGCACTGCATACCAAGCCTCCAACAACCACCAGAATTCAAGTTGATCACAGACCCATAAGTGGATGAAAAAAAGACTGGATCATCCTCCAAAGAGGACCCACAAGATTGCAGCCACTGGTGGATCATCCTCATGGTGGAATGTTTCCATCAAATCGAAAAATATGTCAGTGGATTATTCAAAACAGCCAACAGTGGAATGAAAACGATACGAAAAACAACTGAAAGGATATTCAGTTTCAATTTCAATTTCAATTTCGATCCTATTGCACCAAACAGTGAAACCAAAATCAAATAACAAACACACATATATCAAATGAATACAATTCCATCCCTGCAACTTTCATTGTGACAGCCACAAATCTTGTATTCCCTAACCATAAATTTAGAACTCATAACAGAATCTATACCATTGCTGATTCAAAAATCCTAAATTATAGTAGGCGACGGCGGTGATGGGGTGATGATGATCGCGACGGCAGTGCTGTCGTCTAAGAATCGAGATGGGTGGTGCCGACGAGGAGGAGAGAATCGAGATGGGTTGTGCCATCATGGTTCTAGGACCTGGGTGCTTAGGGATACCATCAAGGAGGAGAGAAGGGTAGTGCCATTTGTGGTGGTCGCGACAGCGGTGAGAAGAGCGAATACGGAGTCACAAAGGGTGATGTCGTTGAGGAGGAGGAGACAGAAGAGTGTGGGTGGTATGGACTTTGGAGAGAGGATGGAGTCCAGATTGACTAAAGTAAGGACTAAGGAGAATTAATGGGCCGGTTTGGGGCCCCCGTTATTCTTAATGTTAGGGCTCGGCCCGCCCCTAAAATACTAAGGCCAGGCCCCGCCCCGCTCCGCTTATCCTTAAAAAAAAAAAATGGATCCGCCCAGTACTCGGACCAAACCTGGTCTACTCGTCCCGACCTGCAGTTCCTTTACCTGTTTGTCCACCCCTACTTTAGACATCATACACTTTGTTGTCAATTATGGCTTTTCGGTTTCATTTTCTATAAATTTTGGGATTTCTCCAATTGGAGATCATTTTTCTATCTTACAGCATAGTTGCATGATACCTTGAATTTTTCAAATCCTTTTCATTCACATGGTAAGCAAAGTAATTAGAAATAAGATAACTACATGAGTTCCTTCGTCGTTTGGTTGGTTTAAGAGCCCATTGGACTGATTGCAGTAGTGTCATTTGGTGCAGAATATTAGGTTTCTCATCCACCATGTTAGTTTCCTTTAGTTTCATCTACGAGTTACATAAAACAATTCAACAATTGTTACTATTTAAGATTGATGTTGGATTGCCTTGTGATAAATCATTTTTCTTAATGTTTACAGATTTTCTCATTTAAAATTTCATTAGGCTTAAATAGTCATTTTATAAAAAGGTATGTAAGTTATTTAATAAACAAATTTTAATTTTAACTTCATCAATGATGTAGGATTATCTTATAAAATGACGGGCTTTCTTGCAAGCTCTCCCTCCACGTTGTATGACTGTTGGTCGTGGATCAAGGGTGCAATGGGCACAAGATTGCAAGGTTCGATACAAAGCTTAACTCGAATTTCAGTTAAAAACTGTGATCCCTGTTTCGTAATGGGGCACTATTCAATTTGACATCATGATGGAGGACGTAACTTAGCTTTGATCATGCCACTATGTTTACAAGTTACAATCACTAGTTAAGGCTTAGTGAGTAAAAATTAGTATTTTCTTGAGCTTATTCAAGTTAATTAAAACAACGTCCTATCTCTCTTTTTAGCATCTAAGTCCGAATTCTTCCTCTATTATTTAAATAAGTTTAGTGTATACTATCGTATAATGCTTTGAAAAAGAGAAAAACAATTGGATAAATTGTAATTTTTTTTTTTGGGAAAACGGATAAATTGTAATTTTTGGTACAACTATTGAAAGTGTTTGAGAAGGAAACCATGTGAATATTAAGAGCGTTTGACTAAGAGATTTTTATGCTCTTGATGTTGATGGCTTGATAATCACTTTTTAACATTTAGCTCTACTTTATACCATTGTATTTGTGCTACCTCCCGTCAAAGCAACTAATTTTACATTTGGGACTTTTTTTATTGAAATTATTTATTAGGGAATTTGGGGAAGGCAGGGAAATTACTTCTCAATCCTACAACTCATATCATGTGTGTGGTTGGTAAAAAAAAAAAATAAAGGAATATCACCAATCAAATGTGATTTATGAAATTAAAAAAAAAGTAGGTCAAGCAATGCAAGGAGTATTGTGTAAACTCACAAGCACTCATGTAATTGTACAGTCCTGCTTTCTCCTTATTTTGAGGACTAAATGTGTATTAGTCATTAGATTATATTAGTTTAGATTCAAAAATTTAAAAGTTTGACAACTTAATAAAGCAAAACTAACTTAAAATCCATGCTTAGAAAACTAGTTTCTTGTTTTGATTTATTAAATTATCAAATATTTTAAATTTTTGATCTAAACTAATTTATTTTTACGGTAAATATACATTCGGTCTTCACAGAGACCTTCAAAATAAAAACTTTAGAAGAACACGACTTTGTAATTGTAATTTTGGAATTTGATCAGGTCAAACGGTGTCTAACTCACAAATACTCATATTTTCTTATAATAATAATAACATATAATTTGGAAAAAAAGAAAAGAATTTTAAAAAGGAGCTCTTGGTTATTACATGGCCACATTTTCATGTTCCATGTCTCTGTCTTTCCCATATAAAATATAAAACCACACAAGAAGCTTATTCGGACACCACTTCACACCTTCAGTCATTTTTAGACACATCAGTTTTGAAATTTAGATTTGGAAACCCACCCTTTTTTACATATTAGGGCATCAACGATGCTCTACTACTTTTTATTTTCTAGAGATTGAGAGAAAAAAAAGAACACAATCATGATCGAAACTCTACTGTAACAGTGTACCGTGATCCACATCTAGGTTTAAGTTGCTCCACTCAACTAGAAGTCTAGAACGCACTACCACCATCAACAAAATATGTTATTTAATTTTCCGAGGGAAAAAACATAAAATGAAATGAAAATTTAAATAATTATAATTTGTGAAGAAAAAAAGAAGAAAAGTACTTAAGGCAAGGCAGGGTGAGGGCTTCACCTCTATTTATAGCCCTCAAAGAGTCCAAGTCTCTCATTACCAAAAAAAACAAAAATCTTTTTGAGCTTGTTTTCGGTAAGAGAAGAGAGAAGAAGGGAAAATGTGTGTGCCTCTGTCGCTTTGTTTCCACTGAACAACACAACGACGACGACGACGACGACGACGACGATCTGCTCCCTAAACCGATCATCGCCCTTCTGAATCCGTTTCGGCCTCTCATCCTCCTCCTGCTTTCTCCGTTTTCTGGAGCCGATCGGTGAGCAATCTTCATTTTTGTGTGCTTTTTATTTTGCCTTTTCATTTCTTCAACTGTTTCGATGATCGCTTTGTATTCAAAGTTTCCTGCTTTGTTTCGATGATCGGAGTGCTGATTGCTCACAAATCGATCTGATTCGGATGTTTATTCCTTTTGTTCATTTGATTCATTCGTTGAATGTGTAGCTGAATTTGTATTTTTGGTCAGAGTCATCGTTGTCGGAATGCTGAGTTTGGTGAAGTTTCGTGCTTTAGGTTGAAGCTAATGACTGGTTAGGAATTGACCAAAGAAAAATGACTGATTAGGATAAAGAAACAAAAGATATCACAGAACTGGAAAATCGGAACGGATTCATTTTATTAACATTATTTGGGCATTTGCCTTTCATTTGTTGCTTGGCTTTTGGAACTTAGATCTTTCAAGCGATATAAACATACCCATTAATAGTATATTTGCTGTTTCAGTACCCTAATTTTCCTCTATAGGCACCAACTGAGGCAAGCTTCACAGGATTTTCTTTCTTATTGTGTTTGTTTTGATTTTCTTGATCGATCAATGTTGTTGCGGTCTTGTTGTTGTTCTTAGTAAATTATTGTATGATACAGCAAAATTATATGGTCTGGATTGTGCCTGCAATGGGGTTTAAAATTCCATTCATGGTATTGTATCAGTTGTATGCTTGTAACAATAAATTGTGTTTTGTTTAAGAATTTTAGTGATTTCTTTCTTGTTGTTTATGTTCCAGAGTATCCTGAAGGGATTATTGGGTGGAATGTGATTTGCATGGGCTGAGGATGCCAGAGTTGCGAAGCGGAGTGCGCAGATCAAAACGGCTTGATGATCTTCAGCCTTCCTCACAACCACCAATTGGTCAGGCCGAAAATTGTGTACTACCTGCCCAGAATAAACCTCGGAGAAGAGCAGGTGGTGGTAGGGGAAGAGGTGGTAATGCTGTAGCAAAAGGTCCTTCACCGGCAATACCCACTAGGCAGACTGCAGCTGGTAGAGGTCGGGGTGTTAGGTTGATAGATTTAGACCCTGAACCTTGCGAGGTCCGTCCCGAAGCTGCTGCTTTAGGAGCTGCTGAACCCATTTATAATCGTGCGGACGTTGTAGCAGATAAAGATATTGCGATGGAGGGTGGTGGAAGTGCGGACAAATTAGTGGGAGGTGAAGAAGAAGCAGGCGGGACTCCTGTTCCTGATAGGGTATATAGCCTGTACTTACTACTTTTGATTGGGTCCGTTTTTGTCTCTTTAGAGTTTTAAACACACATTATTAATTCCATTGATGTGGGACTACTAATTGTAGAACCAGCTGTTATGACTAAATACTCTGGTGATTATACTCTATTTGGCTGATTATCAGCGTTACAAAAAAAACAGTTCTATGTTTCCAAATTTAATTGTTCCAGTGACGTGGATGGCCAAATAAGAATATAACCATTCTCTTTGAAAGGAATGGTACCTTTAATAAATGTCTTGTTGCGTATCCAGAAATTAAGAGTTTCTGTTGCTTTCTGCAGGTACAAGTGGGTAACTCTCCTGTGTACAAGGTAGAAAGGAAGTTGGGTAAGGGTGGTTTTGGGCAAGTTTATGTTGGCAGAAGGGTGAGTGGTGGCACTGATAGGACAGGACATGACGCTATTGAGGTACCTAATCTGATTATTTGAACTTCTATTTTCTTTTGGTTACAACTTTTATTTTCTGAATCACAAATATATGATCTTTTTTTATTCTTTTTACAGGTTGCTTTGAAGTTCGAACACCGAAATAGTAAAGGTTGCAATTACGGCCCTCCTTATGAGTGGCAAGTTTACAAGTGAGTTTTGTATTCTTTGTTTAGTATTTTACTACAAGATTACATATAACTATCTTTAAGTTTATCTGCATTACTCTTGAAATGTGTTGAATATTTCTTCTGATTCTTGTGGTTATTTTCATCTCTTTAACGTTAATAGTAATCTAAATGGATGTTATGGAATTCCTTGGGTTCATTACAAGGGTCGCCAGGGAGACTTTTACATTCTGGTAAGATTTGATTTGGAGTTCCTTACTGTCCGATTGGAGTCCGTACTCATTTACATTGTCTGATGGGGTCTATTATATTTCAGGTCATGGACATTCTTGGACCCAGTCTTTGGGATGTTTGGAATTCTCTGGGGCAATCGTAGGATACATTCTCTCTCTCTCTCTCTCTCTCTCTCTCTCACATGCACACAATCGACACCCCACAAAACTGATATGAATATATGCCCCAACATCTCTTGTGTGCGTCAAAGTTTATGAAGCCCTTTAATTCATTATTATGTCTGCAACAGGATGTCTCCAAATATGGTGGCATGCATTGCGGTAGAGGCAATATCAATTCTTGAAAAGCTTCACTTAAAAGGGTAAGGTTTATTGGAAACTTTAACTTATAATCTTAAGTTTATACAACTTTTCAACCCTCCCCAGGCTTTGCTACCAGTTCTTGTCATGGATTTTTCATTTCAAACTAGGTTTGTGCATGGCGATGTAAAACCAGAGAATTTTTTACTTGGTCAACCTGCTACACCTGATGAGAAGAAGCTATATCTTATTGATCTTGGATTGGGTATGCCGCTCTTGTGCTTCCTCATCTCAACTTCACACAAACTATTTGTGTATTTTGCAGGGTCATATATGATGTGTTTCCTATTTATTGTAAGTCCTATTTCCAAATTTAGTGTTTAATACGTATCTTATATAAATATTCTAATTTTGTTTTCAGCGTCTAAATGGAAGGAAGCATCTGGTCAACATGTTGAATATGATCAGAGGCCTGACATATTCAGGTTTGTAATGTTCGAACAATGGTCTTACGTGTGCTCAGTCACATTCCGGATGGCCTTTAAATATTGAAATTTCTACTTTTGGCAGAGGAACAATAAGGTATGCAAGTGTACATGCACATTTAGGTCGGACTGGAAGTCGAAGGGATGATCTTGAGTCATTGGCATACACATTAATATTTCTCATAAAAGGAAGGTTACCCTGGCAGGGTTATCAGGTGAGTCATTGGCATACACATTAATATTTAAATGCGTTTTGCTCTCTGTATTCTGGTCTTATATGATGCTGACAACCTATATTCTTGTTTTTGCTTGAAATTACAGGGGGATAACAAGAGTTTTCTTGTTTGTAAGAAAAAGATGGCCACCTCTCCAGAGTTGATGTGCTGCTTCTGCCCTCCCCCATTCAAACAGTTTCTTGAAGCTATTACAATTATGAAGTTTGATGAAGAACCAAATTATGCAAAGTTGATATCCTTCTTTGAAAGCTTGATCGAGCCATGCCTGCCACTAAGACCAATTAGAATTGATGGAGCTCTTAAGGTGCTTTTGGTTACTTTTCCAACGTTTTACTTTAATCTTTTTTTGGATATTCTTCGAACTTTCTATTTATTCAATGTTCTGCATAAATAGGTAGGACAAAAGCGGGGAAGAATGTCTATAAATTTGGAAGAAGATGAACAGCCAAAGAAGAAAGTTCGACTGGGTAGTCCTGCTACCCAGTGGATTTCAGTGTACAATGCACGTCGTCCAATGAAGCAAAGGTGAATTATACATTTGTTCAGTCTGATTTCCCCTAATATGTGATTGTGCAGTGGAATTCTCCTACATTATTTTTTTTTTATAATTCTCATTTTCATATGAACATGCATTATTTCCATATTGTAACATTGATAAATGGTACCAGCAGCAGTTGAAGTATTTTTAATGTTTGATTTTCGTTGACAAGGTTGTAATATAGTTTATCAGTCCCAAAAGGGGTATGAATTTTGGAATAGTTTTCATTATCCTGACTGCTAGTTGTGCATAAGCAAATTAGCTAACTAATGGAGACTGGCAGTGATATTCCTTTTTTGTTTCCCTGGCTCAAGTGGTGGTGGTCTGTTACTAGAAATATCTTAAATATCAGTTTAACTGACTTTTTTCTGAAATTTGATCTGAATTATAATGCTCTGCCTACCTAATTGGAAAACATTATTGCTCTTAAATAAATTTTTCTTTATTGGTTTCTAGTTATGGTTTCAATTTTAATCATGTATAAAGTGAATATAAAATACGAGATTTCAATTAATGAAAGCATGCGACTGGAAATTACTATTTTCATCTTTTACCTAATATTGATATCCTCTCATACTTGTTTATTTATTTGGTATCTTTTGTTTCTGTTTGTCATGGTTCTTAAAAACCGGTTTCCTATGTCTTCTGACCTGTACAACTTTAAATCAATTTAGTGGATAAGCTGCACTGTTTTTGGTTAGAGGGATACAATACCTTTTATGCCCTTGTATTTTGTCACAATTTGTATCAGGTCCTTGTATTTTAAGTTTCAACAAAGACAAATACGGGGAAAAATGGAAAAAGATAAGATACTTGTGTGTTAAGTGTAGTTTCATAAAATGTAAATGATACATGGACTTCTCTTAAACTACATTAAATTGTTTTGATTTTGGTTTCTTGAGATGCATGATAATGATGCTTCTGATGTGTACGTATATAAGAATTACTGACTTAGTTGTCTACATTGCAATTGTTGTGTACATTGTGTAATTGCTCAATGCCCATTTGTTGTGTACATTGCAATTGTTTTCTTGCATGGTATTTTTCACTCTTTGTAAGGAAACCAAGGGGCATGGCCTGGGCTCGAACCTAGGATGGCCTGGGCTTGAACCTAGAATGACCTCTGGAGTGAAGTGGTGTGTCACCAGGGAGGTGCCCCACATAAATTTTTCTTGCATAATATTAAGTAAGCCTCGTACTGGACATGTAGGTATCACTACAATGTGGCGGATTCAAGGCTGCATCAGCATGTCGATAAGGGTAATGAAGATGGGTTGTATATCAGCTCTGTAGCGTCTTCATCAAGTCTATGGGCCCTAATCATGGATGCAGGGACAAGTTTCACCGCCCAGGTTTATGAGCTGTCAACTGTCTTCCTGCATAAGGTTAGCATATGAAATGATTATATTCGATCATCTTGTATTAGTAATGTATGCACATCTTGAAGTATTTCTTATTTTTGTTATTTTGTTTGGTTCTGGACAGGATTGGATCATGGAACAGTGGGAAAACAATTTCTATATTAGTTCAATAGCTGGTGCAGCTAATGGGAGTTCCTTGGTTGTTATGTCCAAAGGTTTGCATTTATTTATACCTTAGAAATTAATATTTAAATGATTATGATATTGATTTTTTGTATGGAAATGTGTTGTGTGCTTCTATTATACACCTTTGTGGCACTGGTTAATCGTAAAATATGTTATATTTCTTATTTTTCCAAATCCCTAATCTCTTGTTTCTCTGATGTTGTCCTCAACTGGTTTTTGGATCCATTGTGGTTTGTGGATCAGAATGCCTTGATTATTCAGGTTCTATATCTCTAGAATTGCCATTGGATCCATTATTGTAATGTCTGAACCTTAGTTTTAAATTGTTTGAAAGAAAACACATTGAATGAAACATAGAATAAGTGCTGTACTTGATTTTAATGAACGTTGATATGCGTTTTGAAATCCTCATCCTCCTGGTTGGGGCAAGCTGGCTAGCCACCTACACGTGACAAGTTATACTTATGTTCATCCCCACCTTTATAGTTGTTTATCACCCCCCCCTTAATTCAGCATTGCGTCTAATGATAACCCGTGAACAGAGTTGTATCTGAAGCTCGATGATTTTTTTTTTTTTTTTTTTTTTTGCTATAGAACTTCAAAAAAAAAAAAAAAAAACCATCAAGAGTCTTTTGCATCTGTGGCCCAATATCGGTGTTGAAAATTTCAATATTAATCTTTTTTAAATTTAAGTTGGCATAGTAATGAGCACATGGGAATGTATGTTTTTGCATGTTGTAAGACGCTTGTGTATGGATTTTGATCATCTGCATGTTGATGAAACATTCAAATGGGAGACCGTTATATTTTTATGTAATACGGGGTCCTAAGCACTGATTTATGCTGTATGGTGTTGTGTATAGGTACTCCGTACACCCAGCAGTCGTACAAAGTAAGCGAATCTTTTCCCTTCAAGTGGATAAATAAGAAGTGGAAAGAAGGTTTCCATGTAACATCCATGACAACCGCTGGCAATCGCTGGGGTGTTGTTATGTCCAGGAATGCTGGATTTTCGGACCAGGTATATTATTACTCGAGTCATCTCTGTAGAATTCTTGAATTTGTAAATTATGTCCTTTGTTTTTTTTTTTTGAAGATTGCTCATTTGCCCCCTTTTGCATTTGATTTGAAAATACAAGGTTGTGGAGCTTGATTTTGTATACCCAAGTGAAGGCATCCACAGGCGATGGGAAAGTGGCTACAGAATAACATCTATGGCTGCCACCGCTGATCAAGCAGCCTTCATTTTGAGCATACCAAAACGCAAGTTGATGGATGAAACTCAAGAAACTCTGCGTACCTCCGCCTTCCCAAGCAGCCATGTAAAGGTAAGAAAACTGTGTCTCGTGTTAGTTTTCTGTTATTCTTTATAATCTGGGGCTCAAATGTCTCGGCTTACCACCATAGATGAGAGGTATTACTACTGAGGCATATACATGACAAATTTCACTGACGCTGGATTCTGCGTAACTTGGGTTGTTTGTTTGGTTTGTTTATGCAGGAAAAATGGTCAAAAAATCTCTATATTGCATCGATTTGTTACGGACGGACTGTTTGCTAATTTGTTGAGTGTATATGTGGTTTATACCTGAAAAATGCAAGTAAAGCTTTTGAGAGCTTTTCACAAGTTGGTCCTTGAGTAGTTGGATAATCCTTCCATGCCCTGCAAGTAGGAGCGAAATGATGGAATTATATTTGGAAAACATGTGGCCGCAACCAACAAGCATGGTGTTATGTTTGTATTGCTTAATCTGTTTTGTGTTGGATTGAAAGTTGAAAGGTGGTAAATAGAAACATAACAAACTTGTTTAGGACTTGCCTGCAAACCAATTTATGGATACGGTCTGGATTGGCAATTCCTATGAATTTTAAGTACTTGATAGTTTTTGATTAATCTTAAGAAAAGGAGGTAAAGTAATCAGATTTGATGTTCCAAATTTAATCATTCAATTTCACCCTAAACAGAGCAATTCCTTCCAGCACACATCAAACAGTGTTCGAATCCGTCCAAGACAAACGTATAGGTATACCCAGCATTTACTGATGACATAACTTGGTGCGAGCAAAATTAGTTTTGTCGTTTAAAGGTATATTTTTTATTTTATTCTGAAGTGACATTTTTAATACAAACTACTATTGTAAGCGAGAAGTTTAACCAAAAAATTAGTATAGAAAATAACATACTTCAACTAAGGGTGTTTTAGTAATTACATTGATTTACATTCTGATTCAGATGAATTAGTAAACAGTTTATTTACCAATTATATTCTCAATCCAAAAGATTTTTAATAAACAATTTAAACCAGAATTCAATTTTGACTCCTCTCCGTTCAAACTCTTTATCAATTCATTTTCTCCCAATTTGATTACAGATTAGTAAACGAGCCATTAGAATTATTAATTTTTCTTAAGATGTTACTATTGGCATTGCAAAAAATTCTTTAGACACTATTTTAAATATAGATAGTTTGAAGTGCACATAAGAATTTGAGTCCCAATGATAACTCTTTTCCTTTCGGCTGCCAACAAAGTTCAACATTTTTTTTATTTGTTAATTTCAGGCCCAAAACCACCTAAATCAAACCTTATAAATTGAAAAATGCTAGGCATATCACATCTTGTGTCTCATTTAAAGTGGCAAGTGACGTGTACATGTCACGTCAAGTAATGAATATGGTAAATGTTGATCGTATACATCACTTGACACATGAGATGGTAAACCAATATTGTATAAATATGTGGTTTCCCTTTTCTCTAGTATTTACTTTATAAATTTCACCAATTGATTCTATTTTCTCACTCACCTTATAGCTAAAAGACAAATAAAATATCAACGTAAGATGGTCGGGAAAATAGAACAAGTGGTGGGTGAGTATAACACTGCTCTACAATTATTTCTGCAATATGAACCAAGCCGAATCATTATATTGTAATTAGCTTAATTATAATTTTGGGTTAAAACCGATATAATCCGACTAAATTTACAGGCCTTCGATATTGAGGACTGAATTCAAAACTGGGCTGTGAAATTGACAAAAGGCATGAAAACGGACCCCATATTATCCGACCCAAAGTCCAAAATAATTCATCACGGGTTGCCGGACCAGACCAGAGCTGAGTCCAGACTGGTGTGGTGTAGCAGCTTCAGAATCACACCAGAAGAGCCGAGCGTTGTCTCCGTCTTCGTCATCTCTCTCCAGCAAAACCAAAACCCAAGAATTCCAGCGGCATCGCATTCTCAATCTACAGGTACATACATGAGATGAAACGATTCCTTTCCTTTGATGTTTACACTGATTCAATTTCCTTACTTGTTTCTCGTTGAATTTTCTTTCTTTGTATGAGTTCCCGAATTAGCGAACAAACTATAGCCCTTAGATGTTCCAATCAACAAGGAGAACCCAAAATTTTAGTCTTTAATTTTGGGCGTCGGCGAGGTTCACTTTGATTAGTAAACTCAGCTAGTTGTCCGATCCAACTCAGCCCCATTTTTGTTTGGACCAGAGGTGGTTCTGTAATTTTGGGGTAGGAAGGTAGAATAATTTTGCTATTTGTTAATTTTGGTATAGAAATTAAAACGGGGTTTTGATTTTATTTTTACAAGTGAAAATATGGAGCCCGAGGTGGTTGATGCAGAGCTAGTGTTGCCAACCCACTTGAGCTTCAAGCGCATTCAGATGTACGAGAAGTATCCAAAAGGCCAATCAAGAGGGAGACATTGGAAACATCTCAAGCAGATCATTCAGGCTGAGAATTATCAGAATTACCCACCCGATGAACCAAATTGTAAGTTATACTGATATAATTAATTTCAAGCTTCCGCCTTTACCCCCTTGCGCAAATTGTTATTCAAACTGAAAATCTCTTTGCCATTGAAGAACTAAGTATGTTCTTTACTATGACCGTAATAGCGCTTAAGAAATTACTTAGTTTTCTAACTTTGTATAGATACAACAACAACAACAAAGCCTTTTCCCACTAAGTGGGGTCAGCTATATGAATCCTAGAACGCCATGTATTCCGTTAGATCCAAGTGCTCTAAGTCTTTTCTTAGAGTCTCTTCCAAAGTCTTCCTAGGTCTTCCTCTACCCCTTCGGCCATGAACCTCTGTCCTGTGATCGCATCTTCTAACCCGAGCGTCAATAGGCCTTCGTTTCACATGTCCAAACCACCTTAACCGATTTTCTCTCATCTTTCCTTCAATTTCGGCTATTCCTAGTTTACCTCGGATATCCTCATTCCTAATCTTATCCTTTCTCGTGTGCCCACACATCCAATGAAGCATTCTCATCTCCGCTACACCCATTTTATGTACGTGTTGATGCTTCACCGCCCAACATTCCGTGCCATAAAGCATTGCCGGCCTTACTGCCGTCCTATAAAATTTTCCCTTGAGCGTCATACGACGGTCACACAACACGCCGGATGCACTCTTCCACTTCATCCATCCAGCTTGTATTATATGGTTGAGGTCTCCATCCAATTCTCCGTTCTTTTGTATAGATAAATGTATGTATTTTAGCTTTGTATTTTAAGCATATTACTGTCAAGTGTTGTTCTCATTTTGTTTTTCTTAATGTCCCATGCTTGCAGATGTTAATATAGAATCCCCGCCCTCTATGCATCCATGCAAGAAAATTTGTGATATAACAGGATATGAGGTATGTAAAACTTTTGCCAAAATTTGAAAATTTGATTTAACAGTACCAAGGTTGGATTTTTTTTGTATATATATCATAAATTTCAGATACTCATACGAGTTTCGTTTGTTGATTCAGTGTCCTAGAAACCTGTCCTTTCATTCACTATAGCTACATAGTTGCTAGTTAATTACTTTCCAGCCTTTCATTCTGTTAAAAAAACCCTCCATGCTACCCAGTCTGTTTATTTAAATATTTGAGAGTTAATTTTATGACCGAGGTAGGCCAAACTTGTTCAGGTTGCCATCTGGTCTGTCGTCGAGCATCAATTAAATGTAAAATTAATGGCCCAATTTTGATGAAAATATCTTTGGACTCCTACACTTATAATAGTTGATCAAACTTGGTTGATTTGAGATCCAGCCGGACAGTCATATATGTTGCCTGTTATTTTTCCTTGTTGTATAGGGTTGATATGATCAAAGGTTTTGAAGAGATATTCTCTGTGAGACGCATTCCTATTGATGTTAAGATAAACTGATTAGTAAATGTTTAAAGCTTTCCTATTCATTCTTTACCACTTTCGTCATCTTCACAGTGGAGATTGATGATTTTTTCCATCATGCAGGCACCTTATTATGATCCAAGGACCAACCTCCGCTATGCCAATACTGATATCTTCAAGCTCATAAGATCACTTCCAAATGAATATGTCCAAAGATATCTAGCTCTCAGAAATGCTGCCGTGGTTTTGAAGTAAACATTAGACACTTTCCAGCTTCCAAAGGCAGGATTCACTTTTTCTCCGCTTCTATTATATAGAAAGCATATATATACAGATGATGGCACTTGGGCATAAAATTGCAAATTAATTCGTTTTCATGGTCTTAATTTCTGGAAGAGGGGCATAGGGAGATTATAGAGTAGCGTTTTGGGATATTTCTTGCGTTGTCATTTCAATATTTCCAGTTTCTTAAAAATCAATTTCTTGAGAGAGAGAGAGAGAGAGAGAGAGAGGTTTGAACGTTGTTGTTAACTAACGGAACTTGAGATTGGTTGGGTGTAAAAAGAGATGGGAGAATTAATTGGTTTGAGTTCACCATGAGTGAGGATATTTTGGACATAAATATTGGGTCTAGAAACAAAAACTAAATTCACCAAAAAAACATAGGGACGGAGAGAAAATATTGGTGGTAAAGAAACAAAATTGCTCATTAACTTACTAGTGACTAGTGAGCGCTTAGACACTTGTTTAAAGATTGAAGTGAATGATGAGAGGGATGGTATTAAGCCTTCCTCAGTCCATTTGTACTCCCTGTAGGAACAGGGGTGGAATAATAAGAAGAGTTATCCAATTATCTCTAGTATTATTATCTAATATTTAGTAGGATACCCGTGTAAAATGATAGATGTAGTAGATCCTCATCACTGCTCGTTTAGATTTCTTCCAGTGTGGTGTTGCAATAGTCTTTGTCGAACCACATAAGTTGTTGCATACTACTTTAATATCTACATGAAGTCAAATTAGTGATGAATGTTCAAAATATGTTCTGGGTTTTGCAATAACCTTGGTTAGGAACTTAGGAACTTGAAAATGTCATTTAACATGATGCAAACGAATCATAGTTTACTTGTTGGAAACTTGTAATGGAACTGGGGTTATCTTGGTTAGTTGCACTATCTGTGGCTGATGGCTGATGTGGAAGGCTGATGTTAGTTTGATGTGGTTTGCTAGTTAGGGATGAGAACCAGTGAAACATTAGGTGAACTTGCAGCAGCTTGCTCCTTTGTCACACACTTTTGATTTTGTTTGCGACTGTGTTTTGCAAACAACCATCTCATCTTGAGGGCATTGATGTGGGCAAATCTTTGAAATCTGATGCTACTTTTTTGGCTACTGGCTTCTATACTCGAGTCGAGCGTCATCAATTCTTGCTATTTGGTTTTTCTTTTTTAATTGCTGCATTGTCTTTGCAAGATTAGTTTCTCTCATGCTGACATTCTAAGGTAAAACACAACTTCAGATCAGAAACTTTGCACCCGCAGTATATCGTTCTTTACGTTTTCATGTTTCTTTATTGTAGGTGGCTGAAGCACCCAACTATACCCAAAGAACCACCTCAACATAAGAAGATCAAGTACTGGGTGTCATGGAATTCTATCATCTTCTAAGCCGTGTTGATTTCCTTCGTCGTGTTAATTACTAAGAACAATGCCCTTTCTATTCCCTCCCTACTTGTTTCTAATATTCCGTTTTATTTTGTATACATTGACCGTGTATACGCAATATACTGATTGAAATATTGATAAGGTAGTCTAAGGTTTCAATAGTTACTACGTTTGTTTTGTACAGATGGTGGCCTCAACCGGCCTAAGAGTAGGAAATACTGGTAGAAAAATTCAAGTAGGACTCTTGTTTTAGTTTTGAAGATTCGTTTGGAAGAAAAACATGTACCTTGGCCGTTGTCTCGGCATGCTAGAAATTTAGTTTGGTAGGGTTTCTGTAAACAATGAGGGTTTCAGAACCGAGCGCAATGACGTTCTAGAATTCATATAACCGACCCCACTTAGTGGGAAAAGGCTTTGTTGTTGTTTGTTTAGGGTTTCTGTAAAGCTATGCGTGTATAATGTGTGAGCAAAATTAGCCAAACCATTTGTTCCCATTGAACTTTAATCGTTCAATTTGTGAACAACCGCAAATATGCACAAGAAAGAGATACGAGGCATTATTTTAAATTGTAAGAGTTTACACAAGTTACTCAAGGTAGTTCAGCCAGTGGCAAGTAGCAAACAAATTAACTACTTGCTATGTTGCCAATTGGGAGGCAACAGCAATGGCAGTTGAAGTTATTCAAATGCTACGTACGTACGGTATCAAAATACCAAATCAGTAAAAACGAAATGGAGTCTCATGAGAGAGCCCTCATCTTTATTCAGAATGTCTCAGGCTCAGGTTCAGTCTCAGGCCTCCCACCCTCTGAGGACAGTCGCCCTTGCAACGCGGTTAACTCCGAGCGTGAAGGCTCCCATCCGGAGGTCGCAGTTATGGGTTTTGCACATCTCCTTCACACCTTTGAAGCCTTTGGTCATGTATGTCTTGAGCTCATTGTTCACCTTCTCTTCATCCCACAAGAATCCTTGAATGTTCTGCAATTTGTATATGCACCACCAAATTAAGTAGCATGACATGAAAAGTTAAAAGGTTGTGAAAATATGTATGTGGGGTATATGGTATGTACCTGCACCCACTCAAAGTAACTAACAGTAACTCCTCCGGAGTTTGCATATATATCAGGAAGAATTACAACACCCTTCTTTGACAGGATCTGCAAAATATTCATTTTAACTAATTAAACATTACTGGTGTTTTAATTGTCCCCTCTTAACTCTAATTGTCATGCAATTAGCGAAGCACCGACCTCATCAGCCTCAGGGTCAGTAGGATGATTGGCCGCTTCGATTATAAATTTAGCCCTTATGTCATTTGCATTTTCCCTACATTCAAAAACAAGAGTTGGATTTTCATTATGTTTCGAAAATCTTGATGTAGTTTTCAACTGCTTATTAGAATTAAGCAGTACGTACTTGTTGATGACACCTCCTAGGGCTGCTGGAATGAGAATGTCACAGTCTTCAACCAAGATTGAGCAGGGTTCTATTGGATCCCCACCATGGAAGCCCTTGACTCCCCTGTTGTCCTTGACATGCTGGACCAGGCTTGGAATGTCAAGTCCTTTGCTGTTCTTTAGGGCTCCAGTGATGTCACTCACTGCAACTATTTTGCCACCACTCTCATGGATTAGCTGGGCAGCCCACGAGCCTACATTCCCGAAACCCTGAGATCGATAGTCAACTTAGACAACAAGTTAATCAATAGAAATCTGATCTAGGTTCAAGTCTCAGACTCTCAACCTCATAACCCTTTAGTGATCAGTATAAGTTCACCTGTATAACAAACCGTTGTCCGGAGATGTTCTTTCCATACTCATTGAGTAAAGCCTCAGTCGCAAAAAGTACTCCTCTTCCGGTTGCTGCATCTCTTCCTAGTGATCCACCAAGATCCTGATTTGCAAGAAAAAAAACAAATAAATTACGGAATTGTATGCAAAAAAAAAAGCAAACAAAATTTAACTGAATGAAAGAGGACAATTTACCGAAGCAACTTTCCATGATTTACTTACAATAGGTTTTCCAGTCACTACTGCAGGTGAGTAGCCATGAAACTTTGAGTACTCATCTAGTATCCATGCCATGGTCTGTTTAAACACCAAAAAAGGGAAAAAATTGAGAAGAGAAAATTGCTAAAATTCAGTTCAAAGTTTATCTGACATTCAAGCTCATCAACTTGATTACCAACTTCAGTTGTAATCAAACCTCGTGTAAAGAATTAATGGAAAATGTGCAGTGCTCAACCTGTGGACCTGTCCCCATATCTGGTGCTGGAACATCGGTGTGGATTCCGATAAGATCGTGTATCTTTTGTGTGAAAACTCTGGTGAGTCGTTCTAGTTCAGAAAGACTCAACTGCCCTGGATCACATCCTATACCGCCTTTGGCACCACCGTATGGGATGTTGGCTACTGCCGTCTTCCATGTCATTAGCTGTGCTAAGGCATTCACCTCATCTGGATCAACCTACATTTTCCATAAAAGGATCCATAACAATTAAAGACAATTTCATGGCAGCGAGTCTTGATATATGACAACCATTCACATTTTTCGTAGAAGTGGAACTTAACAAAGTATGCATATACCTCTGGATGATATCTGATTCCTCCCTTCATGGGGCCTCTAGCATTGTCATGTTGAACCCTGAAGCCAACAAATGAAGCCAAACTGCCATCGTCTTTCGGTATAGTACACTCAACCTGCACCGAAGTATACAGTTCAAAAGCAACGAAAGGAGAAAACTCAATAACCACATTAGTTTTAGGGTCTGAAATCTACCAATAATTAAGAGTAAGAGAGATTATATGCAAAATTACCTTGATTTCCCTAAATGGTATAAGTAAACTTTTCTCAAGCTTGGAGTCCAATCCCAAAAGCCGGGCAGCCAACTTAAAGTTTCTGTTCGTTGCCACTAATGCATTCATCTTGCTTCCTTCTTCAAGTGTCTGTCTCAGAAGCTAAAAGCAGCTACTTCAATTCGCTTCTCTAGCTAGCTGTTATTACGAACCTAGATATAAGATGGAGAAACATACATCAGTTTGCACTCTATAACAAATTTTCAAGGTAAATGACCATTAAGGATAACATTCCAGGAACTTCAACCCTAGCATGCATATGCATAGTATATATTTTATCAGTCCAAAAAATAAAAATTGTGCTAGTACTTGCTGACAATTCGCTCTTACGAGCATGGAACCGGTTCTCCGGACACACACTGCTTATTTGCTACTTAATCAACCTGAAGATTCTCACGCTCATAGTACTTGATTATGATTAGCTGCATTAGCTATATACACAATTAGATTCCAATTAAACAGCTGCACTAAGCAGTTCAACTGTAATATGTGCTCTATAATTAATAGATTAACAAAAAAGAATAAGCAACTCACAAAGAAAGTTCTCACCCCACTACAAATATAAAAGGGGAAAGCTCGTATTAAGGAAAGTATTGATGTGAAATTAAAATGTTAAATTTCATTTTTATAGCTAATGTGACAAAATACCCTTTCGAAAAGTTTCATATTCCAATCGAGATATTAAATTAAAATGTTTTTTTTATTATTTATAAAATCAAGTGGGTTAGAATTTAATAATAAAATATCAATAAATGAAGAAGAATAAAGAAATATGTGAGCCTATCATTAAAATAAAAATAAATAAAAAAATAAAATTTGACGTTGCCTTTAAGTTTGGTAGATAAGAGGAGAATGTTAATCCATGTAGGATTTTGACAACCAAAAAATCACTTTTTTTTTTTTTTCTGCAAAAACAATCCACATAGGATTTTTTACATCTTCTTCGAAGATACTCTTAAACATTAATCGTATTATACATACGTGGATGCACTCAACTGTGATGATAAATTAAAAGTTGACTCGATGATTTGAGAGTGATGCCACTTTCTTAAATTTCCAATTAGAGGAATATATATGGATCTAGCTAGTCTTGGAATTATGATCCGTAATTCAGAAGAGTATTTTTGGAAGTGGCTGAAAATCAAAGAGAACAACCTTAAACTCTTCCAACCACAGATCTGGCTCTCTCAATAAATTGGGAGTTGGATATATAGGTGGCTTGTGGCAGAAAAGGTCCTCTTGTGTTACTGGGAATATATTTTTTTGTATTTCAGCTTCTCCTATTGCAACGCACTTGTTTGCGCATTATATTTGGGAAAACAAAACCATTGCAAGCAGTATATATACCGATCGTTTCATGTACATTTTCTTCTAGGGATGTTATCAAATTATATCAATCACATCACATTTTTAGATACATGATCAAACATTTATCAATCTAACAAAATTCATCGTTTGACAAAAAAAAAGAAAAAAAGATCAAGCATTTATCAATGTTCCTAATCAACATATTAGCTAGGATAAGATATTCGACTATCATTTATCAAGTAAATAATTAATGTATGTGCACATCAAGACACATAGCACAACTACTATCTTTTTTTCATTTTCCAAAAAGCATGATTCCATGCGCAGAAAAACTTATGAGATCACTTTTATCTCCAAAGAAAAGAAAGAACAAAAATGGAAGATGAAAGAAATGGTTCTCAGATTTGTGGAAACAGAAGGATCAACAAGCCATATAAACAGCAAGGTCACCCTTCAGCATTTAAAAATTTGCAGTGCTAGCAAATTTTATACCTAGATAAATCTTTGTATATAAATACTAGGTACATTTTAATACATATGAATTAGCTTCTTAACACATGTAATTCTCTAACCTGTCATACGTTTGGGGAGTCAGTATCACTGTTTTCACCTTTTATTTTCCATTTCCATTTTCTTTATTCAAGAAAAGGTACGTGCATGTACCTTTTTACATACGTCAACTCTTTTTTGTTACTTCATGTATATGTACCATTACCATGAAAGAAAAAGGAACTATATTATTGCACAAACCTTTTGCTGAAACGGAAATATAAACATGGACTCATGACCTGGATAGCTACGTGCATGCAAGTAATATTATCTTTAAGCAAATTAAGTACGAAATTGGTACTGATGATGATAAATTCACGAGGGTTCCAAAGCCAATACAGATCAATAGACAAAGAATTGTGAGAATAGTGGACTTCAGAGAGACAAGGAACTATACATATATATATGTTTATACTTACACTGGTTAATCAAGAGAGAGAGAGAAAGAGAGGAAGAGATCAACAGGAGGAACCCGAAATGCAGCGGCAGCTAAAACTGATCAGTCGAGCTTAAATGGTGTAGTTGAAAGACTACTCAAGAGGGTCAAGTGGCTGATGGAAGTCGAATTTTAAGCGTGGATAAAAATATATATAGATGTCAGTGTTGAACATATGACTACAACCGAGAGAATTAGGACAAAAGTAGAATCCAATTCTCTAGCTATTGCTACTATGGAATCCCATATTCTTGAGAGTTGAGACTTGTGTGTGTGCGCATATATAATATATGTATGTGTGTGTGTATATATATATATGTATATATCATTCTGCAAAGTGTAAAGTGGTGACGATGATGATTAATTCCATCTAACAGGACAGGAATACGAATATATACGATGCTCCTGCCCCTGTAGGATTTTGCGCCACTTAGATTCCTAACGCACGATCCACACTTGACACTGCCACCTTCCCTTTCATTTCCACACACATCATTCTTAAATATTCAGTTTTACAATAAAAAGATTAGAAACAATAATGTGTGTGTGTGTGTGAGAGAGAGAGAGAGAGAGAGAGAGAGAGAGAGAGAGAGAGAGAGAGAGAGAGATGAGAAGTGAAATTACAGGAGACAAAGGGCGCATGCATATGCATCTAGAGGTACTTGAATCCGACGCGAAACCCACATTGCACAGCCATCATATATATATGTGAAACTGAAACTTGTTACAAGATGGTTTAATTTTGACTACTAATTAAAAGTACTCAAATTGGAAGAGCAATTAGTAGTCCTTTGTAGTATTGCCTTTAGTCGCATTCCATAAATGGTAGTATTTGTAGTGTTCGATCGGGTTTGAGACCGCCTATACCTCTTATTTGTGGGTGACTAGTGGAAACATTAGGCATGATGATGTGGTCTAGTAAAATGCCTCTTAATTATAGCACTACATATTAATAGCAGAATAATGATTGTGTTCTTCTATGGGGCACTTATTAATTTGTCCCTCCACTTATAAGTTATAACATATCTTCATGTATGAAAATTATAATCGGAACCATTTATTCTATTTATCATCATCTAAAGATCATATGCGAAAAATCATTCAATTTAAGGATCTTTTAGTCATTCATATGTATCAAACAAAGAGACAATTCTCCATGAGGATGCTATAGTCAATTGGTTTGACATGCATAAATGGCTAAATGATCTCTAAATTGAATATTTTTTACATCTTTAGGTAGTAATAAGGATAATGAAAAGTTCCAATTATTATTTCGTACAATAAAACTATGTTAAATATAAATCAGGGGGCAAATATGTTCCCACTTGGAGAGAATACAAAGTATTATCTTTAGCAGCAATATTATACATGTGTTATAACTTGTGTAGCAATAGATGGACACACAATTTACAACTAAGAGAGATTGAGAGATTGCTTTTCTTATATCTTTATAAATTATTCAGGCAGTGTCAGCTGAAAAGATACAACACAAGGCAAGTTTAATCCATAAAGGAAAACCATGACAAACATTGTTAATTCAAATCACGACAATTTAGTGATCAAAAGAATCTTCTTCAAGTGGTCGGTCTAACCAATTAATTTCTTCTGGTTAACTTAACAATGGAGGATTTGATTAATATATTCACAGTAATAAATATTTGGACATACAAAACTCAGACGTACACTTATTGACACTATCAATTAATGGAGGTGGATTATATTATATATATTTACATATGCATCGTTAAAGTTCACATGGGTTAAAGAGTGTATTAACAATGAAGAACTTTAATGGATGGGTGATACTAGAGGGACGATTTTTAGATCATATACATGATGATTTGTCGGTTGATGGTTATATTTTTTTTTTAATCATTAAAAATGAAATTTAACATTAACTGCCGCATCATGTAATTCACAAAATATAGTCTAAAAGATGGTCTCCTAACATTTTTCTTAATTGATAGACCTCTCATGGTCATGGACCAAAATATCGATATTATCGGCGCTATTTCGCCGATAATATCGTTTTTGTGAGAGGGAGATATTTTCACGAGTATCCACTTAATTATCGTCAATATATCGCGATATTATCAATAATATCGCGATATTATCGATATTATCGGAGGAATTCGTCGTTGTCGTCTGGAACCCTACTCCCCCATTGACGACGACCTCTTCGATCGCCTCCTGGACTCCCTCCTCCTCCTCGTCTTCAACAAGATCGGTGACTTGAAGACCCTCGGCCGCCGCTGCGTCATTCTCTGTGGCGGTGAACAACACTCGACGATGTGGCAGTCATCGGATCTCATTCGTTCGACGGCGGGACCCACTCGAACCCTTTTCGTTTGCCGTGAAACGACCTATAGTGGTCGGAACACCTCTAGACACCCACGGCCTCGCCGGAGATGGGTGTGCCTAATCCCGAGCCGATTTCGTCCCAAAAACCTTGGAAAAACACGAGATAGAACTTAAAAATTGACATCTAAGCTTCAATCTAGAACATAAAGAGGTAAACCGGAAGCTTACCTAACCGGAGAAGATTATGAAGCTTGCCGGAGAGTTCCTGCATTCGCCAAGTTGCAGAGACGAGAAGGAGAGGGTGAAAGACGAGGTTTGATGACGATGATGATGATGGTAATGATGTTTGCACAATGGTGCTGCCGTGTGTGTGTCTCGGCGACAGAGAGGGAAGAGATAGAGAGTTTTGAGAGTGAGAGATAGAGTGCAGAGAAAGAAGAAGAAGAAAGAGAAAGGAAAGAGGGTCATGGGGTAGGGGACGGAAAGAGAGAAGAGTGAGGAGTGATATGGTGCTGCTACATGGCAGTTTGGGAATGTTTAGGAATCTAGATAAAGGGTCCAGATTTAATCAAAATGGGGGGCCAAAATGAAATCTCAATAAAAGTTTAGGGGACTTACGAAATTATACATATAATTGGGGGTTGAGGTGTTACATGCCGCACCCACTACCTGCAACCCAGAAAAAAAAAAAAAAACCCTAATAGTTGAGGTGGTTTTGTGTAATTTAGCCTAATATTTATTATCTAGGATAAATTTCTATATTTAAAAAAACACCAAGGGATTCGAACCCCTCTCATTTTACTCCTTGAACACCTTGACCACCATATCACTTATGTTTTTGTGAAAATATACTAAAATATTTATATATATGGTTTTGTAATGAATTCTTTTTGCAAGAAACAAATCTACACATAGAGATGATGAAGATAGTGAAAATTTTGAACCTCATAGGAACTCTATGTGGTACTAAGTCACTCATGTATCTTACCATGCAATGTATAAAGTGTAAAATATTGTACTAATTCATTATATATAAATGATTATGGTGTGTTTAAACTTTTTTCATTAATTATTACATATTTTCTACACTCACAATGTTTGTTAGCTTGCTATATAATCAACTTAAATTAGTTAAATCCATCATGCAATGGATTTCCTTCCAATTTTTTGTGATAAACTAATAGATAATTGACTAAATAAACATCCTGCAAAGTTTCAATAAAAATTTCCAAGTTTTTCTTACAATTTACGTGGTTTTTATTCAATTTTTATCGATATCGATAATATCCCGATATTTCCATTGAAATTTCTGTGTTTTTGGACTACCGATATTTCCGATATCATCAATATTTTATACCTTGCTCATGGTGATGTAATTTACACAATCTTGACTGATTTCGCATGATGGATTGTCTTCATCCCATATCATCGTGCAATGGCCATCCTTATGTAGCCTAATCCTAACATCTCCCTTTTCCCTATATATATATATATATATATATATATATATATATATATATATATATATATATCCGCATGCATGCATGGAAGATACATCTTCCCAATATTTCCTTTCATGTATTTCTCTATGATTCATTGTTGTGGTGAAGAATGAAACAAAGCTCCCGATCGAACGGTAACTGTCATATACGAACATATAGCAATTGATGGATCACACTGGCCACGAACCATTGTCATATAGTATCGATTTATATTTTAAACATCAAGTTTTTGACATATAGAGAAGCCTGGATATTGGACTATTATGATGTTTCATACGTATTACATGATAATAGACAAACAAAATTGTAACTTAGTAACGCTACAATTATCATATTTTTCATACTATATTTATACAATATTTATCTCTCATAGAAGTAAGACTCATTAACACATGTGGATCACATCCCTATAAGAGAGGTAATACAAATACAGTATGAAAAATATTATAAGGATAGAATTTTTGCAACTTAATTACATGCACTGCACATGGCGTCAAATGGACATGTCCTAAAATTAATAAGGAAAATAAAGGGTGGAACACATTTTTACACTTAATTCAACACATAATTAAGAACGTAGTTTAATCTTTAGGGTTTTACTTTTTGGCTACAAAATTAAATCTTTAGAGTTGATCAATTTTGGGACACACACGTATATGCAAATTTGTGAATGCACTGTTATTCACCAACACAACAAATTTCGTAAATGATCATTGGCCAAAAGCTGATTTACTAGACATTTGAATATAATCATTGGCCTAGCAAGGTAGAGATATAGGCCACTAGGCTGAATGCAGTCACTGGCCAAAAGCAAATAATACATGATTTCTGATATGATAACATATAGCTAGCTTGTAACAGCCCGTCCCTGATTTTACAATTGTATAAAAATTTTAATAAGTGATTTTACGAAATTGCCCTTAGAGGCACGTGTGTTAACTGGGGTTAATTATGGTGTCGTGTCACCTAAGTTTTGTTTTCTTGACATATTCTTGTAGTACTCGTCACTACGGACGCGTGGGCGTAGAGGGTTCGTGATTTCGAGCTATACTGCATAAGTTATTGATGTTTGAAGTTTGGGACATTTTAGTAATTTAATTATTTGTGGTAGAATTTTAGTTTGGAAAGGGGAATTAAAGGTTTGGGCGCTGCCCAGTTAGAGATGGACTGCCCAATCAAAAGCAAAAGAAAGAAGAAGGGGGTTTGGCTGCCCAACCAAGGAAGGAGGAGATGGACCAATCGGAACAGTGAAAGAAGTGAAGGACCAATCAGAATCCGAGGAAATGAGAGGAAAAGAGGAAAGGGATCGGCCGAATCCCTTTAACCCGTTCTCGACCCAGTCGACAAACACCTCACTTTTCGACGATTTTCACCCACTTTTTCGGCGAATTGCTGCAAGAAACTACTTGAAATCCTCCACGACCTTCCCTCTATCCATTCCATCTCAAATTTGGAGAGATTTGGCCTTGAAAACGGAGGAACCCGCAAGGAGTGGTGCGGCGACTTTGGCTTCGAATCACCCAATCTCGAAGCAATTTCTTTCAATTGCCACCACCCATGGCATCCTTTTGAGGCCTAGAACAAATCCCAAGCAATGGTTGGGACGACGGAGTTGTTTTAGAGTCGGATCGAACACACTCAAAACAAGGGTTTCCGCACGGTTTTGGAGGATTTGAGGCTTTTCTCGGCCGAATTGACCTTGGTCACAGGTATGAAAGTTGTTCTTTTCGTTTAGATCTTCATTTTTGCAAAATTTGAGAATTTTTGGAAATAGTTGGATTTTCCGGCAAGTCGGGGCGACCGATCGCCACCCACGGCGGCGCAGGCAGCGGTGCGTGGCCAGTGGGCCGTCAATGTTATTTTTAGGCTATGTTTGATATCCTGAATTCAGTTTTGATAGTGGTTTGACGTAGGTGGATCATTGAGCCAGATTCTTTACGATTCGTGGTTAGGTAAAAATGTGAATCGGCGATCCAACCGTTGGATCGTCACCAAAATTTGATACGTTGTAGTACTTAATATTTGAAGAATGTTGGAACTTACGGATCGGGAATCAAACGTATGGATCTTCCCAAATTTGATTTGTAAGTTCATAAAATAAAAGGTTAATCGCCACTCGGTTTTGGAAATTGGTGGAGATCCAACCGTTGGATCATAACGAAACTTTAGTATGTTGTTCTATAAGCATAATGTGAATCATGAGAAATTACGGATGGGAAATCTGATATGCGGATCTTCCGGATTAAGTTATGTAGGGTTGTGGACCCTACCGTCGATCTTTGATCGACGGTTGACTTATGATCAATGAGTCTTGAATCACTCTTGAATGCCCTTGAGGATGTGTTTTATGTGAGTTACGTGTTCTATCGACAAGTATTCTGAGATGTGATTTAATAATTGTTCTAGGCGCCGATCGTTCGGGACGCCTCGGTACTCGTTCTAGGGAGTTGTAGCGTGGACTCCTGGTGAGTAGGCTTTTGTTTTCAGTATATATATACACACACTTGACGTTTTTTCCCAGAAAACGTACTTTAAAGGAAATGTGATTTAAATGCTATGTCATACTTGCATCATTTTTTAGTATATGCACTATCATGATTATGCATATTATTGCATGATGTTGTAGAGGCCCAAGTAAGCCCCAGGTAAGTATATTATGCTGTGAATGGTTATGAGATAGATGATGACGTTGAGATGTATATTGAGCTCATCAACCTGCACCCCGGTGTTAGTGCTTCGTCAGAGTTTAGGGCCTAGCCTTCACGTGATTGTTCACCTCCCGCACCACACGCTCACCTTGGATCCAAGGCAGGTGCCAGCCTGTCATACATACCACATTAGGTGGTTCCGACTCATAGGTGACTTGCGATACTTCGCACAGCCTTCACGTGATCGTAGCACTAGAGCATATTTATTTACACCCAGTCCTGTCGTACAGACCACTACAGGTGGTTCCGACTCGTGTGCAGATATATTGTCGTACAGGTCATTTTAAGTGACTCCGGCTAGATGGATAGATGAGTTATAAATTTAACCATACAGGCCGCTGCAGGGGCTCCGGTTAATATGTTATTTTATGAGATTACTTTACCTAGCTTACATTTGTTATATTGTGATAATGGACATGACATATGCATGGCATACACGTATGTGGTTTTGGAGATACTGAGCTTGGTTTTGAGATATATACGTATGTATTCTATTTTCTGGGAAATTGTACAGGTTTTCCAGCGAGGGGTTAAAGCTTTTGATATCGAAATGATTTTGTAAAACTTTGTTTTTGCCCACTCACGCTTTTTGTTTTGCGCCCTTCCAGGTTCTTGTAACATAGTTTCTTTATCGACGAGGACTCGTGGCATATCTCAGTTTAGGTGACTACTTCTGAGGGTATGATCTTTACCCACACTATTGTACTTTACTTATACTCTGACAACGCGTGTGAAATGGATCCATACCCACTGACAGCGCACTCTGATATTTAGGCACCTTTAGGTTTAAATTTATTCGCATTTTTTTATATCATCACTTTTTGGCTTCGTCACCTTCCAGGTGTTAGTCAGCACAGCTCGATTCGGAGTCCTAGTGGACATTCCGGGTCGGGGTGTGTCATAGCTACTTGCTAGAGCCAAATATGACAACTATTTAGATATGATTTTTTTTTTTTATTTGGAAAACTAACAAAAAGTCTTCAAAAATTTTAGTTTTTAATGAAAATGACAAAATAAAGGTGTGAATAGTACCATGAGTGATTTTTCTAGGTAAAAATGTCATTAACGTTAAAAGTGAACAGTACCAGATAAGATTCCTTTTTTTTTTTTTTATATACATGTACAGAAGATAACCAATTTCTTTTTTTTGGTTTTTTCCTCTTATTTATATCCCCTCTTGATTGTCATAGATTATTAGTATGAATATCATGTTCATTACACAATTTACAGAGAGCAAGTGTTTTATACAAATAAAAAACTAAAGTGGTTTTTATAATGGGGTATAAAGCATGAGAAATGCTAAAAGGGACTCCTCAAAAGTTAGATTCTTCACGAATTCTCTGTTACCTTATAGTTTAACGTCAATTTTTGTACCAAATTATAAACATTATGCAAAAAACATGAGATGATAGAAAATTTATGAAAACTTCCAGTTTTGAGAGTGTCATTAACATTTTGTCCTAAAGCATTAGGATGGGGGGATGAAGTGCTTTTGTTTTTGCTTACGAAGAAGGCATGAAATTAAGTGAAGCCAATAGAAATAGAATGGAGGCCGAGGGTCAAAAGGTTGGAATCCACTACGTAATACACCAAACTCTTACATCCCTTGTTGCCAACAAATTAAAGCGATAAAGAGATAAAAACAAGACATAAAAGAAGCATTCCCACTAAGCCGTATGAACCCTACCTAGCTATCTCAAAGAAGCTTGCTGCTTAAGTTAATTGATCAGTCTAGTGGTGCCTGTGCATTGATTCCTTCTTATAAAATTGTAGGGAAGGGGAACTCGCTCCTATAATTTCTTTTTCTTGGTTAAACTTCAAAAATATTATTAAATAACAAGATAAAAACAAATATATATATATATATATGTGCGCGCGTGCGCGCAATGTGAAAAGCAAAAAATATATATAGCCAAAGCAAATAGAGATTGATTCGGTGTTTAGTTCCCATTAGGCCTGGCAATTCCTGACACGATCCGATAATCCGACATGACACGACACGACACGACATGAAATTAACGGGTGTGCGGGTCGACACGATAACGAATCGGGTCGTTATCAGGTAACCCGATAAACACCTGTTAAGATAATAGGTTGGTTCAGGTATACACGTGGGTAACACGATACACGATAAGCAAAATATTAATTTTATAATTTTATAACCCTAAAAAAAACTATAATAATTATATATATTAATTTAACAATTTTATACCCCTAAAAACTATAATAATTATATATATATATATATATTAAGTTAAATATTAAAAATTGGTGATCATTGGATGAGCTTAAATATACATACCATTCAATTTCTTAAGTGTTATACGTACAAAATAAATAAATTTAAATCTATTTAATAACTATATATATACCATTGAACTTGATGGGATACGAATTCTACGAAACTAATTTCAACGATCCAACCGCCAAACTTGTGTGTATATGCTTCGAGATTGCATCAGCAAAATATCGCAAAAAACAAACATTCAAAGATCAAGTAAAGGGACAAAACGTTTCGACGGTTATCAACGAAAAATCACGATTTAACGGTTATTTTAACTCTGATTTTGATGATTTTTTACAGCTACACTCCTTGACCCTATATGAATACAATGAATGAACTCGATCTTCAATTTAAAATATTTACTCTAGTGGATACCACAAAATCTTATGTTACACTTAATGAAAGTATGAATAAACTCTTAAGTGTTAGTGAATCTATTGTTTTGATAGGATACGCATTCTAAGAAACTAGTTTCAACGATCCAACCGTCAAACATGTTTGTATATACTTCGAGATTGCATATGCTAAAAATTGCAAAAAAAAAAACATTTAGAGATCAAGTAATGGGACAAAACTTTTCGACGGTTATAAAAGAAAAATCACGATTTAACGGTTATTTTAACTCTGATTTTGATGATTTTTTACAGCTACACTCCTTGACCCTATATGAATACAATGAATGAATTCGATCTTCAATTTAAAATATTTACACGAGTGGATACCACAAAATCTTATGTTATACTTAATGAAAGTATGAATACTCTGAAGTGTTAGTGAATTTATTGTTTTGATGGGATACGCATTCTACAAAACTAGTTTCAACGATCCAACCGTCAAACATGTTTGTATATACTTCAAGATAGCATACACCAAAAATTGCAAAAAACAAACATTCAGAGATCAAGTAATGGGACAACTTTTCGACGGTTATCAACGAAAAATCACGATTTAACGGTTATTTTAACTCCGATTTTGATGATTTTTTACAGCTACACTCCTTGACCCTATATGAATACAAGAATGAACTCGATCTTCAATTTCAAATATTTACACCAGTGGATACCACAAAATCTTATGTTATACTTAATTTCGTATGAATAAACTCTTAAGTGTTAGTGAATCTATCGTTTTGATGGGATACGCATTCTACGAAACTAATTGCAACGGTCTAACCGTCAAACTTGTTTTTATATGCTTCGAGATCACATACGCTAAAAATCACAAAAAACAAACATTCAGAGATCAAGTAACAAGACAAAACTTTTCGACGGTTATCAATAAAAAATCACGATTTAACAGTTATTTTAACTCCGATTTTGATGATTTTTTACAGCTACACTCCTTGACCCTATATGAATACAATGAATGAATTCAATCTTCAATTTAAAATATTTACACTAGTGGATACCACAAAATCTTATGTTATACTTAATGAAAGTACAAATAAACTCTAAGTGTTAGTGAATCTATCATTTTGATGGGATACACAATCTACGAAACTAATTTCAACGATCCAACCGTCAAACTTGTTTGTATATGCTTCAAGATCGCATACGCCAAAAATCGCAAAAAACAAACATTCAGAGATTAAGTAATCGGACAAAAAAATTCGACGGTTATAAACTAAAAATCACAATTTAACGGTTATTTTAACTCTGATTTTGATGATTTTTTACAACTACACTCCTTGACCCTATATGGATACAATGAATGAATTCGATCTTCACTTTAAAATATTTACACTAGTGGATACCACAAAATCTTATGTCATGATGATCGATGAAAATTGAGGATTTTGTAAAAGGAATAATATGCAAGCTTTGAGTTTCATCAGCAAGGTTTAAACTTTTGAGAAAGACTTCACAACCTTGAAAACAAAAACTCTTTCATTTTGCATATCCTTGCACATTTAATATTTTGTAATAGACTAGTAGTGTATGAATGTTTGTTTATTAGGCTCTTATTTTCGAGTGTAGATGTAGTACTTAAATGACAAATGTGTTTTAATGTTTTGAAGTAATACTTATGTGGCAATGTGTGGTATGTGCAAATTTATGAAAAAATATATATTTTTCTTAACGGGTCGGGTCACTTTACCTGTTGGGTAAAGTGACCCGACCTGTTAAGGACTCGTTAAGATAATGGGTGTGACATGACACGACCTGTTAAGTTAACATGTGTTACATGAAAATGACACGAACACGACAGACACGACTCGTTTGCCAGGCCTAGTTCCCATGAGTCGGGGTCAAAATTTGGGAATTTGTTCTCCGTTTTATTTTTCATTTACTAAGTCAGAACCTATTTATATGAGAGATTTTTTAGTTTGACCGGTACACGGGATGATACATCATGTGTCACTATATAAATGGTGGGATATGTGTGTTAAAAAGTTAATAACTTAAAAAATAAAATTTCACACCACTTATATAAAAACACTTGTACCACTCATATTCTCATCACAATAAAAAATTTCTCTTATTTATATATAACCAAGTTGATCGAATAAAACCAAAAAGTTTCTTTTTTTTATCTTTTACTTTTTGGATTTGTGAATGAAACCAAAAAAGTTAACAAGAAAATTAAAAAATAACCTTAAAAGAATAATTGATGAGCTAGCCAGCAATAACAGCTAGAAATAGGTAAAGTTTAGAGAGGAGGGAAAAGGGAGAGAGTTGGAATAAACGATAACAATAATTTAGAAAATGATGCAGATGATTTCTTAGATGGCTTCTAGCTTTAGGCTTTTTACCTGAAATGTATAAGTAGAAACTCAACACTCTATTCACTAATAAATCGACGGTAAACATAAAATGGGCCCAAAATATTGGTGAGATAATGGAATCACTAGTAAGAAAGAATCTTTGATGGAAATCCAAATCAGAGTCTACCAAAAACTAGCACCTCCCCACTAAGGAGGCACAAGATATAGATTCCATCCATTTGGAGTAGCACTTAAGATTCTTTATATGCTCACGAAGTCCTGCTTTAATCATTCAAAAATTAAAGAACAAATGAGATTAATCATCTTTTTAACGTTTTATTGATCGTTAATTTATCCCATGAATCAAATAAGAATAATGCTAGGTATATTAATATTTTAGATTTAATTTACAAAGTATGTGATGTGTCACCAATTGGAAATAAACAAGTTAATCGACATTTAAGTAATAATCCAATCATCACTAATCAAGTCATATAATTTACAAAATATAATTTAAATAAATAATCTCCTAGCATTACCGACCAAATCAATATTCGGATTCCTAGGTAGCTGCATGTAATTGTAGAGGGTTTCGTGTTGAGAATGAGTCACACATTTATGGGATGAGGGACCTTGCATGGGTTTATAAGAGGTTGAATTACTCTCTATATTGCTAAACTCAATGTGAATTTGGTACTTCTCTGGGTCTTAGCTCGGTCATTTTTGAATCGGATTCTCTCGAATCTATATCTTGCCTTTTGGGGTCTCTTGATAATGGCAGTTGGGAGGCTTTCCCTACCTTGGCACGGGTCAAGCGGATGAGTGGGGCTTTCTAGAACTGTCGTTGGTCTTGGGTGCCAAGATTAGCCAATATGGCGGCGCATTTTCTTGCGTCGGTTGTTTTTTCTGAGATGTGTGGTGTTTGGGTCGACAGGCCCCCATCTTCGATGGTTCATGTTTTGAACAAGGATGGCTTGCCATGTCCACATTGAGTTGTTGGGCCGATGTGAGGGGTGACGCTAAACGTGGTTGATGCGTCTTTCGGTTTGTATCCTCTTTCATTGTTGTTGTTTATTGTGCCTTTCTTGGTGTTAGTCCTCCTTGTAGGCTTACTTGTATCAATTTTTTTCACTTCGTACGTAAGTACTACTAACCCCTCAACCGTATGGATGACGTGGTACGCCTCATATTTGTGTAGTACTTTTAACATGCTCTCCACTCAAACAAAACGATTTCTTGAATGCAATAAAAGTTGTTGAAACCCACTTAGTTTGGGTTGGTTCTCAAGATTTAGACGGATGGTTGAGTTTGCGAGTCACATGCATGCAAGCCCAACTCCTATAATTTTTCGACCATTTTCTTCATTTCTCAATCGAACTGCTACATATTTTTGGTTGATTGAATTAAATAGTACTTGATGGCATCGTTTTATCCGCACGATTGGAATTGATTATAAAAGAGGGTTGGAAAGGGATTGGAGAGGATTGGATAAGTCTAAACCTCTCATGTTACTATTCTGCTTACCGAACGAGCCTAAGAGCAACACATGTACAGGTAAGAGCTCTCGTTCTTTCAACTCGCGCATGCTTTGGTGTCAAGAATGGATTGCAATAGGTTAGAGAATTCATTAGAATCATTGTATGTGGCATGATACAATGATTCAAATGAATATCATTGGCCAAAAAATGAAATGTATGACGTCACCTTTTTAATTTTATTGGCCCAACTTGAAAGTTACACCCATTTTTTCCTTCAACGTATATTGAATCTAGTAAATTATTTCCAACCAAATTCAATCTTAGACACTTAATGAGATTTGAATGAGGATTAAGTACTCGTACTACATTTTGCATCCTTTGTGGTTAAAAGGTATGTAAAAGCATTTTTAGTTTTTTAATTTTTTTAATTTTATGTATGATTTGAAAGTTGGCGAAAACAAGCTACAAATTGTTATTCAGTTAACCATATCTCCTGAACGAAATCAATTTAACTGTTATTATTTATGGGAAATTTATCATGCTATTATTGCGTATATGGACCTCATTTAGTGAGCCATTTTTCATCTATCTCTATGTCTACAACATTATCTTATTTCGTCTACATCCATGTACGTATGATCGAAGTTGCACTTGAATAAGTAAAAAATGGACGAATTGAGTTACTAAGTAAAAAACTTGGAGGCAAACTTGGCCGTGAGATCGACTAAAATGCGTTAAAATGTGTAAAAAAGATTGCACAGTAAAATAAACCAGGTCAAATCCAGATGAAGTTTAGACGGCTGGCTGGACGGAGCTCACCTGAGGGAGATAGTGGACCGCACACCTCTCATCTCTATGTCCAGGATGGCGTGGATACATACAACCGTTGACCGTTGACAATTCGAGGAATAAGAGGAGCGGAGCGGCAGGTGGCCAGCTAGCCTACCCACCACCATTGACAATTCGATATCTTTTGAAATACACAACGTCGTCCCACGTCAGATATTACGCAACCTAACATATACACAAGAAAAAGGAAAACGAAGAAGAAGAAACTTCTCCTCTTACGTACCAACAACGCGGTTTCACTTTCTCCCTCCCTCAGGTCAATGTCATCACAAATTTATCAACCTTCAAAAAGCAAAGGCTTTCCTTCTTTTGCTTCTCTAATATTCCATCTTCCTTACAAACACAACTAGCAGCTTAGTTAGGGTTTCTGTTTTTCGTCTCCAAGTGCTTCATCCAAATCCAACCCCTCTCTCTTCTCTCCTTCTATCTTTCTTACAAATTAAATCAAATGTGTCCTCTAAGGTTCATCTTGGTCTTCTTCTCAGCAATCCTTGCAGGATACTTCGCGTGGAGGACGGTTTGTTCTTCTCCCGGCGGAACCGACATGATGGTCTCACAGCTGGATTCTACCAACAATGAAAATGCTATAGGAACACCCAAACAAGAAGAAGATGCATTCAATTTTAAAACTGTATGTTTCTTTCCAAGTTCCACTTTGGTGCTACGCAGCCATTGGATGGTCTGGATTCACGGGACCAAATAATCCAAACCAATCAACGCCAACCAATGCTCATAGCATTGAAGAATTTTCTGTTTATTTCCTCCTTCATTTTGTTCTTTATTATTCCATTCAAGTATTATTTCTCTCTCTCTCTCTCTCTCTCTCTCTCTCTCATTCATTTTATTAATGTTGGGTTTTGAATTTGCAGACGATTCAGATTGGCTTCTGGGTGTTTGTGGACATGGCCAGCGGGAAATACTTGTGGAGGAATTTTAAGGAGATGAACCAAGTCAAAGTAAAATGTTAGTTGTTGATTACCAAATTGTACAAGCATGCTTGTCTACTTTTTCCAATCGAGGGTATATGATTGCAAAACCGTGCAAATTAATCTTATTGATTTTATTTTAAATTTTCCAAATTTTTATCGTTTCACGGGCGAGGAGATTGATGACATGTTCTGGTTAGAGGTTGATGATAAAAGCACGCGTATGGTGTTAGGAAAATGCGTCCTCTTTAGTCTTCCTAGCATTACCCTTAGTCTTTTACCAAAACAAAATACAGCATTGCTAGATAATGAAGATTTAGTCCACAAAGATCGGTCCATACTCCGTCGTCTAAATGATCCAACTGTTCATCTAAATCCGTTGCCAAATAACCAGTTTACACCACTGCCATGTATAACATATGTACAACATCATTCTTTAAATTAAACCAATCAAAGAAAAAAGGGAGAGAACGACATTTAAGCGTCACATTGGAGACGAAGCAGCAGCCTTTCTTTTAGTTCAAATCAACTTGTAGCTTAATAGACATGTACAGAAGCGTGAGCAGAGCACCTTGCGGGAGCGGTGCAAATTTTGCAAGATTGGAGCCGACCCACATGGCTACCACCACCAGAGCAACCATATTGCTGCTGGTTTTCCCACAAACCCAACTTGCAAACGACAGACACAAAGTGAGCAAAATCCCGCCTCTCCCACCCAAAACCCAAGCAATTACATAACCAATCTTGTATCCGGCATCCAATTTCCTGTCAAACAAGGCCATCAGGCTGCTAAATGTGAGAGATAACCGAGATCCAAATGTCTGCAATAGAAATAGAGACACGAAGGCTGATCTAAGCACTTCACTGAAGGAACCTCTCTCTTGCTCTGGCTCTCCTTCTTCAGTTGCTCCACCAGTTTTACCATATGACGAACTCTCTTCATTAAAATTATAACGTTCCCAGTATCTCTCCCGTTGCATTTTCTGCCGCACTTCAGCCCACTTATAGATCCTTACCCCATCTTCAAATTCAGTGCTGTAGTTCCATTTTCCACTATGTTGCCTACCAGTATCTTTTTGTAATCTAAGTTCCCGGTCATATTGAGCCCGCGTTGCTTCATTGGATAGAATCTGTTTATAGGTTGTCATTGCGTTACTACACATGAATGAAAAAGAAAATGCAAAAATAAAAAGAAACAAAAGGTTAATGGGAAACCAATGTTATTAAGTTTGGTTTTATGTATATACCATCCATTAAAATATAGAAAGGTCTTCTCAAAAGAACAAAAAGAGACTTCCAGTTTTACATTCATACGAAAGCATTAGTTGGTAAAAGGGAAACAAAAGCATTTACAACATGGTAGAAGCTGGGGGTGGCAAGAGAGAGGATTCAGTGTAGAGGAGGAAATGGATTGCCTGAGAGGGAATATGAAGAGTAAAAGAAAAAAAAGTTCATTGAAGTTGAAATAAAATAATTTCATCCTTGGTTCTTTAACTTATTATTAACCTAGGTCCAACAACAAAGAGGCTTAGTTTATGATATTACATTACATAGAAACAAGGTCACCTATTATGTATCAGTAATACTCACCTCATATGCCTGACGGATGTTCTTGAACACCTCTCCAGCTTGAGAATCTTTGCTAACATCAGGATGATACTGCAAAACATACGCAAGAATACATATGTTCTTAATTGTGAGCCTCTCTGAAAACCAATTCCAGTGGGACCTCCTAACCACACAAATGCAGTAGGGGAGAAAAAAATTATGGGTATATGCATGAATCAAAGTGTGATAGCATCATGCCAAATTAAGGATGTCCAGGGGTTCCTCTGGAGGTACCTCTCACCATTTGGGCCACATAAAAGCATGCCGCTAAGAAAATTATATACCTACACACTCAGTCCATTATAGCATGTGCTTCAATAGCCATAAGCAATAAAGCATAAAATAATGAACAAAGAATACATGAACCCAAGAAAAATTGGTGAACTGTTTGACAAGATCCATGGTTCAACAATATAAGTTGAAGCAAACAATGGATACCTTCCAAAGGGTGTGGGTGTGTATGTGAGTGATTGATTGTATCTGCATATGCATGTGTTCATACAGTTTCCCTCAATGAAGAATGATTTATGAAAAGAATTGAAAAGCAAAACCATGACATTAAAGATATACTATATTTCTCCCAAAAAAATTTCAAGTAATGAAGTTAGTAGTCTCCCAAAAAAGTTTGGCGTTAGAGCACAGGTTAACGCAGTCCTGCATTCATCACACACGTGATGTTATGCACTGGTATCAGAAGACAGGTTTAGGCAGCCCTCCATTCATCCCACACGTAATGTTAAGCGCTAATCTTTCTTGATCTCTAATGTCTGAACTATGCCACCTCGTCGAGCGCGAGCTAAGCCAGGTTTTCCCGACTCTGGTCATTTCAGAGCAGGTATCGCTAACGCCAGAATGTACACTTCATCTCTAATCTCCGCCAATAGTAAAGTTAATTTGAACTATTATCACTAACATATCCAAAGATGAATTAGTTTAGCATTGAAACATGCTCATATGAATTAATTTACCACCAGAACGTACACTTCTCCACTACAGATTCTCTGGAAATCGATAACAGTACGCCCACACGAACTCGATAAAACTATCAATCACCACTAACAAAGTAATGAATTATAATTTTCCCAGCTACGATGAACTTCAAAGGTACAGAATTTCAAAATTTTACACGGTCATTTCTAGGGTTTCTGAGGAACAAACCCAAAAATGTAATTAAAGAGAAAACAGAAGCAAAGGGACAAGTGAGTGAGTACCTTACGAGCGAGAAGGCGATAAGCCCTCTTGATATCGGCGGCGGCGGCATGGCGTGGGAGGCACAGCACCGCGTAGTGGGTCTGCTGGGCGTTGACCATGGCTCTTGGCGATGCTGATTGTGGGGTCCACCGGCGAGTGCGGGTTCTAGCTCTTCTTCTGCGTTGCAAATGACACGGTGGTAGGGAAAACAATTGACTGAAATTACCATAGAAGCCGCCGGCGCCGGGGCCACCACTGCCGCCGCTGATGGGGATGGATCCCACCAGGAGCTGCTGCGCCACCATATTATCTTTCGTTCATGTATGTAATGTTCGCAAGGCTACCACCTACTGTCAGTCTTCGCTTTCGGGTTCATCATTCGTAAAATGACTATTGTACCCACCAGTTAGTGGAGGAAAGAATTAACAGATGGAACCGGCTACAACATTTCGAGCCACCCACGGGGGTGCCGTTAACTTCACCCATATTAATATCTTTCCCTTAATCCATGTCAACTGGTAATAATATTCACTTCTCGTAAGTGGAAGATCTTAAATTACTAATTCATTAGATGACAAGTTTGATACTAATCATTTAGATGAAGAATTCGATACTAATTTTCTAAAAATTATATCTTCATCAAGAAGCAAATTTTCTTTTAAACAAATAACGAGTTTTATGAGCTAAACATATTAATGTTCAAGCTTTATAAACTCTTTTATAGTCCTATTTTTTATTTGAAAATAACAAAACATAGTAATTTTGAATGCTTTAAATAACATGTAAGTGACTTGTAATTCAAGTAATTAGAATATTTATATTTGTACCCATCTATGACATAGTTCAAGCCTTCTAGGAGGGCACTCACGTCACTGTTTATAGATGCCACGTCAGCAAAGGCAATTGTCGAAAGGGGACCCACTCCAACCGAGATATTGACTTAGGTGGGCAACACGTGTAAAAGTAAAATGCAACCAAGAGAGAGAGAGAGAGAGAGAGAGAGAGAGCTGGACGTCGTAGTTGGGGGAATGGAGGAGGATGCGTCCAGATTCATTCCGAACCCCCAGGATACCCAAAAAGGGCAAAGACCCAAAGGAGAAGCCTTGAAAACAGGGGCATGGTTGGCCATTGCGCTTTCATTTAACACCCATTCCCTCCCAAGCCTCCTCCATCTTATTCTTCTTTCAGGCAGGCAAATAATCAAAACTGTCAGGTATTCTTTTCTTTCTCTCTCCCTCTCTCTCTCTCTCTCTCTCTCTCTCTCTCTCTCTCTCTCTCTCTGTTTATCTGGGTTTTGGATTGCTATTTGTTGGATGGGGTCATGCTATATATATTGGTAGATTATTATGCTCGTAATGTAGGCTTTGACAATTGAGTTATTGGGATTGTGATCGTTTGTTGTTATTTTATATGGATTTTGAAATCATCATAGATGTTGATGGTTCATTGGGTTTGTTGTTCTTTGACAAATCAATTACTTCTGCAATTTTTTTATTGAATGGTAGTTTTCTTGTTCAATTGAAATTCTTGAAATTGCATATTGGAGGCAGGGGGCGGCTATGGATAGTGGAGTTTTTAGATTGCATTGTGATCACTTGCGCTGTTAACCGTTCCTCTGTGACTGTCTGTGAGGGTGTGAGCTATGGAGAAAAACCAAAATGGTAATAGGGCTTGGTTATCGATATGGAGAAAGCAAACGGATTTTATGAAATTTATAGAGAAGTGGGGGAGGAAATTTTTTTGGGATTAGAGTAATATTTGGGACTACATTTGCTGATATTCTTGCAGATTGGAGGGCTAGTCTTCATCATCGTTTTCTGTATTTGTATTATATGTAGAGAGGAACTTGTTCACAGCTTTGATTCTTAGAAGTTATTAATCACTTCTGTTTCTTACAAATAAAACGAAATAAAATTCATCATGGAGCAAACAACAACCCCACAATCAACTATGACACAACTCGTGTTTATTACATCAACTTTCTTTTGCAAATACCTAATCTTATCCCCATTGCAATTTAATTGTAGTTTAATAAGTGTTTGTAAGTTTTGGACTCGTTGTAAATAATGAATTTGAGTACGTTTTGTTTCCCTTCAATGATTTTAGTGCTCTCAGTAGGACGGAACAGAGAAATAGATGTCTACTTTGAACAATTCAACAAATATATTTTGGCAAGAATGTCAGGTTGGGAAGGTTGATAGACAGAAACTACTCAATCAAAAGGGATGTGTTGTATGGATTACTGGTCTCAGTGGATCAGGTTATTTTCTTAACTGACTTGCTTATCCCTTCTTTTATAGTTACATGAATCAATATTTTTGTCATTAGCTTACATTTCTTTCTATACCTTCTCCTGTTGTTCTTTTTGTCCGACGGAAACAAATTTTATCAGAGATAACTGCATTTTGTTTTTTCCTGGCATGGCAACTTGCTAATATAATATCAGGCCATTATTTGGCATGGAAAATTCTCAGTGTTTATAAAATGAAAGTTTATGGACTTAATATGTGTAAGCAGTTACTTTGGTCAATCCTAGTTGTGGCATTGTCCACACAATTGTATTTTATTGTTCCTTAAAAAAATCAGAAATATATGAGATCACACCAAAGGCTTGTTGGACTCACTCCAAGTCAACTAACACTTCACACACGAGGAAAGCTACAATAAATTTGATTTTTTTTCCTACTTCAATTCACTCCAGTCTATGTATTCACTAAATGGCTTCTTGAACTCTTTTCTGGAATCAGGGAAAAGTACACTGGCATGCTCATTAAGTAGAGAACTACACTCTAGGGGGAAGTTGTCATATGTCCTTGATGGAGATAACCTGCGGCATGGTCTGAACAAAGATCTTGGTTTCAAAGCCGAAGACCGAGCTGAAAATATACGCAGAGTTGGTACGTTATTCTTGGCAACAAACCATATTTTGGTAGAAAACGTAGATTATATTGATCTCCGATAACACATAAGACATGTGAACCAATATTGGATATAGCCGACACCGAGAATGTTTATTTGATTTCGTTTTTTCTTTGCGGGGCCAAACATACTCTGGCATCTTAATTCTTTCCCTTTGTGAACTTGACCATAGTGTGAGATGTCCATTACTTGGTAATATATAAGCTAATTAAATTTTTAATGTAGGGGAGGTAGCAAAACTTTTTGCAGATGCAGGATTGTTCAGTATTGCTAGCCTCATATCTCCTTATAAGAAAGATCGGGATGCTTGCCGTGCAATGTTACCTGATGCAAACTTTATTGAGGCAAGACTCCATATGGTTCTTGTTCTTATAATCTGGTAAATGTGGCCCACCTATTTTAAACTACGGATATTGATTTTTATTTTACATCCATGTTAACAGGTTTTCATGAACATGCCCCTAGAATTATGTGAGTCAAGAGATGCAAAAGGACTTTATAAGCTTGCACGTGCTGGAAAGATTAAAGGTGTGTTTATGAAACATATGTAACTCCTATAATTTGTCCATTGGCATGGACAAACTGTTGTTCTATGCCATACTTCGGAAGGAAAGAGATAAAATTAATAAAAGCAAATATAGAATCCCAATATATGATTTTGTATCATGAGATGACATTATAAGTTATTTCAGGGAAGTCTTCTAATTCAGATGGGAGAAAGTCCATCCTCTTGGGTTTCCTTACCAGGAGGGCAACCTTTGATCTCATTTATTCTGTTTCCCGTGTGCTATGTGTTATAAGTGCAAAGGGAACTTTATAATACTCAAATGGGTTATATAACTTGCACTTCAGGTTAGAGCGAGTTCCAAATTCTGATACTTATGGATTCCAAAGATAGCTTAGCTCGTTTGTCATGCTTTATATAACTTGCACTTCAGTTGAATTGAGATTCTGCTTACTTTTAGTGAAAAATTATGGCATTAAAAAAAAAAAAGAACAAAGAGATTGATTCAGAGTGTGATTCTAAGTGAAATCATAAATCTGTAATGCTAAACTCTTTTCTGAAGATGTTAAGTGGTATGACACAGAATTTGAAGATACCTTAGTCTCACTTTCTATTCAAATGAGTCTTTTCTTTTCCTTTTGGTCAACTTTCCAGTAATAGTTTCTAATTGCAGGTTTTACTGGAATAGATGACCCTTACGAGCGACCAGAGAACTGCGAGGTATGTATTTAGTGGAGTATAAAAACTAATGACCATGTCGGCATGTATCTTCTATTACACATTGTATAGTTTGGAGACATTATAAAATCACTAGTATTCTGGTGTTCCTTGTGTATGCAAATGAGACTGAAAAATTTACCCTTCTTTTGTCAGATAGAAATAGGACAAGAAAATGGAGTTTGTCCCATGCCTGCAGCCATGGCAGGCCGAGTAGTGTCCTACTTGGAGGAGAAAGGATTTCTTCAAGTTCAGTGACTTGCCTCTGTTCAACTTAGCCGTTGCATATCTGGCAATGCGTCACTTTGGAGTTAAGGATTTCATTCAAAACAAAACATGATTGGTTTGATCAACCCTGCCGGCACTAAGGCCACCTCGACAATCTTTTGGTACGTTATTGGGGTACTACTTGCTAGGAAGGAGTGCATACTTTTGGTTAATATATTTTGTTTACAAGATTAATAGGTAATAGAGTGGTAGTTCCACCGTTTTGAATTAGCAAAACATTTATGTGGCTAATTCTGATAATTGTAATGGTATCAAGTTCCATGTTGGAGATTTTCATATGGCCTGCATAGTCGATCATTGTATGAGTCTTTGACTCTTTGGTACGTATTATAAGCAAGGATCTTTGAATCAAATCCTTTGGTTAAGTTTTGTTGAAAAAGAGAGTTAATGCAAGTGTTTCTCGAATCTTTTGGAACAACACGTCAAGTGATGTGTATATGTCCCGTCACTAAATGAATATGTTTGATTGGATATTGGTTGTACGAATCACTGTTATATGAGATGGTATGTCAATGTAATTTGATTGAAATCTAGCACATGGACTTTAAACTACATGCTCTCAACAAAACTCCTTTGAGCTTTACTTGATGCAATTTGATTGAGGATTGGTGGACTAATTTGGTGTGTGAAGTTAACTTATTAGATTTTGAAATATGCAATAGTAAGTTAGCTTATTGATAATCTCTACCCATATTTAAGGCAGAAAAAACGATACTAGAGTAATTAGGCTTCTCATTCTGAAACACAAGAAGATTTCTTTCTTTCCAAATTTGCCAACAAATAAGGAAAGCCATATGCAACTCACTTAGACCATCACAAGTATTGATATCTAGGGAGTCTAACCAATCATTTAAACTCTGGGTTTGATTCATCTTTAAAGAGTTAGGAAGCATGGGATTGTTCCAAATCAGTCTAGCAAAAGCACAATTGACAAACAGGTGGCTTCTACATTCATTTTCCAAACTACAAAGCGGGCAAATAACTAGAATATTGTTAATGAAACGAGCCAGTCGGTCTCTAGTTTCAAGTTTCCCCAAAACGAGCAGCCAACCAAAAATTTTAACTTTGTGAGGCAAATCAAGTTTCCACATTTTAATCAGGAGCTTGCTAGAATTATCATTATTAATGACCGAATTCTGTAACCAGGTAGCAGACTTGACAGAAAACTTACCATTAACATTCGGACCCCAATAGCAAGAATCACGCTGAGGAGTGAGAGGTAGAGGAACACCACAAATTTTGTTCACAACATCCACATCAACTACAGACATTAGCAAATGGCCATTTCCTTTTGGTTGTGAAGTCAAGACATGATTTCGCAAACAGAAGAAACACGTATTATTTACAGAAAACTCCACACGGATAATGCTAAAGAAATCAATTTTTTTTTTAAAAACATGTTTGTTGATGATTGAATTATTAATTAAGTATTAATTATCTTGTTTATTTTCTATTAGTAGCACATCATTTAATTTACAAATTTGATATGGCTAGCATTATCTATTCCAGGGTATGTTTATTTATTTTTGATGAAAATAAACATGTATTGACCAAAAAATTGAAAATAAACATGTATTAATTGATTTCTTTTTCTTTCCAGATCTAAATCCAAAAGCAAATAGCAAAAGAAAAGAAGGAGAGAGAGAGAGAGAGAGAGAGAGGGAGAGATGGTGTTGAACAGCCATATGGTGGTTCGGGTAGCAAATATATCAGCAAATCTATGTCAATACATCGCCTGCAATCCTGAGCGATTGAGTAGCCACCAAGTGCTCCACCTCCTCTTCTGCTTCCCTCTACACCACCTACGACGTCGTCGTGTCGCCTTTCTCTGCCTCCCTTTTCTCTCCGATGACGATGACGATGACGACGACGATTCTGATCTCTCGGCCTACAGCACCAATTCGCACTCCGATTAATCAAATTGAATTTGGGATTTGTATCGTAATTCTTTTTAGTTTATGAATTTAGGAAGATGGAAACGAGGATTATAAATTTATTAGAGTAAAAATATCCCTTGTGTATTGTATATTGATGAAATTCAATCAATGTTTATCTTATTATTATTGGTTAATTCATCGACAACTACATTTTTGTTTAGAATTTGGAATCTCAGATCTATATCTTTTTCCAAATTCTATTATATGAGAATTTACTTTAATTTATTATGGCTGTGTTTGATGAGAGATTTTTCAGCATAATTGTTATGGTAAGGATCCTCTCCGGATCTCTTCTTCCTCATTCATCAAGTTCTTTGACAAAAAAAAAAGAAAAAAAAAATCTATCAAGTCCATGTTGAAATTTGATAGGAAGAGATCCAGAGAGGGGTCAATTGTTATATGATTTTTATTAATATATTATTTTAAAAGTAGAACATGTTGTCACTTAGTATTATGGTCTAGTGATATTCTTCTTCGTTTGTGAGTGAGAGATTTTAGGTTCGACTATCACCAACAAGAATTTGAATCATATTATTACTAGCGCATTGTGAGGTTAAGCCCACTTTCTTCCCTCGTATTATCGATTGTTAAAAAAAATAAAAAAAGTAAAACATGTTGATTATGTCAGCTATTTAAATTATAACACGTTTAAATACATAGCAAGTGATTAGATGCATATAAAATTTCTCATGTTTAATAGATTATTTATTTTTTCAAAAGTCCAGACCATCGATGACTTACCCCAAATATTTGACAAAAAGGATTTAGCTAATTTCACATGAACTTTTGCCTCATTTAATTTTTATACTAATTAATTCGTAGTTTAATACGGTGCTGAATACTTTTTAGGCTTGCTCTACAAAACTAATTTTATGATCCAAGATGTTTTTTGTCAAATTTATTGAAAAAGCCGTTTATTTAAAAATTATTTTCAATTGACATATTCGTAATTGTCTTAGAAATTTTTGGGTTTTTTTTTTAGCATAGAATATCGATTATATCATTGCACTAGTTTTAATTGTATTGACATCCTTATTTAAAGTTAGACCCAAAAATAAATCACAGATTTATTATTGAAAACAAATAAATTAAGAAAATGAAAAAAAAGAAAAGAACAGAAATAAAACGTGAGATAACCAAATTCCAAGTTCCAACCATTAACGAATAAGGAAAAGAGAGTTAAAAGAGTTAAAGCAGTTCCACCGTGGGTTATTGCCTGATGGACTGGCTCTCAAACAGGGCCAGAGAGCCCGAGTGGGGAGGTCCAGTGTGTGCTGGCGATGGAGCCCGAGCGAGCCTGAGGGAGAGGCTCGGCAGGAGTTGCTAGCCCGAGAGCCTGAGGGCTATGTGATGTGTGGCTGATGTGCGGCATCGGTGCATGCGCCGACCTTGACATCTCCCCATCCTCCTTCAACATGTTGCTTCCAACTCATCCCCTTTCATCTGAACACCAATTTGCTTATCCCTCGCACCCCTTACCTTCCCAGATCTCAACATCTCTCACAGTCAATGTATTAAAAGCGTGAGGCGTGGGCGAGGCGTGAGGCGCGAGGCATGAGGCGAAGCCTTACGGGATTAAATTTTTTTTTTATATATATGTTTTATATATTATACATATAATTGTATAAAAAATAATACTATGTAAAATAAATATCCGTTCTCAATTTTTCATTCAAATACATAGCCATTCAAAATATAATATAATCTAAATTCATTATTCAAAGGTAATATCATCCAAATTCATCATTCAAAAAATAATACAAACAAAGAAAACAATCATTCATCTAGCATTCAATAGGACCCTTTTTCTTCTTAATCCTTGTGTTGTTCTGTGTGCTTAATTTCAAGTTCCAAAGCAAATGGTTGGTTGGCCATTCCCTCCCTCTAACTCTCTGTGTTTAATGTTGCATGATAAAATAAGAAGAAATTAGGAGTAAATTAAAGAGACTTCAGCACTTGTACCTAAAATACTTTCAATATATAGTCCTGCTCCAAAAAAGCTTTATTGCACGCATAGCTCACCTTCCCAAACCAGTAAATCCTAATTATTTTCTTTTAGCCTTTTATTTCCTACCCCAGAAAAACTTCCCTAGTCCACTGCTCCAGAATGCTCCATAGTTCACACCAGTTTAAAAAAAAATGAAAAAATGAAATCCCAAACTTTTTCAGAATTTCAGAAACCCTAACATTTGGGATTTCTGGGCTTGCTGACGGCGCTGGGGTGACGGTGCTGGGGTGACGGTGCTGGGATGATGGCGGCGTGGTGACCGGTGCTGCTCCAAGCGGCGGCTGTGTTCTCTGTTCCGGGTTTCTGGCGCGCGGGAGAAGAAACAAGAAGGCGAAGAAGGAAGAGGCAGACAAAGGCGATCGAAGGTATGGTATGAAGATAATGTTTAAAACTGAAAATCCTTACCCAAACGGCGTCGTCTTGGGTTTGGATGGTTTTTTCAAAATAAAAAAAAAGAAAAAAACAGGGGCAGACAAGGCGTTTGGACGCCTTGAGGCGCGCCTCCGCCGCCTCGGCTTCTCCGGCGAAGCATTTCGCCTACTCCAGCAAAACAAAGACGTTTGCCTCATCGCCCAGCTTCAAGGGTGCCCTAGGCGCGCCCCGAGGCGAGTTCTTTAAAACATTGCTCATAGTACACCCTAATCCCAGAAACCCCACTTCAACCTTGAACTTAATTACACAACCCAACAGCTAGAAAGCTTTTCTCTCAAGAACTAACCCTACCCTGTAACCAAAAATTAAAGAAAATATTTATTTAAAAATATATACATACACAGATATATGAAATAAGTGATTCAGCCATGTGGCTATCCAGCATATATTCTGATACCTCATTCATGAGCACGTGCGCGGCACGTGATCCAGTAGCTTCAATGATTCAGCCATGGCGCTTTGTGAAATTGGGGAAAGAATTGAAGGGGTTTAACGGGATGAAGAAGAATAGAGACGAACAGAGAGGAGAGAGAAAAAGAGTTGTTGATAGAGACTGGAATAGGAGGCCTTGGGGCTTGCAAGGTTTAATGGATTAGGTGAGAAAAAAATATTAATATTTTATTACCTATTGTCAGGGCTATTCAATTTTAGGGGTGGAGATGCAAAAAGCAGTTACTGTTCATTAAAGACAATTATTGTTCACTGGGTGAATTCAATAGTGCGTTGCCCTAGGGGGCCTTTGCAACGCTGAAGTTGTTCTTAGATGGTGAGGGAGAGGCCCGACAGGAGTTGCCAACCTGAGGGCTGTGTGACGTATGGCTAATGTGCGGCATCGGTGCATGCGCCAACCTTGACATCTCCATGTCCTCATTTGACGTGTTGTTTCAACTTATCCCTTTCATCTGAACACCAATTTGCTTATCCCTCTCACCCTTTACCTTCCCAGATCTCAACATCTCTCACAGTACACCCTAATCCCAGAAAACCCACTTCAGCTTTAAACTTAATTACACAAACCCAACAGTTAGAAAGCTTCTATCTCAAGAAAGAACCCTACCCTGTAACCAAAAATTAAAGAAAATATTTATTTATAAATATATACATACACAGATATATGAAATCAGTGATTCAGCCATGTGGCTATCCAACAAATTTTCTGATACCTCTCTCACTAGCATGTGCACGGCACGTGATTCAGCAGCTTCAGTGATTCAGCCATGGCGCTTTGTGAAATTGGGGAAGGAATTGAAAGGGTTTAACAGGAGGAAGAAGAATAGGGTCGAACAGAGAGGAGAGAGATAGAGAGTTGTTGATAGAGACATGAACATGAGGCCTTGGGGCTTGCAAGGTTTAATGGATTGGGTGAGAAAAAAATATTAATATTTTATTACCTATTACCATGGCTATTCAATTTTAGGGGTGGAGATGCAAAAGACAGTTACTGTTCATTAAAGGCACTTACTATTCACTGGGTGGATTCAATAATGAGTTGCCCCACGAGGCATTTGCAACGCTGAAGTTGCTCTTAGGTGGTGAGGGGGAGGCCCGGCAGGAGTTGCTAGCCTGAGGGCTGTGTGACGTGTGGCTGATGTGTGGCATCGGTGCATGATCCGACCTTGACATCTCCCCGCCCTCCTTCGACATGTTGCTTCAACTCATCCCCTTTCATCTGAACACCAATTTGCTTATCCCTCTCACCCCTTACCTTCCCAGATCTTAACATCTCTCACAGTACACCCTAATCCCAGAAAACCCACTTCAGCTTTGAACTTAATTACACAAATCCAACAACTAGGAAGCTTCTATCTCAAGAACTAACCCTACCCTCTGTAACAAAAAAAATTAAAGAAAATATTTATTTAAAAATATATACATACACAGATATATGAAATCAATGATTCAGCCATGTGGCTATCCAGCAGATATTCTAATACCTCTCTCACGAGCACGTGCGTGGCACGTGATCCAGCAGCTTCGGTGATTCAGCCATGGCGCTTTGTGAAATTGGGGAATGAATTGAAGGAGTTTAACGGGAGGAAGAAGAATAGAGACGAACATAGAGAGGAGAGAGAGAGAGAGAAAGAAAGTTGTTGATAGAGACAGGAACATGAGGCCTTGGGGCTTGCAAGGTTTAATGGATTGGGTGAGAAAAAAATATTAATATTTTATTACTTTTATTACCTATTGCCATGGCTATTCAGTTTTAGGAGTGGAGATGCAAAAGGCAGTTACTGTTCATTAAAGACAATTACTGTTCACTGAGTGGATTCAATAGTGAGTTGCCCTAGGGGGCCTTTGCAACGCTGAAGTTGCTCTTAGGTGGCGAGGGAGAGGCCCGGCAGGAGTTGCTAGCCTGAGGGCTGTGTGACGTGTGGCTGATGTGCGGCATCGGTGCATGCGCCGACCTTGACATCTCCCCGTCCTCCTTCGACATGTTGCTTTAACTCATCCCTTTTCATCTGGACACCAATTTGCTTATCCCTCTCACCCCTTACCTTCCCAGATCTCAACATCTCTCACAGTACACCCTAATCCCAAAAAACCCACTTCAGCTTTGAACTTAATTACACAAACCCAACAGTTAGAAAGCTTCTCTCTCAAGAACTAACCCTACCTTGTAACCAACAATTAAAGAAAATATTTATTTAAAAATATATACATACACAGATATATGAAATAAGTGATTCAGCCATGTGGCTATCCAGCAGATATTCTAATACCTCCCTCACGAGCACGTGCGCGACACGTGATCCAGCAGCTTCAGTGATTCAGCCATGGCGCTTTGTGAAATTCGGGAAGAGATTGAAGGGGTTTAATGGGAGGAAGAAGAATAGGGACGAACATAGAGGAGAAAGATAGAGAGTTGTTGATAGAGACAATAACATGAGACCTTGGGGCTTGCAAGGTTTAATAGATTGGGTGAGAAAAAAATATTAATATTTTATTGTCTATTGCCATGGCTATTCAGTTTTAGGGGTGGAAATGCAAAAGGCAGTTACTGTTCATTAAAGGCAATTACTGTTCACTGGGTGGATTCAATAGTGAGTTACCCTAGGGGGCCTTTGCATCGCTGAAGTTGCTCTTAGGTGGCGCGGGGGGGGGGGGGGGGGGTTCACTGGGTGGATTCAATATTGAGTTGCCCTATGGTGCCTTTGCGCCTTTGCAATGCTGGAGTTACTCTTAGGTGCCGGGGGGGGGGGGGGGGGGGGTGTGGTGTGGAAGAAGAGAGAGATGTTGAAGACTGTTGTGAAGCCTTGGCAGACCAACCTATTCTCCCGCTTCATTTACAAAATAAATTAAGAAATTCAAGTTTTTTCTATTTATATATTTTTTATTAAAAAAAGTTTTGAAAAAAAATTAGAAGTTAAACATAAACCACTCACTAACGTAGGTTTTTGTTCTAAAGTTTAAAATTTTAAATTCATTTAAAACTAATATATATTTAAGGAGCACCCAAAATGGTGAAACATTCAAAATACCATAAATTACCCTTCAAGAATTTTAAAATTACAATTGAATTAAATTGAGTTAAAATAAATTGCCTTTCCCACAGTGGATTCTGGGTGAAAAATGTTGCTAAATTTATACTGTTCGTTATTTCATATATGATTACGGGTCGAACCAAAACAAAATACTTTTTCTTGATGGGTGTGATCATTTTTAACTCATTTTAATTTAATTGTAATTTTAAAATTTTGAAGAGTAATTTATGATATTTTGAATGTTTCACCATTTTGGAGTGCTCCCTCTACATAGATAATACCCTTCACTCCCCTCTCATCTTACAATTTCACCCCTCCTCCACCGTCTCCTCCTCCCCAACAACTCCTCCTCCTCGTTTATCCATGGCTACCGCCGCCGCTCAGTCATCTATTGGGGTAACCTTATGATTCCAGAAAAAAACAAATGAACCCCAAATTTATAGTTTTATTTTTTGATTGTTTGAGATATTTGTATCTGATTTTGCAAGGAATGAATGATTTAGAAATTTTGATGTAAAGTTGTAAACTTTTAAGCCTTAATTTCAATCGTTATTCTTTGATCAGAGTGTCTCAACTGGAGATGATGCCAGTGTTTCAACTGGAGATGATGCCAGTGTTTTTCAGTTGATCCAATCTCATCAGGTAAAGTTGAATACTTGGTAAAATTTGATGTAAAGTTGAACACTTCTACTGCATCACATGTCCATATTCAATGTTTCTACATAAATAATGTACTTTTGCTTTCAGTGTAGAAAATTGAATGCGGGAATGTAGGATTTAGCTCTGTTGAATCTTTATTTGGTTACAGGAAAAGGCTGCTCGTCTTCCCCTGGTTGAGGAAATCCGAACTCTACTTCATCTTAGTTTTCGCGGAATGCTCACCACTTTTTCTCAGGTTTTCATATCATTTCCTTGCTTTCTTCTTTCTCAAATGAATTTCTGTTTCTTAGTTATTTAATTTTGAGAGTAGTGCATCACCTTCTTGCACCTTGCTAGTAGTAGACTGGTCAATTAATATTTTTGATCTAGAACTAGAAGCTTAGGACTTTATGCGCAATTCATGCAAAAATCCGCGGAAATGGATAAAAAGAATCTAAAGCATTGCCGGTCTCCAGTCGTATAGTGTGGAGCTTATGAGAATGAACTATCTTGGAATTTGGGCTTATGGTTTGGTCTAGTAAGTAGTGACTCTTGCATAAGGGGATTTATTGTTTCTGGTTGGTTGGAATCCAACTGGAAACCAGGTAGCAATGCTATTTAGTTTAGATGTCTCCCAGTCTATGATTGTGGGTAGGCCTAACAATCCTTCCTAAAAAAAGGAACATTATTTCATGCACTTGGATGCACTTATATAAATCTCTCTTTCTTTAACTAGTAATTACACGAAAGTAACATTATCTCATATATATGTCAGTTCCTCTCACTAGTGATTAGGCTTTTTAAAGTTTATGCGTAGTGTAGTCTTTGTGGTGGTTCTGATAATAAGCATACACTATGAGTATTGAGGCTATTGGCTTTGTGGAGTATCGTAAGTCTTTCTTACAAAATTTGGGATGAAGCAATCAAAGGTTTGATTCCTAACAAGTTAATGAGGTTAAAGTTCTGTTCAAATTATTTTTGTTTTTGAATAAAAGTAGATTTAGGACGCACTGGTGGTCGGTGACGAAAAGTGTGCAAAAAATACGTAAATGCACTACAGAAGCATGATGCTGGACCAAAAACCCTCCAGACTGTTTTCTGATGTTTTTTTTTTTTTTTTCCTGGTACTGATTACCAAAGTCTGACATTGATGCATCGTTGGGGAATAGATAATACTTTTCTTTAACATTCATAGGGTGTTGTCATTTTATGATCAACCTCTTATTGGTTCCTATTAATCACTCTGGTTGATTGATGTTTATGGTATTTATTGCTTCAACGACCTTGTTGTCCTTGTATCATTTTCTTTGGTTTTCTTTAATGTGCAGAAGCATGAGGGTTATCCGTCAGGATCAATGGTTGACTTTGCATGTGATGCAGATGGATCTCCAATATTAGCAGTTAGCAGCTTGGCAATTCATACAAAGGTTTGTTGGAATTTAACTTCAAACGTATTGTTGCCTTGGGGGTGAATAACAACTAATGTGAACCTCAAAAAAATCCTTCTCTGATACCACTTGTTGTGGTTTAGGCACAACAGAGAAATCACACCACACAGCAATACACAATTGCCCTTATAAATGGGAAAGGAATATAACGAATGCAAGACAGTTGGAGTTAAATCTACACAACCCAAATGCAAAGTTAAACCGTGATACAATCGCTATTTCAATACCCCAGAAAACGCACTCTTTGAAGAGAGTTTTGCTCTTACACAATGCTCACTCAAGCTATAGTTGGAACTAACTGCAATATATTATCTAGATGCATAGGCAGCATCCTTTCTTCAGTTGAAATGATGCTAACCTTCTTTCACGTGGAAGAAAGACTGCAGAACATTATGTTTTAAACTTCCAATCTGTTCCATATAATTTTCTGTAAAACATGTAGCCCTTCCAATCACGGAAACCAGCCTAGTAAAATAAGCTGCTACTTTGTCACTGTATGGATCTCTGCATGTTAATATCACCAATATTAATAATATCATATCCTATCGTGCTTTTTCATTTTTCGATTCAATAGGACCTAGCCCTTAATCCCAAGTGCTCATTGCTTGTGGCTAAAAACCCTGAAGACAAGACTGATTTGATGGTCACGCTGCATGGTGATGCTATTCCTGTAAGTAATGCTGCTTTTCTAATTTTGGATAGTGTTTGAAGTGCTCTCTCTCTCTCTCTCTCTCTCTCTCTGGTTGCAAACAATTGAAGATGGTTGTTCTTTTGTGAACAATCATTTAGGTTTCCGAGAAGGATCAAGCAGCCATACGCACTGCATATTTGGCTAAGCATCCCAATGCATTTTCGGTAACAATCTTGTTCCGAAGCATAACGTAAATGGATGATATGTTGCACCAAATATTATATCAGTATTAAATCATCACGTACAATCTGAAGGTTGACTTTGGCGACATTCAATTCATGCGCATTGAACCAAAAGTTGTGCGATACGTGTCAGGGGTTGCAACAGCCGTTGTGCGATACGTGTCAGGGGTTGCAACAGGCTTGTTAGGATCAGGAGGTACTGTACCTTTTTGGTGTTTGTTGCTCTTGGAAAAGATAATTTTGTACTCTGTAGATAACTTTTGAGACGGATGTACCAAGGCCTTTGTTATATTTCTGTTTTTAGCACCTCTTATGGATATTTTATTTATTCATTTATTTACAAAATATTGTTGCATATATTTCACATTTTTCTTAACATTCTCTGGTTTTACTTTCGGAGTTCGGAAGTGAGGAGTATAAAGCTGCAAAAGTTGATCCAATTGCTCAATTAAAGGCTTATATGGCTCATGCTAACCATACAATAGCCATTGTGCAATACTCGACTTCTATTCTGGTATTTTCAAGTGTTATAAACTAATATTATTAGGAAATGTGTTTCTTTTCGTCTTCATCTTTTCGTTCTCAATATAGAGGATATCAACTTTGCCCACATTAGTTAAAAATTAAACCAACGAATATGGTGTCAATATTGTGCCAACACACGTTTATGTCAGGGTAACACTTCGGAAGTATTCGTCATGAATTGCCTAGATCCATTTATGAATTTTGGAATAATACAAGATATGAACACATAGACAGGTGGAGAGAGTTTAGTTTGATGCAAGGTGATTTTGTTTTTCGTCAGGTGGACTCTGCTTACATGTTGGACTTGGATAGCCTGGGTTTCAATGTTAAGGTAACTAGTAGTTTACTAACTACCAATCTCCAACTTTTCGTTGCTAATAGCCATCCTTTATATTTTTAATAAACCATTTGTCTCTGTGCTGCAAATGAGGTTTTGTGCCAGAAATGCTATACAAATTCACCAATAAAATTTCTTCCATTTTGACATGATATTTTTTGGACTTTGTTACTCTCATTTTAGGCTGGTTATCAGGGGGATAATTTCAAGCTCCGCATACCTTTTCCTAGACGTGCAGAGGATCGAAAGTGAGACCTCTCGTTTATATGAATATTTCCCCTTGTGTTGAAGTCAAGATTTATTTTCTGTTTACTTCTGCTTCAGTTATTCCAGATTCTGCAAGGTTTTTATGTTAATGTCGTACTGCATAAACCATGGAATAATGGTCCCTCATGTTGGTCGGAGGATATAGTTATTCTATTTTTCTGGTTGACGTGATTTGTGGCTATAGTCAAGATTGCTATCAAAAATTCTTACTGCATACTTTGAGTTGGAGTAAATTGTTTCTAACAAGAAATTTATTTCTCTCTTTTTAGGGATGAGAAGACTTTAATGATGGAAATGGTTGAGGCTGCAATGGCTCACGGTTGTTATCCTCCCAGTCCATAACAAGGTGTGCTTATCTGAATTTCTAATGATACGGTTGTTCATAAGAGTCGTCTTCTTTTGAGAGGTTCTAAACTTCTTATCCCGTTAGGATATTTCAGCACCTTGGAACTGCCATCACAGAGATATGGAAAATTTTGGACTCAAAAGAGGTGAAATGAGATATTCGTTGCAGAAGGATATGCTTGTTTCTATTGTATGCTCAGAAAGAAAGTCTACATAATACTAAGAATCATGGTTACGGCATCCACATAAACTGCTTCCAAACTCATAATCGTTTAACGTGAAAAGTGAATATCTGTCTCTGTGAAGTCCTCTGCCATGTCCTGTTTGTTTGTTTGACAGATTGCGTAAAGGATAAATTGTTATGGACCTCAATGCAATGGGATTTGAATATACGAGAAGTTCGGGTTTAGGTGTCTCTTATGGATAATGTCCAGGTGGATCATACAATTCAAGAATGCGCTTGGAATCAGCTACTCCACCACGTTTTTGGCGTGACGGATGCCTTAGCTTCTATGGGCCATTCTCTTCCGAATTCAAAGTTGTTTTTGTTGAAGGAAAAGAAATTACACAATCTGATTGAGAGTGATTGTAGCTTCTGAAATTGTCTACTCTTGGGATAGAGTGATTATAGGATGTAAATGTAATTAGCTTTATTCTAGGATCTGTTTACTTAGAATAGCACATAGGTTCTATATAAATCTTACCTTGTGTACCAATATTCATATCAATACAATATACAAATTCTCAATTCAAGTTGGTATCAGAGCACCGATCTTGGTGACTCTATCACGCTTCCGCCACCATAACCACCGTAGTCCTCCCATAACCACCACAAACACCATTCCCAACACCATGACAGAACCAACCAAAAACATGAAACCAGATGAGAATCCCATGGAATTCTCAGACCCATACGCGATACATCACTCGGATCATACTGGACTTATCCTAGTTTCCAAACCACTTGATGGGAACAATTATGGGCAATGGAGCCGTGCCATATGCATGGGTCTTAGCGCAAAGAACAAGATCGGGTTCATTGATGGAACCATTAAAGCTCCATCACTCCTGGATGCAAAATATGCAGCTTGGAAAAGATGCAATGACATGGTAACACTATGGATTGTGAACTCAGTCCACTCAGACATTGCCGGCAGTATCATGTACACCAAAACTGCTGCTGCAGTTTGGAGCGATCTCAAGGACAAATTTTCACAGAGCAGTGACTCGAGGATCTATCAAATTCGGCAAGAGATCGTCGAAAATCGTCAAGGGCAGCTCTCGGTTTCTGCATATTACACTAAGATGAAAGCCTTGTGGGACGAGTTAGCATCCTACCATAACCCACTCACTTGCACTTGTGCAGGCTTGAGAGGACTTGCTGAACGGGAAGAAAAAGAAAGAGTCATGCAGTTTCTGATGGGATTGAACGACTCTTACTCGACTATACGAGGCTCGATTCTGATGATGAGCCCGCTCCTTGACACACGCTGAGTTCATGGCCTCATTCTCCAACATGAACGGCAGATGGATGTGGCTAATCGTCGAGATATGGGGACGAACTCTCATGCAATGTAGGTCCGGCGAACCCCGGCGTCGTTGTCATCCAACAAGCAGTCCTCCAACACATCTTCACGTAAGTCACTTAAATGCACCTACTGCAACGGAGATGGACACTTGGTGGATCGTTGCTACTTCATTATTAGGTTTCCAGAAGGACATAAATGGCATGGCAAGAACGTGAAGCCCAAGAATAAGATATCAATAGTCAACAATGCCGAGGCTATCAACTCTGTTGCAACCACCAAGCCTATTGCTTCTGACGGTCCTATGTTCACTACCGAGGAGTATAATCAGATCATTGCCATGCTCCACAATGGTAATGGATAGCCACTTGCAAATGCAACAGGTATCTTTTCGCCTAAATGCAATATAGCACAAACAGATCCAACTCGACTCTATATTGGATTGTTGATAGTGGAGCAACCGATCATATATTGCATTCACCACCAACACACAACATCATTGGTGCTCAATATGACTTCGTTGGTTTACCAGATGGGGCACAAGCAGAAATAAAAAATATTGGCTCTATACAATTGTCACATGATCTATCTCTTGATAAAGTTCTTTATGTACCAAAGTTTCACGTCAATTTGCTGTCTGTTAGTAAATTGACAAGAGCTTTGCGCTGTATAGTGACATTCTATCCGGATTTTGTTGTTGTGCAGGACATGGATACAAGGAGGGTGATTGGCCTGGGCAAGCAGTTTGATGGGCTATACTATCTTACACCAAGACAAAGCCCTCACCTCGCCAACCACATTTATCATACCATTAGCCTATGGCATCGACGCCTTGGGCACCCATCATCCGCACCTTTTGCTTTCATTAGCCAAGAATAATGTTGAAATAATGTTTGATTCCAAACATATTTGTGAAGTTTGTCCTTTAGCAAAGCAAACTCGTTTACCCTTTCATCATAGTGAAATTAAAACTTTCGCACCATTTGACTTAATTCATTGTGATATCTGGGGACCTCATAGAAATCTAACACATTCTGGGGCACGATATTTTCTTACTATTGTGGATGATTTCACTCATTTTACTTGGGTACATCTTATGAATTTCAAATCCGATACATAAACACTTTTGAAATCCTTTTTCTCTTGGGTCAAAACACAATTTCAACGTGACATTAAAGCTCTTCGTGCGGATAATGGTAGTGAATTTCTTTCCATGCGTTCTTACCTAGATTCATGTGGCACCTCCTTCCAACACTCTTGTCCTTACACACCACAACAAAATGGGGTGGTTGAACGTAAACATAGGCACCTTTTAAATGTTGGCCGTGCTCTTAGGTTCCAGGCCAACTTACCTTTAAAATTTTGGGGGGAAAGTATCCAAACTGCTTGTTATCTCATTAATCGTTTACCTACACCTTTGCTCTCTCATAAATCTCCATACGAACTTTTGCATAACACACCACCAACTTATACGCACTTACGTGTTTTTGGATGCCTTAGCTATGCCACCAACCTCACACCCACCAATAAGTTTGATGTTCGTGCTCGTCGTTGTGTTTTCCTTGGTTATCCTCTTGGCCAAAAAGGTTATAAGGTATATGATCTAGCCACCCATAAATTTTTTACCTCACGTGATGTCATTTTTCATGAGCATATCTTTCCCTACACTTCCTCACAACCTATCGACCAAACCGATATGCATGTTACTCCCATTATTCACCCAACACACGACTCCCATTCCCATGACCACATCAACTCCAACCTTGGCCCACATCAAACGGTGCTTGATTCACCACACCCAACGGTCCCCATTTCCCCGACTAACCTCGAGCCTTCATCACCACTTCCACCAAATCTTATCTCTCCCACCCTCGAGCCTTCCTCACCCACCACCGACACCCTACATGAACCCACATCTGCACCACCCATTCCTCACCAAGCCCCACTTCGTCACTCTACTCGTCTTACCAAACCCCCTGCTCACTTCAAAGATTATGTGGCTCATCACTCAACCTTGCTCCCGCCCATGGAGACCTCCTCGCGGTTCATGTCCAGCACCCGCCATCCACTGCATCGGTATGTTTCCTATTCTTGCTTATCTCCTGGGTATCAGCATTTTGTTTCTCATATCTCCCACTTGGTGGAGCCTACTACCTATGAGCAGGCTTGTCAAAATCCCCACTGGATTGCAGCGATGCAGGTCGAACTCACAGCCTTAGAAGAAAATAAAACTTGGAGTTTTGTTCCTCTTCCACCTGGACAACGACCCATCGACTGCAAATGGGTTTTCAAACTTAAGTACCGATCCGATGGCACTCTTGAACGCTACAAAGCTCGTCTCGTTGCCAAAGGTTTCACCTAACGTGAAGGTATCAACTACAAGGAGACCTTCGCACCAGTGGCCAAACTTATTACCGTATGTTGCCTATTGACTGTGGCTGCTGTCCGCAATTGGCCCTTACATCAAATGGACGTCCAAAACGCTTTTCTTCATGGCGAACTTCAAGAGGAGGTCTATATGTTGCCTCCCCCGGGTTATCGTCGACAGGGGGAGAATGTTGTGTGTCGACTCCATAAATCTTTATATGGCCTTAAACAGGCGTCCAGAAGTTGGTTTCGAGAATTCTCTTCGGTAATACGTACCATCGGTTTCTGCCAATCTAAGGCAGATTACTCTTTGTTTACTCAAATCAAGGGTACTTCACTCACTATCGTATTGTTATATGTTGATGACATGGTGATTACAGGCAACAATGAGGCAGAAATCAAGAACCTCAAGGCTTTCCTTAGCAGTCAATTTCAAATTAAAGATCTCGGACCTTTGAAGTATTTCCTTGGAGTCGAGGTCACACGTTCGAAAGCTGGAATCACAATCTGCCAACAGAAATATACACTGGACATACTGGAGGAGGCTGGATTACTTGGTGCTAAACCCACAAAGGTTCCAATGGAGGCAGATTTGATACTAACACCTGCAGGTAGCAGTTCACTTCACGAACCTGTGACATCCCACATCGCCCAGGGGAGTGATCCTTAAATGTATATTCCCATCCCTACCTAGCACGAGGCCTTTTGGGAGCTCACTGGCTTCGGGTTCCGTAGGAACTCCGAAGTTAAGCGAGAAGGGGGCTAGAGCACTCACATGATGGGTGACCCACTGGGAAGTTGCTCGTGAGTTCCCAGAAACAAAACCGTGAGGGCGTGGTCGGGGCCCAAAGCGGACAATATCGTGCTACGGTGGTGGAGCGGGCCCGGGAAGTGGTCCGCCCCGGGCCGGGATGTGACAGAACCTGCGAGGTATAGACCCTTAATTGGAAAATTGATCTATTTGACCATCACAAGACCGAAAATAACATATACTGTCAACACCTTGAGTCAGTTCATGCAAGATCCACAACGACATCATCTTGATGCAGCATATCGACTTCTTCGATACCTCAAAGGAGCTTCTGGGCAAGGTTTGATGTTTTCTTCCCAAAGTGAATTACATTTAATTAGTTACTGTGACGCAGATTGGGCTCGTTGCCTTATTACACGTCGATCAGTGACTGGTTATTGTATCTTTCTTGGAAACTCATTGGTGTCCTGGAAAAGCAAGAAGCAAGTTACAGTAGCTCGTTCATCCGCAGAAGCGGAGTATCGATCTATGGCCGCAGCTACTTGTGAGTTAAGTTGGTTGCGATATTTATTGAAATATTTGCATGTTAAGCATCCCCAACCGGCAAGATTATTTTGTGACAACTAAGCCGCCTTACACATAGCTGCAAATCCTGTGTATCACGAACGTACAAAGCATATTGAGATTGATTGCCACACTGTTCGTGAGAGAGTTCAAAGGGGAGAAGTCAAAACTTCCTATGTCAGAACAGGGGAGCAAGTCGCAGACTTATTTACAAAGCCACTACGTGCGCCTATTTTTCGTACACACGTATACAAGTTGGGCGTCATTGACATCCACACTCCAACTTGAGAGGGAGTGTTAAAGGAAAAGAAATTACACGATCTGATTGAGAGTGATTGTAGCTTCTGAAATTGTCAACTCTTGGGATAGAGTGATTATAGGATGTAAATGTAATTAGCTTTCTTCTAGGATCTGTTTACTTAGAATAACACATAGGTTCTGTATAAATCTTACCTTGTGTACCAATATTCATATCAATACAATATACAAATTCTCAATTCAAGTGTTTTGGGTGTTGGTTGCTCATGGTTTTGCCTCGTGTTTGGCATATGGCAGCGGTAATCGAACATACTTAACAATAAATATTCTAGGGTCGACCATACCATTAGGGAGAGCGGATTGAGGCGATCTTGAGCGTCAGGCGAAGTCGAGACACATCCATACTAGAAGCCATTCGAACTTCCAGCAAAAGGACTCGGGGGTGACCTAACCGAGTCCATCTTGCTCCCCCGTACCATCCCAATGTGATTAAGATCAATCCGTGGAACAAGAAAGAAATGGATCTATATTCCATACGCAATCAAAGGATTTCTCCTGCTTTGTTTTCGCTCCGCTCGTGCGGCATCCCTTGCTCGGGAAGCGGCATACCGAAAAAAGAAAGGCAAATGCTAGTATACTAGCTTACCAGCTTTGGTAGCTTGTGTACTAGCCTGTTAAAGGAAGCAGGGGTACGCGGATTTGGGATGCTAACTAAGTAGATGCGTAAGCAAGGTGCGAAAGAAGGTGGGCAACAAGTGGATTTCTAAAGCACTTCCCTAAGTTTCAATTTTTGAAAGATAAGAGGATAAACAAAAGTACCAACCAATTGAAAGGATAAATTCAATTGAAAATATTTGATTCATCAATTATTATAGACGATACTAATAAAAATAGAGTAACATAAGTAAGAAATCAATTAATCATCAGTGACATTTACCTATCCCATGTTTTTGAATCAATAAATTCATCGGTCAACATTTTAGGATAAGGATTCCTGTCTCACGATATCCGTCCTCCCAAGACATGGGAGGACGCACAAGGAGGAACCCTGCATTCATGCATTGACACAGAATTCCCTTCCCCCAAAAATCTCTCCATATTTACACACTACAAAACATAATTTTTCATTGCTCACAGTTGTATACAAAACATAATTTTGTAATTTACAATAACCCCCTTTACTCGAACAAAAGCCTAACCACTCCACATTACACACCGCATTCATATTCTAAACAGAACAAAGAAAACTGTCTTCCCTTCTTCAACAAAATTCAGTATAAATTACACCTGTCACTCCGACTCGGTTTCCAGGCTCCCCATACCCTTCAATCCTCCTGGTCTCTGCATCATTCAAACATCAACCAAATATCAAAATACGAATACTCATACCTCTCGAAAATAAAGAAAAATGATGCAGCAAATTATGAGATAATTCCAGTTCAACTGCCTTCTTAGTACTTTTCTTCTCCCTAACTTCATATCTCTCTTGGCACATATCAGTCAGCCATGCACCGGGACTCACCAACTACAAGCCAACCAAAATCGGTATCAGAAGCTAAAATTAAACCCGCATAGCCAAACAAGGAAAATAAAATCCACTTTCATATCTATTAATTAGCAGAGAAACTAACAAGTAAGCTTCTTTGGATGAGTTTGGCCCTTTTCTTGGGTCTCTGGGGAAGTTTACAACCCTTCATGGCCAAAAAGTCCTCTTCTTTCTCTTTGCTCGACAAACTGATGTACAGCTTTGGCCAAACAAGCCCCCGGTCCTCAACATTGTTTCCGTCCATCATAACCTTCCCATTCCCGTTGCCATTACAACTCTCATCCACACCCACCGATCCTCTTGTGGTATAGTACCTTTCCTCCTTCTCCGGTGAAGATGACCTTCGGTTCTCACCTGCGCTACACCACAGCAGAACCCCATCAGAATTCCTGTAACCAAACCAAACAGACCCACAACATAACTTTAGTAAATTAGACAAAACAGCTTGACAACTATAAGTTTTATAACAAAACACTTCAAAAGCTTAATTAGAGAACAAAAAGAAATGAAAACTAACGAAAAATCCTCAAAAACTTTAGTTGTAATCAAAAGAATAAAATAAAGATGTAAATGAATAGTACTATGAGTGAAATGTCCTTAAACATTAAAAGTGAACAATACCAGAAGTATTTCATTAAGAATCCCAACAAAAAACTACCCTCATTTATAATTATTTTTAAAGTGACATATTCATAATTGTCCTGCAAAATTTCGGTTTTTTTTTCTTATCTAAAATATGGTATTCTTCTTCACTTGGAAGTGAAAGATTTTAGTTTTAAATCTCGCTGATGGCCAATTCGATACTAAATTAGGTTGTTCATTGTGTGGTTTAGCCGAACTTTTCCTTCCCTTAATGTAAAAATATCAATGTATTAAAAAAATTATATTTTTTGCAGGTGGCCCTTTACCACAATGGTGGAAAAGAATTGTGCTCTTGCATGACGGTGTGGATTCAAACCCCGTTAGTGGCTAATATAACATCTAACATTTAACTACTCCGCTATCTTTTCACTCAAAAAAAAAAATTATGTAAATTAACGTAAAATATCGATTGTATAAGTTTTCAAATAAACGAAAAAAATGAAAAAAAAAGAAAAATAAATAAATAAAACGTGAGACAACCAAATTCCAAGTTCCAACCATTAACGAATAAGGAAGAGAGGGTTACAGAGTTAGGTGGCGGGGTGTGAAAGAAGAGAGAGATGTTGAAGACTGTTGTGAAGCCTTGGCAGACCAACCTATTCTCCCGCTTAAATGGCCATAATACCCTTCATTCCCCTCTCATCTTACAATTTCGCCCCTCCTCCACCCTCTTCTCCTCCCCAACAACTCCTCCTCCTCGTTTATCCATGGCTACCGCCGCCGCTCAGTCAGCTACTCAGGTACCCTTATGATTCCAGAAAAAAAAAAAACCCCAAATTACATTTTTTGATTGGTTTTGTGAGATATTTGTATCTGATTTTGCAATGAATGAATGATTTAGAAATTAAGTGTGAAAATTTTGATGTAAAGATGTAAACTTTTAAGCCTTGATTTCAATCGTTCTTCTTTGATCAGAGTGTTTCAGCTGGAGATGATGCCAGTGTTTTTCAGTTGATCCAATCTCATCAGGTAAAGTTGAATACTTGGTAAAATTTGATATAAAGTTGAACACTTTTACTGCATCACATGTCCATATTCAAAGGTTATACATAAATAATGTACTATTGCTATTAGACTATTAGTGTAGGAAATTGAACTTGGGAATGTAGGATTTAGCTCTGTTGAATCTTTATTTGGTTGTTGTTACAGGAAAAGGCTGCTCGGCTTCCCCCGGTTGAGGAAATCCGTACTCTACTTGATCGTAGTGTTCGCGGAACGCTCTCCACTTTTTCTCAGGTTTCCATATCATCATTTTTGCTTTCTTCTTTCTCAAATGAATTTCTGTTTCTTAGTTATTTAATTCTGAGAGTAGTGCATGACCTTCTTGCACCTTGCTAATAGTAGACTGGTCAATTAATATTTTTGATCTAGAAGCTTAGGACTTTATGCCCAATTCATGCAAAAATCCCCGAATGGATGAAAAGAATCTAAAGCATCGCCGGTCTCCAGTCGTATAGTGTGGAGCTTATTAGAATGAACTACCTTGGAATGTGGGATTATGGTTTGGTCTACTAAGTAGTGACTCGTGAAGAAGGGGATTTATCGATTCTGGTTGGAATCCAACTGGAGACCAGATAGCAATCCTATTTGGATTAGATGTCTCCCAGTCTATGATTGAGGGTAGGCCTAACAATCATCCCTCAAAAAGGAACATTATTTCATGCATTTGGATGCATCTATATAAAACTCTCTTTCTTTAACTAGTAATTACGCGAAAGTAACATTATCTCATTAGGCTTTTTAAAGTTTATGCATAGTGTAGTCTTTGTGGTGGTCCTCATAATAACCATACACTTTGAGGATTGAGGCTATTGGCTTTGTGGAGTATCATAAGTCTTTCTTACAAAATTCGGGATGAAGCAATCAAAGGTTTGATTCCCAACAAGTTAACGTGGTTGAAGTTCTGTTCAAATTATTTTTATTTTTGGATAAAATTAAATTTAGGACACACTGGTGGTCGGTGATGAAAACTGTGCAAAAAATACGTAATTGCACTACAGAAGCATGATGCTGGACCAAAAACCCTCCAGACTGTTTTCTGATGGTTTTTTCTGGTACTGATTACCAAAGCCTGACATTGGTACATGGTTGGGGAATAAATAATACTTTTCTTTAACATTCATAGGGTGTTGTCATTTTTTGATTGACCTCTTATGAGTATCGTTCCTATTAATCACTCTCGTTGATTGATGTTTATGGGATTTATTGCTTCAACGACGTTGTTGTCCTTGAATCATTTTCTTTGGTTTTCTTTAATGTGCAGAAGCATGAGGGTTATCCATCAGGATCAATGGTTGACTTTGCATGTGATGCAGATGGATCTCCAATATTAGCAGTTAGCAGCTTGGCAGTTCATACAAAGGTTTGTTGGATTTTAACTTCAAACGTATTGTTGCCTTGGGGGTGAATAACAACTAATGTGAACCTCAAAAAATCTTTCTCTGATACCACTTGTTATGGTTCAAGCACAAAAGAGAAATCACACCACACCGCAATGCACAATTGTCCTTATAAATAGGCAGTAAAAATTATGTTCATGAGTTTTTGTTCAAAAAGTTCTCCCTACATCAATGAGGGATCGTTCTTCTTCAAAAGGAATATAACGAATGCAAGACAGTTGAGTTAAATCAACGCAACCCAAATGCAAAGTTAAACCGTGATACACTCGCTATTTCATTACCCCAGAAAACACACTCTCTTGGAAGAGAGTTTTGCTCTTACACAATGCTCACTCAAGCTAAAAATGGAACTAAGCTGCAATATATTATCTAGATGCATAGGCAGCATCGTTTCTTCACTTGAAATGATGCTAACCATCTTTCATGTGGAAGGAAGACTGCAGAACATTATGTTTTAAACTTCCAATCTGTTCCATATAATTTTCTGTAAAAACATGTAACCCTTCCAATCATGGAAACCAGCCAACTAAAATAAGCTGCTACTTTATCACTGTATGGATCTCTCTGCATGTTAATTTCACCAATATCAATAATATCATATCCTACCGTGCTTTTTCATTTTTCGATTCAATAGGACCTAGCCCTTAATCCCAAGTGTTCATTGCTTGTGGCTAAAGACCCTGAGGATAGGACTGATTTGGTGGTCACGCTGCATGGTGATGCTATTCCTGTAAGTAATGGCTGCTTTTCTAATTTTAGATAGTGTTTGAAGTGCTCTCTCTCTCTCTCTCTCTCTCTCTCTCTCTCTCTGGTTGCAAACAATCTAAAATGGTTGTTACAATCATTTAGGTTTCCGAGAAGGATCAAGCAGCCATACGCACTGCATATTTGGCTAAGCATTCCAATGCATTTTGGGTAACAATCTTGTTCCGAAGCATAATTAATGTAAATGGATGATATGTTGCACCAAATTTTATATCAGTATTAAATCATCACGTACAATCTGAAGGTTGACTTTGGCGACTTCCAATTCATGCGCATTGAACCAAAAGTTGTGCGATACGTGTCAGGGGTTGCAACAGCCTTGTTAGGATCAGGAGGTACTTCACCTTTTTGGTGTCTTGTCACTCTTGGAAAAGATAATTTTGTACTCTGTAGATAACTTTTGAAACGGATGTACCATGGCCTTTGTTATTTTTCTGTTTTTAGCACCTCTTGTGGATTTTTTTATTATTTATTTATTTACAAAATATTGTAATTGTTATATATATTTCACATTTTTCTTAACATTCTCTGGTTTTACTTTCAGAGTTCGGAAGTGAGGAGTATAAAGCTGCAAAAGTTGATCCAATTGCTCAATTTTCAAAGCCTGTTGCAGTACTGACTCCTTAACTACTATACATGCTTTATGGTTCATCTTAATATGAATTGTTCGCCTTTTCTAATAGAATCTTAAAACTATTGCTTCCCAGTCTCACATGAACAGGGATCATGCTGACGATACAAAAGCCATTGTGCAACACTCAACGTCTATTCCGGTATTTTCAACTGTTATAAACTAATATTATTAGGAAAGGTGTTTCTTTTCTTCTTCATCTTTTCCTTGTCAATATAGGGGATATCAACTTTGCTCACATTAGCTAAAACTTAAAACTAAACCAATGAATATGGTGTCAATATTGTGCCAATACATGCTGTTTCTGCCAGGCTGACACTTCGGAAGTATTCTGCATGACTCGCTGAGATCCATTTATGAATTTTGGAATAATAAAAGATATGAACACATGGACGGGTGGGGAAAGTTTAGTTTGATGCAAGGTGATTTTGTTTTTCGGCAGGTGGACTCTGCTTACATGTTGGACTTGGACAGCCTGGGTTTCAATGTTAAGGTAACAACCACTTTTTAACTTTTCGTTGCTAATAGCCATCCTTTGTATTTTTAATAAACCATTTGTCTGTGCTGCAAATGAGGTTTTGTGCCAGAAATGCTATACAAATTCACCAATAAAATTTCTTCCATTTTGACATGATATTTTTTGGACTTTGTTACTCTCATTTTAGGCTGGTTATCAGGGGGATAATTTCAAGCTCCGCATACCTTTTCCTAGACGTGCAGAGGATCGAAAGTGAGACCTCTCGTTTATATGAATATTTCCCTTTCTGTTGAAGTCAAGATTTATTTTCTGTTTACTTCTGCTTCAGTTATTCCAGATTCTGCAAGGTTTTTATGTTAATGTCGTACTTCATAAACCATGGAATAATGGTCCCTCATGTGGGTCGGAGGATATAGTTATTCTTTTTTCCTGGTTGACGTGATTTGTGGCTATAGTCAAGATTGCTATCAAAAGTTCTTACTGCATACTTTGAGTTGGAGTAAATTGTTTCTAAGAAGAAATTTATTTCTCTTTTTAGGGATGTGAAGACTTTAGTAGTGGAAATGCTTCAGGCTGCAAAGGCTCACGATCGTTAATCTCACAGTACGTAACAAGGTGTGCTTATCTGAATTTCTAATGATACGATTGTCCACAAGAGTCGTCTTCTTTTGAGAGGTTCTCAACTTCTTATGCCGTTTTACTTTGTAGGATGTCAGAACCTCGGAACTGCCATCACAAGAGATATGGAAAAATTTGGACTCAAAAGAGGTGAAATGAGATATTCTTTATCGTATGATCAGAAAGAAAGTCTACATAATACTAAGAATCATGGTTACGGCATCCACATAAACTGCTTCCAAACTCATAATCGTTTAACGTGAAAAGTGATATCTGTTTGTTTGTAAAGTTATCTGCCTTGCCTTGTTTGTCTGTTTGATAGATTGTGTAAAGAATAAATTGTTATGGACCTCAATGCAATGGGATTTGAATATACGAGAAGTTCGGGTTTAGGTGTTTTTTATGGATAACGTCCAGATAGATCATACAACTCAAGAATACGCTTGGAACCAGCTACACCACTGCGTTTTTGGCTTGCGGATGCCTTATAGCTTCTATGGGTCATTCTCTTTTGAATTCAACGTCGTTTTGGGTGTTGGTTGCTCGTGTTTTTGCCTTGGGTTTGGCGTATGGCAGCGGTAGTCCAACATATTTAGGATAAATATTCTAGGGTAAGGATTCATGTCTCACGTCATCCATCCTCTCAAGACACGCACAAGGAGGTACCCCTGTACTCGGGTCGTGACACAGAAGCCCCTTCCCGCAAAAAGCTCTCCATATTTACACACTACAAAACGGACATAATTTTTCATTGCTCACAGTTGTATACAAAACATAATTTCGTAATTTACAATAACCCCCTTTTACCCTAACAAAAGCCTATACACTCCACATTACACACCGCATTCATCTTCTAAACAGAAGAAAGAAAACTGTCTTCCCTTCTGCTTCAACAAAATTCCGTTTAAATTACACCTATCACTCCGACTCGGTTTCCACGCTCCCCATACCCTTCAATCCTCTTGGTCTCTGCATCATTCAAACATCAGCCAAATATCAAAATACGAATACTCATACCCCTCGAAAATTTAAAAAAATGATGCAGCAAATGACATAATAATTCCAGTTCAAGTACCTTCTTGGTACTTTTCTTCTCCCTAACTTCATATCTCTCTTGGCACATATCAGTGAGCCATGCACCGGGACTCACCAACTACAACCCAACCAAAAATGGGTATCAGAAGCTAAAGTTTAACTCGCTTAGCCACACGAGGAAAATAAAGTCCAATTTCAAATCTGTTAATTAGCCGAGAAACTAACAAGAGGACTTACAAGCAAGCTTCTTTGGATGAGTTTGGCTCTTTTCTTAGGTCTTTGGGGAAGTTTACAACCCTTCATGGCCAAAAAGTCCTCTTCTTTCTCTTTGCTCGACAAACTGACGTACAGTTTCGGCCAAACAGACCCCCGGTCGTCAGCACTGTTTCCGTCCATCATAACCTTCCCATTCCCGTTGCCATTACAACTGTCATCGACACCCACTGATCCTCTTGTGGTGTAGTACCTTTCCTCCTTCTCCGGTGAAGATGACTTTCGGTTCTCACCTGCGCTACACCAGAGCAGAGCCCCATCAGAATTCCTGTAACCAAACCAAACAGACCCACAAAATAACTTTAGTATTTGACAAAACACTAGTAGTCGGAAACCAAAACAGGTCGTGGGGGTGAGCCGGAAAAATCATGTGAAATTTTCTAACCTGGTGAGGCGATTGGATTGACATCCAGAGATGTCATTTTTTCCGGAAGTGGAAACCGCAAAGCGATGAATCCGAGACGATGTGATTCTCCTGCACATGGCACCATTGAATTTGAATCTGTCGGCTGAGATTTCTGTGCCTTTGACTCTCACACATCTGAGTCTCTTCCTGTTCCCCCACTGCAAGAAAAACTCTGGTTCTGAAGCTCTCTTATTATTCCTCTCTTCTTCCGTCTCCATACCTGCCAAAATAAATTCAGAAATTAAATAAATAAATAAAATCAAAACTTGCATCTTCCCAAATGAAACCAGAAGTGAAAAATCAAAATCTGAACAGTTGACGAAAGCTTACGATGAGATGTTTCCATGTAAATTACAAAACTTTGAGGATTTTCCAGCAAATTTCACCAAAACAATGAAAGTCCCAGATGGAGATGGCGACTCTTCTTCTGGAAATCTCGCTTCTCCGCCTCCTCTGTCTTTGCTGTTGTTCTGGTGTTATTCTCTGTATTTTCCTCCCATATTCTCTGAATTCTTCCTTCTTCTTCTTCTTCCTTTCTTCTCTGTTGTTTCTCTGTCCTCCACTTTTTCTCTGACTGCATCTCTCGTTTTATCCTCTGCCTCGGCCAGACAATCAATATAACGGAAGATTACTTTAACCGTTAGATTGAATATCAACGGTTTTGGTGCGATGGATTTTGTGTGCCTGCTTTTGGAGCCCAAAATGATATTCGATTTGCACATTTGGTTTTGGGTTTAGCCCATTTGTGAGAGTTTTGTGAAATGAAGGTGGGCCTTCAATCTCAAATCTCAACTTCTTTCCCATTTGGTTTTATTTAGAGGCTATTTCGTTTTTAAACATTGTTTCACTTTTTTCATGTTGGATTACTCACTCACATTATGACTTTATAGATTGGACAAGGATTGTCTGCCCTCCTTGTTCTCATCCCCTCCCGTGCCCTACTGTTTTGTGTAGTCACGGTTAAGTCACGTCAATATTTTATATTATTTTTTTATAGAGATAATCAGACAAAAATAAATAGTAATATAAAATGTTGACATGGCTTAACCGTGACCACACAAACAGGAGGGCACAGAAGGGGATGGGAACAAGGAGGGCAGACAATCCTTGTCCTTATAGATTTGACGTGTTTTTACAAAACTTAATGATTTTTTATTTTTTAATGAATATATTGGGCTTTTAATGATCCATCGCGCATCTCTCTATCACAATTCATATACCAGATTAAATAATTAGAAAACGATTTATGCACGTTTTTTTATTCTTAAACACATTTATGTTTAGAAAAAGTCTATTAATTTTTATTTGCTTCATTTGATTCAAATGTTATAGCTAAATAAATATGTGCATAGAGATAAAACGGCGTGTGATGATTATCGATCCCTATAAATTCAGTCTGAGACAACAAAGTGTATTCGACCTAGGAGTTTGGTACGATGTGCATTAGTTTTTAACCATTTTTTCAAAACCAACTTGTGTTATATCTAGTGATGATAGTGATGAAGATCATCTGTCATATATAGTATATGTTTATTCAAAGAAAGAATCTAGTAATAATATAAGAAATAATCCAGCAATAATATATTAAAAAATAAACAAGTTTTGTCTGGTGATGCAAGTTGTGTCGATGCCATGCCGTTGAAGATGTTAACCTGTTTCATATGACAGACTAGGTCTTCCTTCACCTAAATTTGAACCTTTCTTTTTGTTCTTGTTCTTGTTCTTGTCTAGAAGATGATTTTGGTGCCTCCAAGTGGCAACGTACCGTGCTTTCACGACCTTTTTTTTGTTTTTTGTTCGCTCTCTCTCTTCTTTTGTGTTATCTGAACCGGATCCCTTCCGGACCTAAAAGAACTGAGCTTAAGGATCAAATGATCTGAGCCATTGAAATTTGATTTAACGGTTACAATTATTATAATTTTTAGAGAGGCCCCATGTTTGTAGTCGTTGAATCAAATTTCAATGGCCCGGATCATTTGATCCTTAGGCTCATATTTTTTAGTTTCGGAAGGGATCCGGTTCCGTCCTTAAAATCCTCAAGTTCTTTTCTCTAGTTTCTAGTTTGTTTGTAAATAGGTGACCTTTTTTTAGGAGGTAAATAGGCGACATTTGGTGAAGAATAAAAAAAGCAACATTGTGACGAATGTAAGAAAATGATCAACAAATATTGAGTAATTGACACGTTAGCGAGAGTTTTATTATTATTATTTTTTGTATCGATGCTATTTGCACTAAAGGGATAGGGAAGTACACTAAGCTTCACAATGAGCTTGTAATAATTGATGAAATTGGAGTTCTATCATAAAACAAATTGGTAATATGAGGAGTGGTCCAAGACCATATAAGCCTATAGCAAGGCATGTCCTTTAACGATGTGGGACAAACTTTTCCTCACATCATCAAATCTCAGCAATAATGTGGTTCAAATTCGCATTTGGCGAGAATCAAACTTGAGATATCTCACTTACAAGTAAAGGAAAATACTAATAGACCGTAGTACCAAGTGGCGAGAGAGTTTTATAGTTGAAGTAGTTAAGAATTTTTACTCCTACATATGAAAGTTTACTCACCTTAGTAATTAGTAATGTGCATAAGATTAATTTCTTTGGGTACAATTAGAGATCTGGGAAGGAAGATTTAATTTTAAACAACAAAACTCGGATGTAACGATTAACACTCTAAAATACTTAAGCTACATACCCAATCGATTGATTTCCGTAAAATGAAGAATTATTATTTTGTAGCTGTGAAATTAGAATAAGGGTATAAATGGAAAAGCAAATAAGTCTCTTGTGAGATAATTTTTCTACATTAAAACATTAAATATGTGTTTCATAAGGTAACAAACAGAAAAGGACACAGAGAAGCTCCTAAACGACCAACTTGCTTATAGAAAACTCAGAAACCCTAGAATATATAAATCCCGCTCCAACAACCAGATAAGGAGATGCAGACAAGCTTCCTACTACCATTCGGAGCTAGCTAATACAAGAGGAGTGCCTCCGCGTCTTCTATTTCCTTAAATCAAACCCTAGCTTAAATCAAACCTGCACTGGCTTTCTCTCTCTCTTTAATTAATTTCAATGGAGTTTCAGTTCCAACAGCCGAAGCAAGTTTCCTTTGCAGCTGCAGGCATTCCGAAAAGCAGCAGCAAGAAGGGAAGAAGTAATAAGAGTAGAAGCAACAACAACGCAAACAAGTTTGTTGGTGTGAGACAGAGGCCTTCGGGGAGATGGGTTGCTGAGATCAAAGACACTACTCAAAAAATAAGGATGTGGCTCGGAACCTTTGAGACTGCGGAGGAGGCTGCCCGCGCTTATGATCAAGCCGCCTGCCTTCTTCGCGGCTCAAACACTCGAACCAACTTCATCACCCACGTGTCTATGGACTCCCCTCTTGCTTCTCGCATTCGAAATTTACTCAACACGAAAAAAGGAGGAGGAGGAGCCACTAACCAACAACTAGCCCTACTACAACGTAGTACTAGTACTAGTGCTAGTAGTAGTACTAGTTCTGATCATTATCATTTGCCGCCACCGTCTGAACAACTAGTACGGAAAAGTACTAGTAGTACTTCAACTAGCAGCAGCAGCGACACCACTTCCCTTTCGAGCGAGGTATTTCAATATAATTCTCTGCTGTTTGACGACGTCTACAAACCGGATTTGGGAAACTGCAACAAAGAGTTTGAGTTGAGTTCTTCCTTCAATAATTCTCAATCCAACCTTCTTTCATGGGGGTCATTTCAAACGGGGGTTGACCACTTCTCGTTTGCTCAACAAGCGTTTGAGTTTCCGAAGCATCAGGCGGTCGCTGCTTTGTCCTCAGCGGAGAGTACTACTACAACTAGTACGGCAGGTGAAGCTGACTCAGAGTTGATGGATTTCGAAAGGATGAAAGTGGAGAGACAGATATCGGCTTCGCTCTATGCAATGAATGGGGTGCAAGAGTATATGGAAACAGTTCATGATCCAAGTGAAGCGCTTTGGGATCTTCCGCCGTTGTGTTCTTTGTTCTGCTAGTTAATTACGATAAATCGAATTGAAGGTTTTGTTGTTGGTGGGCATGGATTTTTCATCTCTCTTTCCCTTCAATTATTATTGTTGCATGTCAACTTTGTTTTTTGTTCCTTCTTTATTTCATCACTATATACTCTCAAAGGGGTTTAGGGTACGTATACGATCGACGGGTTATAATAGCTCAGTAACTCTTATAAATTAAGATGGATCAGAAATTTATTTGTATTAACTTAATCTTGCGGATTTAATTAAGGATCAATGTCTGCTGAAACTTATAATGTTACTAATTAAAGGTTCCCTAGCTAGCTCAATGAATGTAATTGACATGTTTCAAAGTAAACACCCTTAATTTCTCTTACGGATCAAAATAAGAAACTCCGAGGAGACGTACTTTGGATGTGACACTCGAGCGGAATTAAACCTGTCTTGTTGTACAGATGTATGTATGTTTCGGCTAATTAGTTGGTTGATTTTTTCGGCAAGGTGGGGATTTGGATACAAGTAGAACCAGATGTGATGACAAGAGGCTGTCTTGCTTAAAAGCAGTAATGAATTAAAGGTTATTGAAATTGTGGTACAAAACAGTTAGAGAACCTAAAAATGAACTGTTCGAATCATGCGTCATATTGCGGGAGGGAGACGACCTACGCAGAGTTGTCATATTAACTTACCAACTAATTAACACTCACTACCATTCGATAACTTGGGGTCTAAGATATTATTATTTCATTTCAAGTAATGGAAAGTTGGCTACTTTTACACGACAAACGTACTTCGAAAACCATTACAAGGGCAGAACCAAAACACAATGTCATTCGAAAGAAAAAAGGATTTAGAAAAATGCACAGCTAGATAAGAAACAAAATAATCAAGAGGTCTAGCGGGATAGACAGATGGCTACGGAAGGGAATCCCAAAGTATTATGGTTTAGTAATCTTCCCCTTCATCTTCATCATCAGCGCCTTCTGCCCCAACTTCCTCGTAGTCTTTTTCAAGAGCAGCAAGATCCTCACGAGCTTCCGAGAATTCACCTTCCTCCATTCCTTCACCTACATACCAATGTACAAATGCCCGCTTGGAATACATAAGGTCAAATTTATGGTCAATTCGGGAGAAGACTTGAGCTACAGCGGTGTTGTTGCTTATCATGCAAACTGCTCGTTGCACCTTGGCAAGATCACCACCTGGTACCACTGTCGGGGGCTGGTAGTTAATACCACATTTGAAACCAGTTGGGCACCTGAAAGTATCCATATAAAGCACTCATTCGGAAAAACACAAAAGACAACAAAAGTAGCTTATAAAGTCAAATAATCTGCATCGAAAACCCCATCATCCTTCCTTTTAAGACGGTTCCTTCGAATCCACTTTGTCTACAAACAAGGGTTTCCTACCATTAATATAGCTACCAATGGATAAGAAATTAATGTATACACAATGAGAGTATGATGCCAAAAACATGTTTTAACCACAAATGTTCTAGAGATATACTAAGAAAATGTCAGCATTAATACACCCTAAGCTTAACGTGTGTGACCGTAAATAAATGTCATTGCCAGTGCCTGAACAAGAAGAACTGAAATATTGAAATTAATAATAAAGCAAGGCCCATCTCATCAATTTTGTTGCAAATTCTGTTTAGGCTTATATTTTAATGAAACTAGATGCATAGAGTGTCTACTCACCAGTCCACAAACTGAACTGTCCGCTTTGTCTTAATGGTAGCTACAGCAGCATTTACATCCTTTGGTACAACATCACCACGGTACATCAAGCAGCATGCCATGTACTTCCCATGCCTTGGATCACACTTGGCCATCATACTTGAGGGCTCAAATACAGCACTTGTGATCTCAGGAACTGATAGTTGCTCATGGAAGGCCTTTGCAGCGGAGATTACAGGGGCATAAGATGAGAGCATAAAGTGGATACGAGGGTATGGAACGAGGTTAGTTTGAAACTCTGTAATGTCCACATTAATGGCACCATTAAACCTCAACGAAGTTGTCAAAGAAGAGATTGTTTGGGATATTAAACGATTCAAGTTGGTGTAGGTTGGCCTTTCAATGTCTAAAGACCTCCTACAGATATCATAAATGGCTTCATTGTCCAGAAGCACAGCCACGTCTGTATGTTCAAGGAGAGAATGTGTGGAAAGCACACTATTGTAGGGTTCTACCACAGCAGTGGAGACCTGTACATTTTAAGATTAGTTGTTGTAGACGGATGGACATGAATGGTTCAACAAATTATGAGAACCGTGTTACGTGGAAGCAGATGAAAAAGAAAAGGGTTCACTAATACTAGTTTTAGCAGCAAAGATCCATCCAGTTATCATATTGTGTATTTTTTTAAAGTAATGTACCTGAGGAGAAGGATAAATGGTGAAACCGAGCTTTGACTTCTTTCCATAATCAACAGACAATCGTTCGAGAAGTAATGAACCCAAACCAGAACCAGTGCCACCACCAACAGCGTTAAATACCAAAAACCCTTGCAGGCCAGTGCAATTATCAGCTAATTTTCTTACCTTGTCAAGGCATAGGTCCACAATTTCCTTCCCCACTGTAGCATTCGACAGAGAAAACCAGTTATAACTAAAGTAATAGATGGAAATGCCAGTTGGACGGTGCAATAGAAATTCTTATACCCGTGTAGTGTCCTCTGGCAAAATTGTTAGCAGCATCTTCTTTGCCAGAAATAAGTTGCTCGGGATGAAAGAGTTGTCGGTAAGTCCCAGTCCTGACTTCATCAGTAACTGTTGGTTCGAGATCAACAAATATGGCTCTGGGCACATGACTTCCAGAACCAGTTTCGCTGAAGAAGGTGTTAAAAGAATCGGTTTCAGAGCCGACAGAGGCGTCACTGCATTCACATATAAACCTTCTTAAGACCAGAAGAGTGGGAAAAGACAAAAGATTGACGCAAAAGGATCCACTCAGTTAAGAGATCATGACATTTCGTGACATCTGCACATTACAAAGACGAGGGCGTCTGAGTTTCAATTAAGAAACCGACACATACACATTACATATGTGTTCATATAATAGATTCGATCAAGCCTCTGCGATTCCTAGGTTGATCTCAACAGATGCAAAAATCATCAAAACTTGATTGAAATTCCAACAAAGACAAAATCCAACATTTCCAAATCTAGACAGGAAGCTGACATTAGTAACAATTCAAGACCAGAATTCAATCAAGGTTCGTCTAAATTGGAAATGAAACGATAATACAGATCAAAGGAAGGCAAAAAGAATTGGTCTTTGAGTATGTTGATCTCAATCACAAATTATGCAGCATTACCAAACTCCCCACATTTTAGTTTCCATTAATGAAGTAGCAAGAAACCATGTTGCGTTTAGGCCAATCCAATTCTCATCTGCTAGATTTGTTGAACATAAGTATAACACAATTCCCAACTTCATCAACAAAAACAAAAAAGATTGAGATTTTTCACAGGAATATATATTTAAAGTTCCAAACAAACAAAAAAATTGAGAAATTGAGAGGGAGTGAAAGAGAGAGATATATATACATACCTGGGCATGGTACCATCAGGCTGAATGCCATGCTCAAGGCAGTAGAGCTCCCAGCACGCATTCCCAACTTGGATCCCTGCTTGTCCGATGTGTATGCTTATTATCTCCCTCATCTCTCTCTCTCTCTCTCTCTCTCTCTCTCTCTCTCTCTTCAATTACTTACAACAACCAGAGAAAGAAATGCAACAACAACGTTATCTCTTCTAATCTCCTGTTTTAATGATGATTGGTATTATTGGTTGTTTGGCTTTTTTTTGGTAAACAATTATAATCAATGATTTCTTTTTTTTTGGTAACCATATAATTTTTTTTTTCGGTAAGCATATAATTAGTGGTTCTAGATATTTAAAAAAAAATTAAAATTATTATCTAATTAATGTATTATATTTGTGCCAAGTTCTTAATTTATTTTGTGACAATACGATTTTCATGCCCTTGAAATATCGTTTAAATTGAAACTTGAAAGTAAGGTCATCTCCAATCGACCCGATCAAAAGGTTATATGGCTAAAAATAATTTGAAATGATACGAAAATCGTCTCCAATCGAGGATTAGGCCAAAGAGCTTGTGGGTCCCATCGGGCCAAAGCTCCCAAATCAGGCCAGTGGGCTGGCCATTTCCAGCCAACCAGCCAGCCTTCCAGCCCAGCCTATTTACCCTCCAACGGCTAATTGGCGTCAGAATGTCAAACATGGCTTTGTGGCAGGTGCAAGAATACCAAGTTTTCTTCGTTATTGTGCTTTCTTTGTGCCAAAGGGTGTTTCAATGGACCATTTTCTAACTCAAGACGAACTGCAATGGAAGATCAAAACAGGAGAGATGAAGGAGAAAAAGTAATCCGGAGAGTTACTATTTTAATATAATAGTTTAATTTAATTAACCATTAATTCAATTAAAATAATAAATTATTGATAGGGTTATGTTTGGCCTATGGCCCTTTGGCTCCCTCGGTTGGATATAGTATAAAATATAATCGGTCACTTTTCATTAAAATATAATTTCTCACAAAACTATAAAACTAAACTTGACCCTCTTACCCACCTTCGGTTGGAGATGCCATCTTTAGTTGGAGATCGCCTAACAAGATAAATACAATGGGACTAATCCAATCCATGTGCTAGAGGATTCGACAAAAAAAAAAAAAAAAAACCCATGTGCTAGAGGGAAGCTGAAAAGCCAGAAATGAAAAGTGACATGAGATGTGAAAAGGGGACAGCGGCAACAGCACAGAAAGCAGAGGAGGAAATCAAATGGCTAGTGTGAAAGCAGTGGCTCTTATCATCGGAGATTCCAACGTCCGAGGCTCCCTTCATTTCCTTCAGGATTCCAACGGTCTCTCTCTCTCTCTCTCTCTCTCTCTCTCTCTCTCTCTCTCTCTCTTTCCCTACTGTCTCACCGGAAATCAAATGAATGATGAACAGGGGGGCCTACACACATACAGGGGAGGATTAGTGGCCTCTCTCCTGGCCTTCATGGTTTCCATATCCATGCTCTTGGTGATACCTCCAATGGTTGCAATTCCACTGGTATCTCTCTCTCTCTCAGTTTCTGCTTCAATTCTTCATTTTTAGGTAATTTTTCATTGCATCTAGGACATGATTCTTGTCTCTTTAATGGGTTTTACTTGCTTCATACTCTTCATTTTTCTTGGTGGGTGGTTACTGGTTTGGAGATTTCAAAATTTTAATCTTTGATGTTTTAGGACCTCATTTTAATCCACTGAAAAAGGAGCATGGAGCTCCTTCAGATAAGGAGCGTCACGCCGGCGATTTGGGTAACGTTGTTGCAGGCCCAGATGGTATGAACAAAACAACTATGAAAAAGTATTGCTTTTCCTTTCTGTGTAATTAATTTAGTATTGTACTAAAATTTGCGCTCTCACTAACTCTGCAGGAGTTGCTGAGGTTTCTTTCCAGGACTGGCAGGTAACAATTCTTTCTCTTTTACTATTTACTAAATATTCGTAACATTCTTTTTCCAATAGCTGTGTGACTGATGGTGTCTGGCCATTGTTTTCGAAGAAATTAACTTCGTACAAGTCAAAATATGAATATGAAGAAATATGTATGCCTAGATACTTCATTCTATGGATCTAAATTCATAGAAGAAGCACTGTAAAGATCAATCCGCGAGGTTTTTAAACATGTATGTGCATGTCATGGGCTTATCTACAATGCTAGCATGTTATCAGCAGCTATGCGATTATTCATATGCCCTTGGATTGCTGCCTCTACCCCCTTCGTTATACCTTTCTAATCTATTTTTCTTGATACCAATTTTAGATTCCACTGAGCGGACCTGATTCCATTCTTGGGCGAGCAGTCGTAGTGCACGCTGATCCTGATGATCTTGGTAAAGGTAAGCATGTAAATTTGGTTGGGAATTTGGTTGTTTATTACATTTCTGCTACTACAGCTCCTTTGTGTAGTTTGGTATCTTCTTTGATGATTTGACACAAAAGCAATAAGTTTTCCATTCCATGATTATTTCACCCAAAAGGTATTTCACATGGTTCACCATATGATTTTGAGGCTTGTGGTCCTCGACTACAAATTTCTTGTCACCTCTCTTCTAATGGAAATTTTTCTTTCACTTTTGTCAGGTTTGTGCTAATCACTGAACACTCTAAGAAGCGCTTGTCTGCCTTTTTATTCAAATTAGAAATTGTTGTCACATTAGCCCTTCATACTTGAGAAATAATTTCTCTTGCATACCTTTTGGAACTTGATTTTTCCCTTAAGTTTTAACAGAAAAGTGGGTGACTTTACCTGTTTTATAGCCCTTCACATTGCAGTTAAAGTCATATATGTTTCGTAACAAGAAGTAAACACCCACAGATGATTTTGCTCCGTGCTGTTATTGCTAGTATGATGTTAGGAAACTATAATGCACTATACCAATTTGGCTTTTGCGTTTTCTGTCAAGCACTATACCAATATGTATTTATATCCCTGATCGAACAGGTGGACATGAACTTAGCAAAACTACCGGGAATGCAGGAGCAAGAGTTGGATGTGGTATGTATTTCACTTCTCTAGCTATTTGTTGTTGCTGACAGATTGTTCAAATTCAGTAGTAGGTTCCTGCAAACTGTTTTCCGTCATTCCTCTATTTTCTCTTTTTTTTCTTTCTTCCCTTCCCCCTTCTCATCTGCAACACCCTTGCCTAATATTTGTGATATTGATTTTGGACAGGTATCATTGGCCTTAAGTCATCTGTTTAAAAAGAAGAATTGAAAGCAAACAACCAAATAAATGTGGTTTAGTCCTTTCTTTTTCCTCTTTTGTGTGTAGTGTTCTTTATGCATGTTATGATAATTGTCTATGGGTACATGAGATGAACTTGGGAGACAAGAAGTATAGTTTATAGCCTTTTGATAACCATTTCATTCTTAGTTTTTAGTTTCGATTTTCTTAGCTTCAAAGAAAAAATATGGGAGAAGTAAAAAGGAGAAAGGATGGAGAAAGAAAGAGAGGAGGGGGTGAGAACGGAGAATGCATAAATGATGAGACAAAACTTGAAGGGAAAAAAAATCTCTCCTTCCTCCCTCCCTCTCTCACTTACATTCTTTCTCCCATGAAAAATGAAAACTAAAAAACAAAACGTTCGGTAAAATTGTTGGGGAGCAAATCTCGTCACTTAGACGATCAACTACTATCGTAAGCAATACAATTAACATTATGTACAAATATTAGATGCCTAATTAATTAGTTTTTGAATATTACAAGCAAGCATCTGGTGGAACAATTACATTTACATAATTACATTGATACAATTATTGCAACTGCTGATGCTCATGTTCCTTCAATGTTTTGGTACAACACGTCACTGATTCTCACACCTCATCCCTGTAATACATTGCATAAAGATAAAAAGTTACTTTTTCAGTCGAGCGATATTCTAATTAGTCTAATCTAAAACAACGTTGAAGGGGTTCAAGGGAATTGAACTTTGACGCAGAAAAAGGGCACACTACTCTTTACCTATTTGACTACACTCAAATGTGCGATAGACGTTTATTACCCGAGCCGGGCAGTTTGTGTTGCGTGGTTGGTCGATTAGAATGGGGTTTTTGACATCAAGCATTACAGCATCAAGGAATAAACATATAAATTGGGCGTGGATGGATTAAAGGAGACATGCACAATAGCAATGTTTGATAAAGCAAAAGTACATAATCAGTTGGTGAAATCAGTAATTTTGTTTGATAATCCATCACTAAATTAATTAAGTACAGATATACTCTGTTACAGTTCAACCTAACGGATTGCCATCACTTGTTAAGTCTCCAGACTTTGCGCATCTCCTGTTCGTCATGCAAGATTTTTACTGATTTTGGTCGTGCATCAGTCGCCTTCCTGAAAAGCTTTTCTGAAACTAGTGCTCTTATCTGGTGGCATCAATCTAGCCCCTCAACCATGTGTTTCTGTAAGATGAATTGTCGCGCAGCGAAGCATCGTGTGGCTTGTATTCCATGACATAGCTGTGTGGAAGCTTCAAGTTCCGCTTGATTGCATCTCTTAAAGCCATTACAGCCTGGTTAACAAAAGCAACGTCAAGAGATTACACTAAACACGCATACAAAAAGACTAGTAACACAAGTAGCAAACTGCTATAAATTACCAACCTGATGATCAGAAGCATTCCGATTCCAGACACTCAATATATCCTCATTGAATCTGATGCTTAGTACTGCACCACATATGTTCTCTCCATAATCAAGCTGGTCACCCACCAAGGCAAGAACCTGCACATATTATGTAAGTAGGAGTAAGAAATAAGTTCTAGTCGATACTTCTCTCCTCTAACGAGGATATCCTACGTTTAAATACCCCCAATCCCCAGCCCAAATATCTCAACTAGCTCTAAAAAATACATTTAGACAAAGCAACATTAAATTAGCAGTGAAGCTCCATAAGAGATGTACACTCGTATAAATGCATATGTCAAACATGTCCAGGCATTTGTATACACTTTCGTAGGCTCCAGTCCTATAGCATCCAGAGATTAATATAGGTAATTAAGAGAGATGCTAAAATACGCTCATTCAGGGTTCTGGGCAACAAACCCACCCCAAGCGTTACACCTCAACCTAAAGGCGTCAACCCATCGTAATAAAAGTGAAAAATGCAATGATGCTGTTCTTACTATCTGGGATCCTGCAGAACAGGATCCCACACCTGAAGCTGCCAGAATTTGCCTTCTTTGATCAGTCAAAAACAATTGGAAGCAACCCATATTGCAGCAAAAATTTCGTTACTCAACAAAATCAATGAGACAAAGTACATCGGTATAGAGAAAGCAATGTAATATTAAGCTACATGTGAGGATACTTTAATACCTTATAGAAAACATAAAAGCAGCTTCCAATTACGGTATGGCTACATTGATTCTAAAGCGGGTCTCGATAAAGACAAAAAAATGCTTTACTTGTAAAAGTTGGACTAATATGCATTTGATTATCCTAAGTGGACTAATATGCATTTGATTATCCTAAGTGAACTCCATTGTGGTAACTTGCCACTAAATTCCCATTTAATATTCCACAACCAACAAGTGCAAATTAATGCCATACTTATAAGGGTTGGACTAAAATGCAGTTGACTGTCCTAAGTGAACTCCATTGTGGTAACTTGCCACTAAATTCCCATTTAATATTCCACAACCAACCAGTGCAAATTAATGACATACTAGGTTTCGAGCAAAGATAATCAGCTTTAAGATCATATGGTTTCCTTTTTGTGTACCACGGACCGATAATCTCTATGGATTAGAAGTTAGTTGTGTATACCAAGGTGAAGGCAAGCTTTAAATTTCAAATTTTTTAGGGTGCTACCAACTCTATGGGTTGAATGATATATTCTTCTAAGGTATCATTGACATCTAGGTGATATGTCACCGAGATAAAGGCAAGTATCAGTATATGTTGAGTTGTCGACACTGAGGCATAAAAAATTTCCCAGCATATCATTGAAAGAGGACCACAGCTTTGATGAATATTGACCAAAATCTTACTCCTGTGTGATTTGCAAAACAAGAGCTTCGTCTTGATCCTGTTGGGCTAAACATACATGGATATACAAAGTCTATATCAGTGCACTAATTATTCATATAAAATTCCTAAAGCTTCATTTAAAATTTATATATTTCTAAGACAACTACATTTCTGTAACTTTTTACTATATATTTTCATCAATACTTTGATAAATCACTACCAATGTATTCTCTAGTCCCTCTTTTTTCACCCCTATAGTAGGACTATGAAGGTAGGCTATTTGATAACTGAACACAATAATCTGATAACAATCATAATTACTGTTTATTATTGCAGGCATAAATCTTCAGAAGGCATCATTAAGAAGAATTAGATGACTCTTCTGAATGTTCAGAGAATCTGCCAATTTCCTACTGAAACCCAAAGCTTCAGTAGGATAATTTCTTCAAAATCCAACATGGTTAAAATGAAGAGTAAATTGTAGCTATGGTCCCTTAACTTTAGCTCAATTGGAGCAATGGTCCCTCAACTAAAAATCCATTACCATTGGTCCCTCAACTCATCAAAACGTGCAGCTATGGTCCCTCAACTAAAAATCCATTACCATTGGTCCCTCAACTTTAATTCAACTGGAGAAATGGTCCCTTAACTTTAACCCAATTGTAGCAATGGTCCTTCCAACATAACTCGTTTTGACAAATTTTTTGACATAGTTGACGAAAAGGACCATAATTACACACTTTGATGAGTTGAGGGACCCTAATTGTATAAATGGTCATTCCAACATAACTTAATTTGACAAAATTTTGACGAAATTGATGAAAAGGACTATAGCTACACATTTTGATAAGTTGAGGGACCAATGGTAATGAATTTTTAGTTGAGGGACCATTGCTCCAATTTGATTACAGTTGGGGGACCATTGCTACAATTTACTCTAAAATGAAATAGTATCAACTGATGGTATGAAAGTAGCCTGGCATTCGCGCAATACCACAACAAAGAGAATTCCAGTTTTTATCCTTACCAGGTCCTCCCAAAAACGGCCTGACACAGCCTTTTTAAATCGTATTATCCATTTACCACCATTGCAATTAGCAGAGTCCTGAAAAACAAAAAATTTCGGACATGTTGGCATTCTGTCATTCAAAAACTTAATATCTTTGAAGAAACAATAAGATACTTGCATTCTGTAGGAAGGAATAAGAAGCAAAATTAGCCAAGGGATTAGAAAGAGCAAACTGAAAGTCAGGTTTCGGATATTTACCTCCCAGAGCGGGCGGATTCCATCTTTGAAAAGATGCAAGTCTGTTGGACTAGGCAAAGAAGAAGGACGGGCTAGGTGGCAGTAAGAGACCCAAAAATCTTCAACCTATATTATCCAAGCACCAACAAATCAATAAAACGAAAAGATTACACTTAATCACATTTCCTCCTGCTGATATTAAGGTAGATATTGTACCGTACTGAAGTCGACAATTTTCTTTATATTATCTTCGTATGGTGTCTGGCTCCGGATTCCTGGGGTGCGACGAGTGTACCAAAATACAAACTTGTGCTAATCATAAAAACATGGCAAAAATAAGTTGCACAAAAACACAAAGATTGCCAATTGAACCTGCATTTGAAACAGAGAATGGAAGAACAAGAATTTGGTATGCGAAAGACCCACAGTAGACAAACTGGATCGAACGAAACCCGGTATCGTTTTACAAAATTGATGAGAACAAAAGACGGAGATCAAAATAAATTGACTCCTAGATATACAATTCAACAGAAATCCAACTCCTTGGGCGAAAATTAGAATATAAACAATTTAATCATAAATTCATGATAAAGTCAGCTAATCGAGCAGCAATTCACTAATGAAAGACCACAACTTTATCTAGATGAATGAATCTCTCTCTAGTTTAATCAATCTAAACCCTATACATATATAGAGAGAGAGGGAACCTTGAGGGGATGGAGGCCAGCTTTGAGGTCGCGAGCATGGCGTTCACGAACTTCATCGGATTCCTTGGGATGATTATCGTGAGAGTCTACGACGAGTGCTTGGGCGTAACTGGTGACGTTGTTGTTGTTGTTCTCATTGTTGTTGTGGTTCGACTCCTTTTCTGCTATCAACTCCATCCTCCCCCAAAATCCCTAATTCCCTTTCTCTCTCTCTCTCTCTCTCTCTCTCTCTTCCCTCTCTCTCCTCTCTCTGCAACGCACAGCAACAACAGACGAACACCGTATGAAATGAAGGTAGAAGAGAAACGCGGCTTCTTCTCCTTCTGTTTCGGGGCTGATTTAGATCGTTTTTTAAACGATTGAAAGCATTTTTGAGAAAATATTATTGATTTTAAAAGCATTTAAAGTGTTTTTCGTAAGAAGTAATTATGCGCATGAAATTGTTTTTTCTAGATTTACTTACGTTTTTACTAATGATTGGTTTTAAAAATATTTTCACAAAAAGATTTTTCAGTCATTTCAAAAGTACATCGAAACGAATACTCGGGCTTTCTACTACATGGTGTTGGGCTCAATTTCAATTAGCCCACAATTGGGTTTTGGGTTGGACTTTTTTTTTATTTTTCTTAAAAAATGACAAGACAAGATTATTCAATTTTTTCGAGCTCGAAAAAGCTACTGAGGAATTTCCACCTTCACCGCAATTGGGTTTAGGTTGACTTTATATATACCCCAAATCTCATCCTAGGTTTTCTCTTTTTTCTTTCTTTAATAGAAACTAATTAAATATATAGTGAAAACTTTGGCAAATTGTAAGTTAAAGGGTGTTTTAATCGTTAATTTAATTTTTTTTTATTATTAATTTTTAATCTCAGTAATTTCGTTTCATAATATCATAAAAAAAAATGTTAAATATGAACATGTATAATAAATTGAAATATATACATTTTATTTATCAAAATTTGATCATTCTTTTTTAGTACATTGATATTTTTACACTAAGTAAATGATGAATTCAGCTAAACCACATAATGGGTAGCCTAATTTGATATCGAATTCGCTATCCACGAGATTCGAACCTAAAACCTCTCACATGTACCAATTTTCTTTTATTGTGCCACCATTCCTCCTATGCCGACTTATCTCCAATGTCTTGTGTTTGTTCGTAGGAACATAGAAGGAGGCCATGAAAAATGAAACAAGGGAGTTAAAACAACATATGATGAGGCTGTTAAAGGCTTGAGATTAGGTAAAAACAATTATTCATTAAATACGTGGCACCACCAATATTTAGTTAATCTATCCAAATCAAAAGTCTAGACTCTAGTATATAGTTTGGTGCAAGAAATGCCCCAATGGCAGAATCAAATATGAAATGTATGGGCTTAAACTCTTAAGAGGAATCCCTATGGAATGCTTTTAGCGAGAATCGGAAGATAAACGCCTATAATATTTGTTTTATAAATAGATTTGTTTTCACGATTCAAAGCTCGTAACTATTTTTTCATAAGAGAGCAACATTTTCATTGCGCAAGACTCACCTTCTTTGAAATGCTTTTAACTATTTTAAAAAAAAAGCTTCATGGACTATCCATATTCAAGAGTAATACTTACGAGATATAGAAAAAAATGCAAATTATGGACAAGAGATCTCAAGATACTAACAGTATATTTGAATGAATAAATTTAAGATTATTAAGGAATTTTAAAATAACGAAAATTGAAATGTCGAGATTTTATTTTCTAGAATTTGTAAATTTTCTTATTTGATAAATCTAAAAAAACAATGAAATTGAATACGAAATTGAATATTTTTAAACTCTCAATCATATAAATTGAGAAATGACACCTAGTTAGATGAAATTTAAACTTAGGAATTGGAGGTCCCAAATTTCAAGTTTTTTTCCACGCAAAAATTTTAAATTTCTATATTTATGAATCTAAACAAGAGAATTGGTGTATGTCAATTTATAAATTCTGATTTTTATCCAAATTCAAATAAAAGTTTAATTGATTCTAACTTTAAAAAAATATATTATCTGATTCGTCTGGTTTTAATTTGAGCACCATTTTTATTCACACACGAGGCCGCCGCCGAGTGGAGGAAGATAGAGCGAAGTTTCAACGCTGATGAAAAATTCTCACCCTTTTCTTTTGCTGCGCTGCAATTCTTCTTATCCCAGATTTTGTTTCTCGTAAAATTTCATACCGTTATTTTGGTTTTTCCATTTTTTCGATTTTGCCCTTTTCTCGCCTGTGTATTTTCTTCTATTCCCTGTCCTCCTCTTCCTTCTTCTTCTCCTCCCATTCGTCGATTCGACTGGTTATCGTTGTTCATCGTCTATGGATAAATCTGTAATATTGTTGTATATCGTTGCCTTTGCAGCTTCGTTTCGATTAGTTTCTTCGTCTTCCGCTCTCTGCCCTCACGAGTCCGATTTCTTCCGTTACAGCCTTCAATCTCAATGCCCCATCTCGATCTCCCCCCACCCACCCCTCAAGGTGTGTTTTACACTTCCGATTTCTTACATAACTGATTAATTATTCATTTATTTGTTAATTTACTGTTTCTTTTGTTGTTGACTCTGTTGATGATTGAAAATCTCTTACTTCTATGGGTTGGTGATGTCTGGATTCAATTTCTTTTAGGATATTTTTTGAATTTTTAATCAAATTTGGTGATTTTGAATGCTGGGTATTTCGGTTTTCAAGGTTTTAATTGCAAAAGAATAGTTGCTGTGATGTGCATTAGAATGATGTAATACGATTAACAAAACAGAAAAGATGAAATTTTGAAAGAATTTGGATTTGTTAAGTCGCTGTATTTGTGATCAATGAGCTAAAGAAGGAAATTAAGATAGAAATTTGAGATAGCTTTGTTACTGAAATGTACAAATATGTATTGACCTCATGGTAATATAATTTCGTCACTTGGTCACCTGTTTGATAGGATTTCTGGCTAGTCACTCTGCGTGTGTGGTGTTAGTAATGCATTATCCACCGAAGAGCGTGGTACGAAGTAAAACTTTGTATGAGTAAGCTATTAGTTTTTGTGCTTACATAGAAGTTTTGCTGCCTCGGAAGAATCTTGTGAGGTAGTTTTGGGTAAATCATGTGTGCCTGTGCAGCTATGGTGCAAGCTGCTGCAGTTTCTTATTAATTTTGTAGATATACAATAGCTATGTATATCTATTCAACTGTACCCCCTTTCGCCCCATTCTTCCATGATACTACATAGCTTTACGATTGGATGAGTAGGAGCTAGGTATATAGAAGCATTTGGGTGTTGCACTAGTATAAGACTATTGCCTTGAATCTGGGAAGAGGGTTAAAGTATTGGCTTGTATTTGGGTAGGGTAACTAAACCTGCATGGTTAGAAACTACTCTTTGATCTCATATAGTCTTTATAATTGTCATTGGGAAAATTAATTTGACAAGAAATTCAATCTGAACCATGGACATCTTTTCTAGCCTCTTTAGGCTTGACAAACAAAAAAAACTAGCTTTGTTGAGATGTGATCTGAAGATTCTCTATGATGTTCTGTACTCGTTTACATGTAAACAGGATCACTTATTTTATCCAATTCGAAAAATGGAAGAACTCTTATATGGAATGTAAAGCACTTGTTCTCTACTTTATTACTGTGTACTACTATGATGTTTTGTAGTAGAATTGATAGTTTATTTCATCCAATTTGAATGATGGAAGAAACTCTTTACTCATTGTTAAGTTGTTACTGAAATTAAATGCACTTGTTATTTTTTTCTATATTGTTTATTGTTTAATTATACGCATACGTCCTTATGTCGAGAAAAAAAATGGTGTTCTTACATAGTATGATGGAAGCGTATTTAAATATGACTGGAAAATGTAGTATTGTAATCTACTGGATTGACTTGAGCAATTTTGGCATACCTTGCACTGAAACTTCTTTCTAATTTAGCATTAAATGTAGCAGTTGTTTCATTCCCCCTCTACCTCCCGAACCTCAGCCACATTATATGTTAAACTACAACTAGTTTCATATAACTAAGGGACTTGTGTTTCAGATTCTATATTTCATTCAAAAAAATTAAAAATTAAAATTTATTGCTCACCCAAAATAAAATGCGAAGAAGAAAGTTTGTTACTTTAGTCAGATGTAATGTTTGTACCATCTATATCAAACTTAATATGCTGATCTTTGTGATCTTATATGCTTCTAAATTTGGTGAGAATGTTAGCATTAGAACATTAAATTCATCTTAAAGTCATGTAGTGATCTCTCTTGGTAACTATATGATTTTGCAGCACATAAGTTACTTGAGTACTGCATTCTATTACAATGGTTTTAGTACATTTGGCATGCCTTTGTTGTCCTTTTATCTTAGCATCTTATTTTGAGAGGTTGTAAAGTAGTATGTTGTGAAACACTGGCTGTTTACTGTTTATATTATTGCTGGAAAGTTTATGAACGATGAAAGAGATTATGATGTATAATATGTAAAAGTTGATTAGAGGTTGATAGTCTTAAGGGAAAACTGCTGCTGGATAGTCTTGAAACAAGGTTTTAGGGATACGGAGTGCTGGTTCTGCTATAGTAAAGTGGTTTTGGGGGATCAAAATGGAGTATTGTGGTGGTGGTATGAAGAAATAAGGGCTGGTTATCTACACATGGTCATAGTAGTGCCTGAATATGGAAGAGACTAAATTCTAGGCAACAAAGCGAGATCTCCATGTTTATCAGAAATTTTGTTGTTGTGTAAGGATGCATATCAAGTGCCATTAATCTTTACTGTGTTTTATGTATTAGAATGAAAAGCGTAATCGCTTAAGAATTTGGCATGCATGTTCATTGTTTGATGTTTTACTTTTTGTGTCCAGGGGATGTAAACAAGTTTTGCTGCTTCTGTAAGTTGAATTTAGAGTTTGGATATGGTTTAGACTCTAGGGTTTAGGCCTTGGGGGAAAACAACAGGGTCCCGTTTGAACAGTAAATGATCCCGCTTTTCGATGTAACGGCGATCCGTTTTTCAATCTTTATCATATTTTGACCATAATATATTATGAGTCATAATAATCAGTCGATGGTAGTATGGAATTGTTTTGAAAGGATACAACACTAGCATGACACTGTTGTTCTCTGAAAAAATGGAGACTTCTGAATGTTGTTACTTATTATTATTATTATTTTTTTTTTTGCAGGTGGATGGAAACGTCCTAGACAGAGCTTTGGCATCACAACAGAGGACTGATTATACTGCAGTGCTCTTTTATGCTTCCTGGTGCTCATTTTCACGCACAATGTATCCTACATTTGAAAAGCTCAGCTTCATTTTCCCTCAAGTAGAGCATTTGGCCATTGAGCAATCTTCAGCCCTGCCGAGGTAAGCTTAACTTTGTGTACTTTTCCCTATATCTATAGCGCAATACATTATCCTCATTCTGTTCTGGATTGTAATTTCTAATGTCTGTTATGTATGGCGGTAATGAAAAATTTCCTAAAGGGGAGGAAACTGACCGAGGTTTTCGTATTGGAGTTATAACATTATAGCTCCATGAGCAAAAGCCCCTGTCATGTTGAATCCTGTGTAAGATTCCTTCGTTTTCTTTTGTATCTGTGGTAAGCTAAAGTATTGATGCTGTAGGCCAAACATTGATTTCAGGAAAAGAAAATACAAGTGTAGCTATGTAAATTTATTGAGTATTTTGTTTGTTTCTTGTTAAAAAAAAATCTGTGCAATTATAATGGTTTCCATACATAATCTAAATGTCAATGTTGTACAGATTTGTTGTTGGTGTATTGTTCTAGTTAAAACTGCATATATCCATGGCCTTGGAAGGCAATTTGTTCATTTTCTTACAATTATTACTATACCTGCCTTTTGGGATGTATAATATCCATGGCCTTGGAGAGATGTTTACTGTAAGATATTTATGGGATGCAAGAAAGTTATATTATTATCTGTTCTTTGAAAACATTAGCTGCATTGTCATGCCTTTGATGCGTTGTATTGCAGTGTGTTCTCAAGATATGGAATACATAGCTTCCCTTCGATTTTATTAGTCAATCAGACGTCAATGGTGCGTTATCATGGTCCAAAAAGTCTCTCATCGCTTGCGCAGTTTTACCAGAAAACCACAGGTAAAATTCTCCTAAATTGAAGAATATTTATGAATGTGGGGTAGGTGGCATACCTATCATATTCTGTTCCTTTTTATCTATTTTTTGCACTATTTCTTACCATATATGTCCTTGATGTCCTGTTTCTTTCAGGACTTGAAACAGTTCAATATTTTGATGGCGTTAGCTTAAATATTCGTGAAAATTCTATAATCCAGTCAATGAGTAACATGTCACTAAGGGAGATATCAAGGAGGGAACCCCTTTTAGCTTTTGCTACATTGTTTCTCTGTTTGAGGGTGCTTCTGTATATATTCCCGAAGGTGTTGACTGACCTCCAAGCTTTCTGGGTCCTATACGTTCTTAATTTTAACTTGGGAATATTTGGGGAGACGAGTCAAATTATGGGGCGTATCCTCCACATGGTTGATGTTAGGAGGATTTGGACCAAGCTGAGATTATGCAAGACGAGGAACTTCCACGAGGGAGCAAAGAAAGCCAGGGTTTGGGCTTCTTCCCTAACTTCTGTCTCCTTGGGCAAATCTTCATCTGCTCGATCGTCGACAAACTGAGTGTATAAATCTCCAACTAATGTGTATCATCCATCATAAGCTGCTGTGATGCTCTTGGGGCAGGTAGTTATCTCTGTCTTTCTCAAATATTATTACTGGTAGTGATGATAACTGGAGCTGCCCTCTGTCCTCTGTCCTCCTTTGGGTTGAGTTTTTTCGTTGAAAGCAAACAAGCTATGTAAATTTGAGAGTAGCTTTCTTTTTGTAAATTACTCGTCATCTGACGGGAAAGTGTATTAGGTTATACAAGTGGAATGTAAGTATATTAATCTCTCACTCGATTTATCGTTCATGACCATAATCTTGCTTTCGCTAATCATCGAAATCTTACAGGTACGTATGTAATATCATGTTTGAGATAATAGCTGTGCATATTGAGTGCTTGTTGAGTAAGGAGCTCTGCAGCTTTTCATGCATTCTTAATTTGCCTACTGGAATCCACGACTTGGTGAAACATCGTGTTCCATATCCAGCAAATTGCTAACACAAGCAACTCTGCTTCGCCATCTACCATCTCCGCCGCGACATTGTTCGCAGCTGTTAACAGCTCGAGAATTCCCGACATTGGCTATCATCAGGTTCGATTGACCGTGGTAGTTCACTAGTATTGCAGCGCTGTAACTGCAGTCGAACCTCCTAATGAGAACTGCCATCAAATTAATCCACCACACCTAGCCAGGAAGAAGAAAGATTCTGAACAAAGTGGAACTCGGTAAAACTCGGTCGTTTTGCATTGATCCAGGGGTTTTGTTTAAATAGAGAATACAGTAAGGAAAAGAAAGAAAATAAACCAATAATAAAGATTCCAGTGTTGAAAATGCTGGTGGGTTGTGAATGCCCACAGTACTTTGGCAGAAGTTTTCAATGCCCATACAAAACCGAAATTGACTTTGGGGATGCAGATTCAAAAGTTGTGTTGTAAATTTCAAATGTATAACTACTATGTTTGATCGGAGCTGCTCTATAAATAGAGCGCTCCGTATGCTTTCAAGACACAGCGAACGAAAGAAAGAAAGATCAATAACATCATCCATTCCTCCCTCTTTTATATTTGCCATCCCATTAAGTTTTAACCGCAGTGTGATGCTTTACATTTGTCTCGCACCTATCACTAAAAGGTTATCTCTCTAATTTTGACCTATTTATAACACGTTATTAGCACAAGTCTCTAATTATAACCTTATTTCATTTCTCTTCGCCGAACGAAAAGAAAAATGTTTCCTCTAAGGTTTTTACTGTTCATCTTCTTCCTCTGCCTCAATTGTGCGATATACCCTCGCGACGAACTGTTTGCTCCATGCCTGCTCTTAGTTCTCAACCTAACGGTTACATACATCTTTGATTTCTTGTTTGGTGTAAATATTGATTACTAACCCAGTGTTTATTTATGTTAATTTTACTGCAATCCAAGATGGTGCGGTACAATCGCCCATCTTGAATTGCAAATTTAATTTTACTGCGATCCAAGATGGTGCGGTATCATCGCCTATCTTGGACTGCAGATCTAATTTTACTGCAAATTTCAGGTGGAGAGGTATAATCGCCCATCCTACCCTGCATATTTAAATTTGCCTGCTGTTTAATTTCATTGCAATTTTAGGTGGTGCGGTATCATCCATCCTGCTCTGCGTATTTAAATTTTCCTGCTACTTGAGTGGTGCGGAATAATCGCCCATTCTATGTTACATTATTTCAATGAGAATGGTACGGTACAATCGCCCTCCTCATTCATCTTGAAAATCTCGAGCCAGAAGTTTCGAGTGCTTATCATTTTGGCTTGAAGATCAAAATGAAAAATTTGTAAGAACCAGTAGTTCTAACATTATCTTCCTCCAGGAATAAATATTATTGCAAGTTCTTACACATCTCATTTTCTTTCAGAAAAGAAAATGGCGAACTTGGCAAAACTTGATTTTGCTGCCCTGGACATTATTGAGAAGAATTACCTTACCTGGGTACTAGATACCAAGATCCATCTGGAAGCAGGCAATCTTGGAGATACCATCAGGGAAGACAACAACTCATCCTCTCAAGATCGGGCGAAGGCCATGATCTTTATTCGTCACCATCTTGATGAGGGACTAAAAAACGAGTACTTAACGGTTAAAGATCCGTTAGCTCTTTCGAATGCATTGAGAAACAGATACAATCACCAGATAACGGTGATTCTTCCAAGAGCTCGTTATGAGTGGACTCATCTAAGGATCTAGGATTTTAAGTAAATGGCTGAGTACAATTCTGCGTTGTTCGGAATTACCTCTTAGATGAAGCTCTGTGAGGATACTATTACTGAGGAAGATATGCTGGAAAAGACTTTCAGCACATTTCATGCCTCTAACGTGCTCTTGCAGCAGCAGTATAGAGCGCAAGGCTTCACTGAATACAACCAGCTGATATCTGTGCTCTTGGTAGCTGAACAAAACAATGAGCTCCTGATGAAAAACCATCAGTCCCGACCTACTGGATCTGCACTATTCCCAGAAGTGAATGCTGCTTCCCTTGAAGTGAACGTCACATCCTCTGGTGGCGATAATCATAAACGAGGACGTGGCCACAAGCGAGGTCGGTGAAACAGGAAGGCAAGAACCATGATGGTCAGTTTCACAACCAGGTTCCAAGGCATAATTCAGGCCTGAGATTCAAAAATGTGAATTGCCACAAAGGCAAAGCTCATATGAACAATGCTCCCAGAAACTCTAAAGGAGCCTGCCATAGGTGTGGTGGCAATGGGCATTGGGCGCGTACCTGTCGTACCCCAAAACATTTGGTGGATCTGTATCAAGCGTCCCTCAAGGAGAATGGTGTCGAGACCAATTTTCTCGACCAGGCTAAACCAATGGATATACCTGATCCTGTGTGTGACTTATCAGGGCAGTTGAACGCAACCCACCTATATGTTTCAGACTTTATTGTGGAAATGAGAAATGAAGTATACCAGTCCGATTGAATCGTTTATGTTTGATGTACTTTTATTATGCTGAACTTGTAGTTTAAAACTAGAATTTCAGATTCAATAAAAGTGACATGTAAATTTCCTGTTATAACTTGTTTGTTAACTGTGATTCCATTACTTAGAGAACATGGATAAAAACTGTGGTTATTCTCATAACATGAGAAATGGCGGAGATATTTGTCTTGCAGATGTCGCAACCACACATAAAATACTTCGTGATCGAAAATATTTCTCAAGCTTAATGCTTACAGGAGTAGGGGTAACAACAATATCAGGACCTTCAGATGTAATTGAAAGCTCAAGGAAAGCCCATATTATGTTACCAAATGGAACAATATTGTCCATACAGAATGCGTTGTACGCTACTCGATCTACTCGAAATTTGTTGAGTTTCAAAGACATACGTTTAAATGGATACCACATTGAAACAAAAAGTGCAGAAAATGTGGAGTATCTATGCATTACCTCCAATGATACCCAGAAGCGTATATTGGAGAAGTTGCATGGTCTGTCGAGTGGATTGTATTATACATACATAAGGATAATTGAATCACATATTGTCATGAACCAGAAGTTCATTGATTCAAAAGTTTACATGCTTTGGCATGACCGTCTGGGTCATCCAGGATCTACCATGATGCGTAGGATCATTACCAACTCTAATGGACATCCATTATTGAGCAAACATATTGTTATCTCAAATGATAACCCTTGCAAAGCTTGTTCTCAAGGGAAGTTGGTAATTAGACCATCATAACTAAAGGTTGATGCTGAATCCCCATCATTTCTGCAAAGAATTCAAGGGGATATTTGTGGACCTATTCAACCATCTTGTGGACCATTATGATATTTTATGGTTTTGGTTGATGCATCTACCCGATGGTCATATGTTTGTCTCTTGTATACTCAGAATGTAGCTTTTGCGAGACTTCTTGCTCAGATAACTAAATTACGAGCACAGTTCCCAGATTACCCCATTAAGTCAATCCGACTTGATAACGTTGGTGAATTTACGTCTCAAACTTTTGATGATTACTGCATGACATTGGGCATTGATGTTGAACACCCTGTTCCTCATGTCCATACTCAAAATGGTTTAGCAGAAGCATTGATCAAGCAGCTTCAGTTAATAGCTCGCACTCTGCTTATGATAACAAAATTGCCAGTTTCTGCATGAGGACATGCCATCTTACATGCTGCATCATTGGTTCGATTGAGACCTATAGCCAACCACCAATACTCCTCAGTACAACTTGTGTTTAGGCATCAGCCAAACATTTCACATTTACGAGTTTTTGGTTGTGCTGTTTATATGCCTATTGCACCGCTGCAACGCACTAAAATGGGACCTCAGCGTAGACTGGGAATTTATGTGGGTTTTGATTCACCATCTATCATCAAATATTTGGAACCCTTGACATGTGATATGTTTACAGCACGTTTTGCTGATTGTCATTTTGATAAGACAGTTTTCCCATCGTTAAGGGAAGAAAAAACTATTCCAGAAGAACAGAAAGAGCTGACATGGGTTGTTCCCACCTTGTCTCATGTTGATCCTCGAAGCACTCAATGTGAAAATGAAGTGAAAATGATCGTTTATCTTCAAAGTATTGCCAATCAAATGCCAGATGCATTTAATGATGTTATGAAAGTGACAAAATCACATATACCAGCTGCAAATGCACCTGCAAGAATTGATGTCCCTATTGGACAAAATAAAGTGGCAGCGAATGATTCATCTGGTGTACGCCTGAAGCGTGGTAGACCCCCAGGTTCAAAAGATTCAGCCCCTCGAAAGAGAAAGACGAGGGCACAACTGAATCCAAATGAAATCATTCAAGAAGAAAGAATGAATGATGAATCCATAATTCATGATTCTGTACTTCCAGAAAAAGAAAATGTCCTTGATGAGACACATGTCCTTTAAGAGACAGAAGTATATGAAAGCAAAGAAATCTTCATAAATTATGCTTATACTAATGAATTGTGGGATCAAAATGAAATAATCATCGACGACATGTTCGCATTCACAGTAGCCACTGAAATCATATTAAGTGATGATCTTGAGCCCCGCTCTGTTGATGAATGCAAACAAAGACAAGATTGGCCTAAGTGGAAAGATGCAATCCAGGTAAAATTAAATTCCTTGGAAATGCGAAGTGTTTTTGGACCAGTAGTTCAAACCCCGCATGGCGTAAACCCCGTGGGTTACAAATGGGTATTCATAAGGAAACGCAATGAGAAAAATGAGATTGCAAGATATAAAGCACGACTCGTTGTACAAGGTTTTTCGCAAAGACCTGTGATTGATTATGAGGAGACATACTCTCATGTAATGGACGCAATTACTTTCTGTTACTTAATAAGTTTAGTGGTTTCAGAAAAACTTGACATGCGACTTATGGATGTCATCACTGCGTATCTATATGGAGAATTAGATACTGACATATATATGAAAGTCTCAGAAGGACTTAAGTTGCCTGAAACAAGTAACAAACCACGAGGTATGCTCTCGATCAAATTAAGGCGATCATTGTATGGATTGAAACAATCTGGACGAATGTGGTATAATCGTCTCAGTGAATATTTGATCAAAGAAGGATACATCAACAATGTCATTTGCCCTTGTGTGTTCATTAAGAAATCCAATTCTGGATTTGCTATAGTGGCAGTATATTTTGATGATATGAACTTAGTTGGAACCCCTGAAGAGCTTAATAAAACTGCTGAATATCTGAAAAACGAATTTGAAATGAAAGACCTTGGAAAAACGAAATTTTGTCTCGGCCTGCAGATTGAGCATTGTGCTAGTGGAATTTTGGTCCATAAATCAGCTTACATTGAAAAAATCCTGAAGCGATTTGGTATAGACAAGGCTTATCCACTTAGCACGCCAATGGTCGTTCGTTCTCTGGACATTAAGAAAGACCCGTTCCATCCAAAAGATGATGAATTGGTCATTGGTCCAGAAGTACCATATCTGAGTGCAATAGGTGCTTTGTTGTATTTAGCACAATGTACTAGACCAGATATAGCTTTTTCAGTTAACCTGTTAGCAAGGTATAGCTCTACTCCAACAATTCATCATTGGAAGGGAGTCAAAGATGTATTGCGATACCTTCATGGGACAACATATATGGGTCTCTTCTACTCAAAGAACTCCACAAATGACCAGGTTCTTGTTAGATATGCAGATGCTGGTTTTCTCTCTAATCCGCATAAAGCCCGCTCACAAAGTGGATATGTGTTCAAGAATGGAGATACAGCAATCTCATGGCGCTCAACAAAGCAAGCACTAGTTGCTACATCTTCAAATCATTCAGAAATACTTGCTTTACATGAAGCAAGTCGTGAATGTTCTTGGTTAAGATCAATGATCCATCATATCCGGAATTCATGTGGTCTAACTTCGAAGACAGACAATCCAACTGTAATCCATGAAGATAATGCAGTCTGTGTTGCCCAAATGAAGGAAGGATTCATCAAGGGCGATAAAACTAAACACATATCTCCAAAGTTTTTCAATGCACATGAGTTTCAGAAGGCTAAAGTTATTGAAGTCAGACAAATCCGTTCTAATGAAAATTTGGCAGACTTGTTCACCAAGTCTCTACCAAAGTGCACGTTTTAGAAGTTAGTGCAAAGTATCGGATTACATCGACTTACCAAACAGCTAAATTTGGAGAATGTGGAATCAGGGGGAGATATATATCAGGGGGAGCATCCATGATACATGCATGTTGTACTCTTTTTCCTTCGATTAAGATTTTTCCCACTGGGTTTTTCCTATCAAGGTTTTAATGAGGCAACATAAGCATATTTAACACTATATCAACAATCCAGGAAAAGTTGTACTCTTTTCCTTCGCTATGGTTTTTTCCCACTGGGTTTTTCCAAGCAAGGTTTTAACTAGGCAACTGATGTTGATATGTGGGCATCCAAGGGGGAGTGTTGAAAATGCTTGTGGGTAGTGAATGCCCACAGTACTTTGGCAGAAGTTTTCAATGCCCATACAAAACCGAAATTGACTTTGGGGATGCAGATTCAAAAGTTGTGTTGTAAATTTCAAATGTATAACTAATATGTTTGATCGGAGCTGCTCTATAAATAGAACGCTCCGTATGCTTTCAAGACATAGCGAACGAAAGAAAGAAAGATCAATAACATCATCCATTCCTCCCTCTTTTATATTTGCCATCCCATTAAGTTTTAACCGCAGTGTGATACCTTACATCTGCCTCGCACCTATCACTAAAAGGTTATCTCTCTAATTTTGACCTATTTATAACATCCAACCCTTTGTCTCCTTGTTTTGTTTTGTTTTGACCTTTTACTTTTGCACCATTGTCATCCAAAGCAAACTCGAACAAGCAACAGACACTCTAAAAGGTATTTCAAAATCTTTTTAAATTTTAATTTGACTACACGTTTAAAAAAATTTGAGATTTCACCGTGAAATTAATTGATAATATAGAGAGTCGTTTAACTTACTAATAAGCACATACAAAGTCCCTCATCGCATCAATATGAGATTTATTCTTAGCACGCATTCTTACGTGTGGTAAGTTTTCAAGCCTAATACGTGAACAACACAACAAATGAAATGTAACGCACGGCTGTTTGATTTCACACGTAAAATAACTTGTTTTAATAGTATAAAAAGGTTGAGATTTCGCCTGTGGAGTGCGAATGAGACAAACAAAAGAATCTCCTTTTCATTTGAAAACTTCACTTTGTTCACTCCTTCCATCCGTCCGTCCGTCCGTATACAACATTTTCACATGGAGATGAAAAGAAAGAACCTTGAGAACTATTTGTGAGCGCGAACATTAATTAACCTCTAACCAAAGTTACACATTAGTAATCAAACTTTACAATTAAATAAAAGCCATTAACAAATGAAAAGAAATATAAACCAGACCCAACTGGTAAGGCAAAGCAATTCTCTCTTTGGTGGGTCCCTTTTTGGACCACCATGCCACTATTAGAGGAACGGATAAGCACTCATTCAAGCCGTCCCAAGTATCTTGCTTGCTTATGGTGGATCAATCTTTCACTCCAAGAGCAACAAGACATACTCCATGCCCATGTCCAGAGAGTATTTCCCCAGAAAACTCCATGCAAGCCACCTTCGTTGATTCAATTATTATTCAACATCACTACTAGTACCCTTCTCTTCTCCTCCTTTGATCATCTGAATTCATTAATCCCATAATATTTCATTTTTTTGGTTTGGAAAGATGGATCTTGATGAATGGGAGTACCTTCCAGATGATGCGTTTCTTGATTTCCATGAAGACAGTGAAGACAAAAGGATTTTCTCGAGCAAACGCTATTCTTCTTCTGATAATTCAAAAAGTGTTTTCAACATGAACTACTTCATAATCCCAACACCCAGTTCTAGGTCAAAAGTCATTCACGAGACACCACCACGACGACAACCGCCAACACCATCGCCACCGGCGTCGCCAGCTTGGATTAATTCAAGTCTTGTTCCCGTTCCAATTCAGCTGGAACTACCTCCAAGCTTTGACAAGGCCTCATCACTCTCACAAGAAGAACAAGAAGAAGAAAAACAAGTCATCAAAGTCTCCCAAGTGGATCAAGACGCACAACTCTCCCAAGTTTACTTCAAGAAAACTTGGGAAAATGAATTTGCCGACATGAAAATATTGGACTCCCCAAAGTCTCCTACCTGCAGATCACCCAAGTTTATGCATCAACAAACTGATAAGTTTCAGTTTGATGACAATTTAGGTCAAGAAACCACCTCTCCAAGGAAGGAAGTCGTTGACAAAAACAGCTTGTTGGAGTCATCTGAAGAGATCAATAGCAACAACAACAACAACAACATCTGGAAGCTGAGTTTTACAGGAATCGGAGCAATTTGCTCTTTTGGTTTTGCTGCTGCTACCGTTTGTATTATTTTTTTCGGTGCACATCAGAGGAACAAACAGTATCAGCACAACCAGAATCGCTTCCAGATCTCCACTGATGGCAACAAGGTCAGCAAATTTAATTATTCTTCTAGCTCCTAGCTACTTAATAGTCCTATTAATAACATAAGTGCTGTTTTAATTTCTTCATTATTTTTCTTATTTTTCCCCATTCTTTGCAAATTTATTTTAAAAATTGCTACTCATCCAAAATACTTAATACAAATTGTGTTTTGATTAATTGTTTTTCTCAAATATGAATAGTTTTTCAAATACACGTTAACATGTCCAGTTAGCTAGCCATTAAACATGAGTTATGTAATATACCCAAGACAGCTAATGGTTATCAATTACTGAACTATCTAGTGGGATGCGTATTATTAGTGACCATTTAACAATGGCCATGTATAACATTTCGTTTTCATGCATGCATGCCACATGATGTTACAGTCTCACACAATTTCTTTCATGTGGAGTCAAAGTGCATTGTTGTAGGTTTATTTGCCCCATTTTAGGATTGTCAATTGTACTAGAGCCAAACCAATATTCTAATCCAACATTTGTTAATTTTTGGATCGATGCAGAGGATTAAGCAGGCTGTTCAAGATGCAACCAAATTGAATTGAAACATTTTCAGCCGTTAGAGTATCCCTCCCTGGAGCTCATGTCACATATAGCGGTTACTATAATGGCCTATGAACCGCCTCCCACTGGATGAAATGGAAGTTAATTTACAGAACTGCCTGGGTTTGCTTTTGAAATGTACTCGTAGAAGAGATATATATTTTTCTTTTAAGCGTATAAGGTCAATAATTGTGCATTGCATGGGATGCTTGTATAGATTCTGAATCCTTTTTGTATATTAGATTTCCTACTTTGTATTAGTTTGGCCAATTGGCCACATATTATCTGTATCTGTCGAAGATCTATAATAATTCACTTTTCTCATTTCTCTTCCGCTACCTTGAACCTCCTTGCACAAAAAGAAAAGTGAGCAACAACTACCAAGATTACGTATAAAACAATATAAAAGATTCTCGATTCTAGACCGAACAAGGTTTCTAGCAAGCCAAAAATAGTTGAATCTGTTAGCTGCTACCCAACTTTAATTTATACATACATACATACATACATACATGCAATTGTTAACTATTACCATTATTTTCGAAGTTTTTTTTTACAATGTGATTCTTTAAATTATTCAAAATTACGGAAAGTAGAATTCAAATTTAGGTGTAAGATACACATTTCTAACCAACTAGCATATAACAACCTGCATCTGGATGGTTTTGTTCAGTTAAATCTTAGGGTAAATGACAAAAAACTACCTCAACTATTGGTGTCACAACACTTTCATACCTCATCTTTTTAAAATGACAATGTCATACATCATCTTAAGGATTTGTGCCAATATTATACCTCCGTCAGTTTTTCTGTTAATTTCTATGTTAAGCGCTGACGTGGCTAGAGACGGGGCCCACTCACTAATCCAACTGGATTAAAAAATTATTAAACATATTTTTAATAATTAAAAATTAAAAAATTAAATTTTTTTATATTAAATCTCTCTCTCTCCCTCTCTCTCTCTTCTCTCCATCCCCAGAACCCCTTCCCCTTCCCTGCAACCCCCCACCCCTTCCCCACCGACGCCAACATCTTCATCTCTCTTAGCTCACTCCCTCTTTCTCTCGCACAAACTCTCCCTCTCTCCCCGATCTACACTCACGCACCCATTTACACACCCACACCCATCGACGACGGTACCAAAATCATCATTGGCGTCAACCCTCTCTCCCTTCGTCTCCGTGAAGCTCCGGGGCACCCAGAGGACACCCAACCCAGGTCTGGCGAGCCATGGGTGTGCGAGCCCAAGTCCCGGGTGGACCGTACCCGACAACTCCGACGTGGAATTTGGAAATAGGTGGGCGGGCGAGGGCCTGGCCGGACTTGACGAACGAAGGAAGGGATAAGCTGGAGGACGGTGAGGTTGGACTGCTTGGCCATTGATTCGGCCTCGGAGGCTTCGATTATGACATCTGGGTCGATCCATTTCGGGGAAAGGGGGTGAGCGGCAGAGAATGAGGAGGTGAGTCTGGGGGGGGGGGAAGGGGGTGGGCGGCAGAGAATGAGGAGGTGAGTCTGGGGGGGGGGGAATGTTGGGGTGGGTGGGGAAGGGGTGGGGGGTTGCAGGGAAGGGGAAAGGATCTGGGTTTTGGATTTTGGGTTGCAGTGAAGGGGAATGGGAAGGGGTCGGGGGGGAGGGATGGGTGTATGGTTTTTTTTTATTTTTTTTTTAAGGGTAAAGTATAATTTTTTTAATTTTTTTTTAATTTTTTTTTAATTTTTTAATAGAAAATGGGGTCCAGATCAAGCCACGTCAGTATTTAACTAAAAAATTCACGGCCAAAATAACGGAAGGTATAACATTGGACCAAATTCATAAGATGAGGTATGACATTGTCATTTTAAAAAGATGAGGTATGAAAGTGTCGCGAGGCCAATAGTTGAGGTAATTTTTTGTAATTTACCCTAAATCTTAATTTTTGACAAACTAATCTTTCTTTCTCTATGCTCAATTGCTGCTGGAAATACTTGATCTAAACAATGTACAATTATTAGAGAGACGGGCCATACGGCCTACTTCCAACAACACCGATATTGTCCCCAACTTGGTAATTACATCGATACTGTCCCCAACTTGGTAATTACCACCTGTACAATCCGTCAGGTGTGGGGTTTTATCACAAAAAAACCTCGGTATTAGTTTGAGTGGGGTTATGATATTTAAACTCTTTTTTTCTCATTGATACGGTTAATGTGAGATATTTTAACAAACAATTTATTAGAAGCAGCTAAGTGCTTGCCCCAATCAGATTTCTCATATGCAACAACTTGATTGGTAGATATTTTAATAGGCCATGAGGGAGACTTATGGAACACCATACACATTCCAACAAATGAGATTACTGAGTCATGACCCACTTCGTCAGAATTTGGTTGATTGATTTGTCAAATATGTGATGACCTTCATTACAAAATTTATGACGTGATGTTTGTAGGACACCTCCAACTATGATCGAGAAATAATTCACAAACGCGAATTGGTTTTGGTTGGAGTGACCCTCAAGGCCTCTACACCAGTATGGACTTTTATAACACTATGTTAAATAATTTGGTCACTTAAGAATTTTGGTTAATTTTATTGAATTCGACCTTTATGAAAGAGACTTCTTCAAGACTTTAGCAGCCCTGGTGGCTGGTGCTGGAAGTTCAACCACGTGTACAGAAAAAAGATACGGTTCATATGTTGTATCAAAATCACATTTAATCAAAACCTCCCTAATGAAAATTAAAAAAGTTACTATTTTTGAATGCCATGTAACTTATATAATTTAATTCTAGCCTTTGGAGCTTCTTTAGTAAGGTTAAAACTTCACTTAGTCATGACCTCGCTTTGACCTACAATATGAGGTAATAATTTCAACATCTCATTATCAATTACCTGCTGTGAATAATCTTAGACTTTTTTCTTTTTTAAGAAGAAGATTACGATATTTCATTCCTTTAAAAAATGACATTACAAATTTATATCATGAAGAACTCGACCCTAAAAGGGTCCTTGCAAACTAGATTTAAAATATTACAAAAGCATCACCAATAGCAAAGCAATGCGTAGACATTAAGCACTCGCCCAAGCTCATTGGGAACCGCAAGATTACATAGATAAATAAAACCGTTAAACCTCGTGTTTCACGAAGATTATGTGAGAACAAAAATCTCAAATCATATATTAGAACATGGAGTTCAATGTTCATGCGTCTAGTTGTATCACCTAATCACCACTATGATCCCAAAACACCAAAATATATCCCAGATAGACTTGTTCATGAAATTTTGGTAGTTTTTGTATTGATGCAAAATTTAAGAGAACTTGGTCAACTATTAGGGAGATTATATTACTGTTGACCTGAAAAATTACAATGCTTACGTGGTGCGCATGCCGAGTTACTAGGAGCTAACTACATCCTTCAGTGGCTTGAATGCTGATGCAGGCATGCCAATTCGACACCAAGCTCGATTAGGCGAATAATATGAATATGGTGATGTAGTAAAATGCGTTGCTAACTTCTTAATCGAGCGACTTCGAATGATGAAGGAACACTACCGACCTTGAGTTCTAAAACCTGAAGACAAAGTTATGACCTAAAACTTGAAGACAACCTTCAATAAAGCTAGCAAGCATATCATGAAGTCTATTCTTTGTTGAACAACCCTTCTCGATTTTATCCTCATCTCCAAACTCATAATATATTTCTACAGGATAATTATTACGATAATCCAGTAGTAATATCTATTAAAATTCTATCAACTCGTTAATTTATTCAAGGGCCTCAATTGTATGGAACTGATGGTGTAATATTGGGTCCAAATAGTTATACAAATCATATTTATTGTTATTTAGGAAGTCATAAAGCGTTTATTAATTTGGGTGGTGAAAGCTCTGTGAACTATAATGGAAATTTTATTTAGCCGATCGAGCATGTTCAATGTTTATGATAGAAAGCAATGTTGTATGTGTTGCTCACTTGCATATATCATATGCATGTAATCCTGAGGAAGTGGTGTGTGATAGTACATGGCAGTGGTGATAGAGCTTAATTGAGTTTAACTTGGTTGTGTTTAACTCACATGTTAATTCAATTTCATTTTTTTTTTCTTTCACATGTTATCTTTGGCCTACCAAGGTAATATCGTGTACGCACTGGTTTTAAAAAATATTTTACCTCTCAAAATGCCTCACTTTCTATTGAGTAATATTGCATTAATTAATAGGGTGAGGTATTATGTTGTAGTAGGTTTGGCAAACGAGTCGTGTTCTTATCGTTTTCGTGTCATATCCGTTATCTTAACGGATTCTTAACAGTTAACACGATAATGATTTGATTCGTTAACGAGTGTGTCGTTTCGTATCGGATTAACAGGCAATGCAAGTGTAGTCCCATTTCTAAATGATAAAACCGTAGCCCAAATTAACACTATGTCCAACCCAAACAAAGAGGTTCCCACTTCCATTTACTTACTCTTAGTCCTATTCTTCTTTGTAAGCACTCTAAAGTGATGACTATAGGTAGCTAGTAAGTTTCAAGTATGTGTCGTACGTTAAGAGGGGATGCATTGGAGGTGGCAATATATAGTGATAACATATTAGACTTTCCACTAGCACTTTAGGTGCTATCTCAACCTGCCCGCCTTTTGCATGTTCTCCTAGCCAGTGGCTAGCCAATATTGTTTATCCCAAGTTTACTTAGTTTAGTTCATGAATCAAGATGCGATGAAACCTTATTTAGTTCATGCATCAAGATGCGATGAAATCACCTGTCAACCTACCATCCATAAGAAAGCCCACTTCATTCTTTTCTTTTCAAACAACAATGATCATTAGTAGTTGAGTGTTAGTTGGAGCACGCAAGTGCATATACACCAGTCGATACACCGCATCAGCCCCCAAAGAAGGCCACCGACACAAGCCGATCTATAAAGATTCAGCCCCGAACAGCAGGATGAATCCCTAACAAGTGCCGAAGGAAAGACAAAACCTTGCAAAAACACAAGGGGTACTAAAAGCCTAGCAACGAAAGGCTAGGGGAGAAAGCTCTCCATGATGACGGGGGAGAGGCCTGGTTTAAGAGATTCGATCAAACGACTTTTCTATAATTTTAACTAATACTAACTAATTTCAAATTACACAAATTATTATTATAATTAATTTACTAATTAAATCTAATATATAACAAATTCCTATAATTTTGTAAAAGAAGATATTGTTAATTTGCGTCCCATTAGTTCAATATATTTGAAAATAAAAAATAAATAAATTTTCTATAATAACAAAAAAAAAAGTTGAATTGTTGTAAAAAAAACAATGATATTTATAAAAAAAAAAAAAACAAACAATGATATTTTAAACGTGTCAATGTACTCCAAATGATATTACATACATGATTGATATATATAGCATGCCCATATATATTAAAAATAGCTTAAAAATAAGTTGGTACATTTTTGGTACGTTATTGGTACATTATTGGCACGTTATGTAATCCAATTGTGTACAAATTGGTATTTTGACATGTCACTTATTTATTGTTTAGATACGTACCAAGCTACTGAAACATTTATATTATCATAATTTTGGTATGTAAAAAGCTAAGGGCAAGTTCTGTGTAACCTTAAAACCTATCGGTACATTTCAAGCCAACATGGGTACATTACAATTCTTCATGGGTACATTTCAATTTAGTAAGCGTACATTTTAATTTAGTATAGGTACGTTTCAATTTGAGATTAAATTGTGATGGTACATGTCAATGTTTATTTTCAAAGAATGATGGAACATTTTAATTCAATTATACTTGAATTTCTAAAGACGAAAATAAAGAATGAGAAATAACCAGTAACCACAATAGTTACTGACACACCCCGACCCGGAATGTCCACTAGGACTCCGAATTGAGCTGTGCTGGCCGACACCTGGAAGGTGACGAAGCCATAAAGTTTATCGATGTGGAGAAATGTGAATAAATTTAAACCTAAGAACGCCTAAATACCAGAGTGCGCTGGTGAGCGGGAAATAACCCACCTCATATGTGATGATAGAGCATAAGTATGTAGAGCATAGAGGATAAGGATTATACCCTCTGAGGTAGCCGCTTATCCTGAGATTTGCCAAGAATCCTCGTCGATATGAACTTTTAGCAATTAAAACCTGGAGGGGCGCAAAACAGAAAGTGTGAGTGGGCAAAAACAAAGCTTTTCAAAATCATTTCGTTTATCAAAGATAGTAAACCCTCACCGTAAAACCTGTATCATTTCCCGGAAAATAGAATATATAAACATATATTAAAACCATGCTCAGATTAGTAAAATCCACAAGTATACCATGCCAAATGTCTCATTAATATAGCAAAGGTAAATCAGGTGAGATAATTCAATGAGAAACAACATATCAGCCTTATGGCCTGCATGGCTAAACTCATAGCTCATAACCAATCTCAATCATATCAAATCATATCCTGCACAGGAGTTGAACCCACTTATAGTGGTCTATACGACAGGCTAGGTGTATAACAATACGCTATAGTGCTACGATCACGTGAAGGCTGTGCGAATGATCATGGGTCACCTACGAGTCGAACCCACTAAAATTCATCTATATGACAAGCTGTGCACCTAAGTTGGATCCAAGATGAGCGTGTGGTGCGAGAGGTGGACGATCACGTGAAGGCTAGGCCCTAACTTTGGTGGAAGCACTAACACCGGGGTGCAGGTTTATGAGCTCTCAATGTATCACATCATATCTCACATAATCATCATTTCACATTAACAATCTCTGTCAACGATATAGATACTCACCTGAACTTACCTGAGCATTCGCAGCGTCATATCACATTTATGCATACTATACCAATTCATATTCTAATTATAATCATAAGGCATGGCATTTCAAAACATTATTTCATTTAAACACATTATCTGGGAAAATACCAAGCATACATATATATACTGAAAACAAAAGCCTACTCACCTGGAGTTCCGGCTACAACTGCCTAGCATACACATAGAGACGTCACGAACGATTGGCGCCTAGAATAATTATCAAATCATAACTCAGAATTCTTATCAAAAGAATACACAATTTACACCAAAAAAAACTCCTATGATTCAATCCAGGAGATCTGCATTATACTTCTAGAACAACATCCTATAGTTCCATTACGATCCAACGGTCGGATCTCCGCCAATTGCCAAAACCAAGTGGAGTCCAACATTTTAATTAATGAACTTACAAATCCAATTCGGAAGATCCATACATCAAATTCCCGATCCATAAGTTCCTGCATTCTTCACATATTACGTATAACAATCAACTAAAGTTTGATGACGATCCAACGGTCGGATCATCAATTTATACAATGGCCTATTACGTAACGTAGTTAGTTTAGGTTCTAACGATCAACCCACGTCAATCAATTCTCAAAACTGAACTCAAGGTATACAATATAGGCTAAAAATAGCATTGGCGGCCCTCAGGCCACGCGCCGCCGCACGCGTTGCCGTGGGTGGCGGTCAGCCGCCCCGACTAGCTGGAAAATTCAAATTTCTCCAAATATTACCAAAATTTGTAGAACTAAAGATCTCAATGAGTAGAGAAACTTTCATACCTGGGGCCAAGTCCAATTTGGCCTGGAAAGGCTCCAATTTGCCTCAAACTCGCCGGAAACCCTAAAATTTGGGTGTTCTAGATTCGATCAATCTGCAACACCACCGCCCCCAAAACTGCTTGGGCTTTGTTCCTGACCTCAAGAGAAGTGTTTTGGTGGTGGGGATTAAAGGTAAGTGTTTCAGAAATGGGTGGATTGTTGCCGGGTCACCCACGAAGTCCATGGTTCGATCTTCACGAAATAAGAGCCAAAATGGCTCGGGTTTGGAAGGAAAAAGGGTAGAGGGAAGGATCCTAGGATGAGGAGTCTTAACTTACTGGAGAACCACCGAAAAATGCTTCGAAACCAGTGGCGCCGCCGGTCGGGTTTTGGGTATACAGGTCAAGGGGATGGAGGTCTGGGTTGGGAGCCACTCACCTCTCTCCCTTCCCTCCCTGATCTCCCCCTTGATTGGTTCCTCACTTCCCTTTCTACTTCGACTTCTTCTTCTTCTTCTTCTTCTTCTTCTTCTTCTTCTTCTTCTTCTTCTTCTTCTCTTCTTCTTCTTCTTCTTCTTCTTCTTCTTCTTCTTCTTCTTCTTCTTCTTCTTCTTCTTCTTCTTCTTCTTCTTCTTCTTCTTCTTCTTCTTCTTCTTCTTCTTCTCCTTCCCCTTTTTTCCTGATTGGGCAGCCAATGTCCCTTCTTCTTTCTCTTCTCTTTCTCATTCTGCCCGAGTCTTTTCCTTCTCTTTCCCAGCCACAACCATGTGGCATATAAAAACTAATGATAGGAATAAAATAATGTAATTAAATAGTAACTTCTTCAAAATATTTTCGGTTACGTAGCTCCGTAAAACTTTAACCATAACTCTAAATCCTCTTCTGCTTGCGCCTACGAGCCTGTGTCGTCGAGTACTTTATGAATACGCCAAAAGAATTTCGTACGTATCACTATACGTTGGTCAACGAAAGCCAAAAACCCACTACCTCTAGGGCATTTTCGTAAAATCACGCTTTTAAAATTCCTAAAATCGTAAAATTAGGGATGGGCTGTCACAGGTACAATAATGATGAAAAACATTACAAATAATTTTTGTATAAAACAAAGTTACAAATAATTAGATATATTGAAATTTCTTAAATAATGATGAAAAAAGTTACAAACAATTTTTGCATAAAAAAAAGTTACAAATAATTAGATATACTGAAATTTCTAAAGACGAAAATAAAGAATGAGAAATAGCTATTAAGTACAATAGTTACAATAATGATGAAAAAGGTTATAAACAATTTTTGTATAAAACAAAGTTACTTAGATATATTGAAATTTCTTAAATAATTTTGATATATTTTGAGTATTAAATTAATCTCAACCCTTACTAGATATAATTGAATCGTTAAATTGAGGAAGAGATGAGATTCCATAAAAATAACAATAAATTCATTAATATTATTGAGTGCATTTTTGACATAGAAATGAATTTAATTAAAAGAAATATGAAAAACACTTAAATTAAAAATAGATCTGGACTATAGGGTTTAATAAAATGTGAAATCACTTTAATATAAAGTTAGAGAGTAACAAGTATATAATTTAGAACAGTCTAAATGAGGCATCTAATTCTAATTTTCTCAATAAATTAATGTATCTAAATATATGTATCGAAGTACATGTACCGAAAAATCTATTTCAAAGCATGTGTACCAAAATATATATGTGTACCGCAATATATAGACTAAAATATATGGACTGAAGCATGTGCACCAAAATATATGTACTGAAGTATGTGTACTAGAATATATATACTGAAATATATCTACTAAAGCATGTGTATAGGAATATATGTACCGAAGCATGTATACGGAAATATATGTACCCAAATATATGTACTGGAGATTGTATACTGAAACATATATACCGAAATATGTGTACCAAAATATATGTACTGAAATATGTAGCAAAACATGTGGAACAAAGTATGGGTGCCGAAATGTATGTACCAAAGCAAGTGTACAAATACATATGTACTGAGGCATGTGTATATGTACCGAAACATGTGTACCGAAGTATGTGTACTAATATATATGTACCGAAATATATGCACCAAAATATGTACCGAAATTTATATACCAAAATATATGTACTCAAATATATGTATCGAAGCATGTGTAACAAAGTATGCGTACCGAAATATATGTACCAAAGCATGTGTACCGAAGTATGATACTTAAAAATAAAAAATTTGAAATGCACAATTCAATTTTTGAAGTGACTAAAAAACATTTGTAAGGAGTTAGAAGTGAGCCAACTTTCATCTTTTTCAATAACATATAGGAGTATAATGTTATTTATAGAAAAATTATAATTACTATATATTTTATATGGGGCGGGTTTGGACAAAAGGCTAAAATATCAGATGATCATTTTTGCTAAACATTATAAATACGACGATCCCTCTTACTTCAGACAGCACAAGCCTTCGAACCAAATATCCTCTCCTCTATCTATCTCCTGAAAATGAGCTTTAATAATCGGAGAAACTTTTTTGCTACAGTATATGAAAGTGCTTTTCAAGCATTTGAAGAGTTGACTGTGGTGCACTGCCGCGTTTACTCCAGCGTTAGAGGACGAGGACTCTGTCTCGCAATGTTCATAGAATAGGCTAAATCATTTTGCCGACTTGACTATCGAATAGGCTACCAACAAATACTACTGCATACTAGTGCAGTCTAATTATTCAGCCACTAGCATGACGATTTCGGATTATTTAGTTGATGTAAAAAAACATCGATAAAGTACATGTAACAACGTAAATTAGGTACACATGTTTTGGTACATATATTTCAGTACGTATAGGTAATACTATTAAACATAAATATGAAATATTAATAAATAAGACAATACCTTTGTCATAGTCTAAATTTTATAAGTAGGACAATTCTCTTGACATAGTCTAAACTTTATAAATAGGACGATCCACTTTGGCTTACTCTTCAGACACTACAAATTAGGGGTGCAATTTGGGTTGGGCCAACTCAAACTTGTCCAGGGGCAATTTGGGTTAGGCCAACCTGAACTCACCCATGTGCAATCCAAATTTAAACTCGAACAAGCGGGTTTTTATTATTATTATAACCCGCCTAAACCCACCTTTACTTCAACTCGATCGTTTATAGGTTGGGTTGAATTGTCCTCTTTTTAATTTTTAGACTATGGCAAAGGTATAGTCTTATTATTAAATATTCCAATTTATGTTAAAAATTGTTACCTATATATGGAAAATGATCCTCGCCAGATCCAGAAATCATGTATGTTTATCGTACATCGTGCGGTCAGTTTTTGTTAAGTACTATTTATATTTAATTTTAAATTTTAAATGATTTCTGACCGCACGATGTACGATAAATGGACATGATTTCTTGATCCCCTGGATCCCCAGGAAAAGGATCCGGCAAGGATCCTTTTCCCCTATATATACTGATGAGTCATTTTCATATTATGAGTGATACCTGGGAACACCTTCTCCCTGTGATAAAACTTAACAAAAACCTGATCACCCTCAAACTGAAATATAAGTAATAACTGGGAACTATATGGGAATGAGGATTTTGAACTTGGAACACGCCTTTTCCTATACTAACAGTAAATGAAAACCTAGATCAACCCTGAACATATATGGACCCTTTGGACTTTAACCTCGCGGAGGACAGATAACGAGCCGACCCCCAAACTTCAATAATGGCATACATGGCATCTTCGAAATTAAAAAGTGTAGATCTACATAAAAATAATGATAGCTCCTCGGTTACTCATCAACTTGATTTGTTTTGTTGCAGGAACATTGGAGATCCACAAAGGCAGCTCAACGGTGTCTAAGGCTCACACGGAACAATGGCCACGTAGCAAAATAGAGAGGTATAATGTTCTATCCCTGCAAATTGAGTCACATAGTTGGTTGCAAAATTGTAGATCTACTCTATGATGGAGATTAGTGCTGTGGTATGTGGATCTATGTGTTCTCAATATGCTGCATCCATATATCACAGAACTGAATCCCAGAAAACAAATGGTCAGATGTACACTTTTGTGGCTGGATTCGTGATTATGCAAGAGCTTTGTAATTTCTGCATTATGTTTCAGCATAGTATAGGAATGTGGTTGATGGTGATGTAGACATGCTGCTGGGTGCATGATTCCAGCCTAAAATAATATCTCTGTGCATAAATTATTGTTTGCTTTGTTTGCTGTCTGCAAAAATCCAAGTTGTGAAAATCAGAGATATAATATAGAAAGTACTTACTGTAAACTAAAAAAAAAAAAACAAGTAAAAACAGATAATATTTTTTTGTTTTTGTTTGTTTATATTATGTTTTTTTTTTCTGTAAAGAATGGACAACCTAAGAAATTAAATGCAGCTAGAAACTGAAATTAAAGAAATAAAAATGAAAGCAAGTAAGAGAATTGGGTTGCCTTCCAATAAGCGCTTTATTTAATGTCTGTAGCTAGACGAAACAGAAGCTCGGTGATTAAATTGCTGGATCCTTCAGAGTCATAGACTCGATTGCACCATTGAAGGGTGACTCCAATTATGGTTTCATCCTGTGACCATTCACCTTGAATATGTTGCCATTAATCTTGCTTGCAATATCAACTGCTCCATGAGGATAAACATTAGTAACCAAGTAGGGCCCATTCTAACGAGATTTCAATTTCCCTGGAAATAACTTTAATCTAGAACTGAATAACAACACTTTCTGGCCTGGCTAGAAATCTTTTCTGAGAATTTGTTTGTCATGGAATGCTTTTGTTTTGTCTTTGTATATGCGTGCATTTTCATAAGCCTCATTACGAATTTCTTCAAGCTCATTGAGCTGCAGCTTACGCTTTTCCCCTGCTGAATCGTAATCAAAATTTAACTCCTTAATAGCCCAAAACACTTTATGCTCTAGCTCCATAGGTAAATGACAAGCCTTGCCGTACACCAACCGAAATGGGGCCATTCGGTGTTTTAAATGTTGTTCTGTATGCCCAGAGCGCATCGTTTAAATCATTGTGTTGCCACTCCTTATCATACTTTGTGGATGATAAGGAGTGGCAACACGATGATTTATCCCATATTTTGCAAGCAAAGTAGAAAATGGTTTATTAATAAAATGCTTTCCCCCATCACTAAGTATAACTCGTGGGATGCCAAATCGTGGAAAAATAACCCCCTGGAGGAATTTCAAAACCACTGATCCCTGATTAGTTGGTGCTGCAATCGCCTCGACCCACTTAGAAACATACTCAACCGCCACCAAAATATATTGATTGCCATGTGATCATGGGAATGGTCACATAAAATCAATACCCCAAACATCGAATAATTCAACAACCAAAATACCATGTTGTGGCATCTCATTCCGCTTAGATTGATTTCCCACTTGTTGACAACGATCACAAGATTTACACCAATTATTAGCATCCTTGAAAAGGGAAGGCCAAAACAGCCCACTTTGTAGAATTTTAGCTGCTGTCCTTGTAGGCCCAAAATGTCCACCACAAGCTTAAAGATGTGCAAACTTTAAAACGATGTGATGTTCCTCCTCGGGAATACATCTGCGAATAATCTGATTTGGGCAGTACTTGTACAGATATGGCTCATCCCAAAAATAAAATTTTGCATTTGCCAAAAATTTCTTTTTCTGCTGATAACTAAAATCTGGATGAATAACTCCCTTGGCCAAATAATTAACCAAATTTGCAAACCACGGTGTTTTGTGCTGGGCAGTCAACAATTGTTCATCAGGAAAATTTTCATTGAAAGGCAATGTGTCTTCTTCTGCAGTAGTAGGATTAATTAATCTTGATAAATGATAAGCCACCACATTTTCACTGCCCTTTTTATCCCTAATTTCCAAATCAAACTCTTGAAGTAAAGGAATCCATCGAATAAGTTGAGGTTTAGCATCCTTTTTAGATGATAAATACTTCAAACCAGCATGATTTGTGTAGACAATTACCTTAGCCCCAATTAAATAAGAGCGGAATTTCTCTAATGCAAAAACAACTGCGAACAATTCTTTCTCAGTGGTTGCATAGTTCAGCTGTTCATCATTAAGAGTTTTGCTGGCATAATAAATAACTTGAGGAAGCTTGTATTTTCGCTGTCCAAGAACTGCCCCAACTGCATAATCTGATGCATCACACATTAATTCAAACAGTAAGTTCCAGTCTGGAGCTGCAATAATCAGTGCTGAGGTGAGAAGTGTTTTCGACTTGTTGAAAGCCTCCAAGCATGCATCATAAAAAACAAACTGTGCATCCTTAGCCAATAAGTTACACAAAGGTTGGAGCAATCCTTGATAAACCGTTTGTAAAACCCACCATGCCCAAGAAACGAATGAATGCTCTTCACAGTAGTAGGGGATGGCAACTTAGCAATTACATCAATCTTAGCTTTATCAACCTCAATACCCTTGCTAGATACTAAGTGCCCTAAAACAATGCCTTGTTTAACTATAAAATGACACTTCTCCCAATTCAATACCAAATTAGTTTCTTTGCAACGCTTAAGAACCAAAGATAAATTCTATAAACAATGATCAAACGAATCCCCAAAAACAAAAATATCAACCATAAATACTTCAACAACTCGTTCAACCAAACCTGAGAATATGCTCATCATGCAGAGTTGGAATGTTGCAGGTGCATTGCATAATCCGAAAGACATTCTTCTATAAGCCAATGTACCAAAAAGGCAGGTGAAGGTGGTTTTTTTCCTAATCCTCTGGTGCAACTGGTATTTGATTGTAGCCCGAATACCCATCTAAAAAACAATAGAAAACTCGATCTGCCAATCTCTCCAACATCTTATCAGTAAATGGTAATGGAAAGTGATCATTTCTAGTACCTGTATTGATCTTCCTGTAGTCAACGCACATACGCCACCTAGTAGATAAATGTGTAAGCACAAGCTCGTCATTGTCATTTTTCACAACTGTAATTCCAGTTCATTTAGGTACCACTTGAGTTTGACTTACCCATTTACTATCTGAAATTGGATAAATCATTCCAGCATCTAAAAGCTTCATAACCTCATTTCGAACAACTTCCTTCATAATCGGATTCAATTGGCATTGAGCATCAATGGTGGGTTTGACACCCTCCTCCATCAAAATTCTGAGCATACAAAGTGTTGGGCTGATCCCCTTAATATCTGCAATTATCCACCCAATGGCATCTTGAAAATTTCTCAAAATACGTAACAATTTGTCTTCCTCAATTGGACATAAATCTGCAGAAACAATAACTGGCAGCAATGAATCAGCACCCAAATAAGCATATTTTAAGTGTTTGGGTAATGGCTTCAATTCCAGCTTAGGTGGCTGTATTTTTGAAGGTTGCAATGGTGTTTTTGGTTCACCCAAACTCTCAAAAACGTGCCTCCACTTTGGCTGGTCTAAAAAGATACTTTCCAAAACTGTAACATACTCAAAAGCCTCTTCATCTTCAGTTTTTGTGTCTTCAAAACCATGTAAAACGTTTAACAAGGGATCTGCTGTCAAATGGGGCATAATATATGCATGAATGATGCCTTCTAACACATCAACTCGCATACAATCTTGCATATCACTGGGCCTCTTAGTTGCTTCAAATAAATTAAACACAACAGATTGTTCTTGTACTCTAAGTGTCAATGTGCAATTGCCATGAATGGGCGCCTCAAAATAATTGGTGTTTGCATATCTTCATCCATATCCAAAACCACAAAATCTGCTGGAAGGTAGAGATTATCCACTTTGATAATAAGATCTTCAATAATACCCCTAGGATAAGCAATCGAATGATCCGCTAACTGTAAAATAACTGATGTTGGTTTGATTTCTCCTTGTCCTAGCCGCTGAAAAACAGATAAATGCATTAAATTAATACTAGCACCCAAATCAATTAAAGCACGTTTAAAATCAAAATTTCCTATTGTGCAGGAAATTGTAAAACTCTCAGGATCTTTTTTCTTTGGTGGCCGTTTTTACAATAGAACTGCACTGCACTGCTCTGCTATGTGAGAATCACTATTTCAAAATCCACCTGCTTCTTTTTCTTTGTGCACACATCTTTTAAAAATTTGGCATATGAGGGAATGTTCTTGATTGCTTCAATTAATGGTAGATTAATCTGCACTTTAGCCAATGTCTTCATGAAATCTTTTAATTGTTGATCTTTTGCTTTAGGCTTTAACCTCTCGAGATATGGCATCGGGGGCACATAAACACGTTCCAACTTTTCGGCAGTTTTTGAAGTATTTTCGGATCTGTCCAATGGCTGGGCAGATTCTGCAAAAATTTCAGAACTTGTTTGCGGCTACACAGGTGCTGCCCGTGAAATTCCAGCAATGTTTTCTGCATTTTCTGCATCACGGTTGTCATAACTTTTACCACAACGCAATATTCTGACATCATTACAATCTACATTTTCGCATGGATTTGGGATAGTTTGGCTGGGAAATTTTCCTGGTTCTCTGCTCGAAAACTGGAATGAAAGCTGCCCCTTTTGCTGCTGTAGATCTTTCATGGTTGCTTGTATATTCTGAATGTTTTGGTTGGTTTTCTGAATGTCTTGTTTTGTTGCATCAAAACTTGCCTTAGTGTGATCTGCCAATTTTTCAATTACGATTTCCCAAGAAGCCTTAGCTTGTCCAGCAGGCTGTTGTACCAATTGTTGAAACTGTGGTTTGGCCTGTTGATCTCTATCCCACTTGAAATTTGGGTGATCTCTCCACCCAGGGTTGTAAAAGTTTGAGTACAGATCATTTCTAGACCTCTGATAATTATTGAATGCATTACCTGTTCTGTAACATGCTTTGGATATGCGTCCCTATGCGGGCAGCCCATAAAATAATGCGTTGTGATGCCACAATTGGTACAAGCTGCTGCAGTAGGCTGCTGGATAGCAACCTGCTGCACATGTGCTGTCATCCTTTGTAAAAGCATGTTAAATTTTGCATCAAAATTTTATAACTTTTTCTCCATCTTTTCTATTTGTGCAGATACATGAGGTGAACCACTCGACATCTCAAAAACACCCCTGGTCTGAGGTAGATCAACCGCCCATTGTTGAGATTTTGTCGCCATTTTCTCAAACAATTGATACGCTTGCAATGCATTTTTGTCTGAATACGTTCCTCCACAAGAAGCATTAACAAGAGTCTTAGTACTCAAATTCAGATTCATTTAAGTGTCACCATTAATGCCTGAGTGTGGACATTTCCTGAGCAGATCCTTGTAACGTTCCCATGCTTCATGAATAGCTTCATTAGGTTTTTGAGCAAATGTTAAAATTTGAGTGCTCATATCAAGTGTTTTTGAAGTTGGGTAGTATTTGCTTAAAAACGCAGCACTGAGTTGGTTCCAAGAATTAATGCTTCCCGATGGAAGTGTGAGTAACCATGTCCTTGCGCCATCCTTCAAGGTGTAAGGAAAAAGTCTGAGTTTGATAGATTCGTCTGAAAATCCTTTCACCAAAATATTTTTGCACCCCATCAGAAATTCAGTTAGATGCATGTTAGGATCATCTGTTGATAAACTGTGAAAAGAGGGCAAGATCACCAAAATTATTTCTCGCAGTGAGGGTTCCCACTGCAGATTTTGTTCTCTCGGTTTAACGAGAGAGAACGGCCTAGAACTTCTGCATTTCATCAGAAATGAGAGAAGATGTTGTTTTGAATTGGAGAGATGGAGAGCCGTTTGGCTCTGGGCTCGAGGAATGACACAGTCTTGGGCGCTTTTAGGGTTGAGGAAAGGGGGAATCCAATGCTTGTCACACGCACGCTGGTGCGCGTGTGAGGTGTACAGCAGAAAAGGGGAATCCAATGTTCTTATTGGACCTGTTTTGGGGTTGGGTTCCGCCCACCAGGTTATCCCAATAGGCCACGGGTGTAGTCTTTTGCGGGTCCAGTTTTGTCATGCACATAATGCTTTCCAAGATAAGCCCAGGTGTGTCCATCTCCTTTCTTGTTATTTTAAATTGTTGTTTTTCATCTTTATTTGGTTTTATTTTATTTTATTTTATTTTTTTCGTCTTTTTGTTTTTTTTAGAGTCAGTTAGGTAGGTGTTATTTTTCTTTTGTTGTTTTCTTTATCTTTTGTTTATTTTTCCACACCTTGAAGACAAAGTGTGCAATACGTTTTGGGGTGGAAAATAAATTTTTAGAATTTTAATTTTTGTGTCAAATAAAAATTTTCATTCTTCTTAAGTTAATATCCATAGATTATTTTAACATTAGAACAAATGGACATGGTGAAGGTTAATCCCATAGTAGAGTCTTTTCTATTTATTGTTGCTTAGACGCTATGTCACATCCCCGCCTGGGGTGGATCACTTCCCGGGCCTGCTCCACCACCGTAGCATGGTATTGTCCGCTTTGGGCTTACCATTCCTTCACGGTTTTGTTTCTGGGAACTCACGAGCAACTTCCCAGTGGGTCACCCATCATGGGAGTGCTCTAGCCGCCTTCTCGCTTAACTTCGGAGTTCCTATGGAACCCGAAGCTAATGAGCTCCCAAAAGGCCTCTTGCTAGGTAGGGATGAGAATATACATTTAAGGATCACTCCCAAAAGGCCTTTTTAGAATTTTAATTTTTGTGTCAAATAAAAATTTTCATTCTTTTTAAGTTAATATCCATAGATTATTTTAACATTAGAACAAATGGACATGGTGAAGGTTAATCCCATAGTAGAGTCTTTTCTATTTATTGTTGCTTAGACGCTATGTCACATCCCCGCCTGGGGTGGATCACTTCCCGGGCCTGCTCCACCACCGTAGCATGGTATTGTCCGCTTTGGGCTTACCATTCCTTCACGGTTTTGTTTCTGGGAACTCACGAGCAACTTCCCAGTGGGTCACCCATCATGGGAGTGCTCTAGCCGCCTTCTCGCTTAACTTCGGAGTTCCTATGGAACCCGAAGCTAATGAGCTCCCAAAAGGCCTCTTGCTAGGTAGGGATGAGAATATACATTTAAGGATCACTCCCCTAGGCGATGTGAGATGTCACAATCCACCCCCTTAGGGGCCCGACGTCCTTGTCGGCACACTTTCGACCAGAGATTGGCTCTGATACCAATTTGTCACATCCCGGCCCGGGGTGGATCACTTCCCGGACCCGCTCCACCACCGTAGCACGATATTGTCCGCTTTGGACTTACCATTCCCTCACGGTTTTGTTTCTGGGAACTCACGAGCAACTTCTCAGTGGGTCACCCATCATGGGAGTGCTCTAGCCCCCTTCTCGCTTAACTTCGGAGTTTCTACGGAATCCGAAGCCAGTGAGCTCCCAAAAGGTCTCGTGCTAGGTAGGGATGAGAATATACATTTAAGGATCACTCCCCTGGGCGATGTGGGATGTCACATGCTAATTCATGGGTTATACTTTGACAATTTGCACATTCACATCAACATGGTTTGTTGGGAGTGAGATTGGAACACTTGCTTTTCGTCTAAGTTTATTTTTAATTTTTGTTCTAAATAAAGTAAAGTTAGTTATTCTCCTATAAAAAAAAAGTAATAATTGTTCCACCCAAGGCTTTACCTAGTAACCGGGCCAGTCATGCCTAATCAGCAGTGATTCTTGCGTCAAACGGTAGAGTTTTGGCATGGGGCAGGGTGGTTAGTTGGTTTCGTAGCCTTTTCAGCTTGAGCTAGTAAGTCCTTAGGGGTGTTCTACACCTAGTGCCCTAAAGCCGTTGTGGTTTGGGAGTCATTGACCTAAAGCCGTTGTGGTTTGGGAGTCATTGACCTAAAGCTCGCTACATGGGTTGGATAGAAAGCTTAAGTGAACTAACATTGCACGACCACTACTATTACTGAAAAAATATATATGAAAAAGAAAAAAAGAAAAAAGTCGAAAAGAAAGAGAAAAAAAATAGCTGTATTAAATTTAGTATGTGTGAAATAAATGGACGAGAGGTAAGGGTTTTAGTTGAGTCTCTTTAACCATGTTGGTTTACTTTACACCAAAGGAAGTTCATGAATTCTTTTCTAATTGATTCTAAATGGCTTAGACTCTGTAGTGGGATTAGCTGGAACTTTTGAAAAGATGTTTTGATTTTTAACGTATTCTATGGATTGCAAATTTGAAGGTGAAAATTTTTGTCATTAGTTTTAGTCATGTTTTTACGTTTGTTAGTTTTTATTTTTATTTTTGAGTCTTGTTTTGCTTGAGGACAAGCAAAAAGCTAAGTTTGGGGGTATTTTGATGAGTCAATTTCATATTATATATTTTACCTCATTCTTAGTATATTTTGGTAATTATCTTGGTAGAATTTTTATACTTTGTTTTATATTTTCAACATATGACATTCGACTTCGTCTGGAGCAAAACATGATCAAACAGACGAATTTTGGAGTGATTCAAATTGAAGGATGTTCATGTGTCTCTTGTCGTGTTCATGTCAAAATTTCAGAAATTTCTACCAAGCGGTTATTTTGTGGCGATTAAATAAAAGAGCAGTGTGCATGACATTTTGGGCTTAAATGCAGTTTTTGAAGCCCAAGATGATCTCAGATGGGTTTGTAGCCTTCTGATGAAGTGTTCAGAATAGCCCAAGCTTGAAATCCAGCTATTTTGGGCTAGTTTTGGAGCTGATATGGGTCCAAAACGTGGCTGTGAAGGACTTTGGGCGAATTTCCAAATTAATTTAGGATTATGTTTCCTAATTTATTTCAATTTATTTAGTTTCCTAGTCTTATTCTAAGACCTTTGACTACGAGGATTTAATTAGAGTAGTCTAAATAAGTTTTTTTTGGCCGGCCCTAGGTTTTCTTTTTATGCAATTTTTTGAGAAAAGATTTGGGGAAAAGCTTAGAGATTTCAAGACTTATACTTTCAAGGTGTTTTCATTCTTTTTTTTATTTCAATAAAGACTTTGTGATTTTTATTATGAATATTCGTAACTAATTCTTTTTGCTAAGGTGAGGCCACGAGCCTTAGCAAGAATATGTAGTTTCTTTTCAATTTGCTTATGATATTATGCATGAAAGTTTTGAATTATTAATCACCGTGTTGAAACTATCTAATTGTCTTGACGATTGGCCACCATTAGGATATTTAGAAAAGTAATTTGATGCAATTTTAGCCGAGGGCTGTCCCTAAAATTGACTAAGGCTTCTTGTGGTTAATATGTGTAACTTTTTAGGATGGACGACGCATTTTAAGGGTTATATGGTTGGTCAAAGGGTTTTCATAAAACTTAATGAATCTTGCATGTTCACATTTGATCTGGACACTACGGACGGGTTGCATGTTAGATATACTTTCTATGTTGGAGGTTCCAAGTAGGATATACTCTAGGAAAACCTAACCTTCAAAATATGCATGTGTAATTCATAAGTAATTAGAAGAACTACATATGATTGTTAGGGTGACGGCAGAACCCTAGTACGTTCTCACTTTGAATTCTAAAAATTGTTTCTTTCTCCTTCTTTAAAGTTGCAGTTTTTACGTAATCTTTTTAATTAAATTCGTTTTTCTTAATTTAGGTCATTAAATCACATTTTTCAAAAACTTTGTTTTAATTAATTAGTTGAGAATTGATTTCGCTTTAATCTTTTCAAATTAATTCATGTGGAGAACGGTTTTGCTTCATTGCTTGAGCCAATTATATTACAATAACCTTGTTTCTCTTGCAAGTATTTTAGGTGTTTTTAACATTCTTTGCGCAGATGGTAAAAATCCTATCATATACCACATCCATTCTGATTCCATATGGGAGTGACTGCTCCGTACTCAACCTAATCCACGTTGCTGTATGTACTATTATCGTTGTTTTTTTTTATAGCAACTTAATAGTCCGAGATTCTCATGTTAGTGGTCGAATAACTAGACTGCACTAGTATGCAGCAGTATCCGTTGATAATCTCTCACTTCCTGGGAAGAACTTTTTTGGTACAATATTGTTTGTAGCAATGCTCATAAGGTGTTGTGATGCAAATGCGTCTCAAGCATTTCAAGAGTGGATGGCGGTGCACCGCCGCGTCTAATCCAGCGCTAAAGAACGAGAGCTCCGTCTCGCAATATTAAAAAAAGAGAGAGGTTTTCCAGTTAGAATCCTTTTGCCTTGAATATCGAAGAGATTACCAACGGATACTACTGCAATCTAATTACTCCGCCACTAGCATGACGATCTCAGACTATTCAGTCGATGTCAAAACATCGATAACGGTACATGCAGCATCGTAGATTGGGTTTGCTTTTGCAATGTACTCGTAGAAGAGATATATATTATTCTTTTAAGCGCCTAAGGTCAATAATTGTGTTGATTCATTTGTCAAATACGAAATGACCTGTGCTTCATTACAAAATTCATGATGTGATGTTTATAGGCTACCTTCAATTATGATCGAGGAAAAATTCAGAAACGTGAACTGGTTTTGGTTGGAGTGACCCTCAAGGCCTCTCCACCAGAATGGACTTTTATAATCATATTAAAATAAATAATGGAAAATTTTGAAATAGGTCCAATTTTATAGGCCACATTTTAAAATAGATCTAATTTTTAGTGACTTTGGACCTATATCAAAAGATCCCAATAATAATTTGGTCACTTAGAATTTTGGTTAATTTGATTGTATCAAAATCACATTCAATCGTACTACGGTCTAATGGTATACCTCTTCACTTATAAGTGAGAGGTCTTAGGTTCGATTCTCGCCAAAGGCGAATTTAAACCACATCATTGCTAGCCTATTGTAAGGCTAAACCCACCATCTCCCCCTTAGTATAGATAATATCGTTTGTTAAAAAAAATCACATTTAATCAAACCTCTTAATGAAAATGAAAAAACATTACTATTTTAAATGCCATGTAACGTATATAATTTAATTCACTAGCCTTTGGAGCTTCTTTAGTAAGCTTTTTTTGAGGGATGGTTAAAACTTTGCTTAAGAGAAAAATGATACTCATAACCTCACTTTGAGCTACAATGTGAGGTAATAATTTCAATGCCTCATTATCAATTATCTGTTGTGAATAATCTCAGATAGATTTCTTTTCTTTTTTATGAAAAAGAAACTTCCAATATTTCATTTATTAAAGCATCACCAATCACAAAACAATAAGTAAAATGAAGTACTAGCCCAAGGTCATCAGGAACCGCAAGTTTACACATATTAATAAAATTATTAAACATCGTGTTACACGGAGATCACGTGAGAACAAAAATCTCAAATCGTACAATGGGACAGGAAGGACGATGTTTAGGGTCTAATCGCATCACCTAATCACAACCACGATTTCAGAACACCAAAATATATCCCAGATAGATTTCTTGTTCATGAAATTTCACAAGAAATAAAAGTCACTAGATTCGTTGCCTAATTATGAGATACATGTCGAATACACTCAACAAGACAATTAATTAGAGAACCTGCTTTTAAGCAAGTAATTACCATATCATTATTATTTGCAAGATAAGAAATCCTATATTATAAGGAAAATAATGCAAATGAAGGAATCTTTTCAACTCTGTCGATGGTCTTGGGCCCCTAGATCAGCCAACATGGCGGCTGATTGGTTAGCGTCTTTCAAGAATTCGGAGATGAGCGATTCTACATGGGTCGGTAGTCCTCCATCTTCGATTGTTCATATCCTGAACAAAGATGGACTACCTTGCCCACCTTAAGTCTTGTTTTTGTTTGAGTGGTACGGGGTGACACTGTGTTGTTGTTCTATGTCGGCCCTCTGATCCCTTTATCACTCTTGTGTTGTTTTCCCTGTGTTTTTGTTGCCTTGTTAGTCCTCTAAGTGGGCTTTCATGTAATATTTGGCTTTGCCTTGGTTTTATAAATATGAAAATTAATGAAAAATACTTGAAAACTTTGTATTTTAATCAAAAGAACAAAAATGTGTTGTAAGTGAATGGTACTAGGAATGATTTTTAGAGTAAAAATATCATTTTCGTTAAAAGTAAATAGTGTTAGGAGTGTTTCGTTAAAACTCCCTTTATAAATCCAGTTTACCAAAAAATAAGAAAAAGGCAGAGATTATGGGAAAAGTGCATCACAGAAATTCCTCAACCCTCTCTTTTTTCTCTCTCTACCGCATCCTCTCTCTCCCTTCAATAAAACATGTTAGACACAAATCAATTAATTGTTATATAGGATGGTGATGGTAAAGCATCAACGCCACTTTAAGCTGGTGAACAAAAATTCAATCTTGTCAAATAGACTTAAACAAGGAAGAGTATGGAGCTCCCTGCTTGTCAAGCCATCCAGGCATGTCAAGCAGTTGGCATCTATCGGTCTAGGGATGACAATCCCGCACATAAAAGATTTCCAAAAAAAAAAAAAAAAAAAGTATTATTGTTAAATCATCCACGTATTTCTTTTTTAGTCATTAAAAATCTCCAAACAAAAGAAACAGTATCATTTCGAAATCTTCAAAAGAAATAAAATTCACTAGATATGTTGCCCAACTATGAGAGTAGTTTTGGTAAACCATCTACATATTTCCTTTTTAGTCATTAAAAATCTCCAAACAAAAGAAACAATATCATTTCGAAATCTTCGAATGAAATAAAAGTTACTAGATACATTGCACAATTATGATATCTGTATCATATACACTAACAAGAAAATTAATTAGAGAACCTGATTTTACGTAAGTAATTACTATATTATTCTTATTGGAAATCGACTTTCGTTTTTTTTAAGTAAGTTTTTGCTTACCCTCTTTTACTATGTAGTGTTTCTTTTACTTATGTTTTTATATAGCAAAATTGAACTCCTTTTTTTCCTCCAACTTAATTGTCGTTCACTATAAAAGTACTTTGCATGCCAACTTAATGTGTTATCTCTCTCACTTCTCTTTTTTTTGTTAAGACAAACACGAAACTGAGCATGTATCGCCCTCATTGCCTCTTCTTAATTGTGACCGCCTTATTGTATATTTCGGTTGCTGCCACTGCGTATGGAGTAGGAGGAGGAGGAGAAGAGCGCCATTACCCTCCAAAGTACCAGCCTCTGAGGGGTGGGTATTACCCAATTGAAAACTTGAACGATCCCCATTTGAGGGAGATCGCGGAGTTCGCCGTCTCCGAGTACAACAAGACTCATGACCAAAAACTGGTGTTCCAGAAGTTGGTTCGGGGAGAGTCTCAAACAATAGCGGGAATCAATTACAAGCTTGTCATTGAGGTTGTGGATTCTTCTTCGGTCAATAGTAGTCACATCAACTATGAGATCATTGTGTTCGAAGATCTTTCGAGGACTACTAAATTGGAGTCCTTCGTTCGAGTCCAAAACTAATGAATGTTTTATTTAAGTTGGGCCAGGGGGAACTTTGTTTTCCACCTTACTAGGGTAGAGTTGGTTGTAGCAAACCTCAATCTGATCGTCAAAATAAATCCAGTCTATTTGTAAGGTTTATGGAGTTCATAAAACCTAAGGCCTGCTGTACGACTTTATACAGTAACATTTAAAAGTGGCTCAATTGTAATAATAAAAGTCTTCAGTTTATTCGGATTTTGTTTTCATTCCTGTAATATTTTTGTGCTTGTGGTTTCAGTTTGTTACTACATTATTTACGATCTTTCATTCATTGAAAATTTATTTATGAAGAATATGTAAGTCGTTCTCTTTTGTTGGCATAGTGCGACCAACATAAACATTTCCTTATGATCTAGTGAATTTTATGGGATCTGAAAAGAAATGACTTCCCTACACTGGTTTGTAGAGAAAAAAAAGCGTGTGTGATTGGCTAGTCATATCAACCAAACGTTATTAATCTTATTTGATATAAAATGCCTAGCATTACTCGAGAAAAAAATTTGCTTTTGAAACCAAAGAATGCAAGAACTGATAATAGTTCGATTAGTGCATAGGGCTTTGACTGTTTATAGAACCAACTGTTTATAGAACCATTTATTGTGGTAGTTCAAAATACCATTTATATAAGCATTTAGAGGCATGATTCATGATGTCGTAGTACAAGTGGTTACTAGTCTTTATTCTGCACCTAAAGTCATATGTTTTAATCTCCCCTCTCAACCATTTAAATGTGATGAACTTTGATATTCTACTTGTTGCAAATAGAGTTAGCGTAGAAATGTGATTGTGTGCATTGGGTGTAGAAATTTTAAAGAGTAATGCTAGAGAGACTAAATTTGTAAGCTAAATTTTGTAAACTAAATGACATGGAAGTTGATGATTGGTTTATTACTTAAGCGTTGACAAACGTGTTCATTTATATTGGTGACAAATCATTTAGTTTGCAAATTTTATCTCCCTAGCATTTTCGAATTCTAAAACATCTAAATAATCTTATTTTTTTTATGGGGTAATGCTAGAGAGACTAAATTTGTAGACAAAATTTGCAAACTAAATGACATGGAAGTTGAGGATTGAATTATTACTTAAGTGTTGCAAACTAAATAATGCGTCACCAATAGGAAATGAACACGTTATTAACGCTTAAGTAATAATCCAATCATTAACTTCCATATCATTTAGTTTACTAATTTTAACTACAAATTTAGCCTCTTTAGCATTACCTTTCTTTACAACTACATTACGTGGAGAGCAAGCAAAACCTTACCTTTGATTGGTATAAATAAATAAATAAAATCTCATCACCTCTTTTTCTCTCTGTGCGGTTTCTCTCTCACTTAATTTCAAAATAGTTTATTATACAACACTACCCACTATAACGTGATCGTTCGAAATTTAGAAATAGCTTGTATGAGTGCAGCTCGTAACAATATATATATAGAAACGTTATTGGACATAGCTACCTAACCCAAAATTAGCGTACGTTGATTGTTGTGAGTAAATGAAAACGCAGAAAGAAAAAAAAAATGAGTGTGAACAGCTACAACATTTCTTGGTTGGTGCTGTTATTGCTTTAACTTAAAAATACGGGTGTGCGGCACACCCCATTTTATTTCTCACATTCATCCGATCCGACGGTCGAAAATTAAAAAGGTGTGTGAGAAGTAAAATGGGGTGTGTGGATATCACACCCCACACACCCCTAAAAATAATCTGGCGGTTGCAACAACCCCTCCCCTATTTGCATGTGAACACTCTGTAGATGCCAAAAGAAACCGAGTGAAGCAAGAGCTTAGTTGTTGTTCCACAATTAGACACTTTTATTCTACATTGTAGGATAAGGTAGACCTATAACTCTTAATTAAAACAACCATATTACTGTGGTAGGTCTTCAAAAGAGCATCTAGATACACAATTAGAGGCAAAGATTTTGTAATTCAAGTGATTATACAAGATAGTATGAATGGATAGGAACATATATAGTAGATATCCAGACTCACTCTAACCTTTGCACCACACAAAAAGTATTGAAATCACTCCTATAAAGAAATTAGAAAATTCTTGCATTACATTGAGAGGTGGATCGAGTTTCGCATGTGGAGGTGTTTTCAATGACCTATTTCCTTTGTCATTATCAATTCATTTTTAAGATGATGTCGACCTAGATTAAGGATTAGGGTTGTTTGTAGGGTGATAGGATGATCAAAAATATCAAGTCACATGGCGGAGTAAATGAATGAAACAAAAGTGGTTCATGGATTAACGGACATGAATTGGTGTATAATTAACTCTAAATCAATTTATTCGTACAACAATACGAAACATTCTTCATATATACAAATTAAAGACAACCAATCTGCATGGTTTTGCTGAAAACACACAACTTAACCCCTTAGGTCGACGTCAACTGATTAAATGAAATTCAGTTTTGGATTTTGGATTTTGTATTTTGGTTTGCAAGGAATGTTCAAAAACCCCTTAATAAAACTAACAGATCTTCAACAAAAGTCATCCACAAATCCAAACTAACACCACATATACATGCTCGAACACAGTCTCCTTATGTGTATATATACTTATATGTAATGATTAATATTCTATAATTTTTCAATCGATCACTGGATAGGTGGCATCCATGGTAATGCCACAGTGCCCATTCGGGCTACCATCCTTAAGCAGTTTCATGTAGCCTCCCTCTCCCCATTCCTTGCCTCAGGAGTTCTTGATTCTCCAGTATTCGGTGCCAGACTCGTCCCTCCCAATACCGACTATGGTTACACCGTGCGTCAAATCAGTCCTACATTCGTCTCTAAAAATCCCGCCCTTGTAATAAACAACAGCTGTACTTCCCGGATCAATCCAACGGTCACTGGCTGTTGACACACAGCCCTTGTCAGGGCCTCCTCGTCCCTCGGCAACACACTCTCTGATAGCGATTGATCCGGGTGACAACGGGTAGACTTTCTAATATCTCTCGGTTGCATTTGCCCTTCTTTGCCTTGTAGGGATAACTAGCCTCACTCACGATCCTTCTATTGGAGACATAGCCATATGTGTAAGCCTTGAGGCCACCCTTGCAGCCCTTACTAACCTCGTCACAGTCTACAAGCTGCTGCGGGGACAGCGCGGCAAGCAGCCGGTAGGTTTCCATTTTCTTTTTCAAGCAGAATCGTTTGGCATTCATTTTTTTACTATCTATTAAAATGAACTTTTACAATTATTAAACCCTAAATCAAGTTTGAATTCCTTGTTGTTTCAATCTTGTATTGCAGAAATTCATTTTTGTGGTTGTGTGGATCAAGATTGAAGAAAAATCCCACATGGGGTTCTTATTTGCGACCCTAATTAATTTTCGTTGTGATTGGGATTATTGCGTCCTTATGTACCAGAATTTGCTGCACAGAGGACCCTCTGCTAACTTGTAAGTTTCCCCATCATCTTTTTTGTTTTTTTTTTTTTTTTTTTTGTTTTGTCCAAATCCTCATCATCCGAGTTCACTTTTTTGTTCTCTATATCCCTTAAATTGTTGTTTTTTTTTCTTCTTACTTTGTTTACCAAAATGTATCTAGCTGCTGAATTTGTGAAGTATATGATCACACAGATCCTAAGAAATGTTTTGTATTTGGGAGGTGAGGAATTTTTACTCATGAAAATTGCTTACAAGTACTATTTTACAAGTAAATTGGTTATGTCACTGCTCATTTATGTTGGTATCTGATGTTGGAGAGTTATGCACTTCTCGTAATGTAAAAAGCCAGGCTTTTTGATACTTGCGAACTTGTGTGCAAGCTGGTTAAACTTGTTTAGTTGGTTATTTGCAAACTGGTTAAGCCTGTAATGTAAGTTTCCTTTGAATATTGTGAGACGCAGCTCTCCTTCTTGAGCGCTGGAGTAGACGTGGCCGTGCAGTGCGGTCCATGCGTCAAATGTTTGAAAAGAACTTGCATAGCAAATCAGCATTGCTATACACAATACTGTAGCAAAAAGGATTCTCCAATTACTAAAATTCATTTTCAGAAGGTGGTGCCGCGCTGTCCCTGCAGCAGCTTGTAGACTGTGATGAGGTTAGTAAGGGTGACCTCGAGGCTTACGCATATGGCTATGTCTCCAAAAGAGGGATCGTGAGTGAGGCCAGTTATCCCTACAAGGCAAAGAAGGGCGAATGCAACCGAGAGATATTAGAAATTCTACCCATTGTCACCCGGATCAATCGTTATCACAGTGTATTGCCGAGGGACGAGGAGGCCCTGACAAGGGCTGTGTGTCAACAGCCAGTGACCATTGGATTGATCCGGGAAGTGCAGCTTTTGTTTATTACAAAGGTGGGTTTTTCAGAGACGAATGTGGGACTGATTTGACACACAGAGTAACCATAGTCGGTATCGGGAGGGACGAGTCTGGCACCGAATACTGGAGAATCAAGAACTCCTCGGGCAAGGAATGGGGAGAGGGAGGTTACATGAAACTGCTTAAAGATGGTAGCCCGAATGGGCACTGTGGCATTGCCATGGATGCCACCTATCTAGTGATCAATTGAAAAATTATAGAATATTAATCATTATCTATAAGTATATATGCACAAGGACAAGGAGACTCTGTTCGAGGATGTATATGTGGTGTTAGTTTGGATTTGTGAATAACTTTCGTTGAAGATCTGTTAGTTTTATTAAGGGGTTTTTGGAACATTAGTCCTTGCAAACCAAAATATAAAATCCAAAATCCAAAACTGAATTTCATTTAACCAGTTGATATCGACCTAAATGGTTAAGTTGTGTGTTTTCGGCAAAACCATGTAGACGGGTTGTCTTTTGTATATATGAAGAAATGCGTGTTTGTTTTGTATTGTTGTACGAATAAATTGATTTACAATTAATTATACACCAATTCATGTCCGTTAATCCATAAACCACTTTTGTTTCATTCATTTACTCAGCCATGTGACTTGATATATTTGATCATCCTAGCTATCACCCTACAAACAACTCTAATCCTTAATTTAGGTCGACATCATCTTCAAAATGAATTGTTAATGACAAAGGAAATAGGTCATTGAACACATGCGAAACTCCACCTCTCAATATATCTGCAACAATATTTTATCTTAAGGTATCTTGGTTCCAGAACATCCAGATGAACACAGAACAGTACCCTACTGTAGTCTCCATGCCTATTTGGACTCAAATCCCCTAACTTGCCCAATTATCCAACCTCCACGCGGAAAGTTTGTTTCAGGAACTGCATTTATATTCTGAATAAATTTCAAGAGTCGACATTTCATATCTAACGTCTCAAACTAATTTCTTAAGAAGCCTACTGTAATCATATTTTTTTCTTTAAAAAATATTATAGGATGGAAGAATGAAGAGTTGATGGGTAAAATATGGCATTATACACTGTAGGATTGGAGACATGAAACTCCACACTATTGTCAGAGAACTCTGCAGGATTGCCGTTATGAAATGCCATAAATTCAGCAAGCTAGTGATGCAAATTACAAGACATATTTTGTTAGATTGCAACTAAGCAAATGAAGTTCAAATTTTCATTCTGGAAATGAAATTGGAAAAAAAATCAACTAGGGAAGACCAAATCCAAATGTGTGGGTTTAAAGATACATTTTTCCTCTATAATTCCTCTCTTTCGTTTTCTTGGCTACAATTTTAACAGAAATGGATTGTTAAGATTTGGATCTGTTTGTATATTTAGAAATTGAATTTTGAAGGGAGTTGAAAGAACAAAGAGGGAGAGAATGAGAATATCCACTGCAATATTCTCACTATTGCAAAATGATGCCTTTTCAATTCATATTGATTGTTCTCTTACATCAGCTTTCACAACCATTCAAATACATGAGCCATTGTGATTATGACACATGGCACTTACAAGGCATATGAGCCATTGGAAATGAAAACTGATCTAAGACCTTACACTTGGCATGTGAGCTCAAGCTATCATAACAGAAAACAGTCATACAATAGAACAAAGGTAAATCTAATAAGTAAATCATTTACTAACAAGAAATTAGTAAGCAATTTACTTTTCAACACTCCCTTCTAAATTGCTAACTGATTTCACACCAAGCAAGCTTCTCAAATAGTTGAATATGTCCTTGGGAAGAGCCTTGGTAAAGATATTTGCAATCTATTCTTCACTCCTGCAGTAAATTAAATCGACCACTCCTTCTTGAATTGCATCTCTAATAAAATGAAACTTCCTGCCAATGTGCCTAGTTTTGTGGTGAAATACCGAATTCTTAGACATGGCTATGGCTGAAGTGTTGTCACAGAATAGGGAAGTTGCAGCAGCTTGCTCTTCTCCAAAGTCCTCGAGCACAAACCTAAGCCAAATGGCTTGAGAGGTTGCCTCAGCTGCACTAACATACTCTGCTTCTGCAGTTGAAAGTGCTACATTGTGCTGCTTAACTGAAGCCCATGAGAATGCTCCACTTCCAAATGAAAAAGCATACCTTGAGGTGCTTTTCATATCCTCCTCAGATCCACTCCAGTCACTATCACAGTAACCAATCAACAAGGCAGATTTTCCAATCACATATTCAATCCCAAAGTCAATTGTTCCTTGAATGTACCTTAGAACTCTTTTAGCAGCTCCATAATGTTTCTTGGTAGGCTTGTGCATAAATTGTGCAAGTAAACTAGCAGAGAACATAATATCTGGCCTAGTTGCTGTTAGATACAGAAGGCTCCCAACAATTTTCCTGTACTCACACTCATATGCAGGTTCACTTCCATCTTCTATTCTTAGTTTATCAGTTGCAACCAAATGAGTGCTTACTGGCTTACAGTCTTTGAGCCCAAATTTATCCAAAAGAGCTAGAGCATAATTTTTCTGATGTATAAATATACTCCCTTCAGTTTGAGTTACCCCCATTCCAAGAAAATGATAGAGTAAACCCAAGTCTGACATCTCATATTTGCACATCATCTCAGTCTTGAACTCTTCCATCATTTCTGCACTACTCCCTGTGTACACTATGTCATCAACATAAATTGATACAATCAAAGTACCAACACCTTCCTTGTTTCTCACATATAAATTTGCTTCACTTGAGCTTCTGTGAAAGCCATAGTGAATTAAGTATGTGTCAATTTCACTATACCAGGCCCTTGGTGCCTGTTTTAGACCATAGAGGGCCTTTCTCAGTCTATACACCTTGTCTTCAGCCCCTTTAATCACAAATCCATCAGGTTGATCCACATATACTTCCTCTTCGAGAACACCATTCAGAAAGGCTGATTTAACATCCAATTGCCACAGTTTCCAACCTTTTTGTCTAGCTAGTGCGATGAGTGTCCGAATGGTATCTAACCTTGCCACAGGGGCAAAGGTTTCATTGTAATCAACCCCAGGTTTCTGTGTGTAGCCCTTGGCTACAAGCCTAGCTTTGTGTTTTTGAATGGAACCATCATGATGCAGCTTTGTTTTGTAGACCCACTTCACTCCCACAATTGGTTTGTTGCATGGTCTATCAACCAACTCCCAGGTTGAATTCTTCTCTATCATCAACATTTCTTCTTGCATAGCCTTTTTCCAGGCTTCATCTTTGACTGCTTCTTTGAAATCTTCAGGTTCAATAATGCTCATCTTGCATTGAGCATATAAATCACTCAAATTCTTCCATTTCTGTGGAGTATGATCATAAGTTTCAGAGATTGAAACCGGAGAACCAAGTGAATCAGATCTCTGAGATGCTTGTAGATCTCTAGTTGTTTGTGATCTCAGATGAGATTGCATAGACTGAGGTGAATCACTTGACTCTGGTTCAAATTCAGATATCCTTGAGCTTCCTTCATCATTCCAAGGAATAGCAAATTGCACTGCCTCATTAGATTCCCAGTTCCACATTGCTTTCTCATCAAAGATTACACTCCTTGACAGTTCAACCTTTTGAGTTCTCAAGTTGAAAACTCTATATCCCTTTTCACAATTACCATATCCAACAAATACTTCATTCGCTCCAGTTTCCTCCAATTTGTGTTTTTTCTGTGCAGGGATGTGAATATAACACAGAGAGCCAAATATTTTCAAGTGTTTGACACCTGGCTTCCTTCCACTAAACGCCTCGAATGGAGTTATATTGTTTAAAGCACTTGTTGGACATCGATTTTGCAGGTACACGGCTGTGTTCACAGCTTCAGCCCAAAATTTCAAAGGGATTTTCTTCTCATACATCATAGTTCTAGCCATTTCAATCACTGTTATGTTCTTTCTCTCTGCAACTCCGTTTTGTTGTGGAGAGTAGGCAATTGTCAATTGCCTTTCTAACCCCATATCTTCACAGATGCTTGAAAACTCTAGGGATGTATATTCTCCACCCCTGTCACTTATGAGTTTCCTGATTTGATAGCCACTCTGTAGCTCAACCATGGATTTGAACCTTTTGAAAATATTAAAGACCTGTGACTTGTGCTGCAGAAAGAATACCCAACACATTCTAGTGTGATCATTAATAAAGGTAAGGAAAAATTTGTTGCCTCCAAGAGTGGTTATCTGCATTGGACCACAAATATCAGAGTGAATAAGTTCTAGCACATCCAGAGCAAACATGCTCAGAGACTTGTAGTCTAGGTAAACCTTGCACCATTTCCTTCTCTTGCAGGAGCATCAAACTGATGTAGTTTAGATGTCCATATCTTCTATGCCACAACCAAGATGACTCTTCAACAGTTACTTTATTAGCCATGTGAGAATTGACATATTCCAAACTTAAGGGAAAGCATCTGTTTCCTTTCATCGGGACACTTGCAATCAAGTCTTCCATTTGTCTATCTCCATAAATATCAACCATGTAATCACCAAACACAAGCCAATATCCATGTTCTACCATCTGCCCTACACTCAATAAGTTTTCATCCAACCTATGTACAATCATAACTTCTTTAATATACCTAGTCACATCCTTCATCTCTATAACCAATGTGCCTTTGCCTATTGACTGCACTAAATCTTCAGTGCCCATTTTAACTCTACACTTCACATTCTTATCAACATCAATAAGCAAAGATTCATGAGAGGTCATATGGTTGCTACATGCACTATCTACATACCATATATTCATATTCCTTCCAATAATAGCAGAATGGTAGGCGTAAAACATGGTTGCAAATTCTGTTACCTGATTTGCAAAGTTTACAAGCTTCCCAGCCTTGTTTGGTTGATCACAGTCCTTGATAAAGTGACCGAATCGATTGCAACCATGGCATTTTGGCTTTCTTTTAAACCAACATTCACCATAGCGTAGCTTATCACAATGTTTGCATTTTCCCTTAGCCTGATCTGGTTTTCCTCCCTGATCATATTTGCGACCTCGATTAGCAGAATTCTGAGGTTTAGGGTCCCATTTCTTCCCTTTCGATTTCCAATCCTTCTTTGGTTTAGAATTACCAAAAGAATTTGGTTGAGTTCCCTTTGAATTCAGATTCATACTACTGAAAGCTTTCTCAGTGGTACTTTCAGCATGCCTATCAAGGTGCTGTGCAAACCTTCTTAATGCTGCAATTACTTCTAGTACCTCAATAGTTTCAATATCCTTAGTTTGTTCAATCACATAACAAACAAGATCAAATTCCTTAGTTAAGCTTATGAGCAATTTCTGGACTAAGTGCTCTCTAGGTAGATCTTCCCCGTAACCCTTCATCTGATTCACCAACTCGAGAAGACGAGTGAGATACACAGACAAGGTTTCATCATCTCTCATCCTTGTGTACTCAAAATCACGACGTAGACCCTGCAACTTGATGGATCTCACTTGTTATCGTTATGGAATTCCTAATGTAGGATATCCCAAGCACCCTTTGAGGTTTCCTTGTTTAACATTCTGGGGAAAATGTCATCCGAGACAGCTCCTTGGATAATACCCAGTGCCTTAGCATCCTTCATTAGCTTTTCGTTCAGAGATCATTTCTCTGATTCTGATGACCCTTCTGCACCACCCTTCTTCCCTTCGATTCTGAGATTTCAAAACCCTGTTCAACTAGATCCCAGATTCCATGTGATTTAAAAATAGTTCTCATTCGGATCTTCCAAAATTCATAGTTGTCACCATTGAATATTGGAGCCCGAAGATAACTACCACCTGACCTAGCCATTTGAGATCTGAATCGACGAACTGAGTCAGAAATTTTATGTTGGATTTTCGAGCACAGTACACACAGATCCGACGCCCCGATTCCAGATAGAACCTAGGCTCTGATACCATGTTAAGATTTAGATTTGTTTGTATATTCAGAAATTGAATTTTGAAGGGAGTTGAAAGAACAAAGAGGGAGAGAATGAGAATATCCATTGCAACATTCTCACTATTGCAGAATGATGCCTTTTCAATTCATATTGATTGTTCTCTTACATCAGCTATCACAACCATTCAAATACATGAGCCATTGTGATTATGACACATGGCACTTACAAGGCATATGAGCCATTGGAAATGAAAACTGATCTAAGACCTTACACTTGGCATGTGAGCTCAAGCTATCATAACAGAAAACAGTCATACAATAGAACAAAGGTAAATCTAATAAGTAAATCATTTACTAACAAGAAATTAGTAAGCAATTTACTTTTCAACATGGATAACTTATAGATGAAAAAAAAAAATCGTAAATTGAATTTGGAGAACAATATTGGAGAATGCATTTTCACATTTATCAGTTCAATTCCTACTATAAAGAAGGCAAACATTACAGATCAAGTTGTTGAGGAAGAAACATACTGTAAATATGTAGCAATATGTTCCTTTCAATATTGTTGAACACAAATTTAATTTGAAAATTATGGTGTTGTTATTGCTTAATAGTTCTTTTTTACATGTCTAGAATGCTTTAACTAATCCTCAACGTGTTGGAACACCTTCCATCACTAAGTAGTGGAAGCCTTTGGTTGAAGATGTAAGCATTATTTACTTCTAAATGCCCAAACTAACATGTTGTGCGCTTGCGTGTGTGTACTCTCGCTCACTCTTGTCGCTTCTGATGTTATGGAGTTTATTTTCTGTGTAACTGTTTAGTAAGATGAATTCTTTGAGTTACAGATGGATCCAGCAGCTGGAATAGAACCTGAGTATCACTACAAAAATAACCGAGTGAGTTTTCAGCTTTTCTGGAATTTTGAGTTAATATTGTTGGAACCTAAACTCTCTCTGGAGTCGAGGATCGAAGGCAGCAAAGAATGTTTCCCAACCATGGTTGCTGTCTGCATCGAAGAAGAAAGAAGAAGAAAGGGTTTTAGCCTCCAACGGCTAGTTTGAGTTTAAATGTATGTGTGAGTGTGAGAGTGACAAGTGTACACTTCAGATTAGATCACTTAACACCCAAATGAAGGGCTAGGATCTAATCTGGAGTAGCAAGGATGAAATAATTGTTTAAGTCTCTAGTCAATCACTCTCTGAAAGAAGTATGGGTCTTGGCAATGCACAATACCCTACAAGCATTCCCCTACTTAATGAAATTATTGATGCTGCAACTAGCACAACCTTCGAAGCCGTAAAACACATCTCCAAGTTCTCTCCATTCTCTGCCATTCTAATCCTAAGAAACTAATCCAAACAATCAATCAAAACACCTAAACAAACAAACTTTCACATGGCCTTAGAGCGTAGTTTCTGATCTTACAACTTTCTGGGCGTAATCTGTACAAGTTGAGATCTTTGGGAGCACCTACGTAGTGTCCTCAACAACAACAACCAACAAACAACCTTGCAAATGAAGGGATCTAGTAGTAGCAGTGATGCCAAAATATTACAAAAAAAAAAAAAAAAAAAAAAGGAAAAATTCTTTTGAAACCAAAGAATGCAAGAACTGATAATAGTTCGATTAGTGCTTAGGTGTAGAGCTCTGACTCCTTATCAAACCATTTAAATAAGCATTAAGAGGCATGATTCATGATTTCATAGTTCGAAGTGGTTACTAGTCACGTATTTTAATCTCTCCTCTCAACCATTTAAACGTGATGAACTTTAATATTAATAGAATTAGTCTTGGCATGTCACTACAAGAAAAACATCATTTTCAGGCGAAATTATTTCGTCGGCCAAAGTAACTTTTCGTCGTACAAAAGTTGTCACGTAAAGCTCATCATGCAAATTTTTGCCCGATGAATTTATAATTTTCATCGGACAAATTATGTTTGCCTGACGAATATGCGTCGAGCAAAATTTAGTCGGACAAATAATAATTTCTAAAAATGTGATTACGTAGGCGGAAAGCAGAAATCATAAAAGATCTAGAAGATCTTATTTTTGTACAGCTATATAATGTTGCGGGCAAGCAAACCTTACCATTGATTAGTATAAAACAAAGAATCTTATTATCACCTCTTTTTCTCTCTATGCGGTTTCTCTCTCACTTAATCTGAAAATAGTTCATTTCACAAAACTACCCACTATACCGGGGTCATTCGAAATTTAGAAATAGTTTGTATGAGTGCAGCTTCGTGACAATATGTATAGAAACGTTTATTTGACATAGCTACCTAACCCAAAGTTTAGTGTACGTTGATTGTTGTGACTAAATGAAAACATAGGAAAAAAAAGAGCAAACAAGTGTGAACAGCTAGAACGTTTCTTGGTGCTGTTTTTGCTTTAGGCAATGGCAACCCCTCCTCTATTTGCATGTGAACACAAAAGAAACTGAGTGAAGCAAGAGCTCAGTTGTTCCACAATTAGACACACTTTTATTCTACATTAATTCTAGGATAAGGCAGACTTTTGACTCTCAATTAAAGCAACCATATTCTTGTGGTAGGTCTTCAAAAGAGCACCTAAATAACACTTTAGAGGTAATAATTTTGTAATTTAAGTGATTATTATTTTTCTTTTGCATCCGAAGTCGTGTCTGAATTTGATGCAAGATAGTATGAATGGATAGGAACATAGTAGATATCCGGACTCACTCCGACCTTTTGCGTCACACAAAAAGTATTGAAATCACTCCTACAAAGAAATAAAAAATCCTGACATTACATGAAACCTTAGACCATGAAGATACTACTGGTAAAAAGAAATTATGCACCCTATTAAATATGGGCACATCAAAGTAGGGATGACAATGGGTCAAAGTCGTGATGGATTACAGTTCTCATCCCATCTCCGTTATGCATTTTATCCGCATCCTCGTCTTCATACTCATTGTTTCAAGTCAGGGATTCCCCATCCCCCGTTCCCAATTGGGATCTTGTTGCGAAAATTAAACTAACTGAAATTAGTCCAACTTAGTTTCAAATTTTATGCTTGCAAGCGTACGAATCGTTCGATAGTATAGAAAGCAAGCACTTAATATCATCCCACAAAAATTAATCTAATTCTAAACAACTAACTTAAATCCAATTGCAACGTAGTGAAATTTAACAAAGATTGATAAATAATGAAGGTTTTGAGAGTCTAAGAGTAAAAATAAAAAAAAAACAAAAGAAAACAAGAACGTGTGATCACAATGTAAAAAGTGGCAGCCAAGAAAACAAGTTGTAATTCAATTGAGTAAAACACATTTGAATGACAATCACATCTCCAAAATGGACATCCACTAAATTTGCAACTTGGCCAATCTTCACAATAGATCAAAATCATCAAATAAATATTTTATGTTCATACTTTTGCTTGAAACCCTCAAACTGGAATTTGATCTAGGAAGCTGAATTTCCATCTCTTTTTGAATTTGATCGTCTAAAGCCTCTTGCTCTGCTGCAATTGTATGTGGCGGCTTGCTCCATAAAAATTGGATTAGGCATTTCTTTTCTCTGTCGGTGTAAATCTATTATATGTAAAGGGAATGGAAAAGGTGAATAGTGATTTGGTGTCACCATGCCTCAACAAAAATATTTGGACAAAAATGCCCTTAAAACAAAAAACTTCAAAGGCATTCCAAAATAATACATCAAATAAGGTAGGGGCATTTTCGTCATTTTAACAGTATTTCTTTAATAATTTACTTTTTGGTTTTTTTTTTAATTAGTACCTCACAATAAGCTAGCAATAGTGTGATTCAGTTTCTTTATTTTTAAACACGTTCAAAACATCTTAAGAGGCGTGTTATGCCGGTTATAAAAAAGATTTTTCGCACGCGGATAACAATGTGATTAAATAAGTTATCAAATGATTGTTTTTTTTTTTTAACAAACGATATTATCTACACTAAGGGGAAGGGGGTGGGCTTACCTCACAATGGGCTAGCAATAATGTGATTCAATCAGTTATTTATTAAATATTATTTTCTCTATTTTTAAACACATTTAAAACATCTTAAGAGATGTGTAATGTCGGTTATAAAAAAAAGGTCTTTCGCACACGGATAATAATGTGATTAAATTAATTGTCAAATGATTTTTTTTTTTTAAATAAACGATATTATCTACACTAAGGGGTGGGGTGGGCTTAGCCTTACAATAGGCTAGCAATAATATGATTCAATCAATTGTTTATTAAATATTATTTTCTCTATTCTAAATGTAAATTCTATAGAAACCGATTTTATTATGTGAATTTAGCTGCTTTAATTGGTTTATGAGGGATTTCTTCTAGCATGATCTAAAATTATTCATTTACTTCAAATATTTGACTTTTCTTTTCTCAATTTACGCATATAAATACATTTAAAACATATAAGTCGCGAGTAACACGCCGTGATTCAAAAAATTCCTTCTGCACATGCGTGAGTGCGTCCATGAAAGCTAGTGAGAGAATAAGGCCAGGGCAGCCTTTGTGGAATTGAATACATCACGAGCAAGGCATGTGTTCCACATTTAGTTGACTTGTCAAACCTCCTTTCAATCTTGGAAAGTAACAGGAAAAATGTTCCTTGTCAAAATAGAAAACCTTATGTGATTTAAGTGAGAGTGAGTTTAGCTTTATAATAATAGAGCCTCACAAAATGTTAAATAGTTCTCTCTTTGTGCAAGCCAATTATACAATGTCATTCTCTTAAACAAAAGATAAAGACATCATTGCATTCAAAATACGAATGACAATAGTTCCATTTGACTCAACAAAATCATATAAATATAATGCAATTTAGTTATCTCCTTTGTCTAACCATAAAGGCACAAAAAACTTGTAAATGCTTTCATTTAAATCCAACATGTCATAAGAAAAATGTAATTTTTTCAGGCAAAACAAGTGGAACATTACACACTTAACAGATCTAATTCCTTGCCCCACCCCATTACAAAATTAAAATTAAGATATTTACTTCAAGTCCACAAAATGATTGAGATATAGAACAATGCTAGCAAATTCAGTTATCAAATTTTTTTTTTCTAATATATCAAGTTTACAAAACATTTTATTTAGGGAACTATTATTGATACTTCAAAATTTTAATTGTGCATTTCTTAAAAGAATATTTTTTTTTCTTTCTAAATATAGAAAATTTAAAGTGGATAATTAGATTCTTGGATTGCTAATAACAATTTTTTTTTAATTAAAAAAAAAGTAAGCCACCCTTTCATCTTCTTGAATAACATAGAGTATAAGTTATTTATATAAAAATTGTAGTTGGTATATATTCTACATGGGCGGGTTTGGACAGAAGTTTAAAATATCAGAGAAACCTTTTCAGAAAATTTATTCGGACCCGGCTTTTCTATTTCTAAACACAACTTTAGTATTTTGTTACCTATATAAACTCTCTAGTTTACCCTCTTAAAATATAAACATAAAAAAAACTGGAAAAACAAGAACTCTCTCTCCTCCAGCGGCTCCTCCCTGTATTATCAGGTCTATCTCCCTCCCGACTTTTTTTTTCTTGACATTCTCGGTGTCTTCCCCCACCTCGCCCACACCCACCACTTCTTTGCGGTGGTTAATCCGCCAAACGCCCTGTGAATCTTTCCATTTTTCTTGCCGTGCGCTTGATAGGGTCTTGCTGTTAAGCGGCAAATATTCTCTTCTCTGTCTATCTCTTGAGAATGAGTTTTAATAATTGGAGAGAAACCTTTTTTGCTACAGTATTGTTTGTAGCAATACTAATGTCTGATTCACGTGCTTTTCAAGCATTTGAAGAGTGGACTGCGGTGCACGGCCGCATCTACTCCAGCACTCAAGAACGAGAGCTGCGACTCACAATATTCAAAGCCAACTTTGAGTTTGTGGAGAAATTTAACAAGAATGGGAAAGGTTTTACCGTCGGCCTCAATCATTTTGCTGACTTGACTACTGAAGAGATCACAAACGGGTACTGCTGTAGACTATTGCAGTCTGATTCGGCCACTAGCATGACAATCTCAGACAATGATGTTGCTGTCGAAAAAATCGACAACAGTACATGCAGCAGCGTGGATTGGGTCGAGTATGGAGTAGTCACTCCAGTAAGGAATCAGAAAAAATGTGGTACGCATACATAACCATATTTAGCATGATATTGTGCTGATTTTTTTTTTCAACGTATTTACTTCAGTTTTGAATTTATGCTTGACCGAATTTGGAATGGAACAAAAGAAATTAGGAAACTGAAGAAACCAAATTAAACTATCATGTTATCGATCACTGAAGAAATTCTCATCTTTCGGCATATATTTCTGTGGTTTAGCAGCAGAATAATAGTGTTAAAGTTGGGGTCAAGTGTGTGTTAAATAGATATAAAGAAGATTTGAACTCAATTTTTGTTGGCAATCCCACATGGTGAGGGAAAAGTTAGAGATATTATTGGTGTCGTTAGAATAGGACCCTCCACCCCGATGATCTAAAAAATTTCAACAATTTTGTGGTCATTATTTAAAAGGAAAACTAATGAAAAGAGCTTGAAAACTTTGAGTTTTAATGATAAAGACAAAATAAAGGATAAAGTGAATAGTACAAAAATTGACTTTTTAGTGTAAAAATGTGGTTTTTCGTTAAAATAAACAGTACCGAGAGCTTTCGTTAAAGTTCCCTTATTTAAATGCTGAAATTAAATTTCGTTTGTTGATTGCAGGAGGTTGTTGGGCGTTTGCCGCAGTAACCGGAATAGAAGGAATTTTTGGAATAAAAAGGGGGAAGGACAAGGTGGTGCCGCTGTCTCCTCAGCAGCTTGTGGACTGTGACGAGGTTAGTTATGGCTGCAAGGATGGCCTCGAGGTTCACGCATATGACTACGTCTCCAGGAGAGGGATCGTAAGTGAGGCCAGTTATCCCTACAAGGCAAAGACCGGCAAATGCAACCCAGAGATATTTAAAAGTCTACCCATTGTCACCCGGATCAATCGCAGTCACAGTGTGTTGCCGAGGGACGAGCAAGCCCTGACAAGGGCTGTGTGTCAACAGCCAGTGACTGTCGGAATTGATGCCAGAAGCGCAGCTTTTGCATATTACAAAAGCGGGATTTTCAGAGATGAATGTGGTACTAATTTGACACACAGTGTCACCATAGTTGGTATCGGGAGGGACGAGTCTGGCACCGAATACTGGAAAATCAAGAATTCCTGGGGCAAGGAATGGGGAGAGGGAGGCTACATGAAACTTCTTAAAGATGGTAGCCCGAATGGACACTGTGGCATTACCATGGATGCCACCTATCCAGTGATTGATTGAAAAATTATAGAATATTAATCATTATATGAGTATATATATGCATTAGGAGACTGTGTTCGAGGATATATATGTTGTTAAATATCTGTTAGTTTGGATTTGTGGATGACTTTTGTTAAAGATCTGTTAGTTTTATTAATTACATGGTTATTTTGTAACATGCAAAGCCATTACAACTTACATGCATAGAAGATTATTATGCATAAGTTGCCGATTTATTGCCGGCCAGGGATCTGCTGTCCCGAATTTGATGTCTCCTTTGTATCTTGTTCTTAATTTTTTGACACTTGTCTATTAATTTAACACCAAAGTTAACACTGTTAATTTTTATAAACTAATTAAAAAATTAAAAATTAAAGAAAATAAAAACCCACTCGATAACCATCCATTGCAACTACAAAATCCCATTGTCGATGACCACTGCAACCACAGAATCTATCGCCGCCGACCACTGCAACCACACCAGTGATACCACCCCATCACCGCCGAAGCTTTCTTTCCTTTTCTTTCTCTCTTTTCAAATTCCCGTACTCTCGTCAATACGGGTGAAGTTTGAAGTTTGAAATTTAGGATATCTAATCAATTAGTATGTGATCGATCCATCTCGTCACAGCCGGCAAATAGTGTGTGAAGTTTGAAATTTGAGAATATCACATCGATTGAGTGGGGGAGGATGCTGAAGGGTTGGGGTTGGTGGCTGCGGTGATAGATTGAGAATATCTAATCTAATCGATCCATCTTGTGGCCGAAATGCATGGTGGAGAGGTTGGGTTTGGTGGTTGCGATGATAGATTGGGGGAGGATGCTGAAGGGTTTCATCAGCTATGGTGCCTTTAATTTTTTAGTTTTTTTTAATCAAATTCAATGTAAAGTAACAGTGTCACTGGTGTGGTTGCAATGGTCGGCGGCGATAGGTTGTGTGGTTGCAGTAGTCATCGGCGATGAGATTCTGTAATTGCAGTGGATAGTTATCAAGTGGGTTTTTATTTTCTTTAATTTTTAATTTTTCAATTAGTTTATAAAAAATTAACAGTGTTAACTTTGGTGTTAAATTAGTAGACGAGTGTCAAAAAATTAAGAACGAGACACAAGGGAGACACCAAATTCGGGACAGTAGATCCCTGGCCTTTATTGCCACCCAAAAAATTCATCTACTTAAATATCTTCACCCAACTTATTTTAAAAAAAAAAGTAAATTACACAAAACTACCTCAATTATGGGTCGAACCACAATCTCATACCTCATGTTTTAAAATTTACAATGTCATACCACATCTTACGAATTTGTTGCAATATCAAACCTCTGTCAATTTGTCTATTAATTTTTTTGTTAAATGCTAACGTGGCTTAGAGTGGGACCCACTCTCTTGTCCAATCGGATAAAAATATTAATTAAATATTAATAAATTAAAGATAAATGATTTAAATATTCTTATAAAAAATTTGGGGCCCACCGTATAATTTTCTCTCTTTCTCCCCCTTTCTTCTGATCCGTTCCAATGTCCCCCTCATGGAGCTCCTCCCCCTCATCCTCTTCCACCAAATCCCTACCGCTGAACCCACCCCCTATAAACCCATCACTCTCATCCATCTTCCCCAATCCAAAACCTCAAAACCTCAAATCCCTCCTCGTTGGCACCAAGAAGCCGACTTTCCTCTCTGGACACTCCATCTACTTCGCCCTTGCCGGGAGCATCTTCTACCTCTATTTCGACAGCCGCATCCCGGCCTTCTACCTCATTTCTTCTAGATCCCCAAATTCGACCTCGTCCCCAGGCCTAACAGATTCGCTTGCAAAAAAAAAAAATTGGGTTTTTTTTGGTCCAAAATTTATTCTTTTTCCTAGGGAGAGAGAAGGAGAATGGTGAAATTTGGAGGACAAAGGTGAAGTTTTTCTGGGGAGGAGAGTGGTGAATTTTTTTTTCTCTCTGCCGATCTAAAATTCTAGGAAAGATGAAGGTGAAAGAATGGAGGAAGAAAGAAGAGAGAGAGAAGAGAGAAAGAAGGGATGTGAGAGAGAGATAGGAGAGATAGGAGAGAGAGATCGAATGTGAGAAATTTTTAATTGTAACGGGAATACAAGTGGTACATCACTTGTTTTAATAGAAGTGGTGGGAAATTTTATTTTTTAAGTTATTAACTTTTTAGCACATATATCCCACCATTTGTATAGTAACACGTGGTGTACCACCCCGTATGCCAGTCACACTGAAAAATCTCTCGTGAGAGATGGGAGATAGAGAAAGGGTGGGTTCCACATGTTTTTACAAAAATATTTAAATAATTTTATCTTTAATTTTTAATATTTAATTAATATTTTTATCCCATTGGAGAAGGGAGTGGGTCTTACTCCAAGCCACGTTTGCATTTAACAGAAAAATTAACAGACAAACTGACAGATGTCTGACATTGCAACAAATTCATAAGATGAGGTATGACATTGTAATTTTTAAAACATGAGGTATGAGATTGTAGTTTGACCCATAATTAAAATAGTTTTGTATAACTTACCCTTTTAGGTAAAAACTTATAATATAAACCTATAAGTGCACCCACAACATTCCAAATATGACGTAAGAATTTGAAGGTTTCGGCCACACAACCAAACTCCAACACACCGACCTAAGAATTTGTAAGTCACCAATAGTTCAGGAGCATAATTTTCCAGTACAGATTGCATGAGGTGATGACCCCACAAGACTTATAGAGCAATGTCATGTGTGTGAAAATTTTAAACCCAATACGTGTGCCCAACCAAAATTTCCAAAATACTATATAGCTCGTGATATTTCATATGTCAGCCAATCCATTTAATTTGTACTTGTAATTGACCGAAATTGTTCTTTCTTTTTTTGGAAAAGGATGTCCAATATGGTCAAACTGGGTTCATTCTTGGTTGATCGTGCCTTTCCTTTCGCATTCTTTGGTTTCCACCCGAAAGCTTTTTCTTGTTTTCGGTGGTTATGGCACGCCCGAATGTAATTTTTTTAGTTTTCGGGGGTTACCTACCCAGATCTTTTTGGTTCATTCATCCCTACACATTTGGTGGTTGCTTCCCGAGTGCTTCTGTTTATGTTCGCTAGTTATCCTCTGAATATATCTGTTATTTCCGGTGGTTACCAACGGAAATCTCTATTGTTCTTTGGATCCTCGTTCGCAGAACATGTCGTGATTTTGATGATAATGGGTTTATTAGATGCCACTGCCATTGACCAATCATTGCACTAAAAGAAACGTTCGATCAAGCATATTTTTATTAATCACCTTGTTCTTGAGATCGAACTCCTCCAACTGTATATGTAATGCCACCAAATCAAAATCCAAAAATGGATTTCATTTAATCAGTTGATGTCGACTTAAAAGGTTAAGTTGTGCATTTTCAGCAAAACCATAGTATTGATTGTGTTTTGTATATATGAAGAAATGCGTGTTTATCTTGTGGTAATAATTTGATTTTGATTTAATTATACACCGATTCCATGAACTAGTTTTGTTTCATTCATTTACCCAGCCATGTGATTTGATATTTTTCATCACCCTATCACCATACAATCAACTCTTACTCCTTAATTTAGGTCGACATCTTCTTAAAAAAGAATTAATAATGACAAGGGAAATAGGTAATTGAAAACCGTCCACATGCGAAAACTCCACCTCTCAATGTATCTGCAACAATATTTTATCTGAAGGCATCTTGGTCCGAGAACATCCAGATGAACACAGAACAGTACCCTACTAGGGTCTCCAGACCTATTTTTCCTCAAATCCCTTGGGACCTGTTTGGTATCCTATTTGAAAATTTTTATCATTTCTCAAAACATTTCTTATGAATATTTCTTGAAAACAATTTTCTTTAAGACTCAAAAACTTGATTGGTTTGCGATTAAAAATTTTAAGTCTTACGACTTAAACTAGACAAAGAGATCTAAAAAGAGGGAGTCGCAGGAGAAGGATAAAGATGAGAGAGGAGGACCAAGTTGGTCTTTCCCAGATGTTATTGAAGCACAAAGTTAGTCTTTCCCAAATTATTTTATAAATTTATTCCCTTCTGTAGTGCAACAAATTTTACGTCTACCTTTGCCCTTAAATGTGGAGGATGATAAATTGATTTGGGAGCCCTCACCTACCGGGAAGTTTTCCTTTTCTTCTGGTTATCAGCTTATTCGAAGGAAATGTAGTGACTGTGCTTGGGCTAAGGTTATTTGGCGACATTTTATTCCGCCACGGCTATCTATTTTGGCTTGGTGGCTTTTTCATGATAAACTTCCTACCGAGGGTGCGCTTCAACGACGTGGTATTTCTTTGGCATCCATTTGTTGTTTATGTTGTAATTTTGAAGAATCTACAGATCATCTTTTCTTCGGTTATCGGATATCTAGGCAGCTTTGGAGGTGATTAGCATGCCATTTTGGTACTTCTTTGCCTTTTTCAGATTCTTTGGATGTTTTTTGGGATATCTATGTGCGTAAGCCCTTTTTTGGGATATCTATGTGCGTAAGCGACACTAATTATTGTTTTTAATTATTTTAAATCTAGCGTCGGTTTTGGTGTCGCTTATAAGCGACACTAATTATTGTTTTTAATTATTTTAAATCCGGTGTCGGTTTTGAGCGACATAGACTTTATTTTTTTTAATATTTTGAAACTCGGTGTCGGTTGTAAGCGACAGAGTGATGGCCTTTTATATATTCTCCCCCGTGTATTCTTCTTCCCCTCTCACAATTTACAAACTCTCCCCTCTCACATCTTTCTTCTCTGTTCTTCCAACTTAATTTGTTCATTTTTTACAAGAGTAAGTTTTTCTTGCTTCTAATATTTTTGTTTTCTTTTCTTACATTTAATTTTTATTTACAATTTATTTTTGTAGGGAATTTATTTGAGCTGGTTGAGTACATAAAGAATTGTCGCCCTGGATGTGCATGAAGCAACCAAATTTGTTGTTGTCTCTATTAATACCAGGACCGCGCAGTCCTGGTAAAGATATTGATGTATACATGCGTCCACTGATTAACGAGTTGAATGAGTTGTGGGAGGTGGGCACCCCCACTTATGATGCGTATTCCAACCAAAGTTTTACGATGAAGGTTACCGTCTTATGGACTATAAGTGATTTTCTGGCTTATGGAATGCTGTCAGGATGGAGTACACATGGTTATAAAGCCTGTCCACATTGCATGCATGATAAAGAATCTATTTACTTGTCGGCGAGTCGTAAGATTTGTTATATGGGGCATCGACGCTTTCTTGAAGATAATCATAGGTTTCGAAGGCAAACCATAACTTTTAATGGTCGTCGAGTGCATCGTAGTGCACCAAGGCAGTGGATTAGTTTACAATGTCTCGAAGAACTTTCTACATTGAGATTTACTTTTGGAAAACCAAAGAAAGATGCTTCAGTTGGGCAATGCAGAAAAAGAACTTCTAGCAGTACAAGTAGTAACAGTCAGTGGAAGAAGCTCTTGCAGGGCCTGTTCAATATAGACGGAAGAAGCTCTTGAGCGTAATTTTCAGACAGTTGTGTAGTAAGAAGGAGTCTGAGGAAGGATTCAAGCAACTGAATTCAAGAATTGCCTTGACATTATGTCAGCTTGAAAAAATATTCCCCCCTGCATTTTTTGATATAATGGTGCACCTTCCAGTTCACTTGGCAGATGAAGCAACTCTTGCAGGGCCTGTTCAATATAGATGTATGTATCCAATTGAATGGTAATTAATAAATTTTTATAGATTTTTTTACAATTGTAGTCATAACTTTAATTTATAATTATAATAATTTGTGTTTCGTTTATAATTGTAGGTATTTGCAAACATTGAAGCACTATGTTCGTAATAAGGGTCGTCCTGAAGGTTCTATTGCTGAAGCATATTTGGTGGATGAGTGCTTGTCCTTATGTTCCATGTATCTTAGAGATGTCGAGTCTCGTCGCACCCGTAGAGGCTGAAATGAAGATGGTATTAGACGTGGAGTGTCTGGTGGGTTATCAATTTTTGACTCCAAAGGATGTTATATGGGTTCAGGAGAAAATATGGAGCTCGATCTAAATGTTCTTGATCAGTACCATAGATACATTCTAAATAATTGTGATGAAGTTAACCCATTTAGAAGGTAAGAGCATTTAATCATTCGTCTTAATGTTTTATTGGTTTTATTAACTTTGAAAAATTAATTATCTAAATTTGGACATAAATGCCCTGGCAACATGATGAATTCTTGAAAACTAAACATCATCGAGAAAGGTTAACTATGCGACAAATCAAGGAGCTAAGCAAGAAAGAATTTCTAGAATGGTTCATGCAACATGTGAGTTTATACAACAATCACATTATTTATTTATATTTTTACATTTTAATTATAACATGTTTATAGTTATCATGTCAACTTTTATCTTCATTCTTATTAATTATAGATGAATTCAAGATGTCATCCTAATGACACGTTGATATCTCAAGACTTGCATTGGCTAGCTAATTATCCTAGTAAGGTTGTGAGTAGATATAAAAGTCACATTGTTCATGGGTTCAGATTTCGTATAAAATTTGTGGATGATAAGCATAAGAATCAAAATTGTGGTGTCTTTGTACCTGCAAATGTTCCGGGTGCAATTGGGCAAGTGAATTGTTACGGCAAAGTTGTGGATATGTTCGAGGTTAAATATTGTGGTCATGTTGAGGCAGGAGATAGAGGTCGAGTTGTGATGTTATTTAAGTGCGAATGGGTTAATAGTGAAAGCCCATGAGGAATGAAGACTGATCAATATGGATTTACTATGGTGAACTTCAATCGACTAGGATTTAAAGAGGATCCTTTCATATTAGCATCACAACAATTACAAGCATTTTACGTTGAGGACACAATTGAAAAAGATTGGCATGTAGTTGTTCGAATGTAGCCAAGGGATTTGTTTGACGTATTAGAGGATAACGATGCAATTGATGATTATGCCATACCAAATTTGGATTATTGGATACTTGACCATGAAAATTTCCATACAAGGGTTGGCGTGGAAGAGACTCCTTTTCATGAATCATTACTGTTGCCTACCCAGTTCGCTAGTTATGTCAATGCCGACGACAACATAACGGATGATGACATGGAATAAAATTATTAATTGTTTTATGTGTTTTAAGTATTAATTGGACTATATTTTTATTACGTATTTTATTTAATAAAATCTTAAAATGTTATATGAGGTAACAAAAAAAAAATTGTTATTTTAATTGTAAAGGGATTTTTTTTTTTTAAAAAAAAAAACTATTTTCCTGTCGCTTTTAGGCGACGACATTGGTCAAATAATTTGAAATACACTAGGCGAGAACTATTTTTAATTTGATGGTTGCTAAAATGCCCTTAAACTGACGCCTTGTGAAAAGAAAAAAAAAACTAAAAACTATGTCAGCTGACTTAATGGGCTATGAAAGTTGTCAGTAATAGTGTCGGTTAAATCCGACACTAAGCATACATAAAGCGAAACAAAGCCTAATAAAGCGACGCCTTGTGAAAAGAAAAAAAAAACTAAAAACTATGTCAGACAGTCGTTGTCTGAATTAATGATGCATGAAAGTTGTCAGTAGTAGTGTCGGTTCAATCCGATACTAAGTTTAAAAAAGCGACACAAAGCCTAATAAAGTGACGCCTTCTGAAAAGATAAAAAAAAAAACTAAAAACTATGACACCAATCTTCCATAAAGCAACACAAAGCATACTAAACCGACGCCTTGTGAAAAGAAAAAAAAAAAAAAAACTAAAAACTATGTCAGACTAGACAAGAATCCATTCCCTCCCTCACCGTCTATACTCTTCCTTTCCTATAAACCTAAAAAACCCTTCTCTCTCTAAAAGCCTCTTCCTTTCTCTGACTAGAACAAATTTTCTTTCTCTACTTTCTCTCTGCTTTCTCATCTCAGCGTTGAGAAAACCAGTGTTCCTTTCTGTTCATTCAAGCTGGCGATCGAGAATCAAGACACCACAGTTAGAGAAATCAAGCCCAAGAGCAGGAGAATCATGGTAAAAACTCCACACTCGCATTCAAATTTTGGGTTCAATGCTCTATTTTTCTGGGTTCAGATTGTTTTTTGCGAAGATTCTCGTGATTTTCCTTGTGGGTTTTGGGTTCTGATTGAGTTTTTGAACAGGGTGCTGGAGGTCCTAATGAGGTGGACAACAGGTCGCCGCTATGGCTGAAACCTCTACTGAAAGAGAACTGCTTTGTTCAATGCAAGCTCCATGCCGATCCTCACAAGTCCGAATGCAATATGTACCGCTTGGATTGCGTGAACGGCCCTTTCTGCTCTCTCTGCCTCTCTTGCCACAAGGACCACCGTGCTATTCAGGTACTCAAATTTGCCATAGATATTTGTGCTTTCCCATCAAATTTGGCATCTGCGTTTATTGAGAAATCACAGTTCCCCAATTTGTGTGTTTAATTTTGAATTTTTTTTTTTTGTGACAAAATTGATGGGTTTTTGGTGACGAATTTGTACAGATAAGGAGGTCGTCTTACCATGATGTGATAAAGGTTAACGAAATTCAAAATCATCTGGACATCAGTGGAGTCCAAACCTACATTATCAACAACGCCAGAGTTGTGTTTCTGAACGAGAGGCCTCAGCCTAGGCCCGGCAAAAGAGTCACAAATACTTGTGAAGTCTGTGAACATAGCCCCCTCGATTCCTTCAGATTTTGCACTCTTGGTTGCAAGGTATTCACACAACCGTCTGAAAATTGTCTTCTCCTGATGGGATTTGCCCGGATGTTCCAATTGGAGGTTTTTCTGGAATGCTTGCAGGTGCTCCATTACATGATGAAATGGCGAGGATTTTGGATCACAATGAACGTCTGAAGAAGGATCTCGAGAATGAGCGGGGTCACATTCGGACCCCGGCCCTATAGGGTTGATTTATAGTTTCTACTTTTTTTTTTTTTTTTGTAAGTTGTATTTGTAATGTCAGATTTGGTGTCTGTTATGACTATTGTGTTTTTGTATCTTATGTGAAATGTAAAATATTTTTGTTAATGGTTGACTTTGCTTATATTGGAATTATTTTCATTTAATTTTTTGTAATTATTATTAATTAAAAACTGAGGAAGATTATAAAATTTTATATTTTTATTATAAGTAGTGTCGCTTATAAGCGACGTGAAATTGAGGACGATATTATAAATTATAAATTTTTATATAGGTAGTGTCGCTTATAAGCGACACAAAGTGTGATATTTTTAATTGTTATTTATTACTTCGTGTCGATTTTAACCGACATCATGTCAGGTTTCTATGTCGCTTTAAAGCGACGTAAGTTCTAATGTCAGTTTAAAGCGACGGCGTTGTTCCTTTTTATTTTATATTACTTTGCTTTATGGTGGCGGATTAAGGGGCCTAAGCGACGTCAATACCCTTTTGTGACGGTAGCATTGGTGTCGCTTTCTTAATCCGACATTGCACGATTTAATGTCGGATTTTGTCCAATAATCCGACAGTAAGTGGCTTTTCTTGACGTTTTTAATTCGACAGTAATATCCCCTTTTGTAGTAGTGATATATAGAAATGTTTATTGACATAGCTTCCTAACCCAAATTAGTGTACGATGATTGTTGTGAGTAAATGAAAACGTAGTGAGAAAAAAACGAGTATGAACAGCTGCAACATTTCTTGGTTGGTGCTGTTATTGATTTAATTTAAAAATAATATGGCAATTACAACTGTGACAGTCCGTCCCTGATTTTACAATTGTATAAATTTTTAATAAGCGATTTTACGAAATTGCCCTTCGAGGCTCGTGCGTTGACTAAGGTTAATTACAGTATCGTGTCACCTAAGTTTTGTTTTCTTGGCATATTCTCGTAGTACTCGTCGCTACGGACGCGTGGGCACAAGCGGTTCGTGATTTGGAGCTATATCGAAGAAGTTATTAACGTTTAAAGTTGGGGGTATTTTAGTAAATTAATTAATTTCTACAAAGCCCCAATTTTTGGAGCTAAATCTGGAATGCCACGTGTACGGCCCAGATTTAAAGATAAAATTAAAATGGATGCCTTAGATGGAAAGATAAGAATAGAAAAGAAGGGTGATGGATGGGCATTGCGCAATCAGAAACAGAAGAAATGAGAGAAAGGAGGGAGGAGAGAAGGAGGGGAACCGGCCGGGTTCCCTTGACCCGCGACCGCGACCCGTTTTCACCATAATTTCCGGTGGTTTTCCACCGGATTTCCCACGAATTGGACCAAGCCATCACTCCCAATCATCAATTCTACTCCTCCTCTACCATTTCCACTTCAAATTTGAGAGGATTGGACTTGAAATTGTGAGGTTTTGCTCCGGTGGGTGCGACGGCTTCGGGGTAGCAATCCACCAATCCCGAAGCTATCTCTTCCAATTAATACCACCCATGGCATCCTCTTGAGGTCTGGAACAAAGCCCAAACAATTTTGGAGGCGTCGGAGTTGCTTTGGAGGTCGAATTGAAGCACACCAAATTCTAGGGTTCTTACGTGTTTTGATGAAATTGGAGCCTTTCTTGACCGAATTGGCCTTGGTCACAGGTATGAAAGTTGTTCTACTCTTTGAGATCTTCAATTCTGAAAATTTTGGTAATTTTTGGAGAAAGGTGGATTTTCCGGCGAGCCGGGGCGGCCGACCGCCACCCACGGCGGCGCGTGGCCAGTGAGCCGCCAATGCTATTTTTAGGCCATAATTCATGTCCTGAGTTCAATTTTGATAATTGAATGACGTAGATTGATCAATGGAACCTAAATTCGTTACGATTCGGGGTTAGGTAAAAATATGAATCGACAATCCGACCATTGGATCGTCACCAAACTTTGATACATGGTAGTACTTAATATTTGAAGAATTTAGAAACTTACGGATCAGGAATATGACGTATGGATCTTCCCGAATTGGATTTGTAAGTTCATAAAATAAAAGGTTAATCGCCACTCGGTTTTGGAAATTGGCGGAGATCCAACCGTTGGATCATAACGAAATTTTAGTATGTTGTTCTATAAGCATAATGTGAATCATGAGAAGTTACGGATTGGAAATCTAAGTTGCAGATCTTCCGGATCGAACTGCATAGTGACGTGTTTTATATAAGTTATATATTCTATCGATATGATTTCTGAGGCATGATTTGATGATTGTTCTAGGCGCCGATCGTCATGACGCCTTGAGGGGTTGTGCTAGGGAGTTGTAGGGCGAACTCCAGGTGAGTGGGCTTTTGGTTTTTAGTATATATATATAAAATTGATTTCCCAGAAATGCGTTTTAAAATGTTTTTATGAAATGAATGCCATGTCGAATGCCATAGATATATATATATATATATATATATATATATATTTGTGTGATTATATATTGTTGCATCGCGGGCGCCAGGTAAGTCAGGTAAGTGTGTGTATGTGTGTGTGACGTGATGATTGAGGTGATATCGATGAGATTGGTATATGGCTCATTACCTGCACATCGGGGTTGTGCATGCCTGAGGGCTTAGCTTTCACGTGATCGTTCACCTCCCGCACCGTACGCTCACCTTGGATCCAAGGCAGGTGCCAGCCTGTCGTACAGACCACATTAGGTGGTTCCGACTCGTAGGTGACTTGCGATTCGTCGCCAGCCTTCACGTGATCGTAGCACAGAACGTATTTACCCAGCTTGATGTACAGACCACATTAGGTGGTTCCGTCATGGGTGCAGGTTACTGATTATTGTTTATTGATGATTGATTGAGAGATGGATTGAGGATTGATTGAGGAGCCATAGATTCAGCCGTACAGGTCACTTGAGGTGACTCCGGCTGATTGATATATATATTGCCGGCATGATTTGAGTTGAGATATCACCTGATTACTTGATGGTATTTGGTATATGTTGATTATTGGTTATGGTTCATTCGGGCATGGCATTGCTTAATTGATGAGATTGGTTGATTAATGGTTTTTCTATATTAGTACGTATATATATTTTCTGGGAAGTATACTTGTTTTACAGAGAGGGGTTACAACTTTTATATCGAAATGATTTTGATAAAGCTTTGTTTTTGCCCACTCACGCTTTTTGTTTTGCGCCCCTCCAGGTTCTAGTAGCATAGTTTCTTTATCGACAAGGACTCGTGGCATATCTCAGTTCAGGTGGCTACTTTTGAGGGTATGATCTTTACCCACACTACTGTACTTTACTTATGCTCTGACAACGCGTGTGAAATGGATCCATACCCACTCACAGTGCACTCTGATAGTTAGGTACCTTTAGGTTTAAATTTATTCACATTCTTCCATATCATCACTTTATGGCTTCGTCACCTTCCAGGTGATGGCCAGCACAGCTCGATTCGGAGTCCTAGTGGACATTCCGGGTCAGGGTGTGTCAACAACAACCTCTCCCCTATTTGCACGTGAACACTGATCTGTAGATGTCAAAGGAAACCGAATGAAGCAAGAGCTCAGATGTTCCACAATTAGACACTTCTATTTTACATTCTAGGTCTTCAAAAGAGCATAGATACACAATTAGAGGCAAAGACTTTGTAATTCAAGTGATTGATATCTCTATTTTGCATATGGATGTCGTGTTTAAATTTGATGCAAGATAGTATGAAATGATAGAAACATGGTAGATATCTGGACTCACTCCAAACTTTTGTCCCACACAAAAAGTATCCAACAAAATTCTTGCATTACATGAAAACCTAGACCATGAAGATACTATATAATGGTAAAAAGAAATTATGCACCCTACATCTCTATAATTAAATATGAGCACATATCAAAGAAGACAATGGATCAAAGCGTGATGGATATACAATTCTCATCTCATCTCCGTTAAACATTTTATTCACATTCTCGTCTTCATACTCATTGTTTTAAATCAGGGATTCCCCATCTCCGCCCCCAATGAGGATTTGATTCCTCGCCTCACCCCATTACAAAATTAGAATTAAGATATTTACTTCAAGTCCACAAAATAATTGAGATATAGAACAATGCTAGCAAATTTAGTTACAAAAAATTGTTTTATGACATATCAAGTTTACAAAATATTTTATTTAGGAAACTATAATTGACACCAAAAATCTAATTGTGGATTTTTATAAGAGTATTTTTCTTTCTTTCTAAATATAGAAAACTTGACGTGTACAATTAAAATTTAAGAGTGCCAATACCAATTCATTTTAGGAAAACTAAAGAAAAAGTCCAAAAAAACTTTAGTTTTAATGAAAAATGACAAATAAAGGTGTAATGAATAGTACTAGGGAAAGATAAAAATGTGATTTTTCGTTAAAAATGAATAGTACCGGAACTGTTTCGTTAAAACTCACTTCATTTTTTTTTTAAATTGAAAAGAAAGAGTAAGAAGTGAGCCACACTTTCATCTTTTTCAATAACATATGAAGTATAATGTTATTTATATAAAATTGTAATTACTGTATATTCTATATGGGGCGGGTCTGGGTATATAACCGTATGACACTTGTCATCTTTGTATTAGTTGAGTTGGTTGTAAAGATGTAAGATAGTTAAGGGTAGTTTTGTAATGTCGTAGAGTGTGGTTTCTATAAATCTCAATGTATCTCAGTGTCACTCATCAATATCATGCAGTGAAAAGCTAAAATTGAATTCTCTTCTTCCTAGCTTTCCCGCTCATTAGACCTTTCTTCCTCTCTACTTTCTTTCAACTCCTGTGTTAATAGAATAGGAGCTTAAAATATCAGAGAAACCTTCGAACCAATATCCTTTCGAACCAAATATCCTCTTCCCCTCCTGATCTATCTTTCTCCGTTTGAAATGAGTTTTAATAATTGGAAAATCCTTTTTGCTACAGTAGTGTTTGCACCACTGATTTTAGATGCAAGTTCGTTTCAAGCATTTGAAGAGTGGACCGCAGTGCACGGCCGCGTCTACTCCAGCGCTCAAGAACGAGAGCTGCGTCTCACGATATTCAAAGACTGTAAGAAGGATGTAATGCAAAGCTGTGATCCAAGTGAGAATTTAATCAATGATCAGATCAATGCCACTTGTGAAGAGATTAAATAGGCTGTTATATATAGTTAGTTGGAATCTGTTTTTTGATAAGATTGGTTAGAGATACAGTTAGTTGGTATAAGGAGGAGGTTAGAGTAACTTGCTCTACAAGTCTTGTAATAGCAACACCTATAAAGGTGATCACTGTAATCCATTGAGCATCAATCATGAAATTTTCAGCTACAAATCTCTCTCTCTCTTCCTCTCTCTATCTGTTTTTCTGCATTTCTACTGCAATCTTCATAAAGACAACTTTGAATTTGTGGAGAAATTTAACAAGAATGGGAAGGTTTTACCGTCGGCCTCAATCATTTTGCCGACTTGACTACTGAAGAGATCACCAACGTACGGTTACTGCTGTAGACTAGTGCAGTACTCTGATTCGGCCACTAGCATGACAATCTCAGACAATGATGTTGCTGTCGAAAACATCGACAATAGTACATGCAGCAGCATCGATTGGGTCGAATATGGAGTAGTCACCCCAGTAAGGAATCAGGAAAAATGTGGTACGTATATGTAACCATATTTAGCATGCATATTGCGCTGATTTTTTTTTTTCAACATATTTACTTCAGTTTTGAATTTATGCTTGACCGAATTTGGAATTGATTAAAAGAAAGGGAACTGAAGAAACCAAATCATATTCTCATGTTATAGATCACTGAAGAAACTCTCATCTTTTGGCATATTTTTCTGTGGTTGAGCAGCAGAATAAGTGTTAAAGTTGGGGTTAAGTGTCTGTCAAATAGATGTACTGAAGATTTGAAGTCAATTTTGTTGTCATTATTTAAATTGTGAAATTAAGTTTCGAATGTTGATGGCAGCATGTTGTTGGGCGTTTGCCGTAGTAACCGGAATATAAGGAATTTATGGAACAAAAAGGGGAAAGGACAAGGTGGTACCGCTGTCCCCGCAGCAGCTTGTGGATTGTGACGAGTTTAGTAATGGCTGCAAGGGTGGCCTCGAGGATTACGCATACGAGTATGTCTCCGAGAGAGGGATCGTGAGTGAGGCCAGTTATCCTTAAAAGGCAAAGAAAGGCGAATGCAACCAGGGGATATTAGAAAGTCTACCCTTTGTCACCCGAATCAATAGCCATCAGCCTGAAGGACGAGGAGGCCCTGGCAAGGCCTGTGTGTCAACAGCTGGTGACCGTTCGGATTAATCCCGGAAGCGCAGCTTTTGTTCTTTACAAAGGTGGGATTTTTAGAGACCAATGTGGAACTAATTTGACACACAGTGTAACCATAGTCGGTATCGGGAGGGACGAGTCTGGCACCGAATACAGGAGAATCAAGAGCTCATGGGGCAAAGAATGAGGAGTGGGAGGCTACATGAAACTGCTTAAAGATGGTAGCCCGAATGGGCACTGTGGCATTACCATGGATGCCACCTATCCAGTGATCGATTGAAAAGTTATAAAATAGGGGGTTTTGAACATTAGTTCTTGCAAAACATTAAAATTAAAAAAAAAAAATCTGGTGCTAGATTACATGTTCAATTTAATCCCTTAAAGTGTACTTTTATCAAAATTTATATTCAATTTTTGTTATTTAATGTGTATTTTTATTTAATCTCTCAACATTAAATTTTAATTTTATTAATATGCACATATTTAGTTCTTTAATTATAAATGAACATAAATGAGAAAATATTAAAAGAAATTTGTGAAAGAAAAATATATAAATACATAAGTGTACAAAAATGATTGAGCCGAAATATAAAAAATTAACTTTTTTGTACCTAAATATTTGTACCTATATTATTGTACCGAAATATATTATAATAAACCTAAATGTATTATATTGAATTAATGTACCTGAATGTCAATACCGAAATGTATGTACCGAAATATAGTATATTGGATTAATGTACCTAAAAGTCAATACTCAAATGAGAGGTATTAGGTTCGAATCTTGTGGATGGCGAATTTGATACCAAATTAAGTTGTCCATTGTGTAGCTTAGCCGAACCCCCCTCGCCTTAGTGTAAAATATATCGTTATACTAAAAAAAATAATAATAACTCAATTGTTTGTACCAAAATGTACGTACCGAAATGCATGTATATGTTTGTATCGATGGATATACCGAAATATTCAAATGTATTAATGTACCTAAATGAAGAACATACAAAATTGTTATCGGACTATATATTATAAAAAAATTAGTTGCCTAAATGTAGACATTAAAATATATTATGATAAATGAAATGAAAATTAAATTTAAATGTAATTAATACATTAAAATAGGAATAAAAAGATAAATAAAACATCCAAATATAACTAATAAATGAGATGATTAAATGTACTAGGGACTAAAATTGGATTTTAATCTTACATAAGGTGATAGTCTAAAATTCATCTTTTTTAAGGATTAAAATGAAGTTTTCTATATAAAATATTAATCATTATATATAAGTCTTTATCACTGTTCTAAAAAACCCCGTCTAGCGCCGCCTAAGTGCTAGGCGGCTGGTCACCGTCCCGATTAATGCCTAGGCGTTTGAAAATTAAGAAAGGGTGCCTAAACCTGCTGAGACGCCCGCCTAAACCGCCTAGGCACCCGCTTAGCCCACCTAGACCCGCCTAGGTTGCAACTCACTTAGACAGAAAATAGATAACTTTCATTTTGAATTTTATTTTTTTCAATAAATTGTAAGAGACTTGTTGAATACTTAAATGAACACACATTATAGTCTTGTTCCCCATGTTTTCATTATGTTCCAATACTTCATAATATATATGTCATTCTATTTTGTAGTTTATGATGAAATTATATATATTTTTTAAGTATAAACATACACTTATTTACATGAAAATATAATAGATTTACTTAAATCCGCCTAATTCGCCTAGGCGCCTGCCTAGGCGCTAGGCCCCAGCCCGCCGCCCGACTAGCGTCTAGCATCTTTTAGAACCTTGGTCTTTATATACATAAGGAGACTGTTCGACGATGTATATGTGGTTAAAGATATGTTAGTTTGGATTTAATTGTGGATGACTTTTGTTAGTTTTATTAATTACATGGTTATTTTATAATATGCAAAACCATTACAATTTACCTGCATAGAAGACTATTATGCACATAAGTATAAGGTGCTGATCTATTGGCAACCAAAAAATTCATCTGTTTCAATATTTTCACCCAACTTATTTTTTAAAGGGACACTTTGGATGCGATCCTTAACTACCAATGTTCTTTGACTGAAACCTTTGTGGTTTTTAGTTTTTGATCAAAGTCTTTGACATTAATGTAATAATGTATTTCTATGTAGGTTATTATATTTTTAAATAAAAAATGAAATTTGTAGTTATTTATATTAATGAAATTTAAAAAAAACTCATAATTATGGGATTAAAAAGATTAAAGATGAATTATACTCTCCAATATATTGTGTGTATATATACACACACATGGGTACGTTCATCAAAACTAACCAAAAAATTATTGTACCAAAACATGGGTACATTTTTAAAAAGCACAAAAAAAAAAAAATATTAGGCTTAAAAATTTCTTCTATTAAACTTGACATGAATACATTCTCGAATCAACAAAATAGAATGTAACCATATAAATTTAAAAAATGATTAGAGAAAAGATTGAATGAAATTTTATATAAAAAATGGGTACATTTTATATTAAAAAAAGGATACATTTTTAACAAATTGGTATATTTAAGAATGGATACATATAAGATTAAAAAATTGAAATTTTTTTTATAAAAATTTTATGGGTACAAACTTATTCTAATTTTATTTTTTATATTTGGGAAATGTTTGAATTGAAAATTAATTAGGAGTTTAATAAGGATGCGAGTATTAAAACTCTAAATCAAGCTAATTTTTTATATAACAATTATGTAACTTACATGTAATTCATTAATATATAAAAATTATGTAACTTACATGTAATTTATTAATATATAAACCTAGGGACTTTGATCAAAATTTAAAAACTAATAAGGTCTTAATCAATTAATGTGGATGCAAATTTCTTCCTCCTTGTTCTTGGACAAAATTGCACCTACAAAACAAATAACACCTTAGGTCAAGGCTAAGAGCCTCACGCGCCCATGATGAATGGGGGGCTTTAGTTGAAGAACCTCTGATGCCAAAGTTAGAATTTTGAGAGAAAAATGTTTGGAGAATTTTGAGAATTTAGCTAGAGAATTGAAATTGAGTTTTGGAGAGAATGAGAGGGCTTTTATAGGGGTGTGGCCGGCCCCCTTGGGAGAGGAAGGACCGGCCACTTGGTCCATTTTGTGGGCTAGGTTCTTGATTTGTGTTTAATTAGCTAATTAATGGAATAATTTCGTAATTGATTAGCTAATTAATTTAATAAAAGAGGAATGATTTGGAAGTTACCTTGTGGAGAGGATTTGATGTGGATGAATGAAATAGGTTTTGAATTATTACCTATTTTGGGCACTTTTGACTTGGTTGAAGGATGATTGCACATTGTTCGTGCGTAGGAATTTCGGTGTGCCTAAAGGGTAATTTTGTCATTTTCACCCAAAAATCCACGTGTCACCTTGTGATTATTTTTGGCTCCACAATTAACATTAAAAACTAGAGAACGGATACTAATTTTTCTTATTTAAAAACTTATATAAACATATAAGTGCACCACAACTTTCCAAATATAACCTAAAAGTTTCGCCCACACAACCAAACTCCAACGCACCAACCTAAGAATCTGTAAGTCACCACCAATGGTTCAGGAGCAGAATTTTTCAATAAAGATTGCATGAGGTGATGATCCCACAAAACTTATAGATCTATGCCGTACGTGTGTTAAAATTTTAAACACAATACGTGTGCCCAACCAAAATTTCCAAAATACTATAGCTCAAGATATTTTATATGTCAGACAATCCATTTAGTTCATTCTTGGTTGATCGTACGTACCTTTACTTACGCCTTCTTTGGTTTCTATCACGAAAGATTTTATTTTCTTCGGCTGTTAGGGTCCGAATCCATCTTTTTTTGTTGTCAAGGTTCCCTACTGAAAGCTCTTGGGTTCATTCTTCCTTGCGCCTTTGGTAGTTACTTCCCAAATCCTTCTGTTTATGTTCGTTGGTTATCGTTATATCGGTTATTTTCGGTGGTTTACGAACCGAAGTGATCTCTCTTGTTCTTTAGATCCTCGTTCACCGAACATGTCGTGATTTGAATGAAAATGGGTTCTTAGAATAGAAAATTCTATTTTAATCATTAGAGAATATTACTTTTAGAATAAAACCGTGTATAAGATAAAAAACTAACTTTAGTCCTTGACATTTAATTGTTACGATCGAATATTAATTAGGTTGAAATAATTATTGAGTTTTTGTATGGAGGTTATATATTGATCCTCATAAACAATAAAAATATTATTTGACAATCATTATTAAGTTCCCACGATATAAAAAGCCATATATATCATGTATTCTTCCTTGTGCGTAAATTTCTTTATATATATGTATATGTGTATTACATACCTATGTATGTACTATAGTTATGTGTGCCGAGATATTTTGTACCAAAACTTATGTACCGATATATTTGTACCGTAACTTATTTACCGATACATTCGTACTTAAACTTATGTACCGATGCAATTGTACCAAAATTTATATACCGATACATTCATACTGAAACATATGTACCAATACATTCGTACCGAAACATATGTACTGATATATTTGTACAGAAATTTATGTACCAATGCATTCGTACCGCGACTTATGTACCAATGCAATCGTACCGCTACATTCTTACTGAAATTTATGTACTGATACATTCGTGCCGAATCTTATCTACCGATGCAATCGTACCAAAACTTATATACAAATACATCGTACCGAAATTTTGTACCGATACAATCGTACCGAAACTTATGTATTGATACATCGTACAGAAACTTTGTACCGATACATCATACCGAAACTTATATACCTATGCAATCGTACCGAAACTTACGTGCTGATACTTCCGAACCTATGAGGTTTTTTTTAAAAATAAAAATTGTTTTTGTATTGTTGTTGACTTTTTTAATTATAAGAAATGTGCTATAAATATTTAAATATGATAAGTTTTAATAATAAGAACTTAAATTAGATTTATAAAACCATCCAAGTTTAAATCTTAAAAGAATCTTACTTAACCTCTAAAATCTAAAAATTAGATTTATAAAACCATCCAAGTTAAAATCTTAAAAGAATCTTACTTAACCCCTAAAATCTAAAATCCCCTTATTAGAATGCCATTGCCATTGAACAATCAATGTACTAATATAAATGATCGATCAGGCATATTTATTACCTTGTTCTCGATCGAACTCATATATGAAGTAGGATTCTCTCTTCTTATATTCTTATCCTCTTCTTTTCCCTCTTCTCACACTTTACTTTTTGTTTTATTGTCTCTATAAAAATTCAGTATAAGATGTTTATATGGCTTAATCGTAACCATTCAAGTATGAGGAGAGGGATATATCTAACCTCTCCAAACCAAAATACAAAATCCAAAACTGAAGTTCATTTAATCAGTTGTTGTCGACCTAAAGGGTTAAGTTGTGTGTTTTCAGCAAAACCATGCAGATTGGTTGTCTATTGTATATATGAAGAAATGTGTGTTTTCAGCAAAATGCGTATTGTACGAATAAATTGAATTAGAGTTAATTGTACACCAATTCATGTCTGTTAATTCATGAACTACTTTTGTTTCATTCATTTACTCAGCCATGTGACCTGATATATTTGATCATCCTATCACCCTACAAACAACTCTAATCCTTAATTTAGGTCGACATCATCTTAAAAATGAATTGATAATGACAAATTAGGAAATAGGTCATTGAAAACCCTCCACATGCGAAACTCTACTCTCAATGTATCAGCTGCAACAATATTTTATCTGAAGGCGTCTTGGTTCCAGAACATCAAGATGAACACAGTATTAAGGGTAGTTTAGTAAATGACAGAGTTGGTGATAAAACTTAGATATGGTTTAGTTTGTTATAGTTGTTGTGTGAGTGGTTAATTTGTAGGACTGTATGATTATTACATGTGTGTAATGAGTTGTATAGGTAATAATTTCAAGATCTCAGTATCAAATACCTGTTGTGAATAATCCAGATAGATTTCTTTTCTTTTTTTATGAAAAAGAAGACTTCCAATATTTCATTCATTAAAAAACGGCAGTATAAATTCATATTATGAAAAACTCGGTCCCAAAAAGTTCCTTATACAAATCATATTTAAGAATATCATAATAAGTCACCCAGTACTACGGTCTGGTGATATTTCTCTTCATTTGTAAGTGAGAGGTCTTAGGTTCGAATCTCGTGGATGGCAAATTCGACACCAAATTAAGTTGGCCATTGTGTGGTTTAGCTGAACTCTCACTCCCTTTAGTGTAAAATATATCGTTGTACTAAAAAAAATATCATAATAAAGAATCACTAATCGCAAAGCAATAAGTAAAAATCAAGCACTCGTCCAAGCTCATCGGGAACTGCAAGATTGCACATATCAATAAATTTATTAAATTCGTGTTACACGAACATCATGGGAGAACAAAAATCTCAAATCATATAATGGGACATGAAGGACGATGCTCATGGGTTAATTGCATCATCTAATCACCACCACGATTCCAGATTACCAAAATATATCCCATATAGATTTCTTGTTCATGAAATCTTCGCAAGAAATGAAAGTCACTAGATACGTTGCCTAATTATGAGATCCGTATCTACACTCAACAAGACAATTAATTAGAAAACCTAATTTTAAGCAAGCAATTACCATATCATTATTTTTGCAAGGTTAGAAATCTTGTATTATTTACTATAGATAAAGGCACATGTTATGGGAAACATGCATATCACAGAAATTCCTCAACCCTCTACCTTCTCTCCGCCTCACCCTCTCTCTCCCTTTAATAAAATAGGTTACAACACAAATCAATTCATTGTTATTTAGGATGGTGATGGTAAGCATCACCGCCACTTTAAGGTGCTGAGCAAAAATACAATCGTATGAGCAAAAATACAATCGTATCTAATAGACTTAAATAAAGAAGAGTATAATTGTTAAATCATCCATGTCTTTTCTTTTTCATAATTACAAATATCAAAACAGAAGAAACAATATCATTTTCGAAATCTTCAAAAGAAATAAAATTCACTAGATACGTTGCCCAATTATGTGAGAGTATTTTTGGTAAACCATACCCATATTTCCTTTTTAGTCATTAAAAATCTCCAAACAAAAGAAACTATATCATTTCGAAATCTTCGAAAGCAATAAAAGTCACTAGATACATTGCACAATTATGATATATTTATCCTATACACAAACAAGGAAGTTAATTAGAGAACTTGATTTTACGCAAGTAGGTACTATAGCATTATTATTTGAAATTGATTTTCGTTTTTTAATCAGTTTTTGCTCACCCTCTTTATTATGGAGTAGTGTTTCTATTCTTTAATTTTTTTTTTTAATAACAAAAAAGGGACTCCTTTTTTATTGCCTCCAATTTAATTGTTATTCATATAAAAGTAGTTTGCATTCCAAGTTAATGTAGCATCTCTTTCTCTCACATTTTCCTTTCTTCTTGAGACAAACATGAAACTAACGTTGAGCATGTATCGCCCTCATTGCCACCTCCTAATCCTGACCGCCTTGTTTTATCTTTCGGTTGCTGCCACCACGTATGGAGTAGGAGGAGGAAGAGACGGGCACCGTTACCCTCCTAAGTACCAGCTATGAGGGGTGGGTATTACCCCATTGAAAACTTGAACGACCCACATTTGAGGGAAATTGTGGATTTCGCCGTCTCCGAGTACAACAAGATTCATGACATAAAACTGGTATTCCAAAAGTTCGTTCGGGGAGAGTCTCAAATAATAGCGGGAATCTACTACAAGCTTTTCATTGAGGTTGTGGATTCTTCTTCGGTCAATAAAGGCCCCATCAACTATGAGATCATTGTGTTCGAGGATCTTTCGAGGACTACTAAATTGGAGTCCTTTGTTGCAGTCTAAAGTTAATGAATATTTTATTTTAGTTGGGCCTGGGGAAGCTTTATTTTCCAGCTTACTGGAGTTGGTTGTAGCAAACCTCAATCCGATCCTCAAAATAAACCCAGTCCACTCTATTTGTAAGGTTTTTGGAGTTCACAAAACCTGAGGCCTGCTATTCAGTAATGTTTAAAAGTGGCTCAATTGGAATAATAAAAGTCTTGAGTTTATTCAGGTTTTTGTTTTCATTCCTGTAATATTTTTGTGCTTGTGGTTTTATTTCGTTACTACATTATTTACGATATATCATTCATTGAAGAATTGACATTTCAAAGACATATTTATGAAGAATATGTAAGTCGTTCTGTTTTATTGACATAGTGCGACCAACATAAACATTTCCTTATGATCTGGTGAATTTTATGGGATGTGAAAAGAAATGAGTTCCCTACACTGGTTTGTAGAGGAAAAAAAGTGCATGTGGTTAGCTAGTCATATCAACTAAACGTTATTATATTAGTCGCATTTGATATAAAATCCCTAGCATTACTTGAGAAAAAATTTTGCTTTTGAAACGAAATAATGCAAGAACTGATATTAGTTCGATTAGTGCATAGGTGTAGAGCTTTGACTCTTAATTTATAGAACGATTTATTGTGGTAGTTCTTTAAAAAACCATTTTACATAAGCATTTAGAGGCACAATTCGTGATTTCGTAGTTCTTAAGTGGTTACCAGTCTATATTCTACACCTAAAGTCATGTGTTTTAATCTTTCCTCTCAACCATTTAAGGGTGACGAACTTCAATATTCTACTTGTTGCAAATAGAGTTAGTTTAGAAATGTATGCATTGGATGTGTAAATTTTAAAATTTCAAAATGATCTTATTTCTGTACAATAAATGGTTCTACGTAACGCGACCATTTGAAATTTAAAAATAGCGTGTATGAGTGCGGCTTATAGCAGTATAGAAACGTTTATTTGACATAGCTACCTAACCCAATATTAGTGTACGATGATTGTTGTGAAAAAATGAAACGAATAAACGAGTGTGAATAGCTACAACATTTCTTGGTTAATTGGTGCTGTTATTGCTTTAATTTAAAAATAATATGGCAATTGCGACAACCCCTCCCCGATTTGCATTTGATCACTCTGTAGATGTCAAAAGAAACCGAGTGTAGCAAGAGCTCAGTTGTTCCGCAATTAGACACACTTTTATTGTACATTCTAGGATAAGGTAGACCTTGGAATCTTAAAACAACCTTATTATTGTGGTAGGTCTTCAAAAGAGCATCTAGATACACAATTAGAGGCAAAGGCTTTGTAATTCAAGTGATTCTTTTATTCTACATTCTAGGATAAGGTAGACCTTTGACTCTTAATTAAAACAACCATATTATTGTGGTAGGTCTTCAAAAAAGCATCTAGATACACAATTAGAGGTAAAGTGTAATTCAAGTGATTAATCTCTATTTTGCATCTGGAGGTCGTGTTTAAGTTTGATGTAAGATGGTAAGAATGAATCGAACATAGTAGATATCCGGACTCACTCCAACATTTTGCGCCAGATAAAAAGTATTGAAATCACTCCTACAAAATTCTTGCATTATACATGAAAGCCTAGACCATGAAGTTACTAATGGTAAAAGGAAAGTATACACCCTACATCTCTTCAATTATATATGTGCCTATCAAAGTAGGGATGACAATGGATCAAAACGTGATGGATATACAATTCTCAACCCATCTCCGTTAAGCATTTTATCCCCATTCTCGTCTTCATGCTCATTGTTTCAAATTAGGGATTCCCCATCTCCGCTCCAAATGGGGATCTGATTCCTAGCCCCACCCCCTTACAAAATTAGAATTAAGATATTTCTTTCAAGCCCACAAAATAATTAAGATATAGAACAATGCTAGCAAATTCAGTTATAAAAAATTGTTTTATGATATATCAAGTTTACAAAACATTTTATTTAAGAAATTATTAGTGGCACTCCAAAAATATAATTGTGCATTTTTTACAATAGTATTTTTTTTTCTTTTTAAATATAGAAAATTCGAAATGTAGAATTAAATTTTCAAAGTGCCAATAACTGTTTTTTTAAATGGTAAAAAAAGAAGAAGTTAGAACTGAGCGACGCTTTCATCTTTTTCAATAACATATAAAGTATAATGTTATTTAAATAAAATTTTAATTACTGTATATTCAATAACATATCAAGCATAATGTTATTCATCTTTTTCATTATTGAAGAAGTTGAGTTTTCACCGTAAAACCAATTAGCTATATGGGGAGTAACCCAACTTACTTATAAGTCCATGCAAGGTTCATCCTCTCATCAATGTGGGATGCATTCTTAACACACCCTTTCACGTGTGACGAATTTTCAAGGCTAGGACAACACAACAGGGTAACATGGAGCGCATGTGGCCGTTTGGCGTCATACGTAGGTTCTACTATAAAATCAATTGGTTATTTGAGAAGTAGCCCAGCTTACTTGTAAGCTCATGTAAGGTCTCTCCTCTCATTAATGTGAGGTTCATTCTCAACCGGATATATTACCATATATTAGTTGACTTGGTCGTAAATATGTAACTTAGTTAAGGGTAGTTTTTTAAATGTAGTCCAGGGTGGTTTCTATATAACTCAATGTATTTCTCACTCATCAATATCATGCAATGAAAAGCTATTGAATTCTCTTCTTCCTAGCTTTCCTGCTCATACCTTTCTTCCTCTCTACTTCATTTCTTTCATGTTAACAGGATAGAATGTGAAAATATCAGAAAAACCTTTCTGCACAAACCTTCGAACCAATTATCCTCTCCTGTATCTGTCTCCTTCTAAAATGTGTTTTAATAATTGGAAAATCCTTTTTGCTACAGTATTGTTTGTACCAATACTGATCTGCGATGCAAGTTCTTTTCAAGCATTTGAAGAGTGGACCGCAGTGCACGGCCGTGTTTACTCCAGCGCTGAAGAACGAGGGCTGCGCCTCGCGATATTCAAAAACAACTTTGAATTTGTGGACAAATTTAACAGGAATAGGAAAGGTTTTACCGTCGGCCTCAATCATTTTGCCGACTTGACTACTGAAGAGATCACCAACAGGTACTGCTGCAGATTAGCGCAGTCTGATTCGGCCACTAGCATGACAATCTCAGACAATGTTGTTGCTGTCGGAAACATCGACAACAGTACATGCAGCAGCATCGATTGGGTCGAGTATGGGGTGGTCACCCCAGTGAGGAATCAGAAAGAATGTGGTACGTATATGTAACCATATTTAGCATGCATATTGCGCTGTTTTTTTTATTTTTTTTTATTTTTTTTATTTTTCCACATACTTACTTCAGTTTTGAATTTATGCTTAACCGCATTTGGAATTGAACAAAAGAAATTAAGGAACTGAAGAAACCAAATTATATTCTCATGTTATTCATCACTGAAGAAACTCTCATCTTCTGGCATCTATTTCTGTGGCTGAGCAGCAGAATAAGAGTGTTAAAGTTGGGGTTAAGTGTGTGTTAAAAAGATGTACAGAAACCTTAAAGTCAATTTTGTGATCATTATTTAAATGCTAAAATTAAGTTTCGAATGTTGATGGCAGCATGTTGTTGGGCGTTTGCCGCAGTTACCGGAATAGAAGGAATTTATGGAATAAAAACGGGGAAGGACAAGGTGGTGCCGGTGTCCCCGCAGCAGCTTGTCGACTGTGACGAGTTTAGTGATGGCTGCAAGGGTGGCCTCGAGGCTAATGCATATGACTATGTCTCCAAAGGAGGGATCGTGAGTGAGGCCAGTTATCCCTCCAAGGCAAAGAAAGGCGAATGCAACCGAGAGATATTAGAAAGTCTACCCGTTGTCACCCGGATCAATCACTATCACCAAGTGTTGCCGAGAGACGAGGAGGCCCTGACAAGGGCTGTGTGTCGACAGCCAGTGACCGTCGGAATTGATTCCGGAAGCGCAGCTTTTTTGTATTACAAAGGCGGGATTTTTAGAGACGAATGTGGCACTGATTTGATACACAGTGTCCCCATAGTCGGTATCGGGAGGGACGAGTGTTAAAACCAATCAAATGTCCAGTATATAATATATAACAATTGCACAGTTTATTTCGAATAGAAATTTCACAGAAGATACAATATATCTAACACTATGAACAATTAATGAAATTGAATAATAAATCACAAAACACTGACTTGTTCTTCAAAGATAGAGGCTTGCAAAAGCAATCGCCTAAGATAGAAATTCGCCCCTACACCCGTGCAGTAGTTCAATGGATGTCTATCTTGCAGGATACAACTATCTAATCCAAGTTCTTGCACTCGAACTTGGATTCTTGGCGAATTGGTTGTGCGTTTCTCTGTGAAAGATGAAAGGAAAGCGATGGAAATTGATAATCAAGTTGCTGATCTTGTTGCCATATTTATAATGGCATTACTTGAACAAATGTAACCGTTCATTCTTATCAGTTTGAAAACGGACGTAACTATTCAATCAGTTTTATCCTTTCGGAAAAACTGAATCCAAAAAATCAAAAACGTAACTTGTGGTTTTCGTCAATCCGAGCCCCAAGGCCCAAGGCCCATCTTTGACATTTAATATATACACCCAAACTCTCCAAGTCTAAGGCCCAAGGTCCATGGCTTTGGCCCAATTTCTTTCAAACCATAAGTGTGAGAACACACTTATAAAGAGGACTTGAATTAGAGGAATGGGCGATGTGGGACTGAGAGTCCCACATAATCACAAGTTCCATCACAAGTTCCAACAATACCCCACATTTTCTATTCAAACTCTAGCAATACCCCACATTTGAATAGAAAATAAGATACTACAAAATTAGTAACGTTTTTCCAGAGAACTGAGATATGATATGCATTGGGATAGGTGTCTTTTGGACTTGAACCTTCTCTAGTGATTACATATCGAATTTAACTAATGAAGCAGTGAATTTAATATCTTGAACTGATCATTCTTAGTAGTAAATTGAAACAATAAGTATCACACATAGCACATCTTGACACACTTCAATTCATACGGTTGTGTTCATATTGGTCCTAAACATATCCTGATTTCATGAGACCTTTAGAGAATTGTAGCCATATTAATTCTCAAAAATGTGACCCCACATCAATCTCATATAGGTAATGCTAATTGAGAATAGCCTGTTCTATTCATCTTAACCATAAGATATTAGCATTATTAAGAATAGTAATTCACCTTTTACGTCTTACAGGCAACACACTGTTTTCCTTCATAGGAATGAGTAAGGATTGTGTGTTTCTTCTAGAAAATGTTTAAGCCATTCAGCTTCATCAGCAGCTGTATCTAAGGCTATAAACTCTAATTCCATTGTTGAACGTGCTATACACATTTGCTTAGATGATTTCCATGACACAGCTACTCCACCAAGTGTAAATACATATCCATTTGTAGATTTACTGTCTGTGCTCCCTGAAATCCAATTTGCATCACTATATCCTTCTAATACTGGAGGATATTGAGTGTAATGCAAACCATAGTTCATTGTATGCTTTAAGTATCTTAATACCCTTATTAAAGCATTCCAATGATCTCTTCCAGGATTACTTGAATACCTACTTAGTCGGCTTATTGAATAAGCAAGATCAGGTCTTGTACAATTCATAATGTACATCAAGCAACCTATAACTTGGGTATACTCCAATTGAGATACGCTATCTTCTTCGTTTTTAGTAAGTTTATGAATGGGATCAAAGGGAGTTACTGCAGGTTTACAATCATAATGTCCAAACCTTTTTAGAACCTTTTCAACATAATGTGATTGAGTTAGGACATATCCATTTGAATTCCTTAGAATTCGAACTCCAAGAATCACATCAGCTATTCCCATATCTTTCATATCAAAGCTAGAATTTAGCATTTTCTTTGTGGAGTTAATCACATCTTTGTTTGTTCCTATTATAAGCATGTCATCAACATAAAGACATACAAGAACACAAGCATTTTTCGTTTGTTTAACATAAATGCATTTATCACTTTCATTGATCACAAATCCATTTGTAATCATATTATGATCAAATTTTTCATGCCATTGCTTAGGCGCTTGTTTAAGTCCATATTATGACTTAATCAATTTGCAAACTTTCTTTTCTTGACCTTTGACAATGAAACCTTTAGGTTGTTCCATATAAATTTCTTCGTCTAATTCAGCATTTAGAGATGCAATCTTGACATCCATTTGATGTATCTTGAGATTGTACACAGAAGCTATAACTATTAATAACCTTATAGATGTTATTCTAGCTACAAGTGAATAAGTGTCAAAATAGTCAAGTCCTTCTTTTTGACGATACCCTTTGGCAACTAAACAAGCTTTATACTTGTCTATGGTACCATCCGGTCTCAATTTCCTCTTAAAAATCCATTTGTGTCCTATTGGTTTATTTCCAGGAGGCAAATTAACCAATTCCCATGTATTATTTTGTAGGATGGATTTCATTTCACTTTCAATAGCTTCTTTCCAATAAGGTGCTTCAGAGGATTCTAATGCAGCCTTATAGGTTTGAGGCTCTTCTTCGGTTACAAAAGTGAGGAAATCAGGACCAAAATCCTTTGCAATTTTTGCTCTTTTACTTTTTTCGTGGTTCCAAATCTTGGCTTTGAACTTTAGAAGTAGAAGCATGATTATCGTCATCATTTCTTGTAGAATCATCATGTACTCTTTTGTTCAAAACATATGACCTATAAGGAAAAATTTCGTCAAAGAACTCAGCTTCTGCAGATTCAAGTATTATATTTACATGAATATTTGATATTTCAGATTTATGAACCAAAAATTTGTATGCCGAACTATTATTGGCGTGACCAATAAATATACAATCCACTGTTTTTGGTCCAAGTTTTTGTCTCTTTGGAAGAGGCACTAGAACTTTCGCAAGACAACCCTACACTTTCAAGGTTTTCTATGTAGGTAACCTACCTTTCCAGATTTCATAAGGAGATTGATTAGTCTTCTTATGTGGAATTCGGTTCAAAATCGTGTTTGCAGCAAGAAGTGCATCACCCCATAAATTATGTGGTGCACCAGAACTGTTCAACATGGAATTAATCATATTCTTCAATGTACGATTTTTCCGTTCAGCCACTCCGTTTTGTTGAGGAGTATATGGTGTTATAGTTTGATGTATTATTCCATGTGTCGAACAAAATTCTGCAAAATCATTAGATTCGTATTCACCACCTCTATCCAATCTTAAGACTTTTATTATTTTATCTAGTTGATTTTCCACTTCGGCTTTAAATGTCTTAAACATGTTTAAAGCTTCATCTTTACTATGAATCAAATAGACATAACAGTACTTGTTGCAATCATCAATGAAAGAAATATAGTAGTTCTTTTCTCCACGAGTTGGTGTGGATTTGAACTCACAAAGATCACTATGGATTAAACTAAGTATTTTGTTGGATTTTTCCACTGATTTATATGAGTGTCTTGCATATTTGGATTCTGTACATATCTCACATTTAGATACTTTGTTCAATGAACATTTGGGCAATAGGCCTAAGTTAACCATTCGTTGAAGAGAACGAAAATTAGCATGTCCTAATCTTGCATGCCATAATGTAGAGGACTCGATCAAGTAAGCAGAAGAAGCACTAGGCTTATTATTATTATTATTATTAATAGCATCAACAGAAAGTACATTTAATTTGAAGAGCCCCTCAGCCAGGTAGCCTTTTCCCACATACACCCCACCCTTGGTGATCACAAACTTATCAGATTCAAAGACTATTTTGAAACCTTTGTTACTCAGAAGCGAACAAGAAATCAGATTCTTGCGAATATCTGGAACAAGCAGAACATTGGTGAGTGAAAGCTCTTTTCCAGTTGCATTTCCCATGTACAGATTTTCTCCACCATCAACAGATTGGTAAGTAACAAATAAATTCCGATCAGCACACACATGCCTTGTTGCTCCTGTATCAACCCACCGGTTATTGGAATTAGTCAATAAATTGACTTCAGATACAACTGCAACAAACTTGTCTTCTGCAACATTTGTTGGATTGGTATTTTCAAAATTTTGATCCTTCTTGTGGCGGCAATCCTTTGCCCTATGACCTGTCTTTCCACAAACCCAGCAACCTCCAAGTCTAAGGCCCAAGGTCCATGGCTTGGGCCAATTTCTTTCAAACCATAAGTGTGAGAACACACTTATAAAGAGGACTTGAATTAGAGGAATGGGCGATGTGGGAGTGGGAGTCCCACATAATCACAAGTTCCAACAACGAGTCTGGCACCGAATACTGGAAAATCAAGAATTCCAGGGGCAAGGAATGGGGAGAGGGAAGCTACATGAAACTGCTCAAAGATGGTAGCCCGAATGGACACTGTGGCTTTATTATGGATGCTACCTATCCAGTGATCGATTGAGTAACAAAATATTAATCATTATATGTAAGTATATACACACATACACACACACACACACACACACACACACACACACAAAAACATAAGGAGACTGTTCGAGGATATATATATGTGGTTAAAGATCTGTTAGTTTGTATTTGTGGATGACTTTTGTTAAAGATCTGTTAGTTATTAAGTATACAAGTCAGCAATATAGTACAGTTAGTAAGTTGGTTAGTATTGGTTAGAGTAGTTAGGCTCTCTTATAAAAACAGTTATGTAACCTTCATTCTATTAGTTAATACAAAAAGCATATTTCTCTCTCAAAATCTTTCTCTCTCTATAACTCTCTGTGTTCATCTTTCTCTTCATCTTTCTTCTTGATTTTCTCTTTAATTCTCAAACATTGCAATGTAGTTAACATGGTATCAGAGCCGCCAGGCTCACGCCATTGATTCTGGTGGTTCCATTTCTCATTATTTTTCATTTTCTAGCTTTAGTTTCTTTCCAAATTTCCATTAGATTTTCGGTGCTTCCGCGAGCTTGGGTTATTTTTCTACGATTGTTGGGTTGATTGTTCTGGTTTGGAGATTTCACCACTCTTTCTTGGCGTTGGGTTCGGATCGAATGGGTACCCAAAAGATGGACGGCTGTGGAGAGCTTCAGTCCTTGGAGACAGATCAGAAAACTATTATCATGATTTTGTATTATTTGTTTGTTGGATTGCTGTCAGATGTAGTTGTGTCCGTTGGGGTCGCCAAGAGTCCCATCGGAGAGTTGGCGATAAGGCATTGAATAAGGCATATAGGGCGGCGTTCGAGCGATATCTTTAAGAGCTTAGTCTCCTCTTCAACTTGTTGCAAAAGGGTCTTGACTTGACCTCTCAGCAAAGCCTTTTCGGACCCATATGTGTTCTTGGCGGTACAGCTTCTCTGTTTAAGTATGGCAGATGATGGAGTCTCCAAGCTTCCTATTGCATGTTCAACTACCGGAGAATCGTTGATGATGTCAATCAGTGCAGACCGGTCTTCTTGTTGCTTCCCATTTCTTGGTCTCGATTTCAACTTCGATAAATGGATTTCTTATGCTTCTTGTTCGCTGCAGTCCAGATGTTTGACGAATTGCCCTCATTTCTTTCCCCTAAGATGTTCTTTCTTGAAGCAATGGCTATGCGTTTGGAAGTTGCAGACAATCGTGAAATCAGGTTATTTCTTTTTTATTCTCAGTAAAATTGATCAGTTCTTGAGGTTAAAATTTTGGCACAAAGTCATTTCCAGTCTCTGTAGTTGTTGAAAAGTGTTGAATTGTTTGGAAAATTGTTGAGGCACAAAGCCATATATATTTCTTACCTATGAAAATTGTTGATATGTGGAGTCATTCAGTTGATATGGAGTCATTCATTTTTTGGGTTCTTCCAGTTGGTTGTGATATTTGCTTTCAAGATTCTTCATTTCAAGATCAGTGTTTGTGATATTTGGGATATTTGGCTTGGTCCTGTGACTGCACCTGCTTCGCTTGTTGTTGTAATTGCTGCTGATACGAAAAATTGAACCCCCAGCTCTGAAAGGGGGAAATGAGGACAGTTGACTGGATCAGATTTTATTCGCAACTCCAAGATTCCCAATATTGATTTTGCCTCTGTTCATAATTCTTTCTGAAGTTGCTTTACCAACGCCTTATCTGATCTTAGTACATTGACCTTTGCATTAGTAGTCACCTCTTTCGCACAACTTGCAAACAAGAGTGTGTTTTTCGATTGCTCAACATGACTTCGTGCATGGCTCAGTGTGCAAATGATGGTTGTCCTGGCATTGCCTCCCAACGAGTTTTACAGTATTCTTGTTAACTTCGTGCAAGGTTCAATGTGTTTCTTTAACTGAGGAGTGGTGCAGTATTTTCCTTATCACAACCTATAATTTCAGAGTCTAACCAACTCAGTTGTTAGCATGAATCTACAGTAAGTCTGGTTATATGTGTCTCAAAAGATGAAGTTTGAAGAAGTTGTTAATGGTAAATCCCATGAAAGGTAATTCCATGTTATGAATAGGTAGTGTTGTGAATTGGTAAAATCCACAAAGGGCGATCCCGTGGACATTAGTGTAGTGTAGTGTAGTATTGGCAGAAAGCCATTAGAAATGGGCATGAAGCCATTAGGACTTGAAGATTGTTGGCACGAAGCCATTAGAAGTTGAAATTTGTTGGCACGAAGCCATGAGAAGTTGAAATTTGTTGGCATGAAGCCGTTAGTAATTAGTTTTGATTGTGGGCACGAAGCCATTGTTAAATGAAGTTGTTGATGGTAAATCCCACAAAGGGTAATTCTGTAAGAAATTGTTATAACCGGCCTGAGGATGTGTTACAACTTTATAAGAGGTTGTTCTTTGATTGAAGCTCCTATGAGAGGCAGAGGAATATTGGATTTTTGGTTGTGTGCAGCATAGACATGGGATGTAAAGGTTTTTTTGCAGCTTTGATTGAGTTTGCAGATTGAGTTTGGGGCAGATTGAGTTTGTTGCAGTGAGTCAGTGAATATATTTGGGGCAGATTGATGTTCACTGCTGCTCTGCAGCTATAACAAACTCTTTATTCAGAAAAGGTTCGAGAGAATTTCCATATTTGCATGATCAAGGTTGCAGTTGGTTCAAGCTGTTCTGTTTTTCTGGGTTTCATAGTAGTGATTGCAGATGTTCTTCCAATCTCAAACTGGGTATCCCCAGTTGAGATTGAGGGGGAGTATTAAGTATACAAGTCAGCAGTACAGTACAGTTAGTAAGTTGGTTAGTATTGGTTAGAGTAGTTAGGCTCTCTTATAAAAATAGTTATGTAACCTTCATTCTATTAGTTAATACAAAAATCATATTTCTCTCTCAAAATCTTTCTCTCTCTCTCTATAACTCTCTGTATTCATCTTTCTCTTCATCTTTCTTCTTGATTTCCTCTTTAATTCTCAAACATTGCAATGTAGTTAACATTAGTTTTATTAATTACATGGTTATTTTATAATAGGGGTTTTTGAACTTTAATCCTTCAAGAATATTAAAATTTAAAAAAAAAACATGGTGTTAGATTGAATATTGATTTTAGTCCCTAATGTGTCCTTAATTCAAAATAATTAATGTGCATTTTATTTAATGTCTCCCATTAAATATTTAAATACAAATTTTAATTTATTTTTTGACCAAAAAATTGTTTTTTAATTTATTAATTTTATTTAACATTCTTCAAACTTGAAAGACTCAATTAATGTACCTAAATATTAGTACCGAAATGTGTGTACCGAAATATATTATATTGAACTAATATATTTAAATGTTAGTATCGAAATGTATGTACCTAAATATATGCACCAAAGTGTATTAATATTAAATTAATGTACCTAAATGTGTGTACCGAAATGTATTATATTGAATTAATGTACCTAAATGTTTGTATCGAAATGTATGTACCGAAATGTGTGTACCTAAATGTATGCACCGAAATGTATTATAATGAATTTAAAATACCTAAATGAAGAAGATAAAGTACATCGAAATATATTGTATAACAAAAATTAGTTTATCTAAATGTTCACAAAAAAAATATTACGATGAATGAAATGAAAATAAAAATTATAATGAAATAAAATTAATACATTAAAAATTAGAAAGAAAAAGATAAATAATTAAAAAATCAAAATATAATTAATAAATGAGGTTATTAATGTATCAATGGACTAAAATTAGATTTTGATCTTACTCATGATTTTGATCTAAAAGTCATCTTTGCCAATGATTAAAATGAAGTTTTCTATTTTATAATATACAAAGCCATTACAGTTTACCTGCATAGAAGATTATTATTGCACGTTTTGCCGATTTATTGCCACTCAAAAAATTCATCTATTTCAATATATCTTCACCCAACTTTTTTTTAAAAACTTATATAAACCTATAAGTGTACCCACAACTTTCCAAATATAACCTAAGGATTTTTCCAAGTTTCGCCCACACAACCAAACTCCAAACACACCAACCTAAGAATTTTTCCATGGTTCAGGAGCACAATTTTCCAGTACAGATTGCATGAGGTAATGATCCCACTAAACTTACAGAGCTATGTCATATGTGTGTTAAAATTTATCCATTTAATACTTGTAATATTGACCGAAATTCTTCTTCTTCTTTTTTTTTTTTTTTGGGAAAAGGATGTCCAATATCGTAGAACTGGGATCATTGTTGGTTGATGGTGTTAAAATATCCCACCTCAACAATATTTCTGAGAAAAAATAAGAGTTTAAATATTCTAAACTCCACTCCAACTAATATCGAGGCTTTTTGTGATAAAAATCCACACAATATTCTTTGGTTTCTACCCGAAAGCTTTTAATTTTCTTTGGAGGCTACCCTCCGAATCCAATTTTTTTAGTTCTCATGGATTACCTCCCAAAAGCTCTTTGGTTCATTCTTCCCTACGCATTTGGTGGCTACTTCCTGAACCCTTCTGTTTATGTTCGCTGGCCGGTTATCTTCTGAATATATCTGTTACTTCCGATAGTGGACCGAAATGATCTCTCTTGTTCTTTAGATCCTTGTTCGCCGAACATGTCGTGCTTTTGATGAAAATGGGTTATTAGAATGCCAATGCCATTGAACAATCAATGCACTAATATAAAGGATCGATCAAGCATATTTTATTACCTTGTTTCTTGACCGAACTCCTATATATCTAACCCCATCAAACCAAAATACAAAATCCAAACCAAAACTGAATTGCATTTAATCAGTTGATGTCGACCTAGAGGGTTAAATTGTGTGTTTTCAGCAAAACCATGCAAATTGGTTGTCTATTGTATATAAATTGGTTGTCTATTGTATATATACATATATATGAAGAAATACGGATAAATTGATTTGGGGTTAATTATACACTGATTCATGTCCTCTAATCCATGAACTACTTTTGTTTCATTCATTTACTCAGCCATGTGACTTGATATTTTTTATCATTCTATAACTCTACAAACAACTCTAATCCTTAATTTAGGTCGACATCATCTTAAAAATGAATTGATAATGAGTAAGGAAATAGGTCATTGAAAACCCTCCACATCTCAATGTATCGGCAACAATATTTTATCTGAAGGCATCTTGGTTCCAGAACATCCAGATGAACACAGAACAACAGTACTCTACTATAGTCTCCAGACCTATTTGGACTCAAATCCCTTAATTTACCCAATTATCCAACCTCCACGCAAAAAGTTTGTTTCAGAAACTGCATTTATTTCTGAATAAATTTTTAACATTTGAGACTTCATATCTAACGTCTCAAACTTATTTTTTAAGAAACATACTGTAATCATTTTTTTTTAATATTAATTATATTTAGGAGAGAGGGGAGAGTTAGAACTATTACAATAATTTAGAGGATGAGTTTCGAACTAAGGACGCATGGGTGAAAACTCTATACCCTACCTGTTAGGACATTTAACCACATGCAACATATGTGATCCACAAGTTGAGTTGAACGAGACTCCATTGCACCAGCCAACTACTGAAGAGTCGTCATTTGAAGGCGCTATTGGAGACCTAAGAAACCCCAAGGCCTATTGGTAGGAAGGCTGCTAAGAAAAGAGTTGCAAGAGGGAGTTCTTCGAATAATGATTATTCAAAAATAGCTGACGAAATGGCTCGCCAACATGCACTAAATATGGAACAAGACTGCTTAACATATGAGTAAGACAAGGCTAGAGATGCAGCATAGGCGAGAGAAAGGGAGTTAAATAGGCAAGAAAGGCAAGAGGAGAAGGATCGGAGATCATGTCCCGACACCTCGACGATGTGCCTCTCCTAATTCAAAACGTGTTTTCCCAAAAAGATAAGGAAGTTCCATACGCTCCAATGTATTTTCTTAATTTAACTGTTTTTTGTTGTGGCCAATTTATCTGACATGGTAAAGAGGGGTGCGGCAAAGAGAGAGTGGAAAAAGTGTAGGGATTTCTCTGTGTGTATGAGACAATGTCTTTATTTATAGTAGTAAAGAGGAGAAGAATCCTTGTCCTCTAAGGAAATACAATCCTAGTAGGGAAAGAATAATTGGTAACCAAATCTATAACATTTTTCAAATTCATTTTTACGTCAAAAATGCACTCAATAATATTAATTAATTTAATGCTATTTTGAATCTTTGATAGAATCTTATCATTTCCTCAATTTAATGTTCAATTATACATCTAAATTATTTAAGAAATTTCAATATATCTAAATGTTGTAGGCATAATATATTAAACAATTATGGAGGCCAGAAAGAGAGAGGGTGCGGCATAGAGAGAAGAAGAAGAGAGATGTGTAATTGTGGGTGTGTTCTATTCCACCCCATTGTGCCTTTATTTATAGTAGTAGGGAAGGTTAATTCCTTACCCTTTAGGATTACAACTCTTAATAGGTAATCAAATCCTAATAGGAATATAAGAGATATTCCTAGATCTACTAGGATTTACACAATCACATTCCTAATCTAATAGGATTTACCCACATGTATTAAGAAACATGATTCAATTAACTCATATTCGAGGACAATATCAATAAGATTATCCATAAGTAAAACATACACCAAACTTGAATCCAAGAACATAAAAAAGTGTTCACAAAGTAAATGGTTTACTAAGGGGATTCGGCCAACAAGGTCATCCATGTCAAAATTCTGCTCTTCCAACGGTGTTCGGTGGAGCAAAATTAATCTCACATATTGACTACGAGAATGGTACTCCTTAACGACATTGGTAAGGGCACAAACAGGTGTATAACCAATGATCTATTCCATTGAGATGGAAGTAGATTATGCAGGGTTAAGGTTTGGGAATACTATCCCTTATTCTTGAAGTTTTAGGTCTTAGGTGCCAAGGATCACGCTTTGGGCATGATGCCACACCTTGGCAGGCCCTGATTCTACCATATGTTTGTGGTAGTAATCAGATCCGAGAATTTGGTAAACTTCCGCTTTCTACGCTTGTTGCTTCAGGAACGAGTTAGAAACAAGGAAGGACCAGAAAAGTATTCTCTAGTCAAAATTCAATCGGATTTATAAACTTCAGAGTTGTACTCATTCATGGACCTAATCATGGTGTGCTTCAGGCAATGTCTTTCATGAATAGACGGTCCGTATGAGCGAGCCAAATAGCCATGTAATCCTCGTTCGGGAGGTATTTCCATTTGTAATGCTTCAGGCTTAAGTCTTCGAATGAAGATCATGTCGGAGGCTTATTCAGCTCTTCCTTGCCATTGTTGGCTTCAATGGTTTCTCAGCTTCTTGATAATCAAGTGGAGATTCACGTCTTGTACCCCACATAAAGTGGTTTCTAATAGAAAAGTCCAAAGCAGGAAAATCGAACTTGTGACGGTTCGACAATCCACTGAATTGGAGGGAACAAGATTGTGATTGGTGCTTATTGGAATGAATCATCCATAAGCATCAAAGTTAGAACATTCGAGTTCTAAGACATGAGTTTCATGAAAAACGTCAGGTTTTCATGGGTGTATTGTTTTATGAAAACTTCGGGTTTCAAAGGCACTAAATTTGAAACTGCAGGTTCAATTTAGTTTATGAACGTTGAGTTCATAAAAGCGAGGTTCCTGCAAGAACAGAGAATGCAATATATAACTAAGTGTAGTGGATTTGAGGTTCTTTGGGAACTCAAGTGTGAGAGCTTCGTTACTACGAAAGTATGTCAACGGTTCAAAGTATAAAAATAAATTATTGAATCGTTAATGTCCAAAAGTGATCTTCAGGTCAATAATTTTGGATTCATAATCAGATTAATGGACTGCAGGTCACTTTTAATTAATTCAATAGATCGGGACCATTCGGGGTCGATCGTAGAAGCTAAATAATATTGAAATAATATTATTGGGTCGAAAATATAGCTCCAAAAATATTTGGGCTAGGTGTCGTGAGTAGGCAAGGCCCTAGGGGGTATATGGGCTTGAGGGAAGGCTGCAAAAGCAGCCCACATGTGGCTGCAGGCCACGGCCGAGAGACATGGGTAGGCCCAAAGGCCTACGGGATTGGGAGGAACCCCAGTCGCAACTGGGTTCTTGTTTGGGCCAAAATGGGGGGGGGGGGGGTACGGGCAGGCCCAACAAAGCGTTGGCCTTGGATCGCGTGGAAAAAAGAAAAAAACAACCCAACCAACTGGGCTGGTTAATATGTTGCAGGCCGGGGCAAAAAACAAAGCCCAGCAAGCATATAGCCTTGCTGGCGAGTCAGGCTAAACTGCAGGTGGGCTCGGGGCTTCTGGCCTGTCGAAACTAACCCCAAGCCAAAGCCTGGTTGTTGCGTGCAGGAGCAGGAAGCCCAAAGGGCTGCTGTGGTGATCCATGCAGTTGGGCTTCAGGCCAACGACTGTGCATGGGTGGCCGACGGTGGTGCCGCGGTGGTGATGCCGTACCAATTATTTCTTTTTTTTTTCGAAATTTCTAGGGTTTGAAAAACCCTAACATGCTTCTAATGTATGAATATACTTTGAGATATAGAACAATGCTAGCAAATTCAGTTATAAAAAATTGTTTTCTAATATATCAAGTTTACAAAACATTTTGTTTAGGGAATAATAAACTTCAAAAATTTAACTGTGCATTTCTTATAGTGAGCCACACTTTCATCTTCTTGAATAACATATAGAGTATAAGTTATTTATATAAAAATTGTAGTTAGTATATATTCTACATGGGGGTGGGTTTGTACAGAAGTTTAAAATATCAGAGAAACCTTTTGAGAAAATTTATTCGGACCCAGCTTTTCTATTTCTAAACACAACTTTAGTATTTTGTTACCTATATAAACTCTCTAGTTTACCCTCATAAAATATAAACATAAAGAAACTGGAAAAACAAAAACTCTCTCTCCTTCAGCGGCTCCTCCCTGTATTTATCAGGTCTATCTCCCTCCCGACTATTTTTTTTCCTGTTATTCTCAGTGTCTTCCCCCACCTCTCCCACACCCACGACTTCTTTGCGGTGGTTAATCCGCCAAACGCCTTGTGAATCTTTCCATTTTTCTTGTAGTGCGCTTGATAGGGCCTTGCTGTTAAGCGGCAAATATTCTCTCCTCTGTCTTATCTCCTGAAAATGAGTTTTAATAATTGGAGAGAAACCTTTTTTGCTACAGTATTGTTTGTAGCAATACTGATGTCTGATTCAAGTGCTTTTCAAGCATTTGAAGAGTGGACTGTGGTGCACGGCCGCATCTACTCCAGCACTCAAGAACGAGAGTTGCGACTCACAATATTCAAAGCCAACTTTGAATTTGTGGAGAAATTTAACAAGAATGGGAAAGGTTTTACCATCGGCCTCAATCATTTTGCCGACTTGACTACTGAGGAGATCACCAACGGGTACTGCTGTAGACTATTGCAGTCTGATTCGGCCACTAGCATGACAATCTCAGACAATGCTGTTGCTGTCGAAAAAATCGACAACAGTACATGCAGCAGCGTGGATTGGGTCAAGTATGGAGTAGTCACTCCAGTAAGGAATCAGAAAAAATGTGGTACGTATACATAACCATATTTAGCATGATATTGTGCTGATTTTTTTTTTCAACGTATTTACTTCAGTTTTGAATTTACGCTTGACCGAATTTGGAATGGAACAAAAGAAATTAAGAAACTGAAGAAACCAAATTAAACTATCATGTTATCGATCACTGAAGAAATTCTCATCTTTCGGCATATATTTCTGTGGTTTAGCAGCAGAATAACAGTGTTAAAGTTGGGGTTAAGTGTGTGTTAAATAGATATACAGAAGATTTGAAGTCAATTTTTGTTGGCAGTCCCATATGGTGAGGGAAAAGTTAGAGACAGTATCGGTGTCGTTAGAATAGGACCCTCCACCCCGACGATCTAAAAAATTTCAACAATTTTGTGGTCATTATTTAAAAGGAAAACTAATGAAAAGGGCTTGACAACTTTGAGTTTTAACGATAAGGATAAAATAAAGGATAAAGTGAATAGTACCAAGATTGATTTTTTAGTGCAAAAATGTAGTTTTTTTTGTTAAAATAAACAGTACCGAGAGCTTTCATTAAAGTTCCCTTATTTAAATGCTGAAATTAAATTTCGTTTGTTGATTGCAGGAAGTTGTTGGGCGTTTGCCGCAGTAACCGGAATAGAAGGAATTTTTGGAATAAAAAGGGGGAAGGACAAGGTGGTGCCGCTGTCTCCTCAGCAGCTTGTGGACTGTGACGAGGTTAGTTATGGCTGCAAGGATGGCCTCGAGGTTCACGCATATGACTACGTCTCCAGAAGAGGGATCGTAAGTGAGGCCAGTTATCCCTACAAGGCAAAGACCGGCAAATGCAACCCAGAGATATTTAAAAGTCTACCCATTGTCACCCGGATCAATCGCAGTCACAGTGTGTTGCCGAGGGACGAGCAAGCCCTGACAAGGGCTGTGTGTCAACAGCCAGTGACTGTCGGAATTGATGCCAGAAGCGCAGCTTTTGCATATTACAAAAGCGGGATTTTCAGAGATGAATGTGGTACTAATTTGACACACAGTGTCACCATAGTTGGTATCGGGAGGGACGAGTCTGGCACCGAATACTGGAAAATCAAGAATTCCTGGGGCAAGGAATGGGGAGAGGGAGGCTACATGAAACTTCTTAAAGATGGTAGCCCGAATGGACACTGTGGCATTACCATGGATGCCACCTATCCAGTGATTGATTGAAAAATTATAGAATATTAATCATTATATAAGTATATATATACATTAGGAGACTGTGTTCGAGGATATATATGTGGTTAAATATCTGTTAGTTTGGATTTGTGGATGACTTTTGTTAAAGATCTGTTAGTTTTATTAATTACATGGTTATTTTGTAATATGCAAAGCCATTACAACTTACATGCATAGAAGACTATTATGCATAAGTTGCCGGTTTATTGCCATCCAAAAAATTCATCTACTTAAATATCTTCACCCAACTTATTTTTAAAAAAAGTAAATTACACAAAACTACCTCAATTATGGGTCGAATCACAATTTCATACCTCATGTTTTAAAATTTACAATGTCATACCACATCTTATGAATTTGTTGCAATGTCAGACCTCTGTCAGTTTGTCTGTTAATTTTTCTGTTAAATGCTGACGTGTCTTGAAGTGGGACCCACTCTCTTGTCCAATTGGATAACAATATTAATTAAATATTAATAAATTAAAGATAAATTATTTAAATATTATTATAGAAAATTTGGGACCCACCCTATAATTTTCTCTCTTTCTCCCCCTTTCTTCTGATCCGTTCTACTGTCCCCCTCATGAAGCTCCTCCCCCTCCTCCTCTTCCACCAAATCCCTACCGATGAACACACCCCCTATAAACCCATCACTCTCATCCATCTTCCCCAATCCAAAACCTAAAAACCTCAAATCCCTCCTCGTTGGCACCAAGAAGCCGACTTTACTCTCTGGACACTCCCTCTACTTCACCCTTGCCTACGGCATCTTCTACCTCTATTTTGACAGCCGCATCCCGGCCTTCTACCTCATTTCTTCTAGATCCCCAAATTCGACCTCGTCCCCAGGCCCAACAGACTCGCTTGCAAAAAAAAAAAAATTGGGTTTTTTTTGGTCCAAAATTTATTCTTGGGTTTTTACCACAAATGGTCCCTGACATTGACCAAACACATCATTTTGGTCCCTGACATTGAAAAGCAATAGAAATGGTCCCTGAGATTGATCAAACACATCACATAAATTTTTAAAGCTTCGTAACTCAATCGTTTCTTACCAAATTCGACCCATAATATATCAAAATGAAGATAGGAAAGTGTAGAACAAGATTATACTATTTGGAAGCCCAATTGTTGCCGGACATGGCCAGAAAATAGCCTCAAATGTGACTGGTCCACGGAAAAACTAGAAAACTTGTCGAAAACTGGGTAAACTTTAAACGTTCATAACTTCTTCAATACTCAACGAAATTGAGTGATTCAAAAATGAAAATCATACTTCTCAACGAGACAAAGATAATGGTACCTTTATTGACTGCTAATTCACCATGGTTTGGCCGGAAAATGGCTCGAAATTGGTTAACCATTTTCGAGTTAGCCAATTTTGATCCGTTTTCCGGCCAAAATATGGCGAGTTATCCATCAAGAAAGATACCATTCTCTTCATCTCGTCAAGAAGTATGATTTTCATTTTTGAATCACTCGATTTCGTTGATTATTGAAGAAGTTATTAACGTTTAAAGTTTACCCAGTTTCCGGCGAGTTTTCCAATTATTCTGCGGACCAGTCACATTTGAGGCTATTTTCTGGCCATGTCCGGCAACAATTGGGCTTCCAAATAGGTATAATCTTGTTCTACACTTTCCTATCTTCATTTTGATATATTATGGGTCGAATTTGGTTAAGAAACTATTGAGTTACGAAGCTTTGAAAATTGCCCAAAGAGTTTTTAACGGAATGACCATTATTTGTGATGTGTTTGATCAATGTCAGGGACCATTTCTATTGATTTTCAATGTTAGAGACCAAAATGATGTGTTTGATCAATGTTAGGAACCATTTGTGATAAAAACCCTTTATTCTTTTTCCTAGGGAGAGAGAAGGAGAATGGTGAAATTTGGAAGACAAAAGTGAAATTTTTCTAGGGAGGGGAGTGGTGAATTTTTTTTTTTCTCTCAGCCGATCTAAAATTCTGGGAAAGATGAAGGTGAAAGAATGGAGGAAGAAAGAAGAGAGAGAGAGAGAGAGAAGAGAGAAAGAAGGGATGTGAGAGAGAGATAGGAGAGACAGGAGAGAGAGATCGGATGTGAGAAATTTTTAGTTGTGACGGAATACAAGTGGTACACCACTTGTTTTAATAGGAGTGATGGGGAATTTTATTTTTTAAGTTATTAACTTTTTAGCACATATATCCCACCATTTGTATAGTAACACGTGGTGTACCACCCCGTGTACCGGTCACACTGAAAAATCTCTCGTGAAAGAGGGGAGATAGAGAAAGGGTGGGTTCCACATGTTTTTACACAAATATTTAAATAATTTTATCTTTAATTTTTAATTTTTAATTAATATTTTTATCCCATTGGAGAAAGGATTGGGTTTCACTCCAAGCCACATCTGCATTTAACAGAAAAATTAACAGACAAACTGCCAGATGTCTGACATTGCAACAAATTCATAAGATGAGGTATGACATTGTAATTTTTAAAACATGAGGTATGAGATTGTAGTTTGACCCATAATTAAAGTAGTTTTGTGTAACTTACCCTTTTACGTAAAAACTTATAATATAAACCTATAAGTGCACCCACAACATTCCAAATATGACCTAAGAATTTGAAGGTTTCGGCCACACAACCAAACTCCAACACACCGACCTAAGAATTGTAAGTCATCACCAATAGTTCAGGAGCATAATTTTCCAGTACAGATTGCATGAGGTGATGACCCCACAAGACTTATAGAGCAATGTCATGTGTGTGAAAATTTTAAACCCAATACGTGTGCCCAACCAAAATTTCCAAAATACTATATAGCTCGTGATATTTCATATGTCAGCCAATCCATTTAATTTGTACTTGTAATTGAACGAAATTCTTCTTTCTTTTTTTGGAAAAGGATGTCCAATATGGTCAAACTGGGTTCATTCTTGGTTGATCGTGCCTTTCCTTTCGCATTCTTTGGTTTCCACCCGAAAGCTTTTGCTTGTTTTCGGTGGTTATGGCACGCCCGAATGTAATTTTTTTAGTTTTCAGGGGTTACCTACCCAGATCTTTTTGGTTCATTCTTCCCTACGCATTTGGCGGTTGCTTCCCGAGTGCTTCTGTTTTTGTTCGCTAGTTATCCTCTGAATATATCTGTTATTTCCGGTGGTTACCAACGGAAATCTCTATTGTTCTTTGGATCCTCGTTCGCAGAACATGTCGTGATTTTGATGATAATGGGTTTATTAGATGCCACTGCCATTGACCAATCATTGCACTAAAAGAAACGTTCGATCAAGCATATTTTTATTAATCACCTTGTTCTCGAGATCGAACTCCTCCAGCTGTATATGTAACGCCACCAAATCAAAATCCAAAAATGGATTTCATTTAATCAGTTGATGTCGACTTAAAAGGTTAAGTTGTGCGTTTTCAGCAAAACCATAGTATTGATTGTCTTTTGTATATATGAAGAAATGCGTGTTTGTCTTGTGTTAATAATTTGATTTTGAGTTAATTATACACCGATTCCATGTGATTTGATATTTTTCATCACCCTATCACCATACAATCAACTCTTACTCCTCAATTTAGGTCGACATCTTCTTAAAAAAGAATTAATAATGACAAGGGAAATAGGTAATTGAAAACCGTCCACATGCGAAAACTCCACCTCTCAATGTATCTGCAACAATATTTTATCTAAAGGCATCTTGGTTCGAGAACATCCAGATGAACACAGAACAGTACCCTACTAGGGTCTCCAGACCTATTTTTACTCAAATTCCTTAGGACCTGTTTGGTATCCTATTTGAAATTTTTTATCATTTCTCAAAACATTTCTTACGAATATTTCTTGAAAACAATTTTCTTTAAGACTCAAAAACTTGATTGGTTTGCAATTAAAAATTTTAAGTCTTACAACTTAAACTAGACAAAGAGATCTAAAAAGAGGGAGTCGCAGGAGAAGGTGAAAGATGAGAGAGGAGGACAAAGTTGGTCTTTCCCAGATTATTTTATAAATTTATTCCCTTCTGTAGTGCAACAAATGTTACGTCTACCTTTGCCCTTAAATGTCGAGGATGATAAATTGATTTGGGAGCCCTCACCTACCGGGAAGTTTTCCTTTTCTTCTGGTTATCAGCTTATTCGAAGGAAACGTAGTGACTGTGCTTGGGCTAAGGTTATTTGGCGATATTTTATTCCGCCACGGCTATCTATTTTGGCTTGGCGGCTTTTTCATGATAAACTTCCTACCGAGGGTGCGCTTCAACGACGTGGTATTTCTTTGGCATCCATTTGTTGTTTATGTCGTAATTCTGAAGAATCTACAGCTCATCTTTTCTTCGGTTGTCGGATATCTAGGCAGCTTTGGAGGTGGTTAGCATGCCATTTTGGTACCTCTTTGCCTTTTTCAGATTCTTTGGATGTTTTTGGGGATATCTATGTGCGTAAGCCCTTTTCCCAATAGTTGCACAATCTCTGGATTTTTGCAGGTCTTTCTACTATTGCGGCTATTTGGAGGGCTTGAAATAAGTTTATTTATTTTTGGCCGACCACTCAGTTTTCATCGTCTCTGCATGTATATCAATTCTGCGATTGTTCATGGTGGAAAGTTTATTCATGGTTACTCTCAGGGTTTTGACACTCGAATCATCTATTCAATGGGGATCCGACCTATCTCTCGCAAGGTGCCTACTATTCTTCCTGTCCTTTGGTCTCCTCCTTGGTTTCCTTGGATTAAACTTAATATAGATGGTTATCTAAAGGAAATCCCTGTCCTGCTGCTTGTAGAGGAGTTTTCAGGAATTGCCATGGTCATTTTCTTGGTGGTTTATGCCAATGAATTGGTTATCGCAACTCCTTTTTTGCAGAATTATCTGCAATTATTATTGGTGTAGAGTAACTGGGTTGGCATTGTCTTTGGTTGGAAAGTGACAGCTTTAGTGTTATTGATGCTCTTCAATCCTTTGATTTTGATCCTCCATGGCCTATTCGTATGCAATGGTCTATTTGTTTGGACCGCATTCAGAAAATGACTTTCTACTCATCTCACATATATCAGGAGGGAAATTTTGTTGCGGAAAATTTTGCTAACATGGGCTTGTCTTCTCCAACTTTAACTTGGCATGATTCTCCTCCACCAACGGCTCGTTTTGCATTATTTTCGGACTAGGTTGGCTTGCATGGTTACCGCTTCTCAAATTAATGTGCATCTTGGCATCCAAGTTTGTCTTACTTTCTTTTTTTTTTCCCTAACTTTGTGGTGTTGCTCAACTTGTTTTGCAGGTTTAGACCTTTAGGTTTGGTTTTAGAGGGGTTAGGTTTCATGCCCCCCCTCTTTTCTTTGTATCTCTCTTGTTTTCGTTTCTAAAAGGGTACAGTTTATGTCCCCCCTTCTTTTTCATGTATTATTTTTGTTATCTCTGTTTTATGAGGGGTAAGGTTTATGTCCCCCCTGACTAGGTGTAACTTCTTTTTTCATTATCAATAAAATTCCCCTCGTACCGTCGAGGTTTCCCAAAAAAAAAGAAGGAAAGAGAAAGAAGAGAGAGGATCGGACGAGATAGAAGGAAGATGAGTGAGAGAAAGAACTGAGAGAATGAAGAGAGCGGATTGGAGGATTGGAGGAGAGACGAAAAAGGTAAAAAAAAAAGGAGAGATAAGAAAAGAGAGAGAGAGAGAGAGAGAGAGAGAGAGAGAGAGAGAGAGAGAGAGAGAGAGAGAGAGAGAGAGAGAGAGAGAGAGAGAGAGATTTGGAGTGAGAGGGGAGGAGGGAGAGAAAAGAAAGGATTGAGTTTAAGTTCAAAAACTCACTCACTTTTTATGTTTTTAGAGAATAGACTATATTTTTGAGTTAGTCTTGAGTTCAGTTTTTTAAAATAGTCCTACCAAACAAGTTTTTAAGGCCTAAAACTTGAAATTTGTTTTTAAGTTTAAAAAGTTGAATTCAAGTAGAGTACCAAACAGATCCTTAATTTGCCCAATTATCCAACCTCCACGTGACAAGTTTGTTTCAGAAATTGCATTTGTATTCTGAATAAATTTCAAGAGTTGAGATTTCATATCTAACGTCTCAAACTTATTTTTTAAGAAACATTATATAACTTAAGGGAATGGAGTTTCAAACTTGGGACGCATGGGTGGAAACCTCACAGACGTTAAAACATTGAACCACATGCAACATATGTAATCATATATTTTGGTAAAATTTTGTCATTAATACTTTTTATTTGATACAATTTTCATGAACAATTGAATACAACTATATGAGCATGTTAATTTAGATATCATAAAAAATTACTTTTAGGATAATACTTAGGTACTCACTGATGAATACTTATTTTTTATTTTGTTCAATGATATTTTAACACATATTTTATTGTTTAAAAAATAATAAATATGTTATTTAATTTTTCTTAGCTATGTAGCATTTGATTGTACCAAATCAGATTGTTAGCCACCATCAAAATTTTAGTGTCCTAGTGTTGGTCAAGGTTTTATTAATCTTAAGTTGGTGTTTGCTCGTTTTCTTTTGGATTTAATTGCTTTGATTTGTGAAGACAATTTTGCCATACCAACAAGACTAGTTTTACCTCTTTTAGCACTGGCTGCTAAAACTTTTGCTTAGGTCCAGTGCTGTTACTGTTGACAAAGGTACTTGGACTATGTTGGAAATTGCAATACCATTTCATGTCACATGTCCTTCTTACACTACAAATTTCTCATTTCTTTCTTATAAGTTTTAGAACGATATGAGAAGAGGGAGAAATTAAATTGAGAACCTCGAATGTAGTAAGTAAATGTATTTAACTATTACAAGTCACAAACCTAATCACTGCTTGAGAGTATTTCTCATTGTTTGTATAAGGGTTTTCAATTCTGATCAATTCCAATGGCACTGACACTAGTTTAGGCCAGGGTCGATGGCCATTCTCCCCTCTCTCTCTCTCTTCGTCTCCTCTTTTCCTCACTTCTGCTGCTTTTTCCCCTGCTCTCTATCGCAATTTTTCCCCTTCTTTTTACCTCACCGATGTCCCTCCTCCTTGTTCATCCAAGGTTCTATTTACAGTCACGCTGCCCATAAAGATGGTGCGTAGAGCTCTGGTGCTTCCACTAGCTAGCTCGGATGTTTCCAATACTGTCACGCCCTAATCCCGACATACGTCCAGCATTGACACGTGACGTCACCAAAAATTCATATCTAACATACCCCACCTCCGAAATATGGGCAAAGCACAACTCGAGATCCAACTGCGTAATAATTTTTCGTATACTTTATGGCTGCATCTAACTTCCTTGTTAGACTGCCTACGTACCCTCAATAGGGATCAAGCCATTCGTAGTCCACCATTCACTACACTCCAACAATCATCACATAATTCACCATATCTCCACACAATACCACAATTCAAGGCATGCAGCATCTCAAGGAACAGTCAACGAAGTGCAACATTAATCTCTAGCCATATTGGTCAACGAGTCTAATCATAATGACAACAATCACAACCAACATCATTCCACAATCACATCAATCAATAACACATACATACATCGAAATGCAGGGCTAGAACGACATAGTTCGGCCGAAGCCTACATCTCTGAAGCTGAAATCAAATCCAAGGAACCAACAAGTCGAATGATGCTATTTTGCCACTCAACGAAATCCATCAACATCGGGTTTCAGACTGCTCAACGGAACCAAGATACCAAAGGGGATTCCAGACCACTCAACGGAATCCAAACCATGATACAATTCCGAACCACTCAACGGAAATGCGGAGTAGAAAGGATTCCGAACCTCTCAACGGAATCTGAGTGGATACAATTTCGAACCACTCAACAGAATCGGGGAGTATAATGCATATCGAACCACTCAATGAAATCCAAGCTGGATACGATCCCGAACCACTCAAAGGAATCGTGGATCACGAAAGATTCCAGACCACTCAACGGAATCAAAACGGAGCAGGGAACTGGACCACTCAACGAAACCCCAGCGGAAACCCAGTTCCGGATCACTCAACGGAACCGAACGGAAGTCCAAGGAACAAATCAACGGCTTAAAGAAACAAGACATGAATCAAAGTACTTAATTTACAACAGCTCAACGAAACGAGAAATGAAACAATGAAACGAGATATGGAACAAGCACAAATACCAAATTTTGAACGGATCAACGAAGCAAGAAATGAAACGATATCGAAGCAATGAATCCCCATGACAATGGGTTAACGGTCCACTATTAGCCCTCACATTTCATCACATTACATCCCATCATACAAATCAAACCACATTCCACAAACATTTTCAATGCACAAATCAAAACATACTTAATAAACAAGTATAATATAATTTGATGCCACTAGTACGCGAATTGAGTCACAGGTCAACCGAGGAGACACGTCATCACGATGAGCCCATCAAGCTCCATGAAATCTCAACCGCACTCTAAGATAACTGACACACTAGAAGAACTCAAGCTAGTTGACTAAAAAGCCAACCGTCGATCAAGGTCGAAAGTAGGATCCACAACCTTAGAAATCTAAACCGGAAGATCTACCTATCACGTGTATGATCTGTAACTTCCCAAAGTCCACATTATAATTCTAGAACAACATACTAAAATTTCATTACGATCCAACGGTTGGATCTCTGCCAATCGCAAATTCAAGTGGCGGTTAACATTTGATTTTACAAACTTAGAATAATATCCTATCAAACTTTGGTGACGATCCAACGGTCGAATCGTCAAATCATATAATAACCAAGTGGCGGCCAAATAGGCGATCAACTACAAAACTATACTAAAACATCGAAATTTCACTGCACGGATGTCAAATATGGAATTGGGGCATCAAAATGTAGCCTAGAAAGGTCAGGTGGGGTCTCAGCCGACGCGTCCCCACACGCGGCGGCCGGCCGTCCCGACTCGCCGGAAAATTCAACTATTTCAAAAAATTACCAAGTTTCACAGAAATGTAGAGCAAGTCAAGGGGAGCAATTTTCATACTTAGGCCAAAGTCTAATTCGGCCAGGAAGTGGCCGGAAAATGCCTCGAACCGTCGGAAACCCCAAATAGAGGTGAACCTCGATCCGTTGAATTTGAAGCTCCATCGCCCTCAAACTTGTTTGGGGCTTGTTCCTGGGATCAAAAGACACCTGAGGGTGGTGGTGGTTGACGGAGAACGTTTCAGAAACGATGGATCGCTGGCGAAGGGTTCTCGAACCCGTGGTTACTGTGCACCACGAAAGGTGGTCAAATATCATCGGGTTTGGAGTGGAATTGGTAGAGGGATGGTCGTGGAGTTGAGTGCAGGTGATGGTGATGATCAATTTTCTAGGAAAACGCCGGAATCGGCGTTAGAAAATCATGCAGGGTGTCGGGTCTGAACTGGGTCGCCGGGTCTGAAACGGGTCAAAACTTGGGATCCGGTTTGGTAGTTTCTCTCATTTCTTTGCTTTCTGATTGGCCATCCCCCTTCCTCTAATTTAAGAGATTTCTTGCCTCTTCTATTTTTGATTCCGATGCTTTCTCTAATTTAAGGTTTTAATAAGAAAAAAAGAAAGCAAACTAGCCCGGTCTTGAGATGAGGTATTCTAACCTAGGGGTGGGCAAACGGGTCCTGGACCCGCGGATCGGGGCGGGTACGGGACGGGTCCAAAAATTCAAAACACAAAACGGGGAGGAGCGGGGTGGGTTTACAAAATTAACGGGGCGGGATCGGTCCAAAAATAAGGAGGAATAGACCCCCGGCCTGGCCCATTTGTAGCATGGGATAATGGATTGGATTAAAGCGGCGCCGTGGGCCTCGACTTGCAAGGTTGCCCACCAAATTGTACCAGATTTGGGTGGCCCTCAAGAAGGTCTCTGGAACCAATATAACTTTACAAGGTCTCAGAGCATTTTTATATGATTTAATTAAATCCAACTCTCCAGCATTTTTATCCCCTAATCTCAGAGACTTTCATCAATCTCCCATTTTCCATTCATTCACACTTGAGTAGTTGAGCTCGCATCGAGTTCTCGACAGCAGTCACCCAGACCATCACCGCCTCACGACCACCATGACTGCGCTGCCCTCTAGCTCTTGCTGAAGTCACTGGACCATCAGATCTCGGCCGTTGACCACTCAATATGGTCCGACTCGGTTGATTTCGCACATTCTTAACTCGATCAACTACCTTATTGCCATGATCCAGGACTGGGATAGACTCTCATGGCCGTCGACTAGTCCGTCGGCGTTGCGCATGTGGGTTTCTTATGGAGCAGGCGACTCTTCCTCTCCCCAACTCGTCTTCTCTTCTCTCCTTGACTCGTCTTTTGAGGGTTTTTTTTATGGTTCTGATTTGTCGTCTTCTCCTATCTCCCAGACGACTAAGGAAGACAGCTTGAACGATTTGAGCTGCATCTGGGTTGTCGAGGAGGAAACGAGTTCAACGACAAAGGAAGACGACTTGAAGGACGTCGTCCCCTTCTGGGTTGACGGAAAAAAAAGATGTAATAGGAACTGTGGACCTGCCCCGAACTGGCCTGTTTGAAACTAGCCGGGTTAGGTTTGGTTCTAAAACTCTAAAACTCTCTACTCGGCCTGGCCCGTCCCGTTACATTTTAAAACGGATAGGGTCCGGTTACTCCAAATATGGGCCCGACCCGGCCCGTGCCCAGCCTTATTCTGACTAAGTGCAGATGTTTTGCTTGTGGCTGAGATTGCTTCCTCTTACTTGCATTTACAAAATGATTTGGTTTGAGAAAGAAAATTCTACCCTCGTAAGGGTATTTAGGTTATTATAAAATAAGCTACGATCTATGCCGAAAAATAAACAAATTCACATGCTAGAATGAACTCAGGGATTTTTGCTGGTATATATACCCATACCTACAAATTATTATTTTGAATGTTCACCAACCTTTTATCAGTTGTTGTGACCCATGAAGATATTTAATAAGTTTTTTTTTTTTGGAGGAAAGATATTTAATAAGTTTGCAGTGCCCATTAATTAACCTTTTGGTCTTTTTTGTTTCCTAAATTCAACAGAAGGCCGAGATGGAGAATTGGAAATAAAGAACTCTCTCAGTTGTGGAAGTGGGCAGATCAGAATCTGGCATGCTAGAAAAAACTTGATTTATTTTCAAGAGTGGGGGTGTTCATCACAAGGAACTGTACACTACCACTCGTACACACCCCTATATATATAAACGATTATATTATCAGCTGTTAACTAAAACAGTTATTAGCATCTTGCTGATTCTTCATAGTACCTACGGTCCTTTCTGAATTAGTACTTCTATACTCATAGAATAGAAGAATGAAGAGTTGATGGGTAAAAGATTACAAGTTCGACTAACATGAATGACGTTAATTTCTCTACAAGTATGGGAGAGCCTTACACTTCCCTTTAATTATAAAACAAATTGCCATGATAATGGAGTGGCGGTGATGTAAGTTTTTTTTTTTTGGGTGCATTATTTAATGGTTTGTTTTTAGTTACGGCTCTGGAACTCGATTTCATCTCACTTTGCTCCATATAACTCAAAAGTAGCCACTTTACTCCCTAAAACTTAAAGTCGCTCTACTTTGCCTCCTGGAACTCGATTTTGATTCTATTTTGCCCCTTAAAACTTGAAAGTTGTTTTCATATAACTCAAAATTCGCTCTACATTATCTTAGATCTGTTAATTTCTTATGTGGTTGATTTGTGTGCACCAGGCTAATCTATTTTATTTTATTTTTTTCATGTCTTCAATTTCTTTTAAACTTAATATTTTCTGATTGTTGAATATATGTTAACGCATAATGGAGATTTATAATCAAATTTATTGCACATGTGGCATAGAGTTATTAGGTGTTGGGTCTCACATATGTTTTAGGAGGCATCCGTTAAGTTTCAAGAAGAAAAAAGAGTCCACAAGTCAAAGCAGAAAGAATTTTGATTTTTAGAAAGTAAAGTGGTAAATTTTTAGTTACAAGGAGAAAAACGAGATCAAAATGAAGTTCCAAGAGGCATAGTTAAAAATAAGCTTATTTAATTTTGCTATTTCTGGATGCTACTCAATTGTTTTTTCTTTGTATAGATACAGACACTATGCCACGATGACGAAAAAAGTGATTATTTTTCAAATTCCATCATTCATCGAGTTTGAGTAAAAATATGGTTCAAGACTATACGTCTTAATTAATAGTGGGACAAACACTAATCCCTTGACGAGAATGTTTGTGATGATAGTCAAAGGCGTGTAATTTGGTTCAAGCCTTAAAACCGGTACAAAACAAAGGTAAATAATTGTTTATGTTATTGAGGAGAATGTTTGTGGTGACAGTCAAAGGGGTATAATTTGGTTCCAACAAAGACTAAGCCTGAAAAGTGGGAGAAACCAAAGGTAGATGGATTAGCATTTTAGCAATATGAACTAATGGAAACGTATGAGTGGAACATGAGTTCAGCTTGATAAACACCAAAGAAATTAATGGAAGAGGGTCTATGCATTATGCATACGACTAGAAGGGAGATGGAAGAGGAGGGGAAATCAAATATACTTTCAACAAATTTTGTTCAACATAGATCGCTTATTTGGTTAATAAGATCCAAATGGTTTATACATCCCTTCTAAGGGGTGCAGATCGATAGATTGCCTTTTTTACTTAGAAAATCTTTCTTCACTTGTAAAATATTTCAAGTTCGATTAACATGAATAACATTGATTCTCCACAATTATGGGAGGGAAATGCTAAGGAGACTCTCTCAAAAGTAGGACTTTTAATGGACTCTCTGTCACCTTACAACTTAATGTCAATTCTCATGCCAACATTATAAAACATTGTGCCAAAAACATAAGGTGACAGACAGTTCATGGAGAGCCAGACTTTCCCTTAGCATTTCTCTTATGTGAGAGCCATAGACGTCCCTTTAAACATAAAACAAAATTGCCATGGTAATGGAGCGGCAGTGGTCGAAATTTACTTTTTGCCTATTGTTTAATTTTGTTGTTACTCGATGCTACTCAATTATTTTTCCTTTGTACAGACTCAGAAACTTCACCACGATGACGAAAAAAGTTGTCATTTTTCAAAATTTCATCGTTAATCAAGTTGAGCGAAAATATGATTCAAGACTATAAGACTTAATTAATTAGTAGGACAAACACTCTCAAGGGATTAGTGTTTGTGGTGATAGTCAAGGGCGTGTAATTTGGTTCAAGACTTTGCCAAAGGTAGATGGATTAGCATTTTAGCAATATGAATCAATGGAAAAGTATTAGTGGAACATGAGTTCAGCGTAGAGTCAGAAGGGAGATGGTATGGAAGAGGTTGGGAAAGGAACCGACTCCGGTGAGAGCTCCAACTACCGTTTTAATTTTTGTTTTTTTGTTTTTTTTGTTTTTACAACTTTAAAATGGTAACTTTGAAATTTGCTAGGTAAGAATAGATAATTATTAAGTGCCGTAAGGGGAAAGTTCAAAATTATTACAATAATTTAAGCGAAAAAAAGTTGTCATTTTTCTAAATTTCATCATTCATCAGAGTAACTGTTGTTCGTGGGATGGTGTTGAGTGCGATGAAGAGTCTGGCCATGTCATTGACCTTGAACTCGGTAGCAGCTCTCTCTATGGTTCTATCAACTCCAACAGCAGCCTCTTCCGACGTGGACTTTCAGAGGCTTGATCTCTTAGATAACCACTTCAATTTGTCTTAAATACCATCAAGATTAGGCCGTGACCTAACGAGTCTAACCTATCTCAACCTTTCACAGTCCTTATTTTCTGGCCAAGTTCCATCTGAAATTTCGAAGCTATCAAAGCTATCTTCCCTTGATTTGTCATTCCTTGATAAATTTTTCGCTGAATATGGTGTCTATAGATCACAGACAAAAGCCAATCTAAGAAGCGTAGTCCAAAACATGACCAACTTAAAACAATTTCATCTTGGTTGGGTAGAAATATTCTCCACTTTTCCTGATAACTTTTTCAATGCATCATCCCTTACATCTCTCTTTCTTGCCAACTGTGGATTCTACGGGGAGTTCCCTGTTGGTGTTTTCCACCTACCAAACTTAGAGGTTCTTTATGTTTACAAGAACTTAGAGCTAACATGTTATTTTCCTAACTTTAACAGGACCAATTCCTTCAAGAAATTGGACATTAGGGAAACAAGTTTCTCCGGTCCACTGCCTACGTCTATTGGAAATCTTCATTCCTTAACTGCATTTGGCATCTACTGTTGTAATTTTGATCCCCATGTTCCATCTTCACTCAGAAACCTTACTCAGCTCTTTTACCTTGACATTTCTGCATTTTATGATCGCTTGTATTCACCTGGAAAAGAAATTTTCACAAAGACAGACCAATCTTTAGTATCTGATTATTCCTGGTCTTGGGTTGGAAAGCTGACCAAACTTGATCATTTGGGCCTTGCGTATACCAACTTAACGGGAAAATTCCCATGTTTTCTTGCTAACTTGACACAACTTACGCAACTAGACTTGGGTACTAATGGACTAACTGGTCAAATCCCATCTTGGTTTACAAAGAATTTGACCCAATTAACTAATCTGGACCTTTCCTTTAATAAATTGAGGGGATTAGTTGAATTTGATCAGTTTTCCAACCTCAAAAATTTAAAGGAACTTCGATTATCCTCCAACCAATTTTCTATGAAAATTAAACCCAATTTAAATGCTACTCTTCCAAGTTTCAACTTCTGTAACATTCATGCAACTTAACAGAGTTTCCTGGGTTTTTAAAAAACCAAAAAGAGTTGTACGACCTACAGCTTTCTGACAACAATATTCATGGCCAAATACCGAAATGGTTCTGGAATGCATCTACAGAAACTCTGTTGAATCTGGATCTGTCGTTTAATTCTTAACTGGTCTATAGTCATTTGACCAAAATCCACTCATTCTTCCATGGAAAAATATGTTGTATTTTTAAATGAGGTCCAACTTGTTACAAGGTTCACTGCCAATTCCACCCCAATCAATCGCAATTTATGATGTTGCATATTGATTATAATGGAGAGATTTCATGTAATACCCCGTATTATAAAAAAAAATGGTTATATAAATGTGTGTGTAAGCACTTGTATCTATTTCAAATGTAATGATTTTTTTTTTTAATTTCCTTTTACATATAAGTACACGAACTTGTATTTTTGACATGTAAGTTAGTAGGGATTCTTGCCTAACTAGTACTTTTATACTCAAATGTCTCCAACTAGAGAGGTTTCTATTTTTTGGCATCCTCATCATAATTTTGTAACTTTGTCCAGCAACTGTGTATCTATATGTCTATATGCATTAGTTTGATTTGTTAGGGTTTCTACTTACCCTTTTCGTGCCAATATCAACTAAGTTACCCTTGCTAGCCTTTTTGATCTTTAACTAGTGAAGTGTAAAAGGGTTGGAGAGTTAAGCTCCGAGAGGTGGGAATTTTCTAGTAGAGTTAGCTTGTTTTTTCTCCAAAGAATGAGGTGGAAGTTGGTAATTAATAGAAGCTAATAATTAGGGTGAAGAGGTGGAAGTCTACATAAGAGTGAGTGGGCAAAGTTGATAATCATTAGGATGATATTCACCACTCTAACTAGAGGAAGATGACAACTTATTGTGGTTAGAACATTTCACGTGGCCTTTGAGGCAAGGAACATCTTGCATGACATTCATTTGTTCATAATTAACTTGACGCTTGTTGCTTTGCCACTTGAATACTTATTATTCTTAATGATTAGGACAACACTTGTTGCCTTGTTATTGGAACACATTTCATGGTAATGATTAGCACAATACTTGGTTTCTTTCTATTGGCACACTTGGAAGCTTTCTCCTCAAATTAGATGGGAACAAAGAGGTTATTCAATCCTTATAAAGGAATGAGCAAGAACCAACGGAAGGGACATGGAGAAAAGAGAAAAGAAGAAGAAGAAAAGAAAAACGAAAAAAAAACAACTCCAACAAAAAGCCATTCTCCCTTTCATATTACCTCTTATCTTTCATTTACATATTGTTAAGGCCTTAAGCCATCTTTCATTGTATTTGTAAATCCTTCATATATAGTGAAATACAATGAAAGCAAACCCTAGTGGATGTAGTCAATTTGGCGAACCACTTAAATCTTGTGTTGTTTATGCATCTATATTTTGGAGATCATTGCCATAAGAAGCACTCCCACCAAACCATTAAAAATATCCATTTACTTCCCATGAGAATGTTGTAAAATAAGCGGGACAAATCCCAGAAAATGCATGAGAGCTTACCCAACAAAATTGCTCTATGGAACTCAAATGGGGTTATGCATCAATATCACCAAGAGAGAGATGGAGTAAAATGGTAAAGTAATATTTCTCAATTAGATTGTTGTGTATTATCAGTACTATATTATCGGTAAAATAATACAATTTGGGCTACTAACAATTTGATTAGTGTTGCAGATGTTATAGAGCATGTGATTATTGATATCCTTGTTACATGGCATATACATAAACATGCGTGTAAAGTAAGAAAAAGAGTTGTGTTGTGTCAAGTGCTCACTTGTGTAAGTGCTTAAGTTGTGAGGATATTCAAGGGCTGAAGTTTGCCTTGAATATAAAATAATGACCCTTGTATACGTCAGGCGTCGGGGGAAGGGCTTGAGTATACAACCGGTTGGTTATAAAATAATGAAATCTTGTATATGTCAGGTGTCGGGTGTAACGACCCGAAATTTCTAATTCGGAAGCTAAAATCCGGTGATAGGCCAAAATAAATTTACGACCAATTTCCACGCTATTAACCATAATAATTTCTTTCCTTAAAAGAAATCCAGCACAAAGATAAATTTGGATTATCTTATAGCTGCATCTAACCATCTCGTTAGACTGCCTACGTACCCTACAAAGGGATCAAGCCATTCATAGTTCACATTACGCTTCTAGAACAACATACTAAAGTTTCATTTCGATCCAACAGTCAGATTACGTATTATAATGTCTCCGCCAATCATAACATTCGAGTGGCAGTCGACGTTTTATTTTACGGAACTTACAAATCCAATTCAGGAAGATCCGTACTTCAGATTCCCGATCCGTAAGTTCCCAAGGTCCTCAAATATTACGTATTATAATGTCTCAAACTTTGGTGACGATTCAACGGTCGGATCGTCAATTCCTGAATTCATCACGCATTGTATTGTAGTGAATTTTAGGTTCAAACGATCAAGCTACGTCATACGATTATCAAATCTAAAATCAAGACCTCTAATTTGGCTTAAAATCACATTAATGGCCTTCTGGCCACGCGCCGCCGTGGGTGGCGGTTTCTGGCGAACGGAAATCCCAAATTTCGACTAACATTAAAAATTACCGAATTTCACAGACAAGTAGAGTTCAATGAGAGGAACAACAATGAGAGGAACAACTTTCATACCTAGGCCGAAGTCCAATTTGGTCGAGAATCACCTCAAATCCGGCAGGGTTCATCAGAAACCCTCGAAATGGGTTCTTTTCAATTCAACAATTTCTGAGCTCCGATACCCCAATCAAAGCTTGGGACATGTTCCTGGGTTCACAAGGAGTCAAACCATGGTGGTGGCTTCAGAAACGGGCGAATCGCCGCCATGGGTGCCTTCAGACTCACCGGAGAAGACAACACGTGTTTGTCGTGGTGTCTTGACCACAGCCGTCCAATGTGGGTGGGAATGGAAGCTGGAACGACAAGGAATGGATTGGTGGTGGTGGCATCACCTAACTCACCAGGAAAACCGATGAAAAGTCGTCGAGAAAATGGCAAAATGGGTTGGGTCATGTGGGTTGCATGGGTCAACCGTCTCCCCCTTTCTTTTTCTTCTCTCCCGAGCCCTCCTTTCCCCCTTCCTGATTGGGCCCAATCTCCATCCCCCACTCTCTTTTCTCTCCTTCCTTCTTCATCACAGCCACACACGTGGCACTCTCACTTCTCCAGCAAATCTGGAGCCATTCAATTTAATGGCAAAATCACTATTTTGCCCTCAACTTTAATCGTTAATAACTTATTCGTTATAACTCCGTTTCACAAACGGTTTTTGCCTACACGCTCGTAGGATCGAACTCTATCCAAATTTGCCAAGAAATATAATAAAATATATAAGGATAAAATACATCCTCATAAAATTACGTTTAGTCAATGAGAGACATTTCTGTCTTTTCACTTTCCAATAAAAATTTCCACATAGTTATATATATTTTAAATTTTCCTGGGTATTACATTCGACCCCCATTAAAATAAATCTCGTCCTCGAGACCTACTATCGAATAAGGAAAAAGGAATTAGAGCTAATTCCACCATTCCATTTATAGTGAATAAAATCATAACCTCAGTCTACGATTTTATTCAAGCCCCAGAAATAACTACTTCCACGAAGTAATCATTTATTCTCAAGTTTCCTACCACGCTCATTGGTAGAATAAATATCATAATTTTAGCCATATACATTGGTAAAATTAATACCAAGCATCAAGCCATAATCCTCAAGGCCTAAATAAATGCTAGATTATCAACCACATCTACGGTTGGTTAGATAATAATCACAATCATTGGTAAACTACTTACCATCATTGCCATATTCAACATTGGCAAAACAATTATCGCCAAATAAATATCAAAATTTCAAGCCACATCTACTATTGGTAAAACCACTTACCATTATTGCCATTTTCATCCGTGGCAAAACAAATATCATAAGTTCAAGCTGTAATGATCATCGACCAAATAAATACCAAAATACCAAAATACCAAGCCATAATCATCAGTGGCTAGGCAAAAATCACGATTTCAAGCCAAACTATTTAAATTGGCAATTCAAATATAAGAAATTCCAGCCAAATCATGGGAATTTCAAATTACAATCACTGGTAAAATCACTTACCATTATTGGCTATACATAGCCGTCACCACAATTCACTCCTAAAACTCATGTGTCAACATAATCCAATCTGATGACTGGTCCCACAGCCGATTACCCTCACTTCAATCTGACCACAACAGCACAAAGTAGGGTAACGAGAGTGTCCATTTAATCCTACACCACATAACCAAGTACCCTCCCCACGGGATATGGTATAAGTCTGACCGTGTAGGCCTCATGAGGTTTAGGGGATTGAAACCCAAGGTAGCGCGCAGTGACCCTCACTCCTAGTAACTCTTAATCCAGGAGTGTTCATTTCAACGGCCATACCACATAGACTATCCCGTAGGAGTAGCCCGACCGTATAACACCCTCTGAAGGTTTAGGGGATCGAAACCCAAGGGAACCTCACATTCCCTTTCACTTTCAGGTCATCAAAATCATCCAGAGAACCTGCATTTACAATCCACATGAACCTATGCTCGCAATAACACACGTGAGTAATCCATAATAAATATATGTAACTCACATATTCATAGAAATTATGAAATATTGCAGCCACAATGCAAATCATAATTTCCACAACACTTTATTCACAAAAATTATGAAATAACGCATTCACATTGCATATCATAGTTCACCATCAGAAGAATTTAAGAGTATAACAAATTGAAAGTAGGATCGTTCGCTCTGATACCAATTTGTAACGACCCGAAATTTCTAATTCGGAAGCTAAAATCCGGTGATAGGCCAAAATAAATTTATGACCAATTTCCACGTTATTAACCATAATAATTTCTTTCTTTAAAAGAAATCCAGCACAAAAATAAATTTGGATTATCTTATGGTTGCATCTAACCGTCTCGTTAGACTGCCTATGTACCCTACAAAGGGATCAAGCATTTCGTAGTTCACATTATGCTTCCAGAACAACATACTAAAGTTTCATTTCGATCTAACGGTCGGATCTCCGCCAATCATAACATTCGAGTGGCGGTCAACGTTTTATTTTACGAACTTACAAATCCAATTCGGGAAGATCCGTAAGTCGGATTCCTGATCCGTAAGTTCCCAAGGTCCTAATATTACGTATTATAATGTCTCAAAGTTTGGTGATGATCCAACGGTCGGATCGTCAATTCCTAAATTGATCAAGCATTGCATTGTAGTGAATTTTAGGTTCAAATGATCAGCCTACATCATACGATTATCAAACTTAAAATCAAGACCTCTAATTTGGCTTAAATAACATTAATGGCCCTCTGGCCACACGCCGCCACTGGTGGCAATTTCCGGCGTACAGAAACCCCAAATTTTGACTAACACTAAAAATTACCAAATTTCATAGGCAAGTAGAGTTCAATGAGAAGAACAACTTTCATACTTGGGCCGAAGTCCAATTCGATCAGGAATCACCTCAAATCCGGCAGTGTTCATCGGAAACCCTCGAAATGGGTTCTTTTCAATTCGACAATTTCTGAGCTCCGACGCCCCAATCAAAGCTTGGGACATGTTCATGGGTTCATGAAGAGTCGAACCATGGCGGTGGTCGATGGTGGTAGCTTCAAAAACTGGCGAATCGCCACCATGGGTGCGTTCGGAATCACCGGAAAAGACGACACGTGTTCATTGTGAAGTCTCGACCACAGCCGTCCAACGTGGGTGGGAATGGAAGCTGGAACGACGAGGAATGGATTGGTGGTGGTGGCGTCGCCTAACTCGCCAGGAAAATTGATAAAAAGTCGTCGAGAAAATGGCGGAATGGGTCGAGTCCGGTGGGTTGCACGGGTCAACCGTCTCCCCCTTTCTTTTTCTTCTCTCCCATGCCCTCCTTTCCCCCTTCCTGATTGGGCCCAATCTTCATCCCCACTCTCTTTTCTCTCCTTCATTCTTCATCATAGCCACACACGTGGCACTCTCATTTCTCCAACAAATCTGGAGCCATTCAATTTAATGGCAAAATCACTATTTTGCCCTCAACTTCAATCGTTTTTCTCTACGCGCTCGTAGGATCGAACTCTATCCAAATTTTCCAAGAAATATGATAAAATATACGAGGATAAAATACGTCCTCATAAAATTATGTTTAGTCAATGAGAGACATTTCTGTCTTTTCACTTTCCGATAAAAATTTCCACATAATTATATATATTTTAAATTTTCCAGGGTATTACATCGGGGGAAGGGCTTGAATATACAATTGGGCGTTGGAGGAAGTGCCTATATAATAAAGTGAAAACTGAGAATTTAATTACAAAAATTGGGTTTAAGGGATGAACGGGAGTTAACTCATATTCTAAGGTATTCGAAGCCAAGTGTTATAAGCATGGTATGGGACGTGCAGGCTTGGGTGCCTTAGGTATGTGTTGACGAGATTAGAAGAGAGTGAGTACATTCATGCATCTCACTTGCATATATTTTATGCATTTGAAAGAATTGTTACAATTTAATTATTGTAGTTTTTGTTGTGAATTAATTTGTTTATTATTGTCATTCCGCTGCGTATTCGAAACATTTTTATGTAAGATTTTGTTATATGATGTACGGTACTCGTTGTAATTTAATATTATTTTCCACCATATCTTGGTTGTAGAATTTATTTCTATAGCTAAGATATGGCTCACACCCCAGCTCATGAATAGACTTTATTTGAGGGTCAGGGCGTGACATTTCACCACTATTCTGCAACAAGAATCTACTAGTTTTTCATGTTAGTCGAACTTGTAATCACTCAATGAAATCTAAGCTGGATACGATTCAGACCACTCAACGGAATCGCAGATCAAGAAGGATTTCAGACCATTAACGTAATCCAGACGGAGCAGGGAACCGGACCACTCAACGAAACCCCAGCGGAAACCCAGTTCTGGATCACTCAACGAAACCAAGCGGAAGTCCAAGGAACATATCAACGGCTCAAAGAAACAAGACATGAATCAAAGTACTCAATTTACAATGGCTCAACGAAACGAGAAATGAAACAATGAAACGAGATATGGAACAAGCACAAGTACCAAATTTAGAACGAATCAACGAAGCAAGAAACAAAACGATATCGAAGCAACGAATCCCCATGACAGTAGGTTAACAATCCACTACTAGCCCTCACATTTCATCACATTACATCCAACCATACAAATCAAACCATGTTCCACAAACATTTTCAATGCACAAATCAAAACATACTTAATAAACAAGTATAATATAATACAAAGTCACTAGTACGCGAATCGAGTCACAGGTCAACCGAGGAGGCACATCATCACGATGAGCCCATCAAGCTCCATGAAATCTCAACCGCACTCTAAGATAACTGACACGTTAGAAGAACTCGGGCTAGTTGACTAAAAAGCCAACCGTTGATCAAGGTCGAGAGTAGGGTCCACAACCTTAGAAATCTAAATTGGAAGATCCGCCCATCAGATTTATGATCCGTAACTTCCCAAAGTCCACATTATACTTCTAGAACAACATACTAAAATTTCATTACAATCCAACAATTAGATCTCCGCCAATCGTAAATTCAAGTGGCGGTCAACGTTTGATTACAAACTTAGAAATCCAATTCGGGAAGATCCGTACGTCAGATTCCCGATCCATAAGTTGCTAATGTTCTCAAATATTATGAATATATCCTATTAAATGTTGGTGACGATTCAACGGTCGGATCGTCAAATCATATAATAACCAAGTGGCGCCCGAATAGGCGATCTATGAAACTATACTAAAACATCGAAATTTCACTACATGGATGTCAAATATGGAATCGGGGCATCAAAATTTAACATAGAAAGGCTAAGTGGGGTCTCAACCCACGCGACGACCAGCCGCCCTGACTCGCCGAAAAATTCAACTAGGGCTGAAGTCCAATTCAGCCGGGAAGCAAATCAAAATTACCAAATTTCACAAAAATGTAAAGCAACTCAAGTGGAGCAATTTTCATACTTGGGCCGAAGTCTAGTTCGGCTGGGAAGTGGTCGGTAAATCCCTCGAACGGTTGGAAACCCCGAAAAGAGGTGAACCTCAATCCGTCGAATTCAAAGCTCCGTCACCCCCAAACTTGTTTGGGGTTTGTTCATGGGCTCAAAAGACACCTAAGCATGGTGGTGGTTGATGGAGAACGTTTCAGAAATGCTGGATCGCACGCAAAGGGTTCTCGAACTTGTGGTTACTGTGCACCACGAAAGGTGGCCAAATCTCGTCGGGTTTGGGGTGGAATTGGTAGAGGGAGGGTTGTGGAGTCCAATGCAAGTGATGGCGACAATCAATTCACTAGGAAAAAGCCAGAATAGGCATCGAAAAATCACTCACGTTGTAGGGTCAGAACCGAGTCGTCGAGTCTGAAACGAGTCAAAACTTGGGATCTGGTTGGGTGGTTTATCTTCTATCTCATTTCTCTCATTTCTTTGCTTTCTAATTAGCCATTCCTCTTCATCTTTTCCCTCATTTCCCCTTTCTCCATTTCGTCCATCTCTCTCTGCCCTTCATTCTGGCCACACATGTGGCACCATCTCACTGCTCCAACAAATATGGAGCCTTCTAGATAATGGTCAAATGACCATTTCGTCCCTAACTGCATTGGTTAATAACTCCTTCGTTATAACTCCAAATTACAATCTGTTTGCGCTCATGCACTCGTATCGACGAGTACTATCCAAATCTATTAATAAATCTAGAAAATTGTGAAAGGATCAAATACATCCATGAAGAATCTCGTTTAATACAACATGGATGATTTCGTTCTTTTAACTTATTGGAAAAAAAAACTATATGACGTAATATAAACGCGTCTATATTAAACGAACGAAATCACCCCTATTGTATTAAACGAGATCACCCCAGCGGAAACCTAGTTCCAGATCACTCAACGGAACCGAACGGAAGTCCAAGGAACATATCAACGGCTCAAAGAAATAAGACATGAATCAAAGTACTCAATTTATAACGGCTCAACGAAACGAGAAATGAAACAATGAAATGAGATGTGGAATAAGCACAAGTACCAAATTTAGAACGGATCAACCAAGGAAGAAATGAAACGACATCGAAGCAACGAATCCCCATGACAGTGGGTTTGACATGCCCCGATCTCGATGTCCAGGGGACAGCGGGATGGCCACGTGCTGACCATCACCCGATGGTGACACAAGCCATTTAATGAATGCATATGCTGAGAACATGTGAAGCATGCATATAAATTTTGCGCGTAACTATGCCAAGTAATATTCAAATATTAGTCTTACAAAATACAATAGTAATATTCAACTACCAATAATGAATTTATGATAATGCATGACATGTTCAGAGCATACTGCTAAATATAATACAAACGGAATGTGCTATTACAATAGATGTTACAGCATAGAGGATGATGTGATATCACTGGTAGGGGAAATCCTCGTAGCTCGGATCGTACGCCTAGTTCCTATATCCTGAGGGGGCACAAAACAAACATGAGTGGACCAAGTTGATATATATATATATATATATATATATATATATATATATATATAATACTGAAACAGTTATTCAATGTACTAACCCCCAAAGTTTTATGGAAACTCAATAATATATATGTAATAGGTTTTTTGAAACCTTAGCATGCCATAAAACCTTTCATAAAATATATCTCGTATATAATGTGCTAACTAGTGGAATCAGCATCGCCCATACGCACAGAACAGTGCCCTACACACGCCCGCCCGAAGGCAATATAAGTATCATCTCCCATAAGCACAGAATAGTACCCTACACACGCCCGGTCGTAGCCAATATAAGTATCATTGCCCGTAGGCAGAACATTGACCACTAGATAAACACAAAACATAGTATATAATATTTCCAACATAAGTATATATCTCAACGAAGCTTAGTAGCTCAAATAACATATCTCAAATCATTTTCATAGTATATAGTCATCTATCATATATACTATGAAGAGGGTAAAAATCGATAAATCATGGTATTCCAAAATATTCTCGGTAAAACATGATAATTGTAAAGTGTAAATCTAATTTATTCATAAAACATAACCATTAAATCATGCTTTTCATGTATGCATTTCTAGCAAATAAAACATGCATTTTGGAATGGGTCTACTCACAGATACTCCGTCGTCGAAGAGCCGTGCGAAATAGGAATGACGGAATCGCTGCTAATAATCGCACCTAAGCACATAAAAGGTCCAATTAATAAAACTATACTCAAACAATTGAATTTCAGAAAACGAACGTCATAAACAGATTCAGGACGGTGGGTCTCCAAAAAAGTTGCCGGTGCCACCATGGACGGTGGCGCATGTGCTCCACGCGCTGACATCGGCAAGCACCCACGCGCGGCTGGGCTTAGGGTTTGGACCGAGTTTGTGCATGAGGCTAAGGTATTGGGCATCTGGGCTTGGGCCTAGAATCCTGGGTTGCAAGCCCAAACTCTCACGACCCGAAGGCCTGGTTTCGAAAGCGTTTAGGTAGGGCTTCAAATGGGTTTTAGGCTTAAAGTGTTTAGAGGGGGTTTTAAATAAAAAAAGGGTTTGGGTTTAGGGTTTTAGCAGGCCAAATGCCCATATTGGTCACGGCCCAGAGGGCCTGGGTTTAGTGGTTGTGGGTTTGTAGATGGGTTAGGCTTTTTAGCCCAGCCCAAAACTCTGGGCTAGGAGACTTGGGCTTCTGGGTTTGCGTCAACTGACCCATTTCTCGCTGAAGAAGAAGGTCAGAGCCTTCCTGGCTCTGATCGACGGCAAACCAACTCCCTAGCCTACAATCTACCTATGAAATTAAAGGTAGAGGTGAAATGGAGAGATTGGTACCTGAGATCCATCATGAGGTGGCTGAAGTCGATCGGGTTTTGACTTGAAAGTCTCGGGGTTCACCGGGTGTTTCTTTCTGCTTCACCGTGCTTCACAGAGGAGAAGAAGAGTGATAGAGGGTCCACGGGACGTTGGTGGTGGCGGTGAGGTCACTGGTGTGCCTCCTCGGGTGTGCCTGGGTGTCTTGGGTGTTGATTGGGAAGGGGAGAGAGTGAGAGATCCGAGAGAAAGATGAAAGTGAGTAAGCTGAGAGAGGTTCAAGGAATGAGAGAAAATGAAGGAAAGTGGGTGGGGTCAGCCACGTGGCTGGCAAAGAATGGAGGAGAATCTAGAAAAAGGGATTCGGATTGGGTAGGAAGTGAGGGGTAATTTCATAATTTCATAATTCCAGTAAAAGAAAATACAATTAAAATTAGGATGGGTTTTAACAGGGTTAACGTCCACTACCAGCCCTCACATTTCATCACATTACATCCAATCATACAAATCAAACCACATTCCACAAACATTTTCAATGCACAAATCAAAACATACTTAATAAACAAGTATAATATAATACGATGCCACCAATACGCGAATCGAGTCACAGGTCAACCGAGGAGACACGTCATCACGATGAGCCCATCAAGCTCCATGAAATCTTAATCGTACTCTAAGATAATTGACACGCTAGAAGAACTCGGGCTAGTTGACTAAAAAGCCAACTATCGATCAAGGTCGAGAGTAGGGTCCACAAGCTTAGAAATTTAAATCGGAAGATCTGCCTATCATATTTCTGATCCGTAACTTCCTAAAGTCCACATTATGCTTCTAGAACAACATACTAAAATTTTATTATGATCTATCGGTTGGATCTCCGCCAATCGCAAATTCAAGTAGCGGTCAACGTTTGATTTTACAAACTTAGAAATCCAATTCTGGAAGATCCGTACATGGATTTCTGATCCATAAGTTGCTAATGTTCTCAAATGTTATGAATAATATCCCATTAAAGTTTGGTGACAATCCAACAATCGAATCGTCAAATCATATAATAACCAAGTGGCGGCCGAATAGGCGATCAACTACAAAACTATACAAAGTTTCATTGCATGGATGTCAAATACGGAATCGAGGCATCAAAATTTAGCCTAGAAAGGTCAGGTGGGGTCTTAGCCCACGCTGCGGCCGGTCGTCCCAACTTGCCGAAAAGTTCAACTATTTCCAAATATTACCAAATTTCAGAAAAATGTAGAGCAAGTCAAGGGGAACAATTTTTATACCTAGGCCGAAGTCCAGTTCGGCCGGGAAGTGGCCGGAAAATCCCTCGAACCGTCAGAAACCTTGAAAATGGGTGGACCTCGATCCGTCGAATTCGAAGCTCCGTCGCCCCCAAACTTGCTTGGGGTTTGTTCCTGGGCTTAAGAGACACTTGAGGGTGGTGGTGGTTGACGGAGAACGTTTCAGAAACGGTGGATTGCCGACCAAGGGTTCTCGAACCCGTGGTTACTATGCACCAAGAAAGGTGTCGAAATCTCGTCGGGTTTGGGGTGGAATTGGTAGAGGGAGGGTCGTGGAGTCGAGTGCAAGTGATGGTGACGATCAATTTGCCAGGAAAACGTTGGAATCGGCATCGAAAAATCACGCAGGGTGCCGGGTCAGAACTGGGTCGCAGGGTCTGAAACGGGTCAAAACTTGGGATCCGGTTTGGTGGTTTTTCTCCTATCTCCTTTCTCTCCTTTCTTTGCTTTCTGATTGGCCCTCCTCCCCCTTACTCTAATTTAAGAGATTTCTTGCCTCTTCTATTTTTGATTCTGGTGCTTTCTCTAATTTAAGGTTTTAATAAGAAAAAAAGAAAGAAAACTAGCCTAGTCTTGAGATGAGGTCTTTTGACCAAGTGCAGATGTTTTGCTTGTGGCTGAGATTATTTCCTCTTACTTGAATTTACGAAATGATTTGGTTTGAGAAAGAAAACTCTACCCTCATAAGGGTATTTAGGTTATTATAAAATAAGCTACGATCTATGCAGAAAAATAAGGGCCTGTTTGGTGTCCTATTTGAAATTTTTTATCATTTCTCAAAACATTTATTAAGAACATTTCTTAAAAATAATTTTCTTTAAGACTCAAAAACTTGATTGGTTTGCAATTTAAAATTTTTAAATCTTACGACTTAAACTAGACGAAGAGATCTAAAAAGAGGGGGTCGCACGAGAAGGAGAAAGAGGAGAGAGGAGGAAAGAAAGTAAGCGATGATTGAAGGAAAGAGAAAGAAGAGAGGGGATCAGACGAGATAGAGAGGAAGATGAGTGAAAGAAAGAACCGAGAGAATGAAGAGAGCGGATTGGAGGAGAGACGAAAAAGGTAAAAAAAAAAAAGGAGAGAGAAAGAAGAAGAAGAAGAAGAAGAAGAGAGAGAGAGAGAGAGAGAGAGAGAGAGAGAGAGAGAGAGAGAGAGAGAGAGAGAGAGAGAGAGAGAGATTTGGAGTGAGAGGGGAGAAGAGAGAAAAAAAGAAATGAGTGAGTTTACTCTAAAAACCCACTTTTTATATTTTTAAAGAATAGACTATATTTTTTAGTTAGTCTTGAATTCAGTTTTTAAAAATAGTTTTACCAAACACGTTTTTAAGGCCTAAAACTTGAAAATTGTTTTTGAGTTTAAAAAGTTATATTCAAGTACAGTACCAAACATACCCTAAACAAATTCACATGCTAGAATGAACTCAGGGATTTTTGCTGGTATATATACCCATGCCTACAAATTATAATTTTGAATGTTCACCAACCTTTTATCAGTTGTTGTGACCCATGAAGATATTTAATAAGTTTTTTTTTTTTGGAGGAAAGATATTTAATAAGTTTGCAGTGCCCATTAATTAACCTTTTGGTCTTTTTTGTTTCCTAAATTCAACAGAAGGCCGAGATGGAGAATGGGAAATAAAGAACTCTCTCAGTTGTGGAAGTGGGCAGATCAGAATCTGGTATGCTAGAAAAAAATTGATTTATTTTCAAGAGTGGGGGTGTTCATCACAAGGCACTGTACACTACCACTCCTACACACCCATATATATATAAAGGATTATATTATCAGCTGTTAACTAAAACAGTTATTAGCATCTTGCTGATTCTTCATAGTACCTACGGTCCTTTCTGAATTAGTACTTCTATACTCATAGAATAGAAGAATGAAGAGTTGATGGGTAAAATATGGCATTTACACTATTATTAGGGCACTCTGCACGATTGGAGATGTGAAACTCGATAAATTAAGCAAGGTAGTGATACAATACATATTTTTTACATTGCAACTGAGCAAATGAAGTTCAGATTTTCATTCTGGAAATGAAATTGGATAAAACTCAACTAGAGAAAACCAAATCCAAATCTGTGGGTTTAAACATACATTTTCCTCTATACTTCCTCTCTTTCGTTTTCTTGGCTACAATTTTAACAGAAATGGATAACTTATAGATGAAAAAAAAATCGTAAATTGAATTTGGAAAACAATATTGGAGAATGCATTTTCACATTTATCAGTTCAATTCTTACTATAAAGAAGACAAACATTAAAGATCAAGTTGTTGAGGAAGAAACATATAAGTAAATGTGTAGCAATATGTTCCTTTCAGTACTGTTGACCACAAATTTAATTTGAAAATTATGGTGTTATTATTGCTTAATAGTTCTTTTTTACATGTCTAGAATGCTTTAACTGATCCTCAACATGTTCGAACACCTTCCATCACTGAGTACTGGAAGCCCTTGTTTGAAGATGTAAGCATTATTTACTTCTAAATGCCCAAACTAACATGTGTATTTGTGTGTGTGTGTACTCGGGCTCACTCTTGTCCCTTCTGATGCTATGGAGTTTATTTTCTGTGTAACTGTTTAGTAAGATGAATTTCTTGGAGTTACAGATGAATCCAGCAGCTGGAATAGAACCTGAGTATCACCACAAAAATAACCGAGTGAGTTTTCAGCTTTTCTGGAATTTTGAGTCAATATCAGAAGACAATCATATAGATTAAAGTTAGGTTGATTTTTTTACTAGGGTTCATTGGTAATATAGAGTGCTATTTTAGCTAATAGCTGTTCAACTGCTTCACAATGTGATTCAATGTGCATCACCTCTTGCCTTTTAATATTAGAATTGTTGAAACTAGTTTTCCACTTAAATATTGATTTTGTTTTATCCAATAGTAAAATTTCATCATGCAGGTTTATTGCTGGAAAAGTCTTCGATTTTCAGCTAGACAAGACTTGGAAGGATTTTCTTGAGTATGAATATAACTATGTTTGCATATATAATGTATAATTTCATTTCATTTTCACTGAGCTTTACACCATTTGTGTGGATGTGATTGCAGTTTACTGAACATGGTATTGAAGGAATAGTGCCTCTGGAACTTTTGGCACCTGAGGAGCGGTCTAAATACCAAGCTAAACCAAACGACAGGTCTAAACTTGCTAAAAAGGAAGAATCAAAAGCTGCTGCACATCAATTAGAAGAAAATCAGGCATATGATTGGCGTGTGTTGAATTTCAACTATTTTATTGTTGACATTTTTTATTCATGTAGAAAGTTGAATATGCAAATGACAGTAGTATGAATAATGTCTGTGTTTGTGTGTATGCGTGTGCGTGTGCGTGTGTACTATTGCCAATTTGATTTAGAAAGAAACATCTTTATTGTGTAGGCATAACGTTAAATGGCTGCATAACGCTAAATCTGTGCGATACATCTTCCGCTTAAAGATTGAAAAAATGAGATGAAAAATGTTTCAAACTTTTATCCCTTTATTGTTGTCTATTTTGTGTTCTTTTTTGTCTTGGGGGAGGTTGTTTTCAAATTTGAGGTTCAAGTAAATGCATGTGTACGTGTAATGGAAACATCGGCATTACTTCTTCACCAAGAATTTTGACAATATTTTTTTTTTTGCCTGAACAATGCAACACCTGCAAGTGAATTAGACGGTGAAGCCTCAGGGAGGCCAATGGACACTGATAGCATTGTTGCAACCGGTAACATGTCCCAAGGTGGAAGTCCAATCCCCAATGAACATCAGAAGCAAAGCTCTGATACGGATGTGGGTCAAGAGGGAGGCCAGTTGGAAGCAGATGCCTAGGTTGAAGTCGAGGCAGGGATGCTTGATGGTGAGGACGCGGAGGCTGATTGGATCCAGTTGGTTGAGAGATGTGGTAGATGTTATATCGCCAGTTAATACAAAAGCTCTCCAACATTGAGTTCTGACATCAAAATGAACCATCTCTGGTACAGTAGTTGAGTATATTGGGGTGAACATTATTAAGTCATGCTTTGTTGTGTAAGCTGATCTTGGAGTGCCAAGTTTCACAATCCTAGAAGGGGAGTTAGTTAGATGATTAGCTTAGTCATTTAGTTAGATGATTAGCTTAGTCATTAAGCTAACTAGTATGTATAAATAGTGGAGTGAATAGGATTGTAATCACTTTGGATACTGAATGAAGTAACTTCTTCTCTCTCTCTCTCTCTCTCTCTCTCTCTCTCTTATTTCTCTCTGTAAGATTTTCCTTACTCTCGAAGCATCAATGGCTGTGCTTCCTTTGATCTGTCATGATGGTATCAAGAGCCAAGGTTCATCAAGTTCCTGAATTTTTTTTTTCACGGTTGGTAGTGATAGCAGTGGAAGGTTTGGGGTTACGAGGCTCCGAAAGTCGATCGAAAGTCAGGTGTGTTCTTCGGAGGATCTTGAAAATTTTTCTTTTCAATTCGAGTTGATGTTCTTGATAATTGCGGCACGAAGCTAGAATTAAATGTGTTTGAAGAAAGATTATGTGATATATCGTGATGAATTTTGAGCACGAAGCTAGTTTGTTCTTGGATTTGAGTCGATGTTTGTGTAATTAGGGCACTGAATTGAATATTGGCCTTGAATTGATTTTGTTGGTGAAATTTAGTGAAGAATTGTTGAGCACAAAGCTCTTATTTGCACAGAAATTTACAGAATTGGACAATTTAGGGCACGAAGCTCGTCTTATCTGTATAGGAAGATCAGTTTCTTTCTGAGAAATTTGGGGATTCTTTATAGCACGAAGCTCTAATCTGGTTTGATATACAACGCACGAAGCGTGTAGATTGATTCTTTATGTATTCACAAATGGCGTCTTCTTCTCTCAAAATTGAAGGTTTATTGGGAATGCTAACAATCCAATTACAAGATGATAATTTTGTAAAGTGGTCATTTCAGTTTCTATCTGTCTTGGAATGATATGATTTCTTTGATTTCTTTGATGGAACTAATGTTTGTCCACCAAAGTATGTGATTTCCCTGGAAGATGGTGCTCAACGAGGACAGAGGTTTCATGATGGACGTTTTGGCTTTGTTAGTCAAAATCAGAGGCAAAATGGTAGTGGTCATTCTAGTAGGGGCTTTAATCAAGCTAATATACCACCACAATTTCCTTCCAATCGAAACAATGGTAATGGTCAGCGGTATAATTCATGACCACGATTCAATGAAGGAAACAATTTTAATTCTGGCTATAACAACAGAGGAAGTGGCTATGGTAATTCTGGTGGGAGTTTTCAGAATAAGGGAGGTTCGAGTTAGACAAATTGGAATGGTAATACTAGTCAGAAATCTGCAATTATTCCTGAATGCCAGATTTGCAACAAACGTGGTCATACAGCTCCGAATTGTTACTATCGAAATGAATAGCCACCTGTGATACATGGTACTATATTTGAGTGCCAAATTTGTGGAAAGCGGGGACACACTGCTCTCAATTGCTTTCATCGCAGTAACTATGAGTATCAAGGCACTAATCCACCCTCAACCTTGACTGCCATGACTGCTCAGTCTCATTCCAATTTCAATCCTAATCGAGCATGGATCATGGACACCGGCGCCACTCATCATATGACTTAATAAACATCACATACGATCATTTACTAGTCAAAGGGTTACCCTAGCATGACACAGTTAGGCATCCTCGATGAACATAAACCTAGCGAGATGGCATGGCAGTGATGAAATTGAGGTTCTACCATAAAATTAATTGGCAATATGGGGAATAACTCAAGACCATATAAGCACATAGCAAATCTTGTCCATCACTGATGTGGAACAACTCTTCGACACATTTCAACTCTCAACACACCCTCGCATGTGTGATCAATTTTCAAGCCTACACGTGGACAACAAGTAGGTGACACATGAGCACGTGTGGCCCTTGGGCTTTGGCTCTGATACCATGATGAAATTGAAGTTCCACCATAAAACCAATTAGCAATATGGGGAGTAGCCCCACTCTTCCTCACATTTCAACTCTCAACAGGCAGTGGCCATAGTAAATTATATTTGTAATTTGAGTAACCTCGATTTTGTATTTGACTTGTATCTTAAATAAAATTTAAATTCAATTTTATTTTGGCCTATCAAAATATCTATGCTTCCCCAACGTTTCTAAATAAATTATTTTTCAACTCTACTTCATTTTCTTTTTATTTATTTATTTCGTTCTGAATTCAAGTTTTTCACTTGCCCCGGATTCAGGGCGTGAGAGATACGATCAATGTATGTAGAATGAAGGGACAAAAGTTAATTTTATCCAAATTTTAAGTAGAAAATTAGAGTTTAAATCTTCTCCACTCAATTTTCTATGACTTATATACTAGAGTGTCAAGCGTTTTTTTGATTTAATTTATTTTAATTTATGATTTTTTTATAGAGAAAATAAGTTGAAGAGTTAATTGTTAAGTGGGGTTTAACTGCGTGACCAAATGTCAACAAATAAGATAAATGACGAACGATTTTTGAGATCAGCAAACCTATCCAATCATTCTAATCGTATACAACGAACGAGACTTAAGTTGAAGCCAAAATAATAAAAAGGAAATGCTAAAAAGACCCTCAAAGTAGGGCCCTATCACCTCATGTTTTTTGTACTAAACGCTTTAGTTTTGTTTAATTTATTCTAAATCAATCTAATTTAGTTCATGAAATTAGTTCAGTACAATAATCCTCACTCTTACTAAAAAAGGCATGATCCGCAAGGCATCGAAATTCACAGCTGAACCTGAAGACACGATTTTGGCGTGTATGCTTATTTTTGGTTTCTTTTTTGTGCCGGCTCTCTCTCTCTCTCTCTCTCTCTCTCTCTCAATGTGTCCCTCTGACTCTGGCGTGAGGAGTGAGAAGTGAGAGGAGACTGACTGAATTTCGACGTTGTCCTCCTCCTCATCCAACCTCCATGGCCGATTCTTCTTCGGCGGTGCTATACTATCTGTCTCAGCCGCTGTCCGTGAGACATTTTTACTTCATACCCACAACCTTAGCTCTCGCAACCTCTCTCCTCATCCTCTTCTACATTTCCTCTACCTCCAATCTCTTCGCCCACCACCAGCATCATGCTCACTCAATCCCACAACTGCTACTCAATATTTCATCTTCCTATACTCCCTTTCGAGTCGAAGAAGCTCATCTGAAAGCGGACGGTGCTCAAGTAATCGAGGGTCAACGCTCACCAGAGCAACCTCAATTGGGATCGAATGGTATGTCAATTTTCGATTTTCGGCTTTTGGGACTTGCTAATTTTGCTTGATGTTTTTATATAATTCATGGGTTTCGTTATATTCGTGTGTACAACTTGTAATTAGAACTTGTGATCTAGAAGGATGAAACTGAATGAAAGAATATGAAGGTTTTGTGGTTGTTGATGAAATGGCAGGTGAAAATTGACATAGGTGGTGAAAAATTGTGAACTAGTTTTATGAAATGTTGAATCTTTGAACAATTTACCGGGTTGAATGTGAATGTGTCAAGTTTTGGCATGGGTGGGTCAGTGGGTGACAGTTTACAACTTTACAGTCTGAGATTTCGATGTTTTTGATTTCGGTATGTGGAAACTGTTGGTTTTTATGGTTCAGGAAATTATGTCAATAACAACGCCGTGTTCCATGATAGACATATCTTTCTTGAAGACTATAAAGAAATGAAAAGGAGCTTTAAGATATATGTTTATCCTCACAGGCAAGATGACTCCTTTGCAAATGCACTTTTGCCTGTGGATTCTGAACCCGGGGGTAATTACGCGAGTGAAAGTTACTTCAAGAAGGTCCTTATGAAAAGTCATTTCATTACCAACGATCCTACTAAGGCGGATCTTTTCTTTCTGCCTTTCTCAATTGCAAGGTTGCGGCATGACCCCAGAATTGGCGTGGGAGGTATCCAAGATTTTATAAGAGATTACATCTTCAATGTTAGTCACAAGTACAAATATTGGAACCGGACAGGTGGAGCAGATCATTTTTACGTTGCTTGTCATTCCATTGGGCGGTCAGCCATGGAAAAAGCAAATGAAGTCAAATTTAATGCCATTCAAGTTGTTTGCTCTTCAAGCTACTTCCTGCCGGGCTACATACCACACAAGGATGCATGTCTGCCACAAATTTGGCCCAGGAATGAAAAGCCCCCTGACCTTCGTTCTTCAAATAGGTGAAGATACTTCAATTTCTATCTCTCTTTTGTTATACTAGACATAATCGTATGTTTTTCCTTCTATAGTAGAGCCTCATCATCTGTGACACTAGATGATTTGTATTAGCATTACATTCAGAATATGTCATATTAAATGGATAAGTAGTTATAAAAAGAGATGCCTGCTTTCTGGGTGGAAAAGATGGGAATTTTAACGATGTTGGATGTGAGGAGGCGAATAGTTTGTGGGAGAGAGTGGGATTTTGGGTACTTTATGGGCTTCGGTATCTTCAGAATTTGCAGACTATTCTTTCTGAAAAAAAGGGGGAATCTATTTATTTACTTTCTTTAAATATTCTATCTTCCAAATGCATTCATTTTCTGAAAATTGAATTCGATGTATAACCGTGCTTTTGGAAATATGTTGGTTTTATCTCTGCATGAGCTGGAACTTAGTTTTCTCCTTTTGATAAAAAAAAAAAAAACAAAAATGCAGGACGAAACTTGCATTCTTCGCCGGAGGAATCAACTCCCCAGTACGAGAAAAGCTTCTTCAAGTCTGGAGAAATGACTCCGAGATTTTTGCGCACTTTGGTCGGCTTACTACACCATATGCTGATGAACTGCTTGGCAGCAGGTTCTGCCTCCATGTCAAAGGCTTTGAAGTAAATACAGCTCGTATTGCAGATTCACTATACTACGGTTGTGTCCCAGTGATAATTGCCAACTACTATGATTTACCATTCGCAGACATAATAAACTGGAGCAGCTTCTCAGTCATTGTTGCTACTCTAGATATCCCACTGCTTAAGAAAATCCTTAAGGAGATCAGCTCCGATGAATATCTGCGGTTACAGAGTAATGTGTTGAAGGTGCGCAAACATTTCCAGTGGCATCTTTCCCCTATTGATTATGATGCTTTTTACATGGTTATGTATGAGTTGTGGCTCCGACGAGGTTTTTCGACAGTTCCCTTGAGCAATTTTGAAACTTCTTAGTCAACAAATTGTTTTACACGATGTAACAACTGGATTCTGCATGTATATGTTTCTTTTAGTTTAATCCTTTTAGTGCAAAAGTAGCTTGCAAGATTGAGCATCATAATCTTGACTTTGCTCAGATTTCAAATTTTCTGTTGCTGTATTTTGATTTGTAATTCACTTCCAATAAGAGAGAGTACAATTTTTGTTTTATATATTTATAGCTTACAATTTCTTCCTAACTCTCTTCTAACGTACTTTGAACCGGAGTTATGAAATGACGGCCTTATTTTAACAAATAACGCAAAAGGCCCTTATCTCTCTTCTTCAAACTATTATAGTTTTTCGAGTGTTAATAACAATTTTGTTTTTGTTTTTTTAGATCGCATCGCTTACTAAATAATGTTATTTGCTAGTATTTTGAAGAAGAAGAGAGCTAATGCATACATGTTTAAGAACAAAAATTCTTAAGTTTTTGATAAGTTTTAGTACAATGATATTATTTACATAAGTTTTATGAGATTTGAATGTTAGACTTGTTAGTATGTTAGTTATAAGTAAAAAGGAATACCACAGACGCTAGTAATGAGTGACAAAGCTTTTACAAGTTGAAGAAAGAAAAGAAACCAAGGCGTCAAGGACTCGTAGATTAGCTGGTTGAGAGTATAAGTTTTATATTGAAGTCTTGAATTTGATTTATCTATTTGTATTGATCGCTTGAATTGAAAAAGAAATTAGAGCATTATTTTGTCAGATAACAGGCTGAAATAGAGGTTATTAAATTTTAATTGTAGAAATCCTCGAATCAAATTACGACAATGTATTAACAATGCAACAAATCTCAAAAAAAAAAAAAAAAAAATCATTTCAAAATAATTGAATTTTGTATTAACATCGTTTTAGCCGATTTCATTATTTTATTTTAATTTTTTCGAAGAACGAAACAAAAATATAGAAAAAGGGAGAGAATCAAAGTGAGCAGTAATGTTGGTAAAGTAAGACAAACAAAACAAAGCTCGAGATCTTGAAAAAAAATAGAGTACGAATCCGAGGGAGTACACACACACACACACACACTCTGACACCGACGACAAAACAAAAAGTTCCTTCCTTTCTTCCAAACTTCCAGTTCCATTTTAAAATCTACAAATTTACAGCACAAAATCTAAAACCCATTTCCCTTTCCGATTATCTTCCATAAAGCTTCACTCCGCACCACCAGATTCGTTGATACCCCTCCGTCTGCTTTCTGTTTGTTTCCCGAGAAAATTTTTCCATGTTCAATTTTTTATTCTTCAGATTTGAACTGACTAATGGCCCCTGCTTCCGAGGTTCGTTGACTTAACTTACGATTTTATCAATCTTTAATCTTTGATTATCTGGTGGTACAATAGCAATAGTTCAGATCCTTTGATTCGAAATTTGTCATCTTTTTCATTGATTCATCGTTTTAGCTCAATTGGGTTGTCTTTGTTTTCTTGGTTGATTGATTTTTTGTTGTTGGCTGTTGATTTTTTTAGTAGGAAAATCATCGAGCTGAAATTGGATTTGGAAATGTGATGTTTGATTGGGGAAAGTGGAGTTCTTGTTGCGTGCTTGATGAGCCAAGATGATATTCCAATCTAAGATAAAATGGGTTGCTGTCCTTGTCCTCGTTTTATCTTTTGCATCATTACTTCGGCATCTCTCTATAGCACGATTTTCGACTGTCGATTTAGCCCAGTATAGCGCATTGACCGCATTCCATAACGATTTCAATTCTATCTCTGGGAGGCAGGTGGGATTTTGATTCATTTCTCTGTCTTTTATGCATGTATTTCGAGTGTATGTTCTTGGTTGTTTTGATGGGTTTCTTTTGTTTGTTACAATCTTGCAGAGTGTTCCTAATAAGAAGCTATGGGGGCCTGTGAAGCCCCTGCAGTCTTTGCAGCCTTATGCCAACCCCCGAAGCAACTATCCTGGTGATGATCTTGCTCTTTTTCTTGCATTTGTGTATTTTCTCAGTTTGTTTGCTTCTGGTTTTATCATATTCTAGCATGGTATAGTTTAAGAATTTGACAATTTGAACCCATTGACGAATCCATTCCCTCGCATGCAGGACCAAACACATTTTGTAGTCTCGAAGCATCTGTTAACTGTCATTTTTGTTGTACTGGATTTGAATTGAGTTCCCTCATTCTATGTTCTTTTTTGTCACTGGAGGATTTGATAACCTTGAACCATTCATATTTTAGCTGATTGAATACTTTTTGTTTTCTTTACAGTCCCAAATGACCAGAGCAATGGCTTCATTTACGCAAAAATATTTGGTGGATTTGAAAAGATAAGATCTACGGTATGATTTGTCAAATATGTGAAAGTGATTCCGTGATAATTTGTATGTGGTGTTCATAAATCTTTGTTAATTTTCTAGATCTGTGATCTGGTCACCATATCCAGGCTTCTAAATGCTACTCTTGTCATTCCAGACATACAAGAAAGTACTCGCTCAAAAGGCATCAGGTTCTTTTCTAGTTTGCTACTTCTTTTATGCCAATTTTCTGCGGTTTGTAGACCATATGGTTCATTGCTTCTTATCTTTTTTGTTTTAAATGACTTTGTCAGCTCTCGTTTCAAGAGTTTTGCATATCTCTACGATGAGGTGAACTTTATAGCATCTTTAAAAAATGACATAGTCATTGTGAAGAGTCTGCCAGATAATCTGAAGGCAGCAAGGAAAAGAAATGAATTCCCTTCTTTCAGACCCAAGAAGTCAGCTTCTCCAAATTTTTATATCAAAGAAGTCCTACCAAAGTTGAGGAAAACCAAGGTTATCGGCTTGATCATTGCTGATGGTGGATGTCTGCAGGTAGCTGATGTTCTACTATTTTAGTAGTATAGCTATTGCAAAATGTCATCTGCTTGAGAAAACATGCATATTCTTTGAACATTTATAACTGTCACCTATGAACCATTGTTTATGAAAATAAATCAATGTTATCTAATAGCCACTAAAACATTCATTCTCTGTCGCTTTACTATTGGTTCATAGGGACCATTCATTCATATATGATTATGTCGGTAGTCAGTCTGTTTTCTTTCTTTTTGCTTTAGTGATTTCTGTGTTCCAAGCATGCATGCTTGATAATTAAGTTTAAGTGTTCTTGATACAATATAATCCTATTTTCAGTCAATCCTTCCACCAAACATGGCCGAGTTTCAAAGACTTAGATGCAGGGTCGCCTTCCATGCACTTCAATTCCGGCGAGAAATCCAAATGCTTGGACACAAGATGGTGGAGAGGTATGAATCTAGCAACCCACCTTTTTTCTTGAAGATTTGAATCGACTGAGCGATAATGGTGTGTAGAGAACTTGATTAGTACAGACTACTCTTAGACCATCCGCAAGATGTTTTTAGTTAAATAGATTTTTCATTTGAAGGTTACGGCTGAGTTGGAAAGATTAGGCAATAGATAGAGTTAACCAGAAGGATGGAGTCAACGGGGGGATAGAGTTATGAGTAAGGAAATTTTTTCTTTGAAAATGTTAGGTCTGGCTGTCTAGAAATTAGATAGAAGTTTGTATAAGGAAAATGAAAACTTAAGCCTAATGGAATGCCTAGGTTTTCCAACCAGTCAAAGGGAACACATCCTCTTAAAGAGCTTCAAAGGCTGCGTGAAGTTTCCTATAATAACCACTAGTGTGGTCATGTTGTTCTGGGAAAGGGTGAGGTTTATGTTTTTGCTTAGGGATTCTATCTCATCAGAGTTTAGTGATTATTACTTTTGTATATATTGCTAGATTAGAAGGTCGTTATAGGATTAGTTCTTTTATTTATGTAGCTTCTGTAGATGATTTATCTTTATTAATTTATTTATTGTATCTGGCTTCTGGTGGACCCTGTTCACTGCTTGTAATAATTTATATCTAAGAACTATTTTCCTTCAGTTGATCAATGTGGCTTTTATACTTCGATAGGTTACGTGCATGGGGTCAACCTTTCCTAGCGTATCATCCTGGTTTGGTGATAGAAACCTTGGCATATCATGGCTGTGCTGAACTTTTTCAGGTAAGATGTTTAATCCGGTTTTATCTTTGTTCCTTAGTTAAATCTATGTCCAATAAAAATCCATTTTTGGAGCTCTCCCCCTCCTCTTAAGTGCAGGTGGTTTCTACCTTAAACAACTGCAAAATATTAACATTCATTCAGTTTCATGGTTATCAAATTATCTTGTTAACTTGCTACTTTTCTGTAGGATGTTCACACTGAACTCATACAATATCGAAGGAAACAAATGATTAAAAAGGGCATTGTTCATGAGGAACTAAGCATAGATTCACATTTGCGTAGAGAAAATGGATCATGCCCGCTGATGCCTGAAGAGGTAAGCTCAGTATTAAATTTCAGATCCAGCTTATGTATTTGTAAGTACTGTTGTGTGGCTTCTAGTCCACTCTGATGCTTCTTTCTCGTGGTCTATTTTTTATTGTTCTGAAAATTTCACTTTTCAGTGCCATAAGAATGTTTAAAAGACTAGTAGTGAACTTCAATGCTGGTTGTGAAATTAAGTTTCCTTCGCACTCACTCAACACTGGAATTGATTTGAGCAGTTCAGAAAAAGCAGAACCTCTAGCATCCTTTTATCGATTTCACTTTTAAATATTAAATATTATCATTACAATTGGAATGGAATTTGTGTTTCCAAAAATTTATGCACAAGTAATATGTTTAATAAGTCGAGGACGCAGACCAAAAAAGAAAACATTAGAGGATGGAATGACACTGAGAATTTAATTAATCCAACATTATCTGATTCATAAAAACGATTTTCGTATTTTAATTACTTGAAATTTTTTATTTCAAAGGAGTAAATGATAAATAGGCAACGAATAAGAGTAAGGAATGATCCTTTCTAAAGGTATCCACCCTAAATAATGATATGCGTCATTGTGATTCCTAAATTACCATGTTGACTGTCCCTAATTGGGTCATCACCTTGACAAAAAGCATAAGAAAAATAAAAGAGAGGGGAGGGTAGTAGAAAAAAAGACCCTGGGATTGAAAACAACCTTGTATATTATCTCAAGCTCAAGTCCTTATCCCGGGGCTTGACTCAAGCATTTTAATACGTCTGTGAACAAGCTTTAACTAAGAATCATGGTCTAAATTTGATCTTGTACTTATTGCATCGTTTTACACACTATAATTTCAGTTTTGGTTGTGCATTGATAATGTATGGGCTCATTGATGATAATTAATAAATCAATCTATCTACATTTTCGTGGTTCATTAGCTCATTTATTCATGTTGAGACTTTCACAGGTTGGAATTCTTCTTCGTTCAATGGGGTATCCTCCTAAAACAATTATATATCTGGCTGGTTCTGAAACATTTGGGGGTCAACGTGTTCTGGTCCCTTTGCGTGCTGTGTTTCCCAACTTAGTGGATCGCACTTCCCTGTGCAGCAATAAAGAATTGTCTGATATACTTGGACCTGAAACACCTCTTCCGCAATATCCATTTCAACGACCGCCAGCAAAAAGCAAGGAACAACTTAAAGAAGAATGGAAGAAGGCCGGTCCTAGGCCTCGGCCTCTTCCTCCACCTCCTGGTAGACCTATCTATCAACATGAAAAAGAAGGCTGGTATGGTTGGATTACTGAGACTGACACCGAACCAGACCTTTCTGCTTTGGATCTGAGGATGCAAGCACATAGACTAATTTGGGATGCTCTTGATTATATTGTCTCTGTGGAAGCAGACACATTCTTTCCTGGTTTTAACAATGATGGCAGTGGATGGCCAGATTTTTCAAGCTTGGTAACGGGACACCGTCTGTATGAGGTTGCTTCTTCTAGAACATACCGACCAGACAGGTAGGAGAAAAAGAAAAGAATCTTCTTATTCGACTTTTTATGATTAATGTTCTTATTTAACTTTGTGTGTCCTTTTTTTAACAGGAAAGTTGCAGCAGAACTTTTCAACATGACCCAGGACAATATCTACCATCCCAAGCATAATTGGACACTCTCAGTGCAGGAACATCTTAAGAAAAGCTTAAGTGAGGAAGGCCTAATAAGGCAATCCATTTTGTCGAAGCCAGCCTTGTTCATTTCACACCCACTTCCCGAATGCTCATGTAGAATATCTTCTGCCGATGCTCCAGTTCATGTAAAAGTTAAAGATGGCCGAACTGTATATGGAGGTGAAGAAGAGTGCCCGAAGTGGATGAAGCATGGTGACGAAGTTCCTTTGGATTCAGCTGGGGAAGAGGGTAAAGTGGAGGACAATGAATTGTCAGAGTACAGAAGTACTCTGGACGAACAACCAGAATCAAATGACAGTGACAGAACTAATGCTACTCTAGTCTCTGAGCAGGATGAGGAAATGGACCCGAATGACTAAAGTTGGATCTACATGCGATACAGTTCCTATCTTTTTACTCTAATGCAGCCTTCAGTTTCCATCGTTTTCCACTGAAATGGAAAGTTTTGGAGGTAGAGATGACAATAACGGTTTGATTCATGGTTCCAGCTTTGCCATTTTGAGAGATATAGGTAAAACATATTCTTTGGGTAAATTCTTTGATTTTCTATAGTAAACGGGAGAGTTATTTGTTTACCTTCACACAAGATGAGGATCGGGAAATATTATCGATGCGCTTGGGGTAAAGCCAATCAGAGTTTGTACACAGCCTACCAATATTGAGGGTTTTTATTCATAGAAAAAGTATTACTTGTTATATAAGCCACGTGTAATTTTCTTGTAAAGAACAAATGACGAGTACATGAAATGATTCATCGCGGTCTCTTGTTAAATTTTTTGTCGAAACTTGGTCCTTTAGTGATAACATTTCATTTCGAAATTCCCATTCAAGTTTTGAATCATGCACTTCCCCAATCCCTCTGAATCTTTCTCCTCACCTCTTTTGTTGGTAAATCCCAAAATATGATGAGCAACCTAGGAAGCAGGCATTGCCTTGTGATCAAACGCATGTAGCTCAAAGTGCCTCCGGCAGTAGGTTGTTCAAGTTTTGAGTTGCAGTGTTACTCTACAGCGTAGGATCCTCTCCAGTGAGGCCAGATCTATTCAGAAAATTTGCTTCACCGGAGAAATATGCAAATGATCGAGGCATATGCCACCACCGCTTGAGCAATCTGTCGCTCTCTGTCACTCCCAATGAAGAACGATTAAGCCCGAAAAAGAAAAAATATTGCAAAGTTAGTCTTAACAGCTCAAATCTAGAACTTAGTTATATCTAACGGAACAAAGTTCAGGCAGCTGCATGATTTCTTCGAACAAAACAAGACTATCTTGAATCCAGAAACAATATATATCAGATACAACTCTCATTGCATAAGCAAAGTTATATACATACCCTATAGATGTTTACAAACAAACCAAAATTTCAAGTAATTTACATCCTACTGAAACCACTATCATATTCCGGTTAATTGCCACGCATATGAACCCGCTCCGCTCACCGGTTTTCGTAGTACATACTACTAACATTAGTTTCGACATGGATGACTTCTAAAATTGTAGATCACAAGAAAAATACACTAACAGATGACATTTATTTGTTACTAACAATAATATAAAACGCAAATTATGGAGTATTAGTATAGAGAGGTGAAATGCGCTACCACAGAGCGCTATGCTGCATCTGTGGGCTTCTCAGCAACAGCCACTGCTGCATCTGTGGGCTTCTCAGCAACAGTGAGGATTGCACCTTCAGCTTCTTTTATCTGCCTGGTGATGTCTGACTTTTTCTCAAGCAGGGCTTCTATTTTGCCATTGATCTTCTCTAGCTTCTGTTTCAGCTTTCCAACATCCGTGCATTTGTCCTTCTTATCGACTTTTCTTTTATTCTCGCCCTCCTCACCCTTCTCCTTTTCCTCTGTCTTTCTTCTCTTTACCTTCCTTTCCTTCATCTTTCTGCGTCTTCTCCTCCTTTTTCCCCTCCGATTCCTTTACGTTTTCTACAATTTCAATCTCCCTGGAAGAAACTTCAGCCTTGACCTCCTCCTCATCCTCTACATTTTTGTGTTTCTTCTTTTTGTCCTTCTTGTCTTTCTTCTTCTTTCCTCCTTTTTTGTCATCTTTTTCCTTATCCCCTTCCTCTAAATCTTTACCTTTGTCCTCTTTCTCCTTTTTATCTTTCCTCTTTTTCTCTTTTTCTCCCCCTTCTATATCATTGTCTTTATCTTTGTTCTTCTCCTTGTTCTTTTTCTTCTTCTCTTCCTTGTCCTTCCTTTTATCCTTGTCGCCCTCTCCCGCTTCATTGTCCTCTTTCTTCTTTTCCTTCTCCGCTATGTCTTTATCCTTCTTCGATTTCTCCTCATCTGCATCGTTATGCTTCTCCTCATCCTTTTCATGTTTCGACTTTTCTTTTACCACTGACTCGGTCTTTACTTCAAGTTCCGCTTCAGTCTTCTCCTTCGGTTCACCTGGTTCTACATCCTTGGTCATCATCACCATATGCCATTCTTCCGTTTCCACTTTGTCTTCTCCGTTATATTCAGTTTTGTCTTCCATCTCCAGACTATTTGCCAAAAGTCGAAAAGTATCACAATTTCCTCCGAACCTGTGATTCCCTAAAAACAAATGTAACTGTGCAATCAGTAATCCGGAAAGATATTCAGTGGATAAAAAAATGCTAATACTCGGCAATTTACAAAACGAAAAACTGAACAAGTAGTATAAAATCTTCTGTTTACCTATACTTATTTTTTTTTTAGAATTTTTATAGAATACCTCCGCGACACGAGAGAAATTTTATTGATAACGAAAAATTATGTTTACCTATCCTCAGCAGATTACTGACGATGCTTAAACAATTGGAAACTTATAGGAACTTTATCTACATGTTAGGGTAACAATGAAAGCTAACAAAACTTACTTTCTGTTCATCAATCGTCATGAAACACACAGTACAGATTCGAGACAAGTGGATACCTTTGGCGGCAAGCAACAGTCGATATAGGGAATGTAGCTCGTTTCAAAAGAATTTTAGCTCTAGTTAATTTTGTTGTCATTTTTCCAAATACATAGCCCATACACATGGGGCTAAAGATTTCACAAAAATTTAACTCAAATGAGTAAATAAGCAACAATTGTGTCCTTATGAAATTGTGAAAGCAGCAGCAGTAAACAAACCAACATAATAATATCAAATATAAGCAACAAGAAATAAAGAATGAATCACAATTTCATTGATGCACATTCATGATTGATCACATATACTTAAAAATGACATCACATGACATGTTTACTAATCCGTAACAGAAAATTATTAGAAACAAATTTTATTGATAACAAAAAATTATATTTACCTATACTCAACAGATTGCAGACGATGCTTAAAACAATTGGAAACTTATACGAACTTTATCTACATTTTAGGGTAACAAAGAAAGCTAACAAAACTTGCTTTCTATTCATCAATCGTCATGAAACACATAGTACAGATTCGAGACAAGGTTGTCAATATCTTTGGCGGCAAGCAACAGTCGATATAGGGCGAAAGAGTTCCAAAAGAATGTAGCTCTAGTTGTATTTTGTTGTCATTTTTCTAAATGCATAGCCTATACACATGGGGCTAAGATTTCCACAAAATTTAACTCAAATGACTAAATAAAGGAACAATTGTGTCCTTACGAAATTGTGAAAGCAGCAGCAGTGAACAAACCAACATAATATAATCAAATAAAAGCAATGAGAAAGAAAGAAAGAATCACAATTTCATTGACGCACATTCATGATTGATCACATATTCTTAAAAATGACATCACATTACATGTTTACTAATCCATAACCGGAATTGTTAAATTACCTCAACTTACAGAAAGGAACCTGTTTGATTGCCGGCTTCTTCTGTAACGTGACGTGTTTCTTGAGAGAGAGAGAGAGCGCTTTGGTTTCCTTTGTAAATTGTGGTAGCTTCGATTCGTATATATGTGCAAATTTGGAATATGAAAGCTGTTGGGCAATGGATTGATTGTGCCACGGCCATCCACCTGTCGGTATTTTCGTCAACACGCAAAGGAACGGCACCTTCTTCTGTGTAGCGTACGTACGTACCCAATACGCGCGTTTTGTGTGTTTTCTCCAGAACTCCAACGTCTTCCATGTTTTGGCCATGCAATTCAATTGCCTAACGTCGACGACATGGACGATAAAACTTAGCTCTTAAGTCTTCTTCCAAGTCTTGAACCCGTTCCTACTTCCGGGTCACTTTCACATTGCACCCTCCCTCCTTGTTTCAAGCTTATTTTTTTGGTCTATATTTTTTGGGTGCCAGACTTTTTTAATCAATTTTGTACTTTCCATTTGGCCTTAGACTAAGAGAATTGATACTGTCACTTCAAAAATCTCATTTTGCACTCCTCACAAGTGTGTTTTTCTTTCTAAATATATAAGGTTTTGAGTGCAAAATGATAATTTTGGAGTATCGATAATAATTCCTGAACTAAAATGACATAAGAGGACATAAGCAATTAAAAAGAAAGATATAATTATAAGTGTTATTCATCAAACAACAATGAATAAGTTCGTTACAAATTCATAGTATTGAGCCCCTTCGTGATTGAACGCACAAGAATAGGTACAATTTGATTGAACTTTAGCTGACAATTCATGTCGTATTTTCTAAGAATTTTCAGCATTCATTTTAAACTTTTCCGGTTCAATGATGTGGAATAAACTTACAAGTTAAGTTATCCAAGATAGATTAAATTGTGTTTAATAAGTGACAATTAAAATGTTTATAGGTGTACTAAAAGATTTGTAACCTTCTAATAAACTATCAAAGAAGTAATTAATCAGTTGAATTTAGAAAATAATTGAGTGTTAGTAGAGGCGCCTGAACGTCGTAGGTTCACCGCCATGATCCACAGAACACATGCTACGTCGTAATTAGTACGTCATTGGTGGGTCATGTAGTGTAAGTGGAGAAAAACAGCCGAGATCAAAGGGCACATTCGTCCTTTAACAAAGTTCAAAAATAGAAAGTGCCACTTTCTTTCTCTTTCAAATTAGGAAAGTGATCATCTCCGGATCATTTCTTCCTAATCCACCAAATCAGGGGATCTGTACCGTTGAAATTTGATCAAACGATTACAAACATGAGGTCCACTTGAAAAGTTATAATAACTTCAACCGTTGGATCAATTTTTAACTGTACGGATCCCCTGATTTGATGGATTAGGAGGAAGGGATTCGGAGAGGATCCCTTTCCTTCAAATTAGGTAACAAACGAATTTCAAAACTAAAAAAAAGGTAAATTATATTTTTCATCCTCAAGTTTGGGTGCTAGGTGTTATAAACTCATATTTCATCTTTAAATTATTATATTGTTATACAATAATTTGTGTTTCGCTACAATGTCGTACATTATTAGTTAATCTGTCAAATTAATCCTTATATGATGATATGACAAGCCTACATTTGTGCCACTTGGTTCAAAATAAATTAGGAAAATTTAATTATTAAAAACAGAAAATAGAAAATCATTAAAACAAATTATTTTGACATTTTTAAATGATTATAAAATTTATTTACTCTACATGGCACAATGGTGACATCCACGTCAACAAAACTAGAACCCATACTAATACCACATCATCACTTGAATTTATTAAGGGATATATAACACGAAAACTAAATCGCAACTTTGTGTACGATTTATGATATTTTAAAAATAAAGTATGAATTTGCAATTGTAATGAACCTGAAAAAAATGGAGAAATTTAAAACAGAAAAGAAAATGACGTTCCGTCTCTGATATCTCTCTCTCTGTCTCTCTCCTCTGCCGCAACATCTCCAACACAAAAAGCACATTCTTTCTTTCTTTCCCTTTCATTTGGTTACCCTTTCTCTCTCCTCTGGAAACCCTGACAGTGGCCTGGGTTTTTTTTTAATTAACCAGGTCCCTCAGAGGAGAGAAAGCTTCCATTTTTTTTTTCCTTAAATTTTTAGCTTTTATTAATTTTTTTTCTCAAATTGTAGTTTTTCATCGTTGCATTTTTCAGCTGCCCTCGACAATGAACGACCTGCTGAAGGTAATGTATTTGATTTTCGTTCGTTAATTTATGCTATGCTTTATTTGTTTGGGCATGTTTGGAGGTTTCGTGGCTCTGTTTTTGTCATGATCCGGTTGCGTTATGTTATTGGATCTGCGCTTTTAATGAGTTTTTTTTTTTTTTTTTTTTTGAATTTTTGGCTTATGGGGGTTTGGCTTTTTGTACTTTCTGTTTGGTTAGTGAGAAAAAGGAGGGAAATTGATGAAAAATTGAAAGTTAATGAATTATGGGATTTTGCATTGTGCTTGAGGGAATGCAAGTGGTTGGTTTTACTTCATTGCAGCTCAATCAACACAAGCTACTGTAGCTACCAAAACTTAAAAACTTGAACAATTTGCTTTCTTTTTCCCCTTGTTTATCTGTATTGTTTTCGATTTCTCAGCTTTCGAACAGAATTCATCGGCATTGATGTTTTGAATCACTTAAGATTCGTATAAACTAGACTTTTGACGTTGTAATCAACAAGAAGTACTTCCCTTTTTCTCTTTTTTGGATTTTAAATTATTAACGATAAGGACAATGATGGAAGTTGTAAAACGAGTGTTGTAGTTTTACATAATGCTGAACTGCTGAATAACACTTGACATATACGCAAGCACTGCAATTGAGGCCGTGTTTTTCTTTCTATGTATTGGGTTTGCTTGTCTATACTAATTGTGTGCTAGAATGTGTTCTTAGAAATTTAGTCGGGTTTGCTTGCAGGATTCTTTTGAGATCTCTCGGGGTCAAGCTTTGAGAGATGGAGATATCGAACTGGGAGCACACGCTTCAATGAATTCTGGAGAACTTGGTTTGGAGAATTTTTTCAAGAAGGTGTTTTAACTTCTTTTACTTATTTTTTTTCAACATCCCTTATTTTCTTTTTCCGTTACTCTTTTTCCTTTTACTTTTTTCCGTAGATAATTATTCTGTATATGAAATTTGTGTTATGTTTACTTTCTGTTGATTCTGTCTAATGCTTTCATGATTTTTGCCCCCAGGTTCAAGAGATCGAGAAGCAAAATGAGAAGCTTGATAAACTTTTGAAAAAGCTCCAGGTATTATGCTTTCCAATATGTTTCCCTTACCTTGCCAGCGCCATGAAGGTTTTTTGTTTGTCTCAGCTGTCATAGTTCCTCATTGGTTGGTGCTATTGTCTGAAATGCTTGAATTGGTTACTCTTTAACTTGGTCTCATTCAGTGTTGCGCTAATGAATTCAGCCATTATACTTAATTGAGAGTGAATTTTCTTATCCAAGAAGCTCAAAGACTTGAGTCCTTCCGTTTTGGTTGGTAATGTTGTCGTCTTTGTAATTATATGCGTGATGCCAATATGTGTTGATATCATTAGTGCATTTCTAGTTACATATCGTCTTCATCAAATTGGGAATTTTAGTTATAAGGTCATGAACAAGTATAATTGTAACAAAACAGAACACATAAACGTCATACTGCAGTGTAGGTAACATAGAATTGTATAGCAACTGGACTGAGTTTTGTTTATTTGCAGGATAATGCATCATCGAGATTGTTAAATTTACGGCGTTTGATCCCACTAATTTAAACATTGATAAACTGTTATTTGGAAAAAAATTGTGTTCGCTTTTTTGTGCCTTATACAATAGCTTAAAAAATTAGAGCGCGTTACAGTTGGTGGAATGATTCTTTGAGATATAAAATGCACTTTTTTATCACTTTTTAATGGTTTTTATTTTTTATTTTTTATGCAGGATGCACATGAAGAGTCCAAGGCTGTTACTAAGGCTCCTTCAATGAAATGTAATCTCAAACTTGTTTAATTATTTCGATAATCACATTAATCTTTCATGCTTATATTCGTATTTTCTATTATGTTATGTATACGCTTGTTTCCTTCATGGTTCTATAAAAATGATGCCTATCATGGATTTAAACGGAGGGACAAAACATGATGGTGCAAGATAGGAGATGTCAGAAAATATTCTAGCGTGTTTTCTCATACATTTTAAAAATAATACCTGTAATCTGTTTTCCCTTAACTGGTTCTATATCTTCTGTTTACATTATCAACTTAATTTCCGTTTCCCTCTGCATTAACTTAACAAAGATGATGGATTCTTTCACCATGTGCAGCAATCAAGCAACGGATGGAGAAAGATGTTGACGAAGTTGGAAAAGTTGCTCGATGGATAAAGTCAAAAATTGAAGAACTCGACAAAGAGGTAAGTTTTGACTCAACAGAAAGCTGCGTTTGTTTCTGTGGTTGGTAGTAATTTTGTTTGTCTGACTAACCTTTCCTTATGGGTCCAGAATTTAGCAAATAGACAGAAGGCTGGTTGCGGAAAAGGAACAGGTGTAGATAGATCCCGAACAGCAACAACCCTGTAAGTTCATACTCCAACAATTGCCTTCAAGATGCCTTATGCCTATTTCCCCTCATTTCCTTTTGGTATCTACTAAGTTGTGGTATCACCAATGATTTTTCACCCACACATGCTTGTTGGAGAAATCTTTTATTAATTGTCAACTCAGCTGAATCTAACATTGTCAAGTGTCCACTGTTATCTATTGTTGCAGTGCCTTGAAAAAGAAATTAAAGGACAAGATGGCTGAATTTCAGGTATGTCATCCGCACCCACACATGCATTTTATTTTTTAATCTCATAATCTTTGTTTCTTTCATCGCTAAATTTTGAACTTAAAACATGCAGACTCTAAGGGACACCATCCATCAAGAGTATCGTGATGTTGTCGAGAGGCGAGTTTTTACAGGTTTGAACCCCTCACTTGCCACTCATCAGTGGTTGCTATTTCTGGAGCTTCTACTTGAATTTCCATGATCTGATTTTATAGTTTATTTCTCTTGCATTTTGTGAATGTCAGTGACGGGCGCAAGAGCTGATGAAGAGGTAAAACTTATTGCACTGTTGAAATTACGGTATATCTATACCATTGTGAAAGCTCATTTTCTAATAATTTAACATTGTACAGACAATTGAAAGATTAATCGAGACAGGAGACAGTGAACAAATTTTCCAGAAGGCAATCCAAGAACAAGGGCGAGGCCAGGTTTGTCAAATTTCCGTTTTTATTCTCTGCCCCCAAATAAGCACTTTTTACTATCGAAATTGTGCATTCTCTCACAAACTTGACACATTTTTTGACATCTTGAACAATTAATTTTAAGCTCCTAACTCTTCTAGCTTGGGTTGTTGAAACATTGAATTTTCTAATTAAGATTGATAACATCCAAAATTGTGTATCAAATTGTAGATAATGGACACCCTGGCCGAAATTCAAGAGCGACATGATGCTGTTAGAGATCTTGAGAGGAAGCTTCTTGATTTACAGCAGGTATATTCTTAGTTTATGCAATGATGCGTACTCTCTGACGAAGACATGAAGTTGCTATACAATACAGATGTCTAGCATAGGCCTTACTTTTTAGAATTCACTTTACAATTTGGTATTTGCCATATTGAATATAATAACATTAATCTGTTGAATCTTGCTGCTTGAATTCTGTAAGAAAGTGGGTGATCGGTTAGATCATTAAGTTGTGTCATGACGTGTTAAGTATGTGTTAGTCATGTAGCTGATAAGAAAACCAAGATATTGTCTTATTTTAATGCCACGATTCCTTGAGGCCAACCAGAAGAATAGCTGCAAAACTAAAAGGAAAACTTTCTGTTTGTGTTTCGCCATGAGTATATGATAACACTCTCTCTTATGCACAGATATTTCTGGATATGGCAGTGCTGGTCGATGCACAAGGGGACTTGCTTAACAACATAGAAACCCACGTAAGTACTACAATCTGAAAGCGCGATGATCCCATGAATTTCTTCGAGTTTTAAGCCCAAAAGAAAAAAAGAACTTGATTTGGAAAAAACGTGACGTGGAATGTCAATCTTGTATCACACTTTGCCACTTCTGTATCAGATATGACGATCACGAATTTTGTGTTTTTATTCCGCAGGTATCGAGTGCAGTAGATCATGTACAGCAAGGGAACAATGCTCTTCAGAAGGCCAAGAAGCTACAAAAGAGTTCGAGGAAATGGATGTGCATTGCGATCCTCATCCTTCTTATCATCGTTGCAATCATCGCGGTGGCGGTGTTAAAACCGTGGAGTAGTAACAATGGTGCTTAAATTAGCACCTCTGGTAATTTGTAACTCGTAAGTATAGGGGACTACAACTGACACCTCTGGGACTCAAGCAACTCATGGGAAACCATTCTGGCACTTTTTTGTTCTCCTATGATAATGCCTGCATGTAACACTATTAATTGAAACACACTCTTACTATATTCTTTAATATACATAAAAGAAAACTCTAGTTTTTTCTTCTTGAATGTCTCATGTTACTGATAAAACCGTACCGTCACAGAGATATTTCCATTGATTTTTTTTTTGTTCAATCAAAATTGCGGAGCTCGGTACAAATCCTCATGCCTCATTACATTACATGAACAACCATTAATCAAATATCAACAATTTATAATAGCAAATTTATCAAGCATAATATAATATGGAACGGTACAGATCACCGGCAGAACAAGTCTCTTCTTCCTGTTTCCCGGCATTCGTATTTTTTATAGGAGGAAAGGGAGGGAGGAATCTTTAGATGCTTGAGGGACAAGTCCAGAACTCCAGATTATATACCAGTGAGTGAGTGTGATGAAGGACGCAAGGAGTGACGACATTCCTGAAATCGCCGTCCAAGAAAATACACCGTCTCTAGCGATGTGCCTCTTAGAGAATTTGTTCGGACCTATCGCGTAGCTATCCTGTGTTTCTAACTGCAGAGACTACGCCCCAGTTTGGGGTTGAGGTGATTTTAAAAAAAGCTGCTGTGAAAAAAAGCTGGGACAGTTTTTGGTGTTTGGTAAACGTTCAGCTTCAGCTTTTTTTCACAGTTTTGGGTGAAAAAAAGCCAAAAACAAGAAGCTGCAAAACCCAGCTTTGAAAAATCGGCTTTTTTTCACATCTGTTTTACATAAAAGTTTACCAAACACTATAATACTGCTTTTTTTTTTTTCAAAAGCACTTTTACAAAAAAGTTTACCAAACACTCTACTGCTTTATTTCACAGCTGCTTATTCTCACAGCACAGCAGAAACAGCTTTTTTTCAAAGCACAGCAATACCAAACCAGCCCTACGTCAGTCGGTACGATTTTAGTTGCTGTGGTTGTATAGCTCCTCAAACTAGTGACTAGGATCCCTACTCTTTAGGTTGACTCGAACAAGAATGTACACTCAAAGGAAGCTTGTACAAACAACTAGTCTTTATCCAAGTCTCAGCCAAGTCTGAGTATTACACAGGCTACATACACACATATTTATAGGCTTGGGAGCAACTCTCCCGAACCTCTCCCAAAACTATCAGGTGTCGAGAAACATCTTCCTCTTTTATCCATTACTTATACGTGATAAGGAAGAATTTCATTTACAACACAATCAACAATACAATTCATCAAATACTATTCTAGGTAAGATTCATTGCTTTACCTCACACCAAATACTATTCTACATTTTCTCACGTCTTGTCTTGCCACTATCCACCATGCTTCCGCATGCTTTAGTCCCATCCATCATTGGGCCAGTATTCATCATCAAGTTCCTCTGAGTCATTTGTACTGAATTATTATGCTGGTGGAACTAAAGTGAAACGGCCCCTAATATGCAGCAGGGGTTAACGTGTAATTTTCTCTAATATTTACCTAATTACATATTGAAGATTAGCTAAATGAGTTCTATCAATTATTCAAGAGTAGCTGACGTCAACAAATTACTGACGTTGAGTAGCTAAAAGGTTCCTAGTTGGAATTGGTGGGCGTTGTAGTCAGGCCATATTCAAAGGAGAGAATGGGTAATAATTAATGTGCAGTCTCCTACAGTCATCGGTAGCTGATCAACGGTTTTGAACCAAGTTCGAGAAAGCTTGTCCGTGACGCCAATTGCTGGACACATTTTTGAACCAAATAAAACATTTCAGTTACGCCTTGGCCTTCGGTTCCTGGAAGCCAGTTGCTGCAACAAGAGCATCCATCAAGGGAACATATGGTTGGATCACTTATGATTATTTGATTATTTGAGTTTGCTTGTTAGTTTAGTATATGGGCTAGCCTATTCGAAATAGGTTTCTAGGTTTTGTTCTTTATAAATAACTTATAATTTAGTATGAATAACAATTCATTCACGATGTAGTCCTTTCGAGTTATGCAACCGTTTCGGCAATCTCATTTAATAAAATATGTTCATAATTATATTTTGTTTATTTGTCCGTTTATTTTCAACTAGTTTGGTTTTAGGATCCACTGTGTTCTTTATGGCACAAGGAGTTGTGATACGTGTTGAAGAAAAATAAGTTTCATACAGAGCTCAATAGGTCGAGAAGCTTCTTTTGTTTTGTTTATAGTGTTGGGCTCTTGGTTGAGCTTTTCTTAATTAGTTGGGCAGTCCAATTGTATTTCTGATCTTATTTTGTGTGTGGGCATCTGTTTGTAATTTATTGTTTAGAATAAAATCTTTTCCTTTTTCGGAAAGGTTTTACCAAAAAAAATAAAATAAGTGATCACGAATCGTAATGTTTGAAATTTGAAGGCCTATTTGAAAGATTAAGATTTTAGAGGTATTCAATTAAAATTTCAAATGATTTATTGAAAATTCAGCTTCAAACTTTATAAATTCGGGTATGTTCTTTTAAATTTTTAAAAGAATGTATGACAAGTCTATTCAATTAGGATTTGAATTTAAAAGAATTTCTAAAAAATGAAAGATTTTGGTGAATTTGAAGAGCTTTCATAGTGATTTAACAAATCTCATGTGGATTTTAAGATTTTGAGAGAATTCACTCAAACATGATTTGCGGGTGATTATACACAAAAGAAATGAGATTTTACTTGGTAACTAATCCACAAAAAATAGTTATGTTATGCCATAAAATATGGTCAAATTTAGGGTTGGTGAGAATAAGCAGCAGAGTGTTTGGTAAACTTTTTTGTAAAAGTTCTTTTGAAAAAAAAAACAGTATTACAGTGTTTGGTAAACTTTTATGTAAAACAGATGTGAAAAAAAGCCGGTTTTTCAAAGCTGGGTTTTGTAGCTTCTTGTTTTTGGCTTTTTTTCACCAAAAACTGTGAAAAAAAACTGAAGTTGAATGTTTACCAAACACTAAAAACTCTCCCAGCTTTTTTTCATAGCAATTTTTTTTTTTTAAAATCACCTCAACCCCAAACGGGGGCTTAGTAGTTGTAATATATATTAATTATAAATTTCAGGTCCAAAAATGGGTAGGTAGTAAAATCCATATCAGATTTAAAATTTTATTTTGTCTTCCATTTTTATTTTTCTATCCACAAATTAATGGAGTCAAATCACCCAGTATAAATGTTGAGGAAGCCAACTGAGGAGCTCACATCAACAACCAAAGTTTTTGGTCTTCATCCTCAATCCTCATCACATAATAAAACAATGGTTTTTTCTTTCAAAATGGGTTTTGCCACCTTTTGCAGTATTTCAATCTGTCAGTCTCTCACTCATTGCTGAAATTACATGTACAAGATTAGTTCCATATTAATCTTTACATATTTTAATAAACTAACATTTGCATGATCGATGTATATTTTTCAGGCGTATCGATATTGTCAGGATCAACTGCAGAAGTGGGAGCTGCAGCGCTAGTAGAAGAAGCCAGCGCGAAAGTATGCATTCGTGACGTTGATTGCGATCTTCTAATTAAATGTAATCTGGGTGGCCTCAAACTTTGCCGTGATGGCAAATGCGTTTGCATTCCCAAGTCAGCCGTGGCAGTAGAAGGCGGCGAGCCCCAATGTAGACATTACAGGGATTGCGAGTACAAGATTGATTGTGAACCAGGCAAATTGAAGAGTTGCTTTGTTGGCGAATGTGTTTGCGTTACGGATAATAGGGGAAGTCCCCCCACCCATCCATGAGTTGGTACCCCATCAACCTCCTAAATATGAGTACCTTATATACTTATTTTCGGATTTAATTCAATAAAAAGATATCACGTGTTTCTTATTTTTAAAGTCCAAGAAAAATTATTTAACATGTTCATTATTTTTAAAATAATAAAATGTGTTAAAATATCATTAAACCTAAATAAAAAAGTGAGTTTATAAAGTAAGTGAGTACTTGCCACTTAATACTATGGTCTAGTGATATTCCTCTCCACTTGTAAGTGAGAGGTCTTAGGTTCGATTCTCGTCAAAGATGAATTGGACCACATTATTGCTAGCTCATTGTAAGGCTAAGCCCATCCCCTCCCCCTTAGTGTAGATAATATCGTTCGTTAAAAAAAAAAAAGAGTAAGTGAGTACCTAAGTATTATCCTTTCGTCACCCATCCTACTGCCGGGTGCATGAGGATCATGTATTTGGTTTCCTTAGGGTTAGTGAAAGAAATGATGTGTAGGGTAGATGTGGCAAATCAATCCATTGGGTTGTTAATGGGTATTTATTTAGATCGATTTAGTTTGATTTCACTTTACATCATCATTACCACTATTAATCTCACCTCTATATTATGGTGATATCAAAAGTAATGCTTGTCACATGGAACGACTGTGATTGAAGTTGAATTAGGATCGAAGTTTCACAGTTGATAGTAGAGGTAGCTTGAGAGGTCTATGTGTATTATGGAAGGAGGAACTTAATTTAAGCTTACAGTCTAACAAAACAATGTTGATTTCGATGTGGGTGCTCCTGAGGATGTGAATTATTGGCGATTGACTGGCTTTTATGGTTTTCCAGCAACATGCGATCGTTATAAGTCCTGGCAATTACTGGATTCTCTATGTGACAAAGAGTCTCGACCCTGGCTTTGCCTCGGTGATTTAATGAAATTCTCTAAGCAAACGAGCATGAGGGGTAATATTGAGCATCAAAGGCAAATGGAGGGTCGCCATAATATTGTGGAGCAATGTCAGTTCAATGATCTGGGTTTCTCAGGGAATATATAAATGTGGTTCACAAAAAAGGGGGGGTGGCATCAAGGTGAGATTAGACCAAGTTTTGGGTACTCAAGAGTGGATTGATATGTTTCCTCGGTTCAAGGTGCAACACTTGAATGAATCTACTTCCGACCATGTTCCGATTGTACTAAATTGGTCGGGACGTACTCCGGTCAGAGGTACAAAGCAATTCCGCTATGAGAAGTATGGAAAGTTGAATATCAGAGTACGCAACAAACAAACGAACTAACTGAATATAAAACTTTATTAAATGAAATTGCCAAGAAGGCTACATGAACTGAAGAGACACATCTTGACTGACTTGATTAAAATTAACTAATACAAGCACTACTATATATAGTGAAAACTAAAGCAAAACCCTAATCCTTAACGGGCAAGAAACTCTAATATCATTGGCTCACAAGAAAACCATAAACAATAATAAAATAATAACTAATTTTCCAACCTGGAATATGCAGGAGGGGTGTTCTGAGGTGGTGCAGAAAGTAGTAAGTTTTATTATATTTAATGAGTCTATTCCTTTATATTATAAAAAGTCATTAGAACTTTCATAAGAAAGCTTCATTAATTTGTTAAAAGTTTACATATAGTTATATAAAAATGTATTTAAAACTTATGGTAACTTTGAAAATAAACGTACCGTCCTTTTGTATGTTTAGATTCTAAATGTATTAAAAAACAAAATGTATCATAAATCCAAATGTATCAATATTTTTTTTTTTAGTTGAGGGATAGCATTAGTAAGTTAAATATTAACTTAGCCACCGACAGAATTCGAACTCACGCCGTCATGCAAATGCACAACACCTTTCTACCATTGTGGTAAAAAGCCACTTGTCAAATGTACCAATATTATAGGTAATCAAACGTATCAATATAATCAAAGGACCTTGTTTGAAATTCTCAACAAATTCCAAGTTTTCTTGAAAATCTTAAAACGAAATTCTTTTTCTTCCCGACTCCGGTATACGCGATTGAGCTTTAGGATCCACTCCTCAAACTCTGAGGAAACATTTTTTGCACTTGAAATTGGACTTGCAGCAGCACAAGTAGTGCCGAGCGGTATTAGCACGAAAAGTACTAATAGTATTGCAGAAAGGAAAAAACATTTTCGCTCAACACACTTTTCTTTTAAGGATCAGAGGGCGGGCAGGTCTTATTTATATATTGATTAACTACGACAAGACATCCATTCTTTAGCCCCATTATAACCGAAATGAACTAATGCACTAAATTCTCTGCAGTTGATTCGCATTTCGTGGCTCCGCTAGTATAGGCCAGGGTGATGAAGGGAGCCAATAACCAAAAAGTATGTTTCGATACATATATTTTGGTACATATACTTTGATAAATTTATGAATGTATTAATAACTGACAGATAGAGATCTACATACGTTGGTACGCATACCTCCGGTACATATATGAATGTATTAAATCTTCGGTACAAATATTTCGGTTCTATACCTCTCTCTAGAGAGACCCACACATTGACCAATCGATCACTTGAAACATATTTATCATCATTCATGAACTTTTCTCTTTCTGATTCCATTATTAATTAACGGATACGCACTATGTGATACTATATTACTACGAGTATATAACGAGTTATAGCATCTTGAAAGATATATTTGAGGACTTTTTAGTCCAATTATTTTTTGTAAAGCCTTGTAATCTCAAATGGACCTCTTTCTAACCCCAAATTGACCTCTTTCTAATATTCGATGACAAGAGTTACACGTCAACTTATTTTTATTTTCATATCAAATGCACCCCCTAGGCTTTATAAAATGTAGTAAATTTAGAAATGCAATAAATAAATAAAAACCTGTAAATGCAAATATTATAATAATTGTTTTATATATGCACTTGAATTAGGGATGCTATTTGGGTTAGGTCAGCCCGAGCTCGCAATGTCCAATCCGAATTTAAACCTGAATAAGCGGACTTTTATGCTTAGTTATAACATGTCTTAACCGAATTCAGCTTCAACTTAGTTATTTATTGGATTGGAATGGGTTGATCATTTGTCAGCCTATGCCAATGTGATTGATCAACCCAGGGCCGGCCCTGAGATTTTAGGGGCCATGTGCGAAAGTGAATTGGAGACCCTAAAAAATACTAAGAATTTATTTATTTTTGTTAAAAAAAATTAACTTTAGTTTTCAATTGAATTTCTATAAATTCTAATAGCACAAACAAATTTAAAAAGGCAACAAGTGGAAAGATGACGTATTGTTTTTCCTTAACTATTTAGAGGGTCAGGGTTCGAATTTTCATTTTATTGTGTGGAATTTTTATATTATTTTGTGGAAGCTTATGCATTTAATAAAAATAAACTTAAAAAATGATGGAGACAAGTTTCAAACCCATTCCCTATGCCAATGTAAAGAAGCAATGATACCACTTGCGCTAAGACTCAAGTTTGTAATATTTTACACATAATACTATATATACGTATATGCATGCAGAATTGAAAATCGAGGGTCCTTCCGATTTAGGGGCCATGTGCGGTGGCACCACTTGCACCCCTCAACGCCGGCTCTAGATCAACCAACTCTAACCCCAAATGAGACAATGTATTAAGATAAACTATTTGAAGTTGAAATAGAACTAAGGCTAAATGGTTGGCGAATTTGCTTTGCCAACGGACAAACATCAATACAGCTCCCTGATTTTAAAATCTCAAGTCCCAAATTGCTAAGAATGTAGAACAAAAATGTTTTAATGACAAGTTTGCTTGCATCCGCTATTTTTAGTTGGAAATGTTGTTAGCGTTCTAAATTCGTGATATTGTACAGACTTGAATTTAGTCAAATTAATTATAACAGGGTATATTCTGTTTGCAGTTAAATTTGAATCTTCATCCCTATAATGTAGCTTAACATCAACATAATAAGGGTAGAACAAATCTTCATCCCTCTCACTATTGCAAGCGTTGCCAACCCACCATCATCTTCGTCGTCATCACCACAATTTTTCTTTGACCCTTATCACAACCATTGTTACCACCATTCCTCTACCACAACCATTATTGCCACTGCCACCCTTCACGTCGCCACCACCACCTCTACTATAACCCACATTTCTATGGCCAACTCTGTCACCCCCACCACAAGTGTTGTTGTCGCCATCGTCGTCATCATCGCCGCTACCACCACCACTAGCAGATTTACTAACTTCTCTCTCATTTATATATTAATGATATTTGTTTTCACAAATATATTTAGTAAAATAAAGATAAACCCCATTTTTTGTTACTGTAAACTCTGTTACGAAACAAGGGGATGTATTAACATTTAAATCTGTTAACTGAGCAAAAATCCATTTTAGAGCATGTCCAATTGATAAGTGTAAAGTTAAGATACAAAAATTACATTTACATTATTAGAGATGTAAATGTGGGTTTTGCTTCAACTATGGAGATAAATTCAAATTTCATCTCACTTCCTCTTAACTCATGTGGATATTGCTTTCTTTTCTCTCTTGTAGATCCCCAAATAATGAGATAATTAGATTTAAGACAACAAATGTGATACATTATTAGGATTAGTGCAAGGTATTTTTTTTAATCAGGTCCATTGACCACATTTCCAACTTGGCTTCTTGTCATTTCAAGTTGACGAGTCAACCTATGACACACTCTGACTCGAATTTCAGTGGGCACCGAAATTGAGGAATGCTGGCCATCATTCGGATGGGTGATAAAGCCATGATATGCATGAAGTCACAACAAAAGTTGTCAAATATTAAAATCTACTAAAAAATCAACAGAACTTCCCCTAAGTACAGATAAATCCAAATTAAATCACTTGGAAGGAACCACATTTAATTTAACTCATCCCCGACGGGCCATACCAATGGGTCTCGACCCCACACCAATCGTTGTAAAAAGAGTGACTAATAAGAAGTAGAAAATTAATAAGAGAAGAGAAAAACATATAGATTTCTGCTAAAGCAGTTAGTACTCACTTCCTCATATGAACTACCAAAGAAATTGGAAAAACAAAGGTTGTCTTTACATTCCAATTTGAATATGAAACTTAATTTTGTCACTTTAGTTTTAAGAGGTGGATGAATGTTTTAATTGACAAAACATTGTTCTTTATTAATGAATGATTGGATTATTGTAATCCGATCAATTGTCTATATATCGTAGAGATGATGTGGTAGTGTCAACTGTTTAGAATATAATGATGCTTAAAACTCAAAAGGTTACAAGGTAGTGACTAACCCTACTAAGTTGTGACACCTCAAAAACATAAACTACAAGTTGGCTATAGATGGATGCTTTGGATCGTTAGATCCAGATCCAATGCCTTCTTGTTAAACTTGTATAAGGGCGAAATGTTCGAATCTTTATTCTTTTGGAAAGAAGAAAGAGTCATAAAGTTGTTGAGGTTAATTCACTACATAATACTACTCATGTTGTATGACATTCACCGAAGATCACTCTCAGTTGGACTATCATGGCATTTGTCCACAACATAATATTACTCATGTTGTATCACATTCACCGAAGATCACCTTCTATTGGACTATAATGTTTTTTGAATAAACACAAGTCCGAATACTTAGCAAAAGGTATCAAGGAAAGAAGCATGATAAGATAATGGATTTCTCTATTAGGAGAAGAATGAACTCTAATTGATATAGTTTGTTAAACATTGTCAAATTACCCATATATAGGATATACATTTCTAAGACAATATAATTCTCCATTAGAATGTCTTCCAAAATGTTTCATAACTCCATAGAATGTAGTTGGAAAGAAAGACAAGTCTTAATCGAGTTAAGATTTGGGGTTGTGTGCTAATAAGCAATATTTGTTTGAGAATAATCTTGTGGGATATCCTTAAATTAACCTTTGGATATCACTTCTATAGATCAACTAACAAAGGTTGTTTGTTGCGTAGTTCATTGTAATCATACAATAGGATTTGCCTAAGATAGAGCAAATGAATGAGAGATCAAACTCAAGGAATGGACTCTTTGAGAGACAAGATGATACTCAACAAACTTAACAACCTAATTCCTACACCACAAGCTCCAAGGTAGTCGAGAAGGATCCATAAACCGTCTCAGTTGAATGGTTTGAACTTTATGACTATATCATAGAGTTACACCTCTTAATTCGAAAGAAATTAGAATGAAGATCTTTATGACTACATTGAGTTTGTGTATGACATATACTCAAGTAATGGTATAATAACATTAGACCCGAAATAGTGAAACCTTCAATGCTAATTGGTAGCTTAAGGTGACTACAATCAAAGAGATTGGTTGACTTGGAAGAAACCATCTTTGATGTAGTCTTGGTTTCAATTAATTCAAAGATAGCTTGCTACAACTAAACAGTGAATCAATATTTGGACATAATATGGGTTTCCTAAACCATTATCAAGATAGTCTTGATGATATATGTCTAAGACTACGAATCACAAGATGTGTAAGTTGTAGAGATTCATCCATCATGAATCTAAGGAAGCTAGTGGGAGCTATAAGCGTCTCATGAAAAAAGAACGAATCCTTTGATTTCTTGTAAAGATGTAAATGAATCTTTTGTTTACTAGGTTTACAAAAGATTAGTGGATGTTAATCATATTCCAAAATTTGAACATATATATACGATATATTAATTTTGAAAATGAAAGGGAATTCTTCTTCGATAAAGTTATGACTTTAAACGTTTTATAATGATAGGATGTATATGGGAGACATGGTCTATAAACTTGGGATGGAAATCTAAATTGATAGATTTCAAGATAGAATTAGATTATCTCAATCCCTATTGATAGACAAAAGATACTAGGAAGTTTCTCAAATGATAAACGTCAAATAGAAGGACAATTCTAGTGATACTAGGAAGTTGCTCTTCTAAAAGGGAATGTACCCTTTGACTCCTAAAGAAACATAAAGCATAAATATAATCCTTTATGCATATGCAGAAAGGTGATTTATGTATTTCATATAGTATGAAAATATTGATATGATTGGTACCTAGAACAGTACAAGATGATATCAGTGCAAGGCCAGGATCAGAACTATGACAACTGTCAAGTGAGTCCTTACGTATTTAAGAAATACTAAATGACAGGTTCCTCAAGATTGAAGAAGAATTAGAGTAACAAATGGAAGCATAAACGTGGATTATGAATCTAATATCGTATCCATCATTGCATATCTCTTCATTATGACTGAAGATATAATTAGATATCTCTTTATTATGACTAAACAGATATTTGGGTGGAAACACTACAAGTAATTACTCTAGTTTGTTCCATCATGCATGCAAAATATATAGCCATACAGAAGCTTACAACAATGTTGTTTGGATGAGAAAGTTCATTAATGAACTCTCCATTTTGGTTCCAATAAAAAAGTATCACTAGTGTACCCACACTACGACACTAATTGGTCCATGCGTTGATTTAGTAGTATATGATACTCCCACTATGCTTGTAAAATGATTTTTAAAAAACAAGAGTATATGGTACTACTAACATAAACTTTGCATTTATTGATGGACTATATAGTTGCCTTAGGGCCTTAGTGTTGGAAGTATGCCCATAAAGCCACTCATTTGATGTAATAGCTTTTGGAATACTTATTCTGTTAAACTATTATATCTTTAATGAAGGGCAAAGCTTATTGTTAATCACTATTTATTGTATCATGTGTTTAAACAATAAGGGAATCCAAGGAATGTATTTAATCTAAGAGAGAAGTGATCTAAGTAAGATAGATTAACGAGACCTTTCTCTTATGTTCATTCCTAAAACGTTCCTAGCCATAGGATTGCCAATTGGGCATTGACAATCCGCTAAGGTTAGTATGTGTTATGTTAACTTAAGCATGAGTATGACTAATCTCAAGTCATTTAGTGTTGCATCTCTCTCAGATGATTTCACTAAGTTTATAGTAAACTATAAAGTGAATAGATTCGATCATACTTTTACCGAGATGATTGACATGTGCTGTGAGTTTGAACAAAGTTTCAAAAAGGATAGTGGGAGTGAGAATGCAATCACAAGGAAAATCTTGCATAAGAAGAAGGCAAGAAAATCCAAAGGAACATGTTTTCATTGTGGAAAGGATGAACGTTGGAAGAAAAAATATAGGGTGTGCATTGCGAGCCTTATGACACGAACTTTTGAAGGGAATATTTCTGTCATAGAGAGTGTTTTTACAGTAAGCTTTAATTCCTGGATATTTGATTCAGGCGCTAGTCAACATATCTGCAATTCATTGTAGGGACTAACAGGGAGTAGGACAATGCGCAATGGGGAGATGATTGTGAGAGTTGGGAACGGCACTAAGATCTTTACAAAAGTAGTAGGCACCTACATGCTTAAAACTACCTTCTGGGGAAGTCTTAGAATTTAAAAATTGTTTATATTTTCCTTCATTTATAAAGATTTTGATTTCCATCTTTATGCTTTTACGAGATGGGCACTCAGTATTGTTTGACAAATTAAGTTGCACTTTGTACATGAATGATCGTATTATCTCTTATGCTAATATGATAAAGGGACATTTTCACCTAGAGACAAGTAGTGGGATGCACTGTATTGAAAGCGGGAATACCTCAAAACCCAAAAGGGCTAGAAAAGAAGTTAACCAAGAAAAGATGTGGCATCTTAAACTTGGACATGCGAACCTTGATAAGATTCGCAAGATGTCGAAAGACGGATATTTCCACCCATTAGGCAATGACCAAATGGGTACTTATGAATGTTGCTTGAAAGGGGAGTTGACCAAATCTCCATTCAATGGGAAGGGAGAGCGTGCCACTGAAATTCTAGGGTTAATCCGCACAAATATGTGTGGACCTATGTCTACTACATCAAGATGAGGCTTCTCATACTATATTACATTCACCGACGATCACTCTCGGTTTGGCTATGTGTATCTTATGAAATACAATTCAGAATCCTTTGAAAAGTTCAAAGAATTCAAGAATGAAGTAGAGAAGCAAACTGGGAAGTAGATAAAGATCCTAAGATCAGATCGAGGGGGTGAGTATCTAAGTAATGAGTTCCTAGATTACCTCAAAGAGTGTGGAATAGTATCACGGTGGACTCCACTGGGAACTCCTCAACTTAATGGAGTTTTTGAAAGGAGAAACTGAACCTTGATGAACATGGTTCATTCTATGATGAGTTCCGCTGATCTACCAATAAGGTTTTAGGGATACGCTCTATATACAGCAGCTTACTTGCTTAATAGAGTACCTTCCAAGTCAGTTTCACAGACGCCCTATGAGGTATGGCATGGGAGAAAGCCAAGTCTTAATCATATTAAGATTTGGGGTTGTGAAGCATATGTCAAGAAGCTTGAAGCGAGATCAGTTAGGTGCTATTTTGTGGGACATCCTAAAGAAATTATGGGATATGAGTTCTACCATTGTAACGACCAGAAAGTCTTTGTAGCCAGAACTGCTAAGTTTCTAGAGGACAAATTTATTCCCAAAGGAACTATAAGTAAAACGATGGAAATTAATGAGATTAATGATGAACCACAAACAAGCACTCAACAAGTTAACAACCCTGTTCCTGAACCCCAAGCTCCACGTAGATCTAAAGGGGTTAGCAAGCCACCTCAGAGGTATGGTATGAGTGACAATGACACAAATGAGGACCTTAGAGACTACACTGAAGCAAAGTCCGTCATTCATTCAAAGAGATGGCAAGAGGCCATGAAATCCAAGATGGATTCCATGTATCAAAATCAGGTATAGACTCTAGCAGACCCTCCAAAAGGTATAGTACCTGTTGGAAAAAAATGGGTATTCAAGAGGAAGATAGGCGCTGATGGGAACGTCGAGACTTAAAAAGCTAGACTAGTAGCCAAGGGTTATAGGCAACGAGAAAGGATTGACTATGAAGAAACCTTCTCTCCTGTAGCCATAATTAAGTCCATTTGGATTTTGCTTGCTATAGCTGCATACCATGATTATGAGATATGGCAAATGGACGTGAAGACAGCCTTTCTGAATAGCTACTTAGAGGAAGAGCTCTATATGACTCAACTCGAAGGTTTCGTGTCCAAGTTTGAAAAGACTAAGGTATGTAAGCTTCAGAGGTCCACTTATGGACTTAAGTAAGCCTTCAGGAGCTAGAACATTCGTTTTGACACTGAAATCAAATCATTTGGTTTTACTCAAAACGAAGACGACAATTGTGTTTTATCAAAAGGTCATTGGGGATGCAGTTGTATCCCTAGTGTTATATGTAGATGACATATTACTATTCGGGAATGACACTGCAGTACTTTCTTCTGTAAAAGTATGGTTGTCCAAAACCTTCCATATGAATGATTTGGGAGATGCATCTTAAATATTGGGGAGAAAGCTCTATCGTGATGGATCCAGAAAATTAATTGGATTACCCCAATTTATGTACATAGATAAAGTGCTAAGCAGGTTTCAAATGGAACAATCTAAGAAAAGTCTGCTTTCTGTGAGACATGGAATTCACCTTTCTAAGTTCATGGGACCAAAAACTTCTGAAGAGATACGGCAGATGAGTAGGATTCCTTATGTTTCTGCGATAGGAAGTCTCATGTATGCCATGGTATGCACAAAGCCTGATATCGCTTATGTTGTGAGCATTACTAGTCGATATCAATCTAACCCAAGATCAGAACACTGGGCAACTGTCAAGACGATCCTTAAGTACTTAAGAAGAACTAAGGATATGTTCCTCGTTTATGGAGGAGTATTAGAGTTGCGAGTGGAAGGCTATACTGACTCAGATTTTCAATCTGACGTCGACGATAGAAGTTGCAACTCCAGATATGTGTTCATTCTGAATGGTGGGGTTATCAGCTAAAAAAGCAAGAAATAAGATGGAATTGCTAATTCCAAGACAAAGGCTGAATATGTCACTGCAGCTGAAGCAGGCAAATAAGCGTTCTAGATGAAGAAGTTCATTACTGAACTTGGAATGGTTCCAACCATTACATCACCAGTAACTTTGTACTGTGATAAGGGCGATAGCTCAAACTAAGGAACTCAGGGCTCATCAAAAGAATAAGCATTTTGATAGACGCTTCAATATCATTAGACGATATGCAGCCGAAGGGAAAATCAACATCCTCAAGGTTGCCTCAGCCAATAACATAGCAGATCCAATGACGAAGCCAATGTCTCAAATCCAACTTAACTGCCATATAGAAAAGATGGGAATTAGATACATGGGAATGTGGCTTTGAGTGCAAATGGGAGATTGTTGGAAGTATGCCCACAAAGCCACTCATTTGATGTAATAGCTTTTGGAATACTTGTGTTAAACTATTATATGTTTAATGAAGGGTAAATCTTATTGTTAATCACTATTTATTGTATCATGTGTTTAAGCAATAAGGGAATCCAAGGAATGCATTTAATCTAAGAGAGAAGTGATCTAAGTAAGTTAGATTAACGAGACATTTCTCTTATGTTCATTCCTAAAACGTTCTTAGCCATAAGATTGCCAATTGGGCATTAACAATCCGCTAAGGTTAGTATGTGTTATGTTAACTCAAGCGTGAGTATAACTAGTCTCAAGTCATTTAGTGTTGGACACTGAGACAAACGCATAGGTGCTTAAACGGTAATCGAGTACACTGAACAACGATCAAAAGAGAGTTCGAACATACATATCATGTAAGAACTCTTAAGTTGCAATATGCAAAGTAGTTATTTGACCTGAGGCATCATAGATGTCTAATGGTTAGGTCCTTGATCTTTGATCATGTCAAAGGCATTCCATCAAGAGTGTCCATGGAATTGTTGGGGTCAAGCTATCTAGTCATGTAGGCATGTGAATGCACAACATGGGATCTCTAATCTTTCGTGATGGAGGGAGAATACTCTGAGATATGATTCGGGAGTCTTTGGCCAAAGCATAGGAATATGACTTAGGAAGTTTGTTCCAAATCATATTCAATTGAATCATATAGAGAAGTATCACATTGGATAGTAGACATGAAACAAACTATCACTCAAACAATGTGATTAAAAGTATTGTATTAGAGAATGACCGTATTGCACTGTAATTGTGACTGAATAAGTTCTCCAACCAGTTCTACTTAGCTTGGGTAGCCATGATATACTGCTAAGTGTCACTCATGGTTTGTGGTGAAGATTAGCAAACACTAATCTTCATCAAAGGGATAATTGAAATGTTGTTTCAATTCACAATCGATCGTTAAGAGTAACAGTCGCCCACTGCCTTGCTAAATGGAACATAATGGATCGTACATCAAGTAAGGATGAATGCGAATATATAAAAAAGATGGATAAGCAATTAAATGGTTTAATTGAGAATGGTCAAGATTAATTAATTAGTTAATTAATTATACGAAAGGTTCGTATTGGGCTTTTAAGTTAGTTTCGGGTTTCGGGGCCCAAAAGGGTTTTTGGTACATAAGGCCCATTGAGTTTATGTTGTGTGACAACTAAAACTAAATGGAAAAATAGCCCAAAAAACAAAGCTAAAACCGGCCACTTAGGGAGAGTGAGTTGATTGACTTATTACAAGTTTGCCACTCACTTGTGAGGTGGTATAAAGGCAACATTATAGCCATTCCCTCATTAGGGTTTTCTTGAGTCAAAGAAGAGAAACTTTTTCTCTCGTTTTCTCTATAGAGGCCGGCCACTTAGGGAGACTTTTACTAGCATAAAAAATCTCTCTAAGTCATCCATCTTTTCTTAACACTACATCCTTGGTGTGGAGACTTAGAGACACCAAGCTTTTGGTGTTCTTGGAGTTCCTCTCCTCAAATCCTCATGGAGCAAAGGAGAAGCAAAGAAGCAACCATCCAAGAAGCAAAGGAGGTGACTTGAAGGCCCTCCACTTGGGTGAATCCCTTGTGTGTAAACAAGGATAAGCTTCAAGGGTAATGAATCTCAAACTCTCTCTTCTCTTCAATTTGTTAAAGAGTCTTTTGGTTCACCATTCACTAGGCTTTGAAAGTCATGGGTTTTAGAATTGTTTTTAAATGCATGCCTACTTTAAAGTGTTAATAGTTTGCTTATGTGTTCAAATGTTCTCACATGTTCTTAGCCAGGACAAAAAATTTCCTTCACTTAGGATGACTATGAACCTTCGATTTGATCCAACATGAGCCTAGTGATGGTGATTGATTTTAGTTACACATTTAATGATATTAAGGCGTGTTTTTCCTACTGGGCATTTGGACCCAACTACTCCAATTTCATGTATATCAAATAAAACAAGAAATGAGTACTTTAAAGTAAAGAATAGCTTATGCTCTTTTTTAACAATTGTTCAAACCAAATTACAACCAAAATCTTATCTACACATTCCCTTGGTTAAAACAAATTTGAGAGACGGCCATTCACATAGCTCAATTATCGTAGGCTTAAGTTCATAATCATCATTTCTTTAATTCATTAACACTTTAACTAATTAAACTAGAATGCAACAACATCATTTAGTTTTTGTATCCATAGAAATGATTTAAATGGAGCTAAATGAAATGAAAATCTAATTCTCATTTAAAGAAAAAACAATTTTGTTCTCAACCTAATTTGGGCCAAAATGCAATACCCTCAACTTTTGGGCTATATTGCAAAACACAAACTTTTGGGGTCACTTTGTAAAAACACAAAAGTCCACTACTTCATGTAATTACAACTAGAACCCAAAAATTTCAACAAATACAAAAACTTCATTAAAGGAGCAGAACAATTTGGCCTTTCGTGATTTTGGGCCTTTACGTAAAAACGTAAACTTTCGGGTAAAAGTGCAAATACATAAAAGTATCAAAACTTTATGTAATTGCATAAAATCCCCAAAAGTACCTTGCTTTAATAGGATGGCTGGTTTTTGTAGAGGGAATGGTGTAAAAAAAAACTTTTGTAAGTTTCAAAAAGGTGATAGATGATGTCCATGAAACATGGAAAATGGTTTGACATGAATAGTAATGTGAATAGTGCAAGTCATCTCACATCAATTATTACAAACAAATCTTTAAACAAATTTATGTTCTTGGTTATGAACATGAACAACACATCAAGAAGAACATCCATGAAAACCCATAAGAGCTCCATGAACATTTTTCAACTAAAGACACCCCAAAACCTCTCAAACTTAAGGGAAATAACATATTAGCATACTAGGCTACTTAGGGGTTCCTAATGTCACTTTAAAACACTTTTAACAAGATAAACAAGAACCCAAAAAATCCACCCAAGGATTTGGCCGAATTTCCCCAAACAAAAGGCAACAAATTTTAGCTCCAAAATTCATGCTCATATGAACTACATCTATAACATTTGAGATGGCAAATTGTCAAGTAAAATTTACATTCAAAGAAGTAAGAATAAAACTTGTAACCATTACAACATTCAAATCAAACTATGAACAAGAAAGCCCAAAAGGATTCACCAACTACTAGACCTAGGCTCTTGATACCACTTGAAGGAAAATTTGTGAAAAACTAAGTTCATTAAGCAACATAATACATGCATTTAACGATTAAATGGCGGAAGCATGTTTCTATGCACTTTAAACCAAAACTTAAACCATTGAAATTCAAAGCCTAGTAGTTGTGTTGAACCAAGACTCAACTCAAACCTCAAAGAAAAGAGTTGAGAAACTTTTATACCTTTGAACCACCTTTTTGCTTAGCAAAGGATATTCACCCATGTGAGGGCCTTCTTTCCTTTGTCTCCTTGCTCCTTGGCTCCATGGATGTGGATGGAAGAACTTTGCTTCTTGGCTTCATGACTTATTGGATATGGATGGGGGAATGGGTTCTCCAAAAGTCCCCAAAGTTGGGGACCTTTAAGTTCCGACACCAAGGATGGTTGAGGAAGAAGATGAGTGACCATGGAAGAACAAAATACTAGCAATGTTCTCCCATGGTGGCCGGCCTTTCTAGAGAGAAAAAGAAAGCTTGTGTTCTCTCATCTTTCCTCAAAGAAAAAACCTTCATGAGGGATGGACCTATAAAGTTACTTTTATAGTCATTCCAAATGAGTGGCAAACTTGTAATAAGTCCACCAACACCATCCCTTCTCTTTATGGCCGGCCATGCTATTGTTAGTGGGTTAATTGCCCATTTCGTTTTAGTTGTCACACAACTTAAACCTTATGTGCCTTGTGGACCAAAACACTTTTGAGTCCCAAAACCCAAAACTAATTTAAGGCCTAAAACGAACCTTTCGTTCTTGATTAATTAACTTTTAATTAATCCTTGCCATATACAATTAAACTATTTAATTGTCCGTATTCATCTTCGTTATTTCCTTCAATCATTACCTTACATGGTGTGCGACCCATTAGGTTCATTTTAGAGAAGCAGTGGGTGATTAGAACTCTTACTAATCAATTGTGAATTGAAACTTACTTTCAATTCTCCCTTTAGTGATTATACACATTTAGGGCTTCCACAAGCCATGAGTGGCACCTAGCAATATGTCATGGCTACCTAAGCTAATCAAAAGAGGTTGGAAAACATATTCATTTTGGGATTACAATGCAATACAGTTTTTTTTCTAATACAATACTCTTGATCAATTGTTTGGTTTGATAGTTTATTCATGTCTACTATCCAATGTGATTCTCTTACTTATATGATTACCTCGAATGTGATTTGGAACGACTTCCTAAATCTCATTCATACTCTGGCTAAAGATTCTTAAGCATATCATAGAGTATTCTCCCTCAGTGGTTTGAAGGTTAGAGATCCCTTGTTGTGCATTCAGCTGCCTCTATAGTTAAGTAGCTTAACCTTAATTATGATGTGGACACCCTCTGATGGATTGCCTTTGACACATTCAAAGATAAAAGACCTAACCACAAGACAACTATGATGCTTCAGGTCAAAGGACTACTTTGCATTATCCCAACCTTGAGTTCTCATGTGACATGACAATGAGAACTCCTTGTTGATCGCATTTAGTAGACACATTCTTAATTGAGCACCTACATGCTTATCTTGGTGTCAATCACACCAATGACTCGAGATGGACTGTCAATGCCCAAATGGCAATCGTATGATTAGGAATGTTTAAGATATGTGTACGAAAAAGAACGGTTTCATGAATCTAACTTCTTTAGATCACATTCTCTCAATTACATATTCCTTGGACTTATTCTTGAAGCATATAACCTTTATATGAGATAGCTTTAAACAATAATCTTTGCCTTTATATTAAATTAGATTAGTTTAACATGTGAAATGTCCATCAAGTATCATCATATGATTAGCATTAGGGTACATTTCCAACAAGGGAAAGATGGCAACGAGGGAAATGTGATGTCAAGATCCCTGGATTACTTAAGCTTGAAAATGTTAGCTATGTTGATGGGTTGAAGTCAAATCTCATTAACATTAGCCAGTTGTGTGATGATGTGGTTAATGAAGAGTGCTTCTTAAAAAGAGGTTATCGAATTGTGGATTAACATGGAAATAATTTGCTTGTACTCTTGAGATCCGGAGACAATTGCTACATTCTTGATGTCTCTAAAGTTGTTAAATACTTTAAGTGCCACAAAGCTATTGATGAAACTAGTGTATTGTGGCATAAAAGACTTAGGCATGTAAACTTCAAATACCTCAAGAAATTGTTCATACATGAGGTTGTGAGGGGGCTACCACCTCTTTCTGTTTCTGACTTCTATGTCTGCAAATCATGTCAATTGGGAAAGCAATCTAGGATGGCTCACAAGAAAATGACTGACATTTGAGCAACTAAGCCTCTTTAATTGATTCACATGGATCTTGTTGGACCAATTCAGACCTTATGTCTTGGTGGCAAGAAGTACATCCTAGTAATTGTGGATGACTACTCTAGATTCACTTGGGTATGCTTTTTAAGGGAAAAATATGATACATTTTAACAGTTCCTCACTATGTATAAGGTATCAGATTTTTCCCTCTAGTCACTTGGTTGTGCTTTTGAATGAATCTCTGTTTATCCATCCTCCTCTAGTCAGAATCAGAACTAATCATGGAATCGAATTTGAGAATACTCACTTTGATGATTTATGTTCAACAATGGCATCAAGCATGAATTTTCAGCTCAATCACCCTTTAACAAAAAGGTGTAGTGGATAGGAAAATTGTGATTTGATAGAGATAACTAAGGTGCTACATAACAGCAAAAACTTGGCAAAACACTTTTGGGCCGAGCCCATGAACACCGCTTGCTACATCTCAAATCGAGTGTTTGTCAAACCTAGCACTAATGTGACACCTTATGAGCTCTCGAAGGGTCAATGGTAAAGTATTTTAAAGTCTTTAGGAGTGTTTGCTATATTTTACGTGCTCGAGAACATCTAGCAAAGTTTGGTACTAAGAGTGATGAATGAGTCTTGGGGTACTCCAACACAAGTCGGGCTTATACAATCTAAGAACAAAAACCATCATGGAGTCCATAAATGTCAGGATTAATGACACTGATATTCCTCTATCTTTGGCAGCTAAAAATGATGATGTGTTATTTCCCTGTACTAAAGATAACGATGATGCTTCTATTGAGTCAATTATGGTGTCAAAAAGTGACAATGAGAGTGAATCAAGCACTGATCAAGATTCTTGTGTCCTATTGAAAGATAAACCGAAGTGGGCTAGAGGTCATCGTGATGAGGAAATTGTGAATCTAATTGACAAGGGCGTTTAGAACTCGAAAACAAATAGCTGATGAAGATGCAAATGTTTGCTATGTCTCCCAGATTGAGCCCAAGAATATTAAAGATGCTTTAACTGATGACGAAGAGATCTTAACTATGCAAGATGAGCTAAATCAGTTTGAGAGGAATGAAGTCTGGTCCCTTGTTAATCATCCATCAAATACAAATGTTATTACCACTAAATGGATCTTCAAGAACAAGTATGATGAGTTTGGAAATGTGATCAGGAATAAGGCTAGACTTGTTGCTCAAGGATACTCACAACTTAAAGGTGTTGACTTTGATGAAACCTTCGTTCAAATTGCTCGTCTTGAATCTGTAAGACTTTTGTGTGTTATTGCTTGTCATTTGAAGTTCAACTTATTTCAAATGGATATGAAAACCGCTTTTCTTAATGGGTATCTCAATGAAGAAGTCTTTGAGAACAACCTAAAGGTTTTGAAGGTCCTCATAATCTTAATGGTGTTTACAAACTGAGGAAGGCTTTTTATGGTCTTAAGCAAGCTTCGTATGCTTAGTATGACAAGTTGTCTTCTCATCTTCTTACTCATGGTTATACTTATGGCTCTGTTGAGAAAACCTTGTTTATTAAGAAGGTTAAATCTTATGTTGTGATTGCTCAAGTGTATGTGGATGACAGGTTAAATCTCATGTTGTGATTGCTCAAGTGTATGTGGATGATATAGTTGTTGGGTCCACTTCTGATTCTCTCATGAAACAATTTATCAATATGATGACAAGTGAATTTGAGATGAGCTTGGTTGGTGAATTAAACTACTTCCTTAGACTTCAAGTGAAACAAGAAAAGGATAACATCTTTATCTCTTAAACAAAGTATGCCAAGAACTTGGTGAAGAAGTTTGGTCTCGAGGCTTCAAAAGCTACTAGATCTCCAATGAGCATATGTGCCAAAATTCACAAAGGCTCAAATGACAAGGATGTTGATCAGACTCTGTATAGAAGCATGATTGGAATCTTACTCTACCTGACTACTAGTAAACCAGACATCACATTTTCTATTGGGGTATGTGTATGGTTTCAAAGTTGTCCCAAAGAGTCTCACTTATAAGTAGTCAAGAGGGTTATCAAGTATGTGTGTGGCACCACTGATTATGGACTTCAATATACTCATGACACCAACACAAACATGGTTGGGTTCAGTGATGATGATTGGGCTGGTTGCATTGATGATCGAAATAGTACCTCAGGGGGAGTTTTCTATATTGGGAACAATTTGGTTGCTTGGCACAGCATAAAGCAAAATTATGTCACTTTGACTACTGCCGAGGTAGAATATGTGGCTGCCAGGAGTTGTTGCACTCAACTAATGTGGATAAACAAATGCTCAGTGACTACGATATATCTCAATCCACTTTTCTTGTTTATTGTGATAACATGAGTGCAATTGATATTTCTAAGAACCTTGTTCAACATACGAAAACCAAACATATTGACATTAAACATCACTTCATTAGAGATCTAGTGGAAGGTAAGATACTTGCCCTAAACTTTGTGCCAACTGAAAAACAACTAGCTAACATATTCACTAAAGCCCTAGATAATCGAAGGTACGAAGATCTTTGACGGTCTATTGGTCTTTCTGCTATGAACTAAATTGTTTGAATAGCTACGCTTCCTGGTTGTGTCTGTCTTGTCAGCATGCTCATCAAATACCTACATTTTGTCTTTATATATGCTTATCTTAATTGTCATACATTCATGATACTTTTGGGATTATCCTTAAATAATTATTCACTGTGTCAAAGGTTCTCCCTATTGTCTTGATAGCCTTTGAAAAATCATGTATCCATTATCCAAACCTTGAGGTTATTTTGGTTTTAGACTTACTTTGGTTCTATGTGATTGGTAGTGACTCTACTTACTCTGTAATTTAAACCAAGTGTTCTTTTGCTTTATTTTGCACGTCATGTCCTTTGTTATATTATGTAGGAAGTGTTGTCTCTTAAAGTCAATCGATTTTTAAAAGCTTAGTTAAAATTGGCTTGACCTTTCTGGTTAAGTGCTTGGATTTATGATTTTAAGATAGCTATCAAAACTCCTTTCTCCCATACCTTGACACATTATTAATGTTTTTGTTTGCCTTTGAAGATTTGTCCATTGAGAACTGCATTGCACGTCTACTTTTTGTGTTCTTCAAATTACATCTCTTGAAAGCATAGATATTCAGGCTACATCTTAGTTCATTCTCTTCTGGTTGTCTATTGGTGCAAATCTATAATTCTGTGTGGTAATCTTGTTTAAGAGTTTGCTCATATTGCAAGCATCATTTATGAGGGAGTTTCCATTATGGGGGAGTTAAATCACAATGATGCATCTTTTTATGCTTACTTGTTGCTAGTCTAATTGTTGCTACACTTTGGTTAGGCATATTCATAGGGTCTATTGCAAACTCTTTAGCCGCTGTGCTCTTGTTGTTCTTGTCCTATGTATTTGCAGCAAATTTGACTATTCTGTGCGTTTTTCCACCTTGTCTTTGTCCTACCATGACAAAATGAGGGAGAAAAATTTCTTTGTGTTTCATACCTAGCAAGCCTTTTCTTACCCACGATAAATTTCACTTGTTCTTGTCAAGAGTTGCTCAGATGCAAGTCCATATGCAGGATTCATTCCTTGGCTCTTCTCTTGTGTATGGGTGAGTGAAATTAGTTCTAGGCTTGGGGTATTTTGTCAAGGAAAACCAAAGGGGGAGATTGTAAAACCTAGTCTTACGGGTTTGGCTTTCCTTGTCAAATATTATATTTGTGTACCACATGCTCAATTTAGTTTTAGACTACATTCTCTGTTTATGGGTTGCTGCTGCTGGGTTTAATCGTTCAAGGACATGGCTCACTTCACTTCAAAAAGTTTGGTTATGCATGTGCATTTCACGTCTATATTCTTGGCACATTCTATTTAGCGTTGTTGTCTAGCCAGAATTGCTCGCTGATTTCCAACTGGCTGGGCACGCAAATTAAGAGCTGCCTCATGGGCTTCCTTACAGCTTTCTGCTGATGGTCGTATCTCAAGCCTTAATCTTTTTTGATAGTTTGTAGTACGACAAGTGTCCTTAGTTGGTGAGAAAAACAAACCGATGCTTTTGGGGTTAAGATCCCCAGCAAGGGTTTCTTTTCATTTCAGGGTTTCCAGTCATATCTATCTAGAGAAAAGTTAGAGAAAGAAAGAGCATTTATGCTTCTACCTTCTTCCTCCTTCTTATTTATGAAACACTAGTTGCAAAACCAAGTTCATGCATTAAACACCCAATCATTGTATATTAGGGTTGCATTGTTTTAAGGTTTTGCATTAAGTTCTTGGTTAGGTTTTAAGCTTTAAATCCATTTTTAGACCAAGCTTTTGGATTCAAGTTAGATTCCTCCTTCAACTGTTTAACTGGAGAATCTGACTGGTCGTTTGAATCCAGATTTTATATGCATATCATAACATTATATCATTTCATGATTTAAGTTAATATTAGTGCCACAAGGTGAAGAGCTCAGAAGGAGCTGCCACTTCGTGAAGGCCGAAGTAGTTCATCTCGTGTAAGGTAAGGCTGCACAAAGGTAAAGCTACTCCGTAGATAGGGATCTAGGAATTGAGCTTGTGTGGTCTTTTTATGAACCTTATTTACAGTAGTGGATTGGACTCAATGGAGAGTCCCTGGTTTTTTAACCCAGAGGTGGGTTTTTCAAGCCAAAAACATATTGTGTTCAAAGTTACTTATATTATGTCACATATCTCACATACACATACATGGTACATATATCTATTGAACATTTAAATGGTATGTGCTCATAGTCATGCTCACTTGACACATTAATAACTTGCAATGAACCCTTGCTAACTAGGATTGTTTTTGGGAATAGAAATTGGTAATTAAATCTTTGATTTATTGACTAAAAAATCTATTTGAGTTGACTAGCAGGATTGACTAGTCATTCCAACGGATTATAATTTTTATATACAGGATATTCCGCATGAGGACAATCTTTAGCACGGCAAGCCACCACCTCATCTCGATTTCTAGAACAAAGCCTTCAAGGAGGAAGAGCCTTCCCTAGACTTGGTTCCTCTTATAGATTCTAAGTGCATTTCGAGATGCTGCATAGAGAGTGGTTGGTTCCTCTGCCTTTACGAGTGTTGTAGCTGCAGCAGCCGTGGAGATATCTCTCATTTCCTCATGGATATCGCTGTGTGAATTTCATAGTTACTTGTCCATTCCTGGTTACTTTTATAATTGCTTGCTTGTATGGTTCATGTTTGCATGGATAAGGTGAGTAATCCTCGTTGAGAATTGACATGTCTTTCTTCGTGTTGCATGTTAGCTTGTTGAGGCTTTACCTCGAATAGGCTCAGTGGCTTATGATATTTCATGCTTCCGCTTGCTGATCTATCTCTTCATGATGCACGTCATGTGCTTTCCTCACATGTGAATGTTGATGGTTGTGGTGAACCGTGAATTTGATGAATCTTGAATTCAGCTGGACAAAAGAACAAGAAGCATTTATCAAAATCTCACTACGACTGACAAACATTGGACATTATAATGAGACTGACAAGCATTGGACATTAGAATCAAATTTCATAATTTGGACTATATGTAATTCCGATGTGCATTTACTTCTTAAAAGTTCAAGTTTAGTTCTAATGTGGTTTCACATATATTACATTGTTATTGTAAAAAACGATTGATGCAACTATATATATGTTTCATTTTGTAATTTAAATTTTAATCTAGATTGCATTGTATGAATGTATGTGGAACAACAAAATGACCAAATTTATATGGCAAATTAACATTAATAAGATGTTGAAACATCAAAAACCATAAACATGGCTATTTCTAAAAATAAGTATCACTATTTCTGCATCCATAGGCAAACTATTTCTGAAACTGTAGGCACTATTTCATAAAATTTAATAACTCTGTATTAAACTAGAAAATATGCTTCATCAAAATCAATAAACCACCTATTAAACAGATTTTAAAATTAAAGCCGTTGCACATAACAATCAACTAATTTTAAATCTAACCAAATTGTTGGCCAATTGAAGTTTGATGAAGAGTCGAGCAATGGTTTTTTTTCCATTTTCTCTTAGCCAAAAAGGTAGATCAACTAGATCAATATCGAAAACCAACATAGTTGCCTACCACAAAGGCGCTGCATTCACTTTAAACTTTTAATGCAACTCACATATACGTATAAACAAACTAGTAAACATATATTGAAGCCACAAAGCCATAAACTTAGCTATTTATGGATGGATCTATATATTAACTGTTTATAAACTTAAAACACTGTTTTGTAAAACTGGAAATACTCAAACATTGCATTCACATATAATACTCGAACAAAATTCTAAAATCAGAATTATATAATCCAAAACATCAATTGAATACAAAATAAACAATCTCCAAAATGAAAATCGGTTACGTATTACCAATGACTCCCATCTCTCAAAACAAAAACAAAAAATCAATCGTCTTGTATAACAACTTTACATGAAACCTTATTATGTCTCGAACATCCACACCTGCTTTAAGTCACAGTCTTCTTAATCCCACTGATTTCACCAGTAGATTTAATCATACTTTTCTTTGGCCTTCCAAACGGAATCTTTGTAATTGGAGGCCTCATACAATTTATTATATTATCAACATTTGACTTCTTCAAATGTGAAAATGGATGCATGGCAAACTAATATGTTTACCAATCAAAGCGTGCTTTCCAATAATCATCAACATACTCAAATACATCACGATTATCATGTTGCAACATTTGCAATGCATGAGAACATAGGAAACAATTATGTTGCCATTGCACACGAGCATGTCATATCATCCAAACAAACAACAAATTGATTACACTCTGTCCTAACTTAAAAAACATCCATATCAGAATGACTAATCCTCCAATGCATGCCCTCCTTCAACAACAACTTCATCTCATTTTCTTTCTTTGGAAACAAAATCGTATGAATAGTCTGACCAAATATTCTCTTCATAGCCATACTAACTATCAGCCGAACTCTAATGTCTTCAAGATGATATATAAGTGGCATGCAACGACTATTCGACACCATGGTGTTATAATATTCTAAAAGTGCATTGCTCATTGATCCCCATCTCTTACCAGGAAAATGGACAATAACATAATTTTCTTTTGCAAATCAGATAAAGAACTCTTCACATGCCCTTGCCCGTTATCCTTGAATTCCGCCATGCAATCATCAAAATCAGATAGAGTACATGCATACGTACAATTTGCTACAAGATTCATCATTTTCTTCTTTTGTCCCTCACTAGCGCCCTTTGGAAATAAACTACCGACATTCTGTTTCAAATGAACAATACAGTATGAATGTGAAGATTCGGGGAAAAATTCTGGAATGCACTTCAAAATATCATAATGTCTATTCGACATAAATGTGATCACTCTCTCTTAAGGCCTCAATATACCAGATAATATTGGCTAGAACCATCTCTGATTGGTTATCGTTTCTGAATCAGCAATAGCATAAGTAACCTCAAAAATCTATGCACAACAAAAAGGAAAATGTACTGTCAAATGTCAACTACTTCTGAAACTATAATTAAACTATTTCTTAAACTGTGTTTGAACTACGTCTGCAACTTTTTTTATGTTATTTAAAAATCAAATCAAAGATCTATGGACAACAAAAAGAAATAAATAGAGTCAAGTGTCAACTGCTTAAGAAGTTGCGATAGAACTACTACTATAAATGTCAAGAAACTATTTCTTAATCTGTGCTTCAACTATTTATGAAATGTTTTTGCACAGCAAGATATAAAAGAAACACAAAACAGATAATATCGAATATAAATTCAGAAAGTATGAACTCACCGTCATTGCCATTTTTTGCACAGCAAGATAAAAGTGTGCCCTTGTATTTGCTCTTGATAAAACTACCATCAATGAACAACATCGGGCGACAAAACAAGAAATCTTTAATCCATGCATCATAAGAAATGAAGAAATCTATCAGTATCTAGTACAGCTTCAAGCTCAAACACAAATCTAGGATTTCTTGAACGGGATGTGACAATCCGTCCCTAATTTTACGATTTTATAAATTTTAAAAGAGTGATTTGACGAAAATACCTTACAGGTGAGATTATTGACTTTCGTTGACCAGCGCATAGTGAGACATACAAAATATCCTTTTAGTGTATCCCTTGAAGTACTTGACGGTACGAACGTGTAGGCGTAAACAGAACTGAATTCAGAATTACGACGAAGATTTTACAAATTTCGGAGCGTGAATGACGTTTTGGTAAATTCACGTTAGGGGAGATATTTTTCTGTTTTTCTTTTGTGGCTTTGTTTTGTGAGCTAGTGGGGCCCACGCCTTATTCCTCTACCTCTCGCATGTGTCTCCCTACCTCTCGGGACTCTCTCACTTTTTTTTTCAAATCTCCCTCACCTCACTTCTCCACTCTTTGGCTACCACCTCACCCTACATCATTCTTTCTCTTCACTCTATCTCTCCCGCATCTCTCTCTTCCTTCTTCCTCGGTAAGCACCGGGAGGGTGCAACGGCATCGCCACACACCACCTTCCTGGCGAACTCCACCATAGCCATCAGTGAATATCATGACTCTCACTATCCCTTTTTCCTTACTTTCCTCCCTTGTCTCTCTCTATCTCTGCAAGTATAGAGAGTACATCATCACCACCGCCATTATTCATGGCAAAAACTCTACTGTGCACAACTAAGATATGCCTCGAGACCCTCAAATCCTTTTTACTTGGAAGCCTTTATAACGTTTTCAACCATAAATGTGTTGGGGGGTGATCTAACGCAAATTTGATCCCGAGGAAGAATGTCCCGAGATTTCTAGAAAATTTGAAACTGTGGCCATCCGGCCACTTTCAGACCAATATTCTGACCAAACCACGGTGAGTTAGCCGTCAAGGAGGGTACCAATCTGTTCGTCTCGTCTCGAGGTATGATTTTCATTTTCGAATCACTCAATTTCGTTAAGTATTGACAAAGTTATGGACGTTTAAAGTTTGTCCAGTTTTTTAGCCAATTACCCAGTTTTCGACGGACCAGTCCTCTTTCATGCCATTTTCCAGCCATCTCCGATCACCTTTTAACTCCAAACAAGTACAATCTTATTTTACACTTTCCTAGTTTCATTTTGATATATTATGGGACAATTTTGGTTGAAAAGCGAATGAGATATCACTGTTTAAAGTTACCCAGAAAAATCTGGCCGAAGGAAAAGAAGAAGAGGAAACAAAAAAAAAAAAAGAGGAAGAAAAGGGCCTTAACCCAAACTCGGCCCAAAACCTAATCCAAGTCTTTGACCCAAGCCTGGCCCAAACCTTTGGGCCCTTATTCTAGCCGACCCAGTTCTGAAATGGGCTCAGAATATTCTGGGAATATTCCTAGAATATTGTTGTGTTCCTTTCAAGTGCAAATATAAGGATAGTATAATGGCACAAGTAAGAGTGTCGAACCACAGGGTTTGATTAGAACTCTACAAATTACTAGCTTTATGCGAACCCTAACTAAACAATGAAACTAATAAATTGAGTTTGGAACTCCGAGTGTCGAACCACGAGTTCATGGAGAGATATTCTGACATGAACAGGATTAGAACTCATTGACATCTTGAGCCCGTTTTTAACATCCATTTAGTGAAATTCCGAATTTTTAACATAATTGACCACCGGGGCGTCTCGGTTGACTTTTAGGGTTAACCGTTGACTTTTCGTTGACTTTTTATAAAATTTGCCCAGGACCCCTCTTAGCATATTTCGACGCTCTGATTCCGAATCTGCACTCTATTTTTCCTAGTTTAGTCGTTTAAGTTGAGTTTTACTAATGCCCAATATTATGCTTAGGTGCGATTACTATCGGAGACTCCGGCTTCCTAACTCGAACGGATGTGACATCGCAAGTAACTGTGAGGGGGTCTTTTCTTTTATATAGTATATATATAATTGTTAGTTTCCATTTATACATTTGATTAAGAATTTTCCACAATACGCCGAGATTAGCGTGACGTTATTATGATTTAGCGCATTGATAGAAATTATGACGTTATGCTACATCCTATGGGATGCACAGGTATGTGTATTATTATTGATGCCTTAAGTATAGTTATGGACGTGAATAATATTATGTTGACTAAAATTATCAAATCACTGTGGCATGATTATATTCATGTTATATGCTCATCGTTCGTGCACCGGTGTTAGTACTCCCCCAGGCCAAAGCCAATCTTTCACGTGTATGTGCACATCGCATTGTACGCTCACCTTGAATCCATTGTAGGTGCCAGTCCTATTCTAGATTGCTATAGGCAATTAGGACTCGTATGTGCTACGCATAGCTCTAGTCTTCACATGATTGTAGTATTAGAGCATATATCATTGTTACACCCAATCCCGTTCATGTTAGAATATCTCTCCATGAACTCGTGTGTCAGCATGTGTCGATGAGTACTCGCTATGATATGTTTGCTTATGCGAGATTACGTGATTACAGACGTCATGTAGTTATTTACGAAGTTTGTGACGTATTGTATTCTTGAGATATTGCAGGCTATGGTAAGTATTTTCATACTATACGTATTATGTATATTTTAGAAACTATACTTGTTTTACGGCGATGGGTTATTATGTTTTCAAAAAGGTTTTTATAAAACTTTATTTTTAGGCCCACTCACCCTTGTTTTTGGCCCGTCCAGGTTTTAGTGGCTGAGCATTCGTGTCGATGAGGATTCTTGGCAAATCTTGGTATAAGTGATTACCTTCGATGGTATGATTCTCATCCTACCTTACTATACTTTACTTATGCTCTGTCATCACGTGTGAAATGGGTTCATTCCCGCTCACAAGCGCACTCTTATACTTAGGCACTTTAGGTTTAAATTTATTCACATTTTTCCACATCAGTACACTTTATGGCTTCGTCACCCTCCGGGTGTCGGCCAGCACAGTTCGATTCGGAGTCCAGGTGGACATTATGGGTCGAGGTGTGTCACGGGCATATTCAACATACCTAGGCAATAACTTATAAGCATCGACATCGTCACCATTTAGCTCAAAAGTTACCCTCTCTTTGCCAAAGTATGCAGTAGCATAATCAATATGTAATCCATAAAACTGTTTTAAGTATGAAATAATCTCCTTCGATTTAATAAGAGGATTTGATTGAACCTTAGCCTTGACAAAAGAAGCAACAAACTGACGGCCAACAACTGTGTTTTTCTTGTTTCGAATCATACCCTTGCATGTATGCACATTATGCAACTTTGAATAATGAAAACATCATTAATATCACACTTGGACGCATAAACATGCCAAAGACAATCATCAGATTCCTTCCTAGAACACTCAACACTAATGTGATTCTTATCATTCTTCAAATACTTCAAATCAAAACCACATTCAACAGAAAAATACTTCAATTTATCTAGGAAATCAACACAACTTCTCATAAAAATTTGCCCCTCAGATGCTATGTAACTATCCCATTCACATGACATATAATTATGAATACCATGAGAACCCTACTTCCCTAAATGATTATTTTCACTAACAATAATTATAGTGTTTGATGTACGGCACGAAGAAGATAAACTATCCGTAGGTAACTGAACTATAACCAATATTCCTATGATGGATTTTTCAACAACATCAGGAACCATCAACAGATTCATAACATCGGCATCATAATCTAAGAGACAAGTAGGATCTTCATTCAAAGCGTATCGCAAATCAAAACAACCAAGTCTCAAACCTTTAAACCTAGAACTGACGACGAATAAACCACCATATGTAAACTGAGCTAGTTGACCATTTTCCATAACTACTGAACACAAAAACAAACAATTACAAATCAATGCATAATACTTAATGCAGATAACAATAAACAACAACAAAATGTAAACACAACCACAACGGTTTATTAATCTGTTGCAAAACTAAATTCAATATTTGTAAAACAAAGCAATAACTGCTTTTTGAAACCATAGAATAGTTGACGGAATCTTAACGGAATGACCAAATTGATGTGCGGTAGTGAATGTCAGGGATGACATTGATTGATTTTGAAAGTGAGGGACCAAAATGATGAGTTTGATCAATCTCAAAGACCATTTGTGATAAAAACTCATAAACTTATAACATGGTTTTTGGTTAAAACTCAAAACTTCCAAGCCCTTTTGGTTAGTTTTCCTTTAAAAAAATAACGCATAAAATGATTCCGGTAGTGATATATACTCATAAGTGGATTTTGATGGAAGCTCACCTCTATCGAACCAAAGAACGATAGGCTTTGAAGCAAGATCAGTTTACGCCGAGACCCCCAATATTAGTATCCTGAATTCGTCAATAGACATATTAACCATGTCGTATGCTCGTGGTACGTCAGCTTGTTCTTCTGAGCACACATAAAAATTCATCGGTTTAGTTATGTCTTTGTATTATCTGATTAACTTTTTCCCTCTCTCGCCCTCTAAAATCTTATTTAATGAAGAAATCAGTTGGGAAAAAAGAAAAGTTCTATCTTTAAAGCCTCCCAAATCTGCCCTGTTGGAAGCAGCAAAGTCTTTCTAAGAGGCAAGGGACCTCCTGCTCATTTTTTTTTACAAATGATATTATCTACATTAAAGGGAGATAGTCAGCTTAGCCTCATAATGTGCTAGCAATAATATGGTTCAAAATTCGCCTTTGGCGTAAATCGTACCTAAGACCTATCACTTGCAAGTGAAGAGGAATCCCACTAAACTGTAATACGAAGTGGCACCTTCTATTCTTGATCACCACTAGAAATATTGTGCTCGTTTGGTATTCAATTTAGAAAATTGTACTTAAAAAGTTTGATTTTTTCAAGAACATAGTTTTTAACTACAATTCATAAGACCCAAAAATTTGTTTGGTATGAGAATTTGAAACTTATTTTTAGATCTATATCAAATGTTAAAAGGCAAAAACGCAATTTAGAGTTGAATATCAAACAAACTCTTATTGTTGAGAAAAATCTACCCAATAATAATTCTTAACATGACACTCAAAAACTGTTTTTGAGTTTAAAAATCTGAATCTAAGTTGAATACTAAACAGACTCTTATTTTTTTTCTAAACTTGATAGCCCAAGCCCTTTTTCTTGTCTTGAAACCACAAACAATGCAACTCTTGAATTGCTTAAGCAGTCACGTGCTCGAATGGTCTTCCAATATAAAGTGAACGGGCCGCTTGCAATATTTGCAAAAAAGATTTGCACAAAAGTTGAATAGGGCAGAAAATGAAATTAAAGAATGCATAAGCTCTAGCAACTCCAATTGACTAGAAATTAAATAAATGATATAAAACCATCGTGCTCCTGCTCTTTATCGATGCTATATATGCTCAACCAAATCTTTTCCGAGTATGTCATGGGCTTCTGGAGCTTGTAGGAGAAAAGTGAATTTTGTTTAGATGTTTAACAAATACCTAGGTATTTATAAAGTTTTGGGGTGAAATTTGATTTACATAAAAAAATTTCAATTGTTTTAGCCGTTGGATTTAAATTTAGGCCAACGGATTTTTTTTTACTGTTAGATTTTATCTCATTTTGTTTGATAATTTTAAACTACTAAAAAATCCTTACTACAATAGCCATAATATTTAATCTTACGTAAGAAAGATTAAGAAATTCCAAAGCACATTAAACATACCAAAGCAATTTAAAAATATAAAAACACATTATAAATTCATAATAATTGATTTACAAGTGTGAAAAATGTGAAGAATAAGTAAATGCTCGTGATCGCATGCTTTGACGATGGTCCATCGTCGTTTGGATTCTTGAAACCCTACAAACTCTCGTGAACAGTGTTTTAAGGGGAGTTCAAACTGAATAAAAATTCATAATAATTAATGTAAAAGCATGAAAAAAATATACAAACACTTGTAGTTGCATCCTCTATGCTTAGACAATGGTTACATCGTCGTTTAGATTTTTAAAACACTCCAAACTATCATGAATAGTGTTTATTGTTTGAGTGCAAAATCAATAAAAATTCATAATAATTAATGTAGAAGTGTGAAAAAAATGTTTAAAAAAAAAATTATATATATACACACACAATCACTTGTAATGACAAGTTTTACAACTTTCGTGAAAGGGTCAACTTCGAAATTCGACACCATGATCCATAAACCTAGATTTATATTAAACCATCAATTGTTAGTTACGCTCTATTCTTCTCACAAGATTTCATTTTTCAGATTTTCTTTTTCGAAAGCATGATCTTTTAGCGGATGCAGAAAAATGAATGGTTCGAATCGTTGATATCACATTTCAATGTTTATCTCATGGGTTGGAGATGGTTTTAGAACACATGTTTTTGTCAATATTGAGATTCAACATGGCAACTCTTAATATTATACAGGAAAAATGAAAACATAGGAAAAGATAAAAAAAATAATACAACGATGTAAAACTCTATATATGTATATATATACACCAGAAAAGTATTAACAAACCACACAAACTCGCTCAACCTGCATAAATTATTTAATAACGTTCAACGATTGCAGCATACAGCTTCATCACCATGTGATTTTGGAACCGAGAAAATGCATTGCTCCATGGCACATTAGACAGCAGTAATCCAAGAACAATCCAAAAACCGAATGCAAACCCAAGCCCCAAGCTCAGATAGAACCCACCGTCTTCAAGCAAAAGACTTCCTGCGTGCTTCTCATCACCTACCGGTGGCATGGCCTCATTTGCATTGCAACGCTCTTCCAATGGAGGTCCGCAAAGTTTATTGCCAACATAACTAGACTGATCAAAGCTTTGAAGCTGAGTGCTTGTCGGAATCTGCCCTATCAGATTGTTATAGGACAAATTCAGATAATTGAGAAATGTCAAATTCGAGATGCTTGAAGAAATTTCGCCAGTAAGTTGGTTCACAGACAAATCAAGTGATTCTAACATTCTCATATCACCAATTCTGGAAGGGATTTTTCCGGTAAGAAGATTATAGGATAAATTCAATGTTTGTAAGCTAATGAGCCTGGTCAACTCTTCAGGGATTTTTCCAAATAACATGTTGCTTGAAAGGTCCAAACTAGCTACCAAACGAAGCACTGTGTTATATTTCACTTCTCTACCTTTGGTCACAAAAATTGCATTCTCTGTGTAGGAGTCCACAAAGAACAGAGTATTGGGAACTACTTTGCTTGAAAAGGTAGTGGCCATAGATGACAAATTTTGGAAACATCTTGGTATCGTTCCTGAGAGATTGTTATGTGCAAGGTCCAAGATTTGGAGATTTGTGAGACTACAGAGTTCTTTAGGAATGCCGCCATCGAACTTATTTGAACGAAGACTAAGAACTACCAAGCTTTGGCCAAACCATATTGGAATGCTTCCAACAAACTTGTTTCCACCAAGGTCAAGAAGTAACAACTTCTCACAGTTTTGTAGGGACACGAGTAATTCTCCAGATAAATTATTATTGCGCAAGTGCAATGATTCAAGAGAAAGTAAGTCTCCAATAGAGCTTGGAATTTTCCCCATCAAATTGTTGTCTTCTAAATTCACAGCGTTCAAGTTTGGATAGTGCAGCCAACAATTAGGAATTTCTCCATTGAGGAGATTTTTGTCAAGATAAAGAACTTGAAGGTTTTTAGGTACATCACTCCTATCACAAAAGAAGAAAGAGAGAGTTCCCGAAAATGATGAATTGGAAAGATCTAGTGTAGTCACTGTCGAAGACACAAGAGGCAATGAACCGTTGAACTGGTTAGACCTTAAGTCAATTATGATTTCGGAAAAGTGGAGATTGAAATGCTTTTGTTTTGGCCAGTTGGCAGAAACTATGTTTGGAACCTCGCCGGACAACTGATTACGTGAGAGATCCACAGAGCTTACTGAACGAAGTGAAAAAATGTCCCAAAACCAAGTCGGAATGGTACCTGAAATTCCTGTATTGGACATGTTAAGAGTGGACAAATGTTTTTGACTCTTAAGCCATGCAGGCAACTCTGATGGTTCAAGACGCCAAGAACCTAATCTCAAGATAGAAAGTTGAAAAGGAGGAACCCAATCTGGGCTGGTTTTAAGAGTCAAGGAGTTCTCATCTGCATAAAAGTTAGATAATCTTGTAAGATTAGTAAAATGAACTTCAGAGACAACACCCTCTAATGAAGTGTTATGAATGATCAATTCCTCTAAGGATGATAGATTTCCTAAGGACACTGGAATGGGACCTGAAAGATTATTATTTGAAAAATCTAAATAATCTATTTGACCAGGACTGCACCGAGACAAACTTTCAAAGATTTCTGATATCCTCCCCCTAAAATTGTTTAAAGATAGATCAACAGAAGTCAACTTACAAAGATTTCCTAATGAGTTTGGGATTTCCCCTTCAAGCTGATTCCAACCTAAACTAAGATCAACAAGGGCTGTCAAGTTTCCAAGGGAATTTGAAATTTCACCATGGAAAGCATTGTAAAAAAGATTAAGGGACTCGAGATGGCTCAAACTGTACAACCATTTCGGTATGGTAGAGTTGAATTGGTTCCGATCCAGGTCAAGGACTTTAAGAATTGTCAAGTTTGCAACACTTCTTGGTATGTGATAAAGATTGCAGGTAGACAAATGTAACTCGACCAGAAGAGAAGGGAATATGTTTATTTGTAACCAATGAGATGCATTAGTAAGATCTACAGAACTCATGTCAAGATGTTTCAACAGAGAAAGACCAGAAAGCCACTTGAGATTCTCGACCATCAAACCAGAGTTTTCAGAAAGGTCGAGATAATGTAGACTAGAGAGATTTCCCAACTGAGGAGGAATGCTTCCCTCAAACCCTACATTTGAGAGGTCAAGATATCTTAAACCTTTAAGATAACCTAGAAAGCTAGGGATCTGTAGTCCTTTAAAATTATTGAAGCTTACGTCCAAGTAGCTGAGATGCGTTAAATTGAGTAGAGAAGGATTTACCTTACCACCCAACATATGCATCGCCCCAGTCACTGGATCCTCATAACTAGCAAGGTGGAGCTCATGGACATGACCGGTTAAATTATCACAGGCAACACCAGTCCAGTTGCAACAATCGCCTTCACCAACCCAAGAGGAAAGCATATTTGAAGAATCAGTAAGATCTTTCTTGAACAGAAGAAGTGCTTGTCTCTCCTTTTCTTTGCAAGGTACATTCAGGTTACCATTGCATAAGCTAACTGTAATAGACGCAATGCATACAAGAAAGCAGATTGGTGAAACAACTCTCATGACTCTCGCCATATGGATATCAAGTAGGTGATGGATGTGAAGAACGAGTAATTTAGAGTGCTATATATACACACATTAGTAAAGAGTACAGGTCCAAGCAAAAATAGCATAACTAGTTGAATCTGCCAACAAATTGCAATCATTTTTCTACATCCAAACCTACAAATACTGTAGACAAAGTCGTTATGTAAATATTTATCACTGTCAAGAGATATAAGACAAAACAATTACAGGCAGTGAGAGTTCAACTTCATCCCCAAAGAAACGTCAAGCACATAGCAATAATTTCTCTACTTAATTAGTTTTAAAAATCATTTTCCATAAGAGAATTGAAATATATATTTACTGACAAAACTATCCCGAGATCGAAGGACTTATTTGTTTCCAGCAGACAGAATTATCTCGAGAGTAAAAGGTTTAAACTGGAAGAAATGTATGTCCTATATAAAGCAACATAAAAGAATTGCAAACTGAGTTGAACTAAGAGCCAATCAGTTTGTGGTTATCGTTTGTCATACATAAAGAAAATATTTGAAGTCCTTTGTAAGACAAGGCATATAAAGAACTTAACATGGATCATAACCCCATCTATGGCACAATTTTTTGATCAGAATCTCAGTTTACTTGTGATGCAAACTTACACTTCAGTAACAATATTATTCAACTTTCAGCTGGTGTTAACCAACAGTAGCATGCTTGATATAACGAATTATTCATTTAAAAGAGCTTGATAACTCCTTTAGGTGTTTAAAGGCATTTTACACCGACAAGAGTTACAAACACTCACAGGGAGAATTGTTTCACCAACAAAAGAAGACATTAATGGGTACGTACGAGGGTGACTTCTCTTAACACAACATACGAGTTCATCATTTGTCACAATTTAAATTAAATCTTACCCAGACTCTTGACATCAAGTCATACTCGCCGGAAAGTGCGGAGAAGGCCAAAACCAACCCGACTTAACGGAAAATTTCGAACTTCAATTAATGGGTTATAAAGTAGAGCTCAACAATTATATTAAATGACAACCCAAATTAATGATTAATTTTTACCAAATAAATAAATAATAATTTATCTCATTTTAATTAAAAACAATTTTATATATGTTATTAACCATGAAAACCATTGAACACCACGCAAATTGCGGAAGCATAATAATCAATTTTCATAATTCGATTCATAACAATAATTGACAACTCAACATTATTTCTGCTTTATTGTTGGAGGATAGTTCTAATAGTTAAATTGGTGCGTGACACTCTTTTTCACTTCATTCGGGTTGAAAGCCCCGACAAGGTTTTTATTGAGGCCCATGTTATGCACCCTATCCTCGATTTGTACATTCCTTCAATGTTTAATGAATATCGTACTTCTTCTCAAAAAAAAAAAAAAAAAAAAAAAAAAAAACATTAGTCTTACATAATATTTTGTAGCGAGTAAATTGTAGCTATGGTCCCTTAACTTTAACTCAATTGGAGCAATGGTCCCTCAACTAAAAATCCATTACCATTGGTCCCTCAACTTATCAAAACGTGCAGCTATGGTCCCTCAACTAAAAATCCATTACCATTGATCCCTCAACTTTAATTCAACTGGAGAAATAGTCCCTTAACTTTAACTCAATTGTAGCAGTGGTCCTTCTAATATAACTCGTTTTGACAAAAATTTTGACATAGTTGACGAAAAGAACCATAATTATACACTTTGATGAGTTGAGGGATTCTAATTGTATAAATGGTCATTCCAACATAGCTTATTTTGACAAAATTTTGACAAAATTGATGAGAAGGACTATAGCTACACATTTTGATAAGTTGAGGAACCAATGGTAATGGATTTTTAGTTGAGAGACCATTGCTCCAATTTGATTAAAGTTGAGAGACCATTCGTACAATTTACTCTTTTGTAGCTCTAGTTTTTTTTTTTTTTTTTTTCTCTCTTAAGATGGTTTTTTTTTTTTTTTTCTCCAATGAAACATATAATTGGAGGAGAGGTTTCAGCTCAGCCTTGGAATCTTATGAAGAGCTTCCTTTTTCTACATCCAACCCCACAAAGACGTTTGACAAAGTCGTTATGAAAAAATTTATCAGTCAGTCCAACAGAAATAAGACAAAAGTGATGGTTCATCCCCAAAACAAATTCCGGGCAGTGATGGTTCAAACTTGATCCCCAAAGAAAAGTCATGTGGTTGCAATCAGGCATGCAGATAGCAACACTTGTTCTACTTGAGTGGGCTAAGAAACCCAAACAACAACTCTGTTTCTAATATTTCATTGAAGAACATACCTTGATCCAAACCAAAACAACTGAAACAAAATCTTCGATAAGCTTCTCTGGAATACACCCAGATTCCTTTACATAGCGGATGGTAATTCGAGAGGCGCTTAGTAATTTGAGAAATACAACAACTTCGATAAGGTTCTTTGAAATACACGTGCGATGAATGAGTAGTCATCTAGAAGACAAATTATGTATCAGAGAAAAGAGAGCCTGCTCTTTGTTGATCAAAGAGAAAGGCCCTACCCATCAAGACAATCCACCACTTGCATATATAATTATATATCTCACTAGGAATAATATTCTATAGGTCTTATTTCTTTTTATGTCTTAAGATGCTTTTTTTTTTCCAGTAAAAAATATAATTGGAAGAGATTTTGCTCAACCTTTGAAATTTATGAAAACAGCTTCATTCTTCTACATCCAACGCCACAAAGACGGTAGACAAAGTCGTTGTGGAAAAATTTAAAAGACAAAAATGATGGTACATCCCCAAAACTAATTCCAGGCAGTGATGGTTCAACTTCATCCCCAAAGAAAAGTCATAAGAGACATTTAGTAACCTGTGAAATAAAACAACGCGATAAAGTTCATTGAAATGAGCACTTTGTGTGATGTATGAGTAGTCTAGAAGACATATTATGTATTAAAGAAAAGAAGGGTCCAAACTGGAGTCTAGACCTAACATTTCTTACATGGCCTATTAATTTGATCTAAAACGACACGAAATAACGAGTATCGGTCAATACATTAACTAATCGGGTCACACGTTAGAAACCCGTTTATCTCACATAGTATTTACCCGCAGGTGACCCGTTACAACCGATAAGAAAAATGTTAGTTTGATAATTTTAAACTACTAAAAAACCTTACTACAATAGCCATAGTATTTAATCCTACGGAAGAAAGGTTAAGAAATTCCAAAGCACATTAAACATACCAAATCAATTTAAAAATATAAAAACGCATTATAAATTCATAATAATTGATTTACAAGTGTGAAAACTGTGATAAATATGTAAACGCTCATGATCGCACGCTTTAACGATGGTCCATTATCGTTTGGATTTTTGAAACCCTACAAACCCTCGTGAACAGTGTTTTGAGGGGAGTTCAAGCTAAATAAAAATTCATAATAATTAATGTAAAAGTGTGAAAAATGAAAAAAAAAAAAAATATATATATATATATATATATATATATATATATATATATATATATATAAACAAACGCTCACAGTTGCATCCTCTATGCTTAGACAATGGTTACATCGTCGTTTAGATTTTTAAAACACTCCAAACCCTCATGAATAGTGTGTTATTGTTTGAGTGCAAAATCAATAAAAATTCATAATAATTAATGTATAATTGTTTGAGTGCAAAACTCTTGACAGCAAGTCATACTCGCCGGAAAGTGCCGAGAAGGCCAAAACCAACCCGACTTAATGGAAAATTTCGAACTTCAATTAATGGGTTATAAAGTAGAGCTCAACAATTATATTAAATGACAACCCAAATTAATGATTTATTTTTACCAAATAAATAAATAATAATTTATCTCATTTTAATTAAAAACAATTTTATATATGTTATTAACCATGAAAACCATTGAACACCAACGCAAATTGCGGAAGCATAATAATCAATTTTCATAATTCGATTCATAACAATAATTGACAACTCAACATTATTTCTGCTTTATTGTTGGAGGATAGTTCTAATAGTTAAATTGGTGCGGGACACTCTTTTTCCTTCGTTCGGGTTGAAAGCTCTGGCAAGGTTTTTATTGAGGCTCATGTTATGCACCCTATCCTCGATTTGTACGTTCTTTCAATGTTTAATGAATATCGTACTTCTTCTCAAAAAAAAAAAAAAAAAAAAAAAAAAAAAAAAAAACATTAGTCTTACATAATATTTTGTAGCTCTAGTTTTTTTTTTTTTTTTTTGTCTTAAGATGGCTTTTTTTTTTTCTTTCTCCAATGAAACATATAATTGGAGGAGAGGTTTTAGCTCAGCCTTGGAATCTTATGAAGAGCTTCCTTTTTCTACATCCAACCCCAGAAAGACGTTTGACAAAGTCGTTATGGAAAAACTTATCGGTCAGTCAAACAGAAATAAGACAAAAGTGATGGTCCATCCCCAAAACAAATTCCGGGCAGTGATGGTTCAAACTTGATCCCCAAAGAAAAGTCATGTGGTTGCAATCAGGCATGCAGATAGCAACACTTGTTCTACTTGAGTGGGCTAAGAAACCCAAACAATAACTCTGTTTCTAATATTTCATTGAAGAACATACCTTGATCCAAACCATAACAACTGAGACAAAATCTTCGATAAGCTTCTCTGGAATACACCCAGATTCCTTTACATAGCGGATGGTAATTCGAGAGGAGTTTAGTGACCTGAGAAATACAACAACTTCGATAAGGTTCTTTGAAATACACTTGCGATGAATGAGTAGTTATCTAGAAGACAAATTATGTATCACAGAAAAGAGAGCCTGCTCTTTGTTGATCAAAGAGAAAGGCCATACCCATCAAGACAATCCACCACTTGCATATATAATTATATATCTCACTAGGAATAATATTCTATAGGTCTTATTTCTTTTTATGTCTTAAGATGCTTTTTTTTTTTCCAGTAAAAAATATAATTGGAGGAGATTTTGCTCAACCCTTGAAACTTATGAAAACAGCTTCATTCTTCTACATCCAGCGCCACAAAGACGGTAGACAAAGTCGTTGTGGAAAAATTCAAAAGACAAAAATGATGGTACATCCCCAAAACTAATTCCAGGGAATGATGGTTCAACTTCATCCCGAAAGAAAAGTCATGAGAGACATTAAGTAACCTGTGAAATAAAACAACTCCCATAAAGTTCATTGAAATAAGCGCTTTGTGTGATGTATGAGTAGTCTAGAAGACATATTATGTATTAAAGAAAAGAAGGGTCCAAGCTGGAGTCTAGACCTAACAATTCTTACATGGTCTATTAATTTGATCTAAAATGACACGAAATAACGAGTTTCGGGTTAATACATTAACTAATCAGGTCATTATTGGATCACACGTTAGAAACCCGTTTATCTCACATAGTATTTACCCGCAGGTGATGTGACAGCCCGTCCCGGAAAATTATTCTCGAAGGTGTGAAAAGACGAAATTGCCCTTGAGCGTTTCATGGGAATTTCATATTTGAGATTTTATTTGGTAACCCTAATTGAGGAAATGGGATATTTGGTACAACCATGGTTATGTTTAGGCTTAGGTGGAAGTGTGAGGACCACACTTACACACCCATCCTTTTCTCTCTCTTCTCTCCCGTGCTCTCTCTCTCTCAGATTCACTCTCTCTCTTCTCTCTCTTGTACGAACAACCTTCATTCACCATCATCCACTCACATATCGAGCTTGTGGTTGGTGTCTTTGGATTCCTTGCGAACTGAGGAGTCTAACCATACCATTTTCAAGTAAGGAAACCTTCAAAAACCCAGAGAACCGTAACCCCCGATTTGAGGTACTATTCATGCTCACCTAAAATGTTGATTTTTAGGGAATTTCAAGCTCATAGGGAGCTTAAGGAGGTCCTAAGGAAGCTCGGAGTGCTTCGTTGGAAGAAATTGGACGTCGGGATCGTGAGTTTCGAAGTTGGCCGGTTTTCTTGAATTTCTCCAGCGAGATCCCGTGATTTTTGGAGCTTAAAAGAGGTATGAATGTGTTCTCCTTGTCGTGGGCTTCATTTTGATATAAATTTCATGAAATTTGGATGAAAAATAAGTGAGTTATGACGATCAGAAAATTTTCCAGAAACCGGCCAACAGTCGCTGGCGATCAGCGACTCGCCGGAGAAGACAGAGAATATTTCGTCAGTTTTGACAGAATATGCTAACGGCGTTAGCTGACGCCGTTAAGAATGTAATGGAATATGCTAGGATTTAACGGAATATTCCCTAATGCCGTTACTGACACCGTCAATGTGCCAGGCACGTGGCCGCGCGTGGGGGCGCGTCTGGCTGTGCCTTGGCCGACGCGTGAAGGTGCGTGGGTGGTCGGAAAATTATTTTTAAAATAGGGGATGTTTCTGAAGATGAGTAGGTCTTAGTGGTATATTCATATACCCAAATTGAGCAATATATGAAAAGTTAATAGCTTGTGTTGTTTATGTGCGTTAAATTAACGTTATTTCAGTTATTTCTCATATAGGCGAGGCCTATCTGGAGGACGAGCGTAGCCAGGCTAGGCACGGGGGTTACGACCCGTCTACATATCAGTGAGTGGGCTTTTGTTTTCAGTATATTTATATACTTGACGTTTTTCCCAGAAAACGTACTTTAAAGGAAATGTGATTTAAATGCCATGTCATACTTGCATCATATTTTAGTATATGCATTATCATGATTATGCATATTGTTGCATGGTGCTGCGGAGGCCCAGGTAAGCCCCAGGTAAGTATATTATGTTGTGAATGGTTATGAGATAGATGATGATGTTGAGATGTATATTGAGCTACCAACCTGCACCCCGGTGTTAGTGCTCCCGCCCAGGGCCAGGGCATAATCCTTCACGTGATGTTCACCTCCCACACCATACGCTCACCTTGGATCCAAGTTAGGTGCATAATCCTGATGTTCCCGCACCATACGCTCACCTTAGCTAAGTTGGTGTTGAAGAAGCTATGGGAACATCAGTTATATGCTAAGTTCAGCAAATGCCAGTTCTGGTTAGATCAAGTGGCATTTATGGCGCATATCATATCTGCTCAAGGTATTCTTGTAGATCCTCAGAAGATAGCAGCGGTGGAGAATTGGGAGCAGCCGCGAACCATCACCGAGGTTCGGAGTTTCCTTGGTTTAGCAGGATATTATCGACGGTTTGTTAAAGATTTCTCGATTATTGCTTTATCGTTATCGCGATTGATGAGGAAAGATGTTAAGTTTGAGTGGGATGACAAATGTGAGCAAAGTTTTCAACAGTTGAAGTACTGTCTTACTCATGCACCTGTTTTAGCACTTCCAGATGATAACGGTAACTTCGAGATCTATTGTGATGCTTCTTTGATTGGTCTCGGTTGTGTGTTAATGCAGCATGATAGGGTAATTGCTTATGCTTCGCGACAGTTGAAACCTCACGAGAAAAATTACCCTACTCATGATTTGGAGTTGGCAGCTATTATTTTCGCTTTAAAGATTTGGAGACATTATCTTTATGGTGAGAAATGTAGGATCTTTACAGATCATAAGAGTCTCTAGTATCTTTTCACTAAGAAAGAGTTGCATCTTCGGCAGCAAAAGTGGATTGAATTACTAGGAGATTATGATTGCACGATTGAGTATCACCTAGGTCGTGCAAATGTGGTGGCTGATGCACTTAGTAGGAAATCCCAAGGCCGAATTAATGCCTTATATGCGAGCCGTATTCCACTTCTTGCAGACTTAAGGTCCACTAGAATGGAATTGGGAGTGGAAAATCATGAAGAAGCCTTACTTGCTAGTTTTCAGATCAGGCCAGTTTTGATTTGTAACATCCCGGCCCGGGCGCAGCCACTTCCCGGGTTCGACTCCACCGTAGCACGATATTGTCCGCTTTGGGCCTTCCTCACGCTCTCACGGTTTTTTTTTCTGGGAACTCACACGAGAACTTCCCAATGGGTCACCCATCCTGGGAGTGCTCTCGCGTGCTACTCGCTTAACTTCGGAGTTCCGATGGAACCCGAAGCCAGTGAGCTCCCAAAAGGCCTCGTGCTAGGAAGAGGTGGGAATATACATATAAGGATCACTCCCTTGGGCGATGTGGGATGTCACAATCCACCCCCCTTAGGGGCCCGACGTCCTCGTCGGCACACCACGGCCAGGGTTAGGCTCTGATACCAAATTGTAACATCCCGGCCCAGGCACAGCCACCTCCCGGGTTCGACTCCACCGTAGCACGATATTGTCCGCTTTGGGCCTTCCTCACGCCCTCACGGTTTTTGTTTCTGGGAACTTACACGAGAACTTCCCAGTGGGTCACCCATCCTGGGAGTGCTCTCGAGCGCTACTCGCTTAACTTCGAAGTTCCGATGGAACCCGAAGCCAGTGAGCTCCCAAAAGGCCTCATGCTAGGAAGAGGTGGGAATATACATATAAGGATCACTCCCCTGGGCGATGTGGGATGTCACATGATTGATAGAGTGCTCGAGGCTCAGATTAATGATGAAGAAACTCAGGAACTTATTCGGTTAAGAAATAAAGGAAAGCAGAAAGATCTTTGAATCAAAGAATCAGACGGCATGCTTATGCAGGAGAGTAGGATGTATGTGCCGAATAGTGCAGAGTTGAAGAAAGTAATTTTGGACGAAGTGCACTGTTCAGCTCATGCGATGCATCTAGGAGGTACTAACATGTATCATACCATTCGACCATTTTATTATTGGCCGGGTATGAAAAGAGAAATTGCCGAGTATGTGAGTAGATGTGCCATATGCCAGCAAGTTAAAGCCTAAAGGAAGAAACCATTTGGGTTGATCCAGCCACTTCCCGTTCCACAGTGGAAATGGGAAAATATCACTAGGGATTTTGTGTACAAGCTTCCTCGTACTCAGAATGGCTATGATGGAATTTGGGTGATTGTTGATCGGATTACTAGGTCGGCACATTTCATTCTTGTGAGGGAAAAGTATTCCTTAAACCGATTAGCTAAGTTGTTCTTATTGAAGATCGTGAAGTATCATGGCGTTCCAGTTAGTATTATCTCGGATCGTGATCCTAGATTTACTTCTATGTTCTAGACAGCATTCCAGGAAGCTCTTGGTTCGAAATTATTCTACAGTACGGCATATCATCCTCAAACAGACAGTCAATCAGAGAGGACGATTCAGACCTTTGAGGATATGCTCAGATCTTATGTTTTGCAGTTTGGCGATGTTTGGTATAAGCAATTGGATTTGATGAAGTTCGCCAACAACAACAGCTTTCATTCGACTATTGGTATGTCACCATTCGAGGCACTTTATGGCAGGCCTTGTCGTACACCTTTGTGTTGGTCAGAAGTCGGCGAAAAAGTTTTAGTGGGCCCTAAGATAGTAGAGGAGACTACTCAGAATGTTCAGGTTATTAAGTCTAACAAGAAAGCGGCCCAGGATTGCCAGAAAAGCTTAGCGGACAGGCGTGCCACTGATCGAGTGTATAATGTTGGTGATTGGGTATTTTTGAAGCTATCGCCGTGGCGAGGTGTGGTCCGGTTTGGAAATAAAGGTAAGCTAAATTCTAGGTACATCGGACCTTATCAGATCATCAAGAGAGTCGATGAAGTTGCTTACAGGCTTGAGTTGTCTGCAGAGTTGTCCAAAGTGCATAACGTGTTTCATGTTTCCATGCTTCGACATTATGTTTCAGATCCTTCACATGTGATACCTCCTCAACCATTGGAAATTAATCCGGATTTGACTTATGATGAGGAGCCAGTGACTATTTTGGATTGGAAAGAGAAGGTTCTGAGAAATAAGACAATGCAATTGGTGAAAGTTTCGTGGAGAAATCACTCAGTGGAAGAGGCTACTTGGGAGACCGATGATCGGATGAGAGAGATGTATCCCAGATTGTTTTATGATTACTAGTGGATGGTATTGGTTGTATAAATTTTGAGGACGAAATTTTTATAAGGAGGGTAGATTGTGACAGCCCGTCCCGGAAAATTATTCTCGAATGTGTGAAAAGACGAAATTGCCCTTGAGCGTTTCATGGGAATTTCATATTTGAGATTTTATTTGGTAACCCTAATTGAGGAAATGGGATATTTGGTACAACCATGGTTATGTTTAGGCTTAGGTGGAAGTGTGAGGACCACACTTACACACCCATCCCTTTCTCTCTCTTCTCTCCAGTGCTCTCTCTCTCAGATTCACTCTCTCTCTCTTCTCTCTCTTGTACGGGCAACCTTCATTCACCATCATCCACTCACAGATCAAGCTTGTGGTTGGTGTCTTTGGATTCCTTGCAAACTGAGGAGTCGAACCAACCATTTTCAGGTAAGGAAACCTTCGAAAACCTTCTAAAACCCCGACAACCGTAACCCCCGATTTGAGGTACTATTCATGCTCACGTAAAATGCTAATTTTTAGGGAATTTCAAGCTCATAGGGAGCTTAAAGAGGTCTTAAGGAAGCTCGGAGTGCTTCATTGGAAGAAATTGGACCTCGGGATCGTGAGTTTCGAAGTTGGCCAATTTTCTTGAATTTCTCCGACGAGATCCCGTGATTTTTGGAGCTTAAAAGAGGTATGAATGTGTTCTCCTTGTCGTGGGCTTCATTTTGATATAAATTTCATGAAATTTGGATGAAAAATGAGTGAGTTATGACAATTAGAAGATTTTCCAGAAACTGGCGAACAGTCGCCGACGATCAGCGACTCGCCGGAGTAGACAGAGAATATTCCGTCAGTTTTGACGAAATATGCTAACGGCGTTAGCTGACGCCGTTAAGAATCTAACGGAATATGCTAGGATTTAACGGAATATTCCCTAACAGCCGTTACGGACGCCGTCAGTGTGCCAGGCACGTGGCCGCGCATGGGGGCGCGTCTGGCCGTGCCTTGGCCGGCGCGTGACGGCGCGTGGGTGGTCGGAAAATTATTTTTAAAATATAAGGATGTTTCTAAGGATGAGTAGGTTTCAGTGGTATATTCATATACCCAAATTGAGCAATATATGAGAAGTTATTAGCTTATGTTGTTTATGTGCGTTAAATTAACTTTATTTCAGTTATTTCTCATATAGGCGAGGCCTATCTAGAGGACGAGCGTAGCCAGGCTAGGCACGGGGGTTACGACCTGTCTACATACCAGTGAGTGGGCTTTTGTTTTCAGTATATTTATATACTTGACGTTTTTCCCAGAAAACGTACTTTAAAGGAAATGTGATTTAAATGCCATGTCATACTTGCATCATATTTTAGTATATGCATTATCATGATTATGCATATTGTTGCATGGTGCTGCGGAGGCCCAAGTAAGCCCTAGGTAAGTATATTATGCTGTGAATGGTTATGAGATAGATGATGATGTTGAGATGTATATTGAGCCCATCAACCTGCACCCCAGTGTTAGTGCTCCCGCCCAGGGCCAGGGCATAATCCTTCACGTGATGTTCACTTCCCGCACCATACGCTCACCTTGGATCCAAGTTAGGTGCATAGTCCTGTTGTACAGACCACTATAGGTGGTTCTGACTCGTAGGTGACCCGCGATTTATCGCATAGTCTTCACGTGATCGTAGCACTAGAGCGTATTTATTTACACCCAGTCCTGTCGTACAGACCACTACAGGTGGTTCTGACTCGTGTACAGATATATTGTTGTATATGTCACTTTAGGTGACTCCGGCTAGATGGATAGATGAGCTATAAATTAACCGTACAGGCCACTGCAGGGGCTCCGGTTAATATGTTATTTTTATGAGATTACTTTACCTGGCTTACATTTGTTATATTGTGATATTGGACATGGCATACACATATGTGGTTTTGGATATACTGAGCATGGTTTTGAGATATATATGTATGTATACTATTTTCTGGGAAATTATACAGGTTTTCCAGTGAAGGGTTAGAGCTTTTGAGATATCAAATGATTTTAGAAAACCTTGTTTTTGCCCACTCACGTTTTTGTTTTGCGCCTCTCCAAGTATTAGGTGAAAGTTTTGTTGGTGGCTTACGAGGATACAGCGGAGGTTCTGACAGACCATCATTCATGTAGGACCACCTTTGGGTGTTGTTTAATCAGTACTTTTTGCTTGACTGCTCTTAGGCTAGTTAAGCTCTGGTTGTGTATTTCACACTAATTCTCGCACTAGCACGCTACCTTAGTTAGAATTGCTAGTTGTTTGGTTTTAATTTGTTCGTATTTCCCTTTATTAATCTTACTTCCGCACTGTGCATATAGTTATGTCACGTTCACGTGACGGCCAACATGCCTTGATTTAGATCGGGCTGTGTCAGGTGACCCGTTACAACTGATAAGAAAAAAGTTACTTTGATAATTTTAAACTACTAAAAAACCTTACTACAATAGCCATAGTATTTAATCTTACGTAAGAATGGTTAAGAAATTCCAAAGTACATTAAACATACCAAAGCAATTTAAAAATATAAAAACACATTATAAATTCATAATAATTGATTGACAAGTGTGAAAAATGTGATAAATATGTAAACGCTCCTGATCGCACACTTTGACGATGGTCCATCGTCGTTTGGATTTTTGAAACCCTACAAACCTCGTGAACAGTGTTTTAAGGGGTGTTCAAACTGAATAAAAATTCATAATAATTAATGTAAAAGTGTGAAAAAAATATATAAACGCTCGCAGTTGTATCCTCTATGCTTAGACAATGGTTACATCGTTTAGATTTTTAAAACACTCCAAACCCTCATGAATAGTGTGTTATTGTTTGAGTGCAAAATCAATAAAAATTCATAATAATTAATGTATAATTGTTTGAGTGCAAAAACTCTTGACAGCAAGTCATACTCGCCGGAATGTGCCGAGAAGGCCAAAACCAACCCGACTTAACGGAAAATTCCGAACTTCAATTAATGGGTTATAAAGTAGAGCTCAACAATTATATTAAATGACAACCCAAATTAATGATTTATTTTTACCAAATAAATAAATAATAATTTATCTCATTTTAATTAAAAACAATTTTATATATGTTATTAACCATGAAAACCATTGAACACCAACGCAAATTGCGGAAGCATAATAATCAATTTTCATAATTCGATTCATAACAATAATTGACAACAAAGGATCTCTAATCTCTAACCTTCCATGGAGGGAGAATACTCTAAGACATGATTCGGGAGTCTTCAGCTAAAGTATACGAATATGACTTAGGAAGTGACACCCCGACCTGAATCGAGGCATGCTGGCCGTCACGTGAAAGTGACGTAGCCATGTGCGCAACAGAAGTGATAATAGTGTGAAAATGTGAGTACATAAAAACCAAAACTAACTAATTTACACTATAAATAAAGTATAAGTGTGTGGAGGTGTACAAGCAAAGATACAAGTGTCTCAGAGCATAGGTAACATAAGTGCAATCCAGCAGATCAAGTATTAATTATACAAGCCAGATGGAAAACCCTACCTTTATTTGGAAGACTATCAGAACCGCTGGAGAGTCCTCGTAAGCTATAGAGAGATTTAGCTAGGACCTGGAGGGGCGCAAAACAGAAAACGTGAGTGGACAAAAATAAAGCTTTTGAAAACATACTTCTCTTTCTGAACATACTAACCCCTCACTGTAAAACCCGTATAATTTCCCAGAAAATAATAATACATACGTATATAAAAACAATGCTTAGAAGCAGTGAAAACAGAGGTATGACATGTCAAGATGTTCAGCAATAAAATGTGTAAGCCAGGTGATATAAATCAAGGTGAAATAATATGCTAGCCGCAGTCATCTAATGTGACATGTACAACTGAACCTATAGCTCATCAACCTATGCCTGCACACGAGTCGGAACCACCTAATGTAGTCTGTACGACATGCTGGGTGTAAATAAGTACGCTCAAGTGCTACGATCACGTAAAGGCTGTGCAATGAATCGTGGGTCACCTACGAGTCGGAACCACCTATTGTAGTCTGTACGATAGGCTGGCACCAGACTTGGATCTAAGGTGAGCATGCAGTGCGGGAGGTGAACGTTCACGTGAAGGTTGTGTCCTGGCCTCGGGCGGGTGCACTAACACCGGGGTGTAGGATAATAAGCTCTAAATGCATCTATGCATAACCATATACAATGCAACCATACCATCAAGTATACTCACCTGAAGCTTACCTGGCCTTCCACAGCTGATGTGAATTTAAACTAACCTAATAAATAGATTAATTCAAACCAAATTTACTCGCAAGTGCACAAATCAGTTGTAGTAAAAATATGTAAATACGAGATCGAATCCACAGGAGTTGATTCAACAATTTAATCCTATAACTATTACTTAACAAATTGAAATAAAGATTGGGTTTGTATCGAAGAATAATTAAAATTAACAATGCTTAAAAAGAAAAATGATTGAGAACGAATGTAAGAAAACACTAAGGCCTTGATTCCACCACTAATTGTCATACCCTAGTATCCAATTGTCAACTCATGAATTATCAAATTAACGAAAACAACTTCCGTACATCCGTGGTCAGGTACACATGCCATTAATTTCCCAAAGAGATGTGAATTTTACCGTGGTCAGGCTTAAACTCAACTATTCCTACCGTCTCTATATCCATGGTCCGGTATACACAAACATGTAGAAATTCAATTAAGCAAAGTGAGAAACAAATTAAACACTTATCAACTTGGTCACGTCAAACAAATAGCTAATTTTCTAGGAAGCCACACAAACTCATATTCCTACGGTCGAATCAAAATATAAGTTCACGATTCCCATTCACAAAGCATCGATAGAATCTAATTCATGGTCAGAAATAAATTCATATGCGAATAATTTCAGTATCAAAATTCTAGGCTATGGTCAAGCACAAAGAACCAAATATCAAAATTGCAATTCCACTAGTGAATGAAAACTAATCATCAATCTGAAATTCACAAATTAAACTGACACACCCCGTCCCGAAGGAGGGCGTGCTGGCCGTCACGTGAGAGTGACGTAACCATTTGCACAGTTCGGAAGCTTTAAAATACCATTGTGAATTCTGTCAGAATACCGTTGGATTCCTCATGGCCACCAAAGCTCTGCTCTAACTCTAACCTGGAGGGGCGCAAAACAAGGTGAGTGGGTCAGTAAAATAAGTCTTTCAAAATCTTTCCTTTATCAACATATATATATCCCCTCACTGTAAAATCTGTATACTTTCTCAGAAAATAGCATATATAAATATATATAGCTTCAGAAGTCTCAAAATACCATTCTTCATCATTTTTCAAAGAAATATGCCATGCCATGCCAAAAACATAATATGGATGCATCAACATAAATCAGGTGAAATAATAAATCAACCGGAGACCCTGCAGTGGTCCTGTACGGCTGATTCTAGAGCTCAATATCCAATCCAGCCGGAGTCACCAACTGTGACCTGTACGGCACTGCCGGAGTCACCAACTGTGACCTGTACGGCACTACGCTGCACATGAGTCGGAACTACCTGTAGTAGTCTGTACGACTCGGATGGTGTAATAATACGCTCTAGTGCTTCTCTCATCAATCATCTGTGCACATAATCTAAGGTCACCTACTAGTCGGAACCGTCTCTAATGGTCTGTACGACTAGCATGTCGGAACCACCTCCAGTGGTCTGTACGACTAGCATCTACTTGGATCCAAGGTGAGCGTGTGATGCGGTGAATAACATAAGCACTAACACCAGGGGTGCAGGTTATGAGCTATCAACATAAATCTCATCAAACAATTCAATGCACCATATCTAACTCACCTGATACTCACCTGTGCGTCCGCAGCACCAATTCACATATATGCATCATATAACAATTCACATAATTCATGTAATTTCTATGCATGGCATTTCAAATCACATATTTTATATAAATCTATGCATGGCATTTCACAATATACTTTCATTCAAAAATCGATTTCTAGGAAAACGTTAAGTGTATATATATATATATATACTGAAATAAACTGCCCACTCACAGTTATATCGAAGGGTCATAACCCCTTAGCCTTTCTCGACTGTGCTCGTCTTCCGCATAAGCCTCGCCTTCCAAAACCTTGAAAAACCTTCGAATCACGACGGAGCAAAATGTCATAAATCGGCCACCTTCGAACTGGGGTTTTCCGACGTCCAACTCGAGCCAACGATACACTCCGAGGTTCGTGAGGGTCTCACAAAGCTCCCTGTGAGCTTGGATTGTCCTGAAACTGGTGTCGATGGGTTCGTATGGACCTCAGGAACACAATGGAACCTTTTTCTGCTTCGATCCGTGAAGATTTTGGCGTCCTTGGGCGTGGTCCGTACGTGAGGGAAGAGAGAGAGAGAGTCGAGTTTCTGAGGGGGAGAGAGAGACACACACGGGAGTGAGGGAAGAGAGAGAGATTATGTGAGTGTGTGGTTCAAAAACAACCATCAAAATATCCCAGGTACAATACACCCATACCTCAATTAAATGCCTATGGGCATTTTCGTCATTTCACGTCCTCCGTACGTAAATTCCGGGACGGGTTGTTACAATCTACCCACCTTATAAAAATTTCGTCCCCGAAATTTACATAACCAAAACCAAATCCGTCCACTAGTACTCATAAAACAACCTCGGGTACATCTCTCTCATCCGATCCTCCGTCTCCCAAGTAACTTCTTCCACTGAATGGTTCTTCCACAAAACTTTAACCAACTACACTGTCTTATTCCTCAAAACCTTTTCTTTCCAATCCAATATAGTTACTGGCTCCTCATCATAAGTCAAATCTGAACCAATCTCCAAAGGTTGATGAGGTATCACATGTGAAGGATCTGAGACATAATGTCGAAGCATCGACACATTAAACACATTATGTACTTTAGACAGTTCTGGCGGTAACTCAAGTCTATAAGCAACTTCACCGACCTGCTCGGTGATCTGGTACGGCCCGATGTACCTAGGACTCAACTTTCCTTTCTTCTCAAATCGAACAACACCTTTCAAGGCGATAACTTCAAGAATACCCAATCACCGACCTTGTACACTCTATCGGTAGCATGCCTGACTGCTAAGTTCTTTTGTCGATCTTGTGCTGCTTTCAGGTTAGACTTAATCACCTGAATGTTCTGAGTAATCTCCTCCACTAACTCAGGGCCCACTAAAACTCGTTCACCAACCTCTGCCAAACATAAAGATGTACAACAAGCTTTCTCATAAGATGCCTCAAGTGGTATCCTACCACTACTCGAATGAAGGTTATCGTTGTAGGCAAATTCCATTAAAAATTAACTTTTAATCAAAGCGTCACCAACTACCATACCGAAGATCTTAGTATATCATCCAAATTCTGAATGGTCATGTCTCTGTCTGAAGATGATATGCTGCACTATAAAGTAATCTTGTATCCGAAGTTTCTTGAAAAGTTACCTAGAACTTAAAAGTGACCAACATACCCAAAAGCTCAACAGATTCGTAAGTCCAAATCTCTTTTCCATAAAACAAATAATTAAAACAAATAATTAACCGTTGCACTTGTCTGGAAAGGTTGCTGCTCTTCACTGGAGTAAAATACGTTACTAAGTACGCCGATCAACTATCACCTCAATTTCCATCATACCCATCTCGTGAACGAGGAAGTTTGTACACGTAATCCAAAGGCTTCTTTCTTTCCGTTTTAACTTACTGACATATGATACAATTACTTACATACCCAAAATTTCTCTTTTCATATCCGGCTAATAGTAAAATGGTTAAATGGTATGATACATCTTAATACATCCGGGATGCATTGTAGAAGCTGAACAGTGTACTTTGTCCAAAAATTGCTTTCTTTAATTCCACATCATTAAGCACATACATCTTGTTCTCTTGCATAAACATGCCATCTGATTCTCTAACTCTGAGATCTTTCTTTTTCTCGATATTCTTTGCCTAAATAAATTCCTGGTTTCTTCATCAATTCTCTGGGCATCGAGTATACGATTAATTAAAATAAGCTTAACTTGGATACTAACAAGCAAGGCTTCTTCTCGTTCTTCTATTTCCAACTTTACTCCAGTAGATCTCAAATCCGCAAGAAGAGGAACATAACAAGCATACAAAGCATTTATTCTCACGAGAGTCTTCATACTAAGTACATCAGCCCAAGCATTTGCACGATCACCTGGTCGTGCAATCATAATCACTAAACTCAATCCACCTTCGTTATCTAAAATCAAGATCCCTCTGAGAAGACAGATATTGGAAACTCTTACGATCCATACAAAACTTACATTTTTCTTCATAAAGATAATTTCTCCAAATCTTCAAGCCAAGATGATAGCGATTAATTCCAAATCATAATTAGGGTAATTCATCTCATGAAGTTCAATTGCCGCGAAGAATAAGCAATTACCCTATCTTGTATCAATACACATCTCAAACCACTCAAAGAAGCATCCTTATAGACCTTATAACTTCCGTTATCATCTGGGAGCTAACACAAGTGCATAGGTGAGGAAATACTTCAACTATTGAAAACTTTATTCACCATTTTCATCCCACTCAAACTTAACCTCTTTTCTCGTCTATCTCGTCAATGGCAGGGTAATGACCGAAAAATCTTTCACAAACCGTCCATAATAGCCTGTTAAGCTAAGAAAACTCCGAATCTTAGTCACGGTTCGCGATTGTTCCAAATTCTCAACTTCTGCTACCTTTAAAGAATTCACTTGAATACTTTAAGTAGGTATAACACGTCCCAGAAATGCCACCTGATTCATCTAACATTGGCATTCACTAAACTTAGAATATATCGACGACCCCTCAAACTTTGTAATACTTCTTTAAAATGTCTAGCACGTCCTGCTCTAGTATTAGAGTATACCAGAATATCGTCAATGAAAACAAACACAAACCTGACGAGATATTCTCGAAATATTTCATTCACCAAATTCAGGAAAGCAGCAAGCGCATTCGACAATCCGAATGGCATTACCAAAAACTCATTAGACCATAACGAGTCCTGAAAGTTATCTTAGGGACATCCTCACTAAATCTTCAATTGGTTAATAACCAAACCTTAAATCAATCTTTGAAAATACACAGGCACCTCTAGGCTGATCAAACAATCATTAATACGCGATAATGGACAACGATTCCCAATCGTTACTCGATTCAATTTTCCATAGTCAATGTATAGCCTTAATGTCCACATTTTTCCTCATAAATAAACTGGCTCTCCACGACGACATACTAGGTTGAATGGAACCTTTATCAACCAATTCTTGCAACTGACTTTCAATTCCCTTAACTCATCATGAACCAATCTTTAATATAAGGTCCGTACCTGGAGACAAATCAATAGAGAACTCCACATCTTTGCCTGGCGGCCATCCAGGTAAATTCTCAAGGAAAACGTCAGGAAATGTCTAATCACCTTGACCTCTTCCACACTACTCAGAGCAATATCTCTTAGTACCTCATGAACTAAATATCTTAGGTAACCATTCAATAATAATCTTTTTGCTCTCACAGCAGAACTAACGGCATACCTCACTACACTTTGCATCCCCCAAAAGTAACCTCTGGTCACCCAAGTCGATGGAAAGCAACTGATTTCCCGTAGCAATCTATCTTGGCACAATCATAATGCAACCAATCTGTGCCAAAAATCACATCAAATCCACAATATCCAACTGGATAAGATTCATAGGCATAACAACATCTTTCACCATCACTGGACACTCTGAATAACACCATACTAACGTAGGATGACCTACTTGTTTACTCGTTTAACGAATCCAACAATAAGTTATGGATATTACGGTCTGCAGCCCGTAATAACAATAACTCACTGTTGTCTCGATAAGTAAGCAACAATCCTCAAGAATACAACATTACCATCTTGCCCTTCATTAGAATTACATATGCATGCCTCGATCGTGCTCCATCATTACTCTCTTTGGCAACATCATCAATAACAAGGAATATATCAGCCGGAGTCAGCTAGTATGACCTGTGCGACTGAACCTATAGCTCGTCCACCCAGCCGGAGTCATCTAATATGACCTGTGCGGCTGTACTCATAACCCATCGATCCATGCTAGTATATAAGTCGGAGTCACCTCTAGTGACCTGTACGACTATAATCCTGTACACCACGGCTCATCTTACCATAATTACTAGATCCATGAACCTGATGGATCAGCGCTAGTGGTGGCAAAGAAAACTATGGAGGCATTTACTGATTCTGGGGACAATTTGCAGCTCTATGTCCCATTTATCCACATATAAAGCATCCACTGCTTTCTTGTCTATACTCTCCAAAGTGTCCATTATTGTACCTACGACACAAAGGTACATTCCCTCTATCTGAATCACCTTGTCTCTGAAATCTAGAATCATCAGTGAATCTACCACCATACCTCTGACCAGTGGCACAAAAACCTCAGCTGGAAGAACTAGAACTAGCTTCACTTCTCTTGAAGCTCTGAGTCTTACGAGGTCCTTGAGATGACGGATCTATACCCTTATCGTCTTTCCTCCAATTCCCATTCTTTTCTTATTCCTTTTTACTCTCGCTGAGCATAACCTCAGAGTCCTCAATTCTCAACAATATCTCGTAAAACTCCTGGTAAGAAGCACAATAAATAGTGGTCGTCAAAGAACGCCAATTCCTCTTATTATCCAGCTTAAAACAACATAACACCTCGACCGGATTAACAACATCCGTATGATAACGAGAAAACTTCGCTACTTTCCATAGTACTCATTTGTCGTCATCTTTCCTTGTCTCAAATTGCAAACTCTCACTTCTTACCATCCATTTATATCGGAGGACTAAACATTTCCTTAAACAATTCTTTAAACAACTCTCAAATAGCTATTTCCTTCGGTGACATCATATAAAACCCCTGTCTCCATCAGGATGCAAATTCAATGCTCAGAAATCAGGTAGTCGTTTTGACCTACCGTCAAAAGAAAGATTCCCTTGACTTTGCATAATCTAAAACACCTTTTCCAACTGATTAAGCCATCGACCTGCTCCCTCAGGTCATCATTTTCCATAAAGTGATTTAGCATCAACTTATATCCAGTCCTAAGAGAAAAATCCTTTGGATAATAGACTGAGTCACATTAGTACTAGCTTCCCATAACTGAGCTAAATAGGGAAAACTAGACTCAACTAAACGACTTGGCTCACTACGAGGCGGTATAGTTCTGACAGAAAACACTAGAGAATTCTCAAGATGTACAGGACTGCAATCTAAGCTCTGATACCAACTGACACACCCCGTCCCGAAGGAGGGCGTGCTGGCCGTCACGTGAGAGTGACGTAACCATTTGCACAGTTCGGAAGCTTTAAAATACCATTGTGAATTCTGTCAGAATACCGTTGGATTCCTCGTGGCCACCAAAGCTCTGCTCTAACTCGAACCTGGAGGGGCGCAAAACAAGGTGAGTGGGTCAGTAAAATAAGTCTTTCAAAATCTTTCCTTTATCAACATATATATATCCCCTCACTGTAAAATCTGTATACTTTCTCAGAAAATAGCATATATAAATATATATAGCTTCAGAAGTCTCAAAATACCATTCTTCATCATTTTTCAAAGAAATATGCCATGCCATGCCAAAAACATAATATGGATGCATCAACATAAATCAGGTGAAATAATAAATCAACCGGAGACCCTGCAGTGGTCCTGTACGGCTGATTCTAGAGCTCAATATCCAATCCAGCCGGAGTCACCAACTGTGACCTGTACGGCACTGCCGGAGTCACCAACTGTGACCTGTACGGCACTACGCTGCACATGAGTCGGAACTACCTGTAGTAGTCTGTACGACTCGGATGGTGTAATAATACGCTCTAGTGCTTCTCTCATCAATCATCTGTGCACATAATCTAAGGTCACCTACTAGTCGGAACCGTCTCTAATGGTCTGTACGACTAGCATGTCGGAACCACCTCCAGTGGTCTGTACGACTAGCATCTACTTGGATCCAAGGTGAGCGTGTGATGCGGTGAATAACATAAGCACTAACACCAGGGGTGCAGGTTATGAGCTATCAACATAAATCTCATCAAACAATTCAATGCACCATATCTAACTCACCTGATACTCACCTGTGCGTCCGCAGCACCAATTCACATATATGCATCATATAACAATTCACATAATTCATGTAATTTCTATGCATGGCATTTCAAATCACATATTCATATAAATCTATACATAGCATTTCACAATATACTTTCATTCAAAAATCGATTTCTAGGAAAACGTTAAGTGTATATATATATATATATACTGAAATAAACTGCCCACTCACAGTTATATCGAAGGGTCATAACCCCTTAGCCTTTCTCGACTGTGCTCGTCTTCCGCATAAGCCTCGCCTTCCAAAACCTTGAAAAACCTTCGAATCACGACGGAGCAAAATGTCATAAATCGGCCACCTTCGAACTGGGGTTTTCCGACGTCCAACTCGAGCCAACGATACACTCCGAGGTTCGTGAGGGTCTCACAAAGCTCCCTGTGAGCTTGGATTGTCCTGAAACTGGTGTCGATGGGTTCGTATGGACCTCAGGAACACAATGGAACCTTTTTCTGCTTCGATCCGTGAAGATTTTGGCGTCCTTGGGCGTGGTCCGTACGTGAGGGAAGAGAGAGAGAGAGAGTCGAGTTTCTGAGGGGGAGAGAGAGACACACACGGGAGTGAGGGAAGAGAGAGAGATTATGTGAGTGTGTGGTTCAAAAACAACCATCAAAATATCCCAGGTACAATACACCCATACCTCAATTAAATGCCTAGGGGCATTTTCGTCATTTCACGTCCTCCGTACGTAAATTCCGGGACGGGTTGTTACATAAACAATCAAATAACTAGAGTAATCATAATTAGGGCTTCCTCTTAGCCTTAGCTAAGAATTTAGAACCCCATGAACAAAGAATTCATGGTAGTTCTATGGAAAATATGCATAAAACAAAACTAGAGAAAAAGAACCAAATTGCTACTGCTTTGCTTTTGCTCTCTCTGTTTCACGCCAGAAGGAGAAGAAGTCGGAGTCCCCTTTTTGCTGCTGCTTCTTCTCTTTATATATTGCCCCCTTTTCCAATTCGTAGGACCACGTTCTTCTAATAAAATTGAGGATTTTATTCCTTGATCTCACAAATATCTTTCTCCTGACTTGTCGGTTGCCAATCTTTGGAATTCTATTGACAATAGTAATCCCTTGTGTGTAAAGTTGAAAAGCCTCCTTTGTAAGTCAACTCCAAATAAATAAGCTTTCCCAAAACCCATTAGCCTTCAACCTAATAATAAAATAACAAGTAATTAAATAAATGAAGCCAATGTAATTAGGAAGACTAAAATGTATAGGATGTACTAAGACCATGTTAAATTCCACTTTTATCAGTAAGCCTCATAATCCTTATAAATTACAAAACTAAAGTAATTTACTCCAAATAATCAGAATCAAGCACTAATAAATGTAAATATAAGGGTAATAAATGTAATAATTATGTGTCTATCAACCGCATCATTCAACACAATGTACAACTAAACTAATGCAATACTAAAAATATGTAATGCATTCATAACATGGCATTTAAAATGTAAGTTCATTTAAAACGGTTTCTAGGAAGCATATATACATATATATAAAAAAAACAAAAGCCCACTCATGGATAAGTAGCAGGATCGTAGCACCCAAGCCTCGCCAATCCACGCTCGTCCTCAGGGTACATCTCACCTATATGAGAAATAACTAATTTAACGTTAATTCGATAGCACATAAACAAAACCTAGGAATAACTTCTCATACGTTGCTCAATTGGGGTGTTTGAATATACAAACGTGACCTAATCGACACCACGAACACCCCCATATTTTTAGAAAAAATTTTGAACGTCACACGCGCCCTCACGCGCCGGCCAAGACACATGCCTGACACACTGACGGAATCCTTAACGGCGTTAGGGAATATTCCGTTAAAATAGTAGAATATTCAGTTAAAAACTAACGACGTTACCTGATGCCGTTAGAATATTTCGTTAAAGTTAACGGAATATTCCCCTTCTACTCCGGTGGACCTCGCCAAAGCCGCCGCCGGCTGCCGTCTGTTACGCCGGTTTCTGGAAATATTTCAAAGTTTAATATCTTCTTCATTTCTCAATCAAAATTCATGAAATTTATATGGATTTGAAGGTCTTGAAGAATAGAACACAACCATACCTATTAGCAGTCCTAAAACCAACAAAAAAGGGTCGGAATTTCCTTCGATACCTCTGGCCAACTCTGCAACTTTACGAACCCGTGTGTTCCGACGTCCAAACCACTCCAAAACTAGTCTAAAATGCTAAGGGAGTTGTGTGGGTACCTTTTTAAGTCTCAAAACCAAGTAAATCCTTCACGATCACGTCGCGGGTTTCTCAAGTTCTCGACGCCTATTCTTCAAACAAAAGGCACCACCAGGTTTGTGAGCTTGAAAGGAGAGTGATGATGACAATTTTCAACTTGATCCGTGTTGTTTTGGTATGGTTTGAGTGTCGGTGTACTCTCGGGTGTACGGGCAAGGGAGAAGGATCGAGAAGAGGTGAGGGAGAAAAGGAAGGTATGCACGTGTGTGTGTGTGTTACGGGATTGGGTAAAACAAAAAGAAAAAAGTTTTCTGATTGGGCCATGGGATTTAAGGCCTAAACAATTGGTCCAAATAAATAATAACCCAAATAATTAATTGGGTCCAAGAAAACAGGGACTAATGTGATTGGTTTAGGAAGAATAGGAATTAAAGTGATTCGTTTCTTATTTTGGCCCAATTACACTCTAAATGTTCGTAACTTTTTCGTCACGAATCCGATTCGGCTCTAACTCGCGTCAATGCGCTCGTGACGTCGAGTACGATTTAATTACGTTAGTGAGAAAAATAATTTAAAACTACATATATACATCCACGTCACTAAGCCCACAAGGGCAATATCGTCACTTTACACACTCGGGGAGAAAATATATACAATAATTCGAGACGAGTCATCACAATCTACCCCTTAAGAAAATTTCATCCTTGAAATTTCTACACATCAACAACACATCAATAACCATAAAACAGACGTAGATATAAATCTCGCATCCGCTCCTCGGTTTCCCAGGTAGCCTCCTTGACTGAATGATTCCTCCACAACACTTTCACCATGTGCACAGTCTTGCTCCTGAGAACTTTATCCTTCCAATCCAAAATCGTCACCGGCTCCTCGTCGTAGATCAAATCTGGATTAATCTCCAGTGGCTGAGGAAATATCACGTGTGATGGATCAGAGACATAGTGACGAAGCATAGATACGTGGAAAACGTCGTGTACCTTTGATAGCTCTGGAGGTAACTCGAGCCTGTAGGCAACTTCACCGACTCGCTCGGTGATCTGATACGATCCAATGTAACGAGGACTTAACTTACCTTTCTAACCGAACCGTACCACGCCCTTCCACAGAGATAGCTTCAAAAATACCCAATCTCCAACTTTATATACTCTGTCAGTGGCATGTTTATCAGCGAGACTCTTCTGTCGATCCTGGGCCGCTTTCAGGTTAGCTTTAATCACCTGAATATATTGTGTGGTCTCATCCACAATCTCAGGACCCACTAACACTCTTTCGCCGACTTCAGACCAACATAGAGGAGTACGGCAAGGTTTACTATAGAGTGCCTCAAAAGGTGACTTACCGATGCTAGAATGATAGCTATTATTATACGCAAACTCGATCAAAGCCAAACGATTATGCCAAGCGTGTCCAAACTGCAGCACTAAGAATCTCAGCATATCTTCTAGCATCTGAATGGTTCTATCAGATTGCCCATCTGTCTGTGGGTGACAAGCCATGCTGTAAAGTAATCTCGAATCAAGAGCTTCCTGGAAAGCCACCCAAAACTTAGAAGTAAACTTAGGATCCCGATCAGAAATGATACTTGACAATCTCCAAGATGAAAAGCTAAGCTAACCGACTCAAGGAATAGTTCTCTCGAACTGGTAGAAAGTGTGCTGACTTAGTAAGTCCGTCAACTATTACACAGATGCCATCATAACCATTTCGCGTATGAGGAAGCTTGTACACGAAATCCATGGTAATATCTTCGCATTTCCACTGAGGTACGGGAAGTGGCTGCAATAACCTGAAAGGTTTCTTCATCTCTGCCTTAACTTACTGACAAATTGCACAACGATTCACAGATTCAGCAATCTTTTTTTTCATGCCAGGCCAGTAGTAGAAAGGTCGAATGGTGTGATACATCTTGGTACTCCTAGGATGCATCGCATAAGCCAAAATATGTGCTTCATCAAGTATTTTTTTCTTTAATTCCGCTATATCCGACATATACATTTGATCTCTCTGCATGAGCATGTCATCAGGTCTCTGAATCCTGAGGTCCTTCTTCTTTCCCCTGGACACTGCCTATATCAACTCCTGGGATTCTGGATCCTCCATTTGAGCTTCCAACACACGATCTATCAAAATCGGCCTGACCTGGAAACTGGCAAGTAAAGCCTTTTCCCGATCTTCCACCTCTAATTTCACTCATGTAGACCTCAATTATATAAGGAGAAGGATATGGCAAGCATGCAAAGCATTAAGTCGACCACGTGATTTCCTGCTAAGTGCGTCTGCCACTGTGTTTGCACAACCGAGGTGATACTCAATCGTCCAGTCATAATCACTGAGCAATTATATCCACCTCCGATGTCGAAGGTTAAGATCCTTCTGGGTGAAAATGTACTTGAGGCTTTTATGATCTGTGAAAATCTTGCATTTTTCCCCGTACAAATAATGCCTCTGAATCTTCAAAGCAAAGACAATGGCTGCTAATTCGAGATTGTGCGTGGGATAATTCATCTCGTGGGGCTTCGATTGTCCCGAGGCATTTGCAATTACCCTGCCATGCTGCATTAACACATAGCCCAAGTCATTCAAAGAAACATCACTGTAAATCTCAAAGTTACCATTGTCATCTGGTAGTGCAAAAACAGGTGCATGAGTGAGACAATATTTCAACTGCTGAAAACTTCACTCACAATCATCATCCCACTCGAAATTAACACCTTTCCTAGTCAACCTCGTCAGTGATAAAGCTATGGCTGAGAAATCTTTAACAAAACACCGATAATAACCTGCTAGGCCGAGGAAACTCCGTACTTCTGTGACGGTCCGTGGCTGCTCCCAATTTTCCACTGCAGCTACTTTCTGAGGGTCAACCAAAATACCTTGGACTGATATTACGTGCCCTAAGAATGACACTTAATCCAGCCAGAATTGGAATTTACTAAACTTAGCATACAGCTGATGTTCCCTCAATTTCTTTAAGACCAGAGTGAGATGTCGAGTATGCTCCACTTTAGACTTAGAATACACCAAAATATCATCAATGAAGACAATAATGAACTTATCGAGGTAAGGCCGAAATACCCAATTAATCAGGTCCATATAAGCTGTTGGTGCATTCGTTAACCAGAATGGCATCACGAGAAACTCGTAATGACCATATCGAGTCCTAAATGCTATCTTCGGAACATCCTCACTCCTAATCTTCAGCTGATAATACCCAGACCTCAAATCAATCTTGGAGAAGACACAGGCACCTAGAAGCTAGTCAAACAGATCATTAATACGCGGCAATAGATAACAATTTTTAATCGTTACCCGGTTCAGCTGTCGATAATCAATACACAGCCTCAAAGTCCTGTCTTTCTTTCGTACAAATAAAACTGGAGCTCCTCAGGGAGAAGTACTCGGCTGAATAAAACCCTTATCAACCAGTTCCTGCAACTGGGTTTTCAATTCCCTTAATTCGACATGAACCATTTGATAAGGGGTTAAGGAAATAGGATATGTACCTGGAATTAAATCAATATTGAATTCTTTTTTTCGATCTGGTGGTAGCCCAGGTAAATCATCAGGAAAATGCCTGACTACCTGTACATCCTTCACATGGGTAGAAGTATCCCCATTCAGCACCACATGAGCTATATACCTTTGACAACCTTTCCTCAACAGCCGTTTCACCCTCACAGCAGAGATAACGTCGTGTCTCAGTCCACTACGCTCGCCCACAAAAGTAACCATAGGCAAGCCTGGCCGATTGAAAGTGATCGTCTTCTGATAACAATCTAACTGAGCACGATTGTAGTGTAACTAATCCATGCCCAGAATAACATCGAAATCAACAATATCTAGTGGAACGAGATTAGCTGGCATTACGACATTCTCCACCAAAACAGGACATCCTTGATATGCCCAGCTAACATAACATGTCTCACCTCTAGGCATCGAAAACTCTAGCTCATATCCGAGAGGTGTGAGGTAGGGTTGAGTCGTTTGAGCAAACATATAAGAAATAACAGACTGTGTGGCACCTAAATCAATTAATACCCTAGCAAAGTGACCAAGAATGTTCAACGCACCCATAATCAGATCGAGATTACTCTAAGCATCTTGCAGTGTAATGTGGTGAACACGGCTTTGCGTATGCTGACGGCCTCCACGACCTATGTTACCTTGGTTTTCGCGTCCCTACACACCTTATCCCTGACCAGGCTAATTAGGCTGCCTCGTCGATCATGCACTGCTAAAAGCCACCTCAACATTCTGGGACTACCCTCCAGGATACCACTGTGGTCCACCACCCAGATACGGTGCATATGGTGTGAAACCTTCCTGGTACTGAGGGTAACCACCCTGATAGTATGGATCATGTGGATACTGATATGGTCCTCCAGAATATGGAGCTACGTCCCTCTGATAGTGGTAAGCACCACCATAACCCGTCGGGGTATAACCAATAAGCCCTAGAACCTGCTGAATGGGGACCACTGATGGTAGGGTAGGTGGCTGGGGTTTCTGCTGACTTTGCGGGCACTGATTAGCCCGATGTCCTATCTGACCACAAACAAAACATCCACCTCTGTTACCTTGTCTACACTCCCCATAATGGCGATTATTACACATGCGACAGAATGGACCACCAGGACTGTTAAAATCTCTCTGTCTCTAGAAATGGGAACCTCCCGAGGACCGGCCGCCCCCCGCGGCATAGTAGAATTTGAACCCCCACTGGATGAGCCAGAACTAGTACCACTTCATTTAAAACTCTGTGTCTTGCGCGGACCATGCGACGACTGCCCTTTATCTTTATTATTATTCTTCTTTTGATTATTATCTTTTTCTTTCTCTTCATCAATATCACTTAGAGCATTTTCTGAGTCCTCAACCTGGAGTAAAACTTCAAAGAACTCATGATATGTAGAGTAAGGAGTCGATGTCGCCATAGAGCACAACCTCTTGCGAGTACCCTTCTTAAATCGTCTGAGCATCTCCGTTGGATTAGCAGCAATTTCTGGGCAATAACGGGACAAATCGGTGAACTTGCGATGATAATCTGTCGCTAACATCTTCCCCTGCTTTAAATTCGAGAATTCATCCCTCTTGTGATCCAGATACTCTGGTGGTATAAATCTGGTTCGAAACTTCTATGTAAACACCTCCCAATTATTTGCATCTTCAAGTGACAGTGGTCGAGATTCTTAAATCCACCAAGATGCTGCCTCATAATGTAAAAACCAAACAGCTGTCTCAACCCATCTATCGTCGGTAAGCATCCCCCGACGCTGCATGACTCAAAAAGTCTTCTCAAGATGATCGAGCCACATCTCAGCTTTCTCAGCTCCTTCATTACCCAAGAAATTATTGATCTGAAAGTGAGATACCATTTCAAGAATAGTCCTCTGAGGAGGACGAAGTGAGGACTGTATGGTATGTGCAATAGCTTCGCCCAACTGACCAAATCAGGAAATCCAGACTCAGAGGAAGTACATGGCTCTCTACGATTAAAAGATCACAATGATTAGAACACCAACAAAATACACAGGACTGCCAAACAAAATACAAGGTCTAGGTTGTGTTTTGTTTGTTTTGTTTTGCTCGAGGACTAGCAAAAGCTAAGTGTGCGGGAATTTGATAGGAGCATATTTATGCGACTTAGTTAGCTTGTTTCTTGGCATTTATGTTGTTAGTTCTTAGTTATTTTAGTGTTTTAAGCTATTTTCGTGTGTTTGTAGGTTTAAATGGCTAAAGTGGCAAGAAAGTGCATTTTGGAGCAGTTTTGGGCTTGGAATGGATAACACATGCTTGGAGCAAGGTGGAACAGATTAAGAGACCTTGTATTTTGTTTGGCAGTCCTGTGTATTTTGTTGGTGTTTTGCTAGTCTACGATTAGGAAATCCAGACTAAGAGATCAAAATGATTAGAACACCAACAAAATACATAGGACTGCCAAACCTAGGCTCTGATATTAAACTGACACACCCCAACCTGAATCGAGCCATGTTGGCCGTCACGTGAAAGTGACGTAGCCATGTGCGCAACAGAAGTGATAATAGTGTGAAAATGTGAGTACATAAAAACCAAAACTAACTAATTTACACTATAAATAAGGTATAAGTGTGTGGAGGTGTTGAAGCAAAGATACAAGTGTGTCAAAGCATAAGTAACATAAGTGCAGTCCAGCAGATCAAGTATTAATTATACAAGCCAAAAGGAAAACCCTACATTTATTTGGAAGACTGTCAAAACTGCCGGAGAGTCCTCGTGAGCCACAAAGAGATTTAGCTAGGACCAGGACGGGCGCAAAACAGAAAACGTGAGTGGGCAAAAATAAAGCTTTTGAAAACATATTTATCTTTCTGAACATACTAACCCCTCACTGTAAAACCCATATAATTTCCCAGAAAATAATAATACGTACATAAATAAAAACATTGCTTAGAAGCAGTGAAAACAGAGGTATGCCATGTCAAGATGTTCAGCAATAAAATGTGTAAGCCAGGTGATATAAATCAAGGTAAAATAATATGTCAGCCGCAGTCACCTAATGTGACCTGTACGGCTGAACCTATAACTCATCAACCTATGCCTGCACACGAGTCGAAACCACCTAATTTGGTCTGTACGACAGGTTGGGTGTAAATAAGTACGCTCAAGTGCTACGATCACGTGAAGGTTGTGCGATGAATTGCGGGTCACCTACGAGTCAGAACCACCTATTATGGTCGTATGACAGGCTGGCACCAGACTTAGATCCAAGGTGAGCGTGAGGTGCGGGAGGTAAACGATCACGTGAAGGCTGTGCCCTGGCCTCGGGCAGGAGCACTAACACCGGGGTGCAGGATAATGAACTCTAAATGCATCTATGCATAACCATATACAATGCAACCATACCATCAAGTATACTCACCTGAAGCTTACCTGGCCCTCCGCCGCATCATTCAACACAATGTACAACTATACTAATGCAATACTAAAAATATGTAATGCATTCATAACATGGCATTTAAAACGTAAGTTCACTTAAAACGGTTTCTAGGAAGCGTATATACATATTTATAAAAAATATAAAAAAAGCCCACTCACTGATAGGTAGCAGGATTGTAGCCCCCAAGCCTCGCCAATCCACTCTCGTCCTCAGGGTACGTCTCACCTATATGCAAAATAACTAATTTAACGTTAATTCGAAGCACATAAACAAAACCTAGGAATAACTTCTCATACGTTGCTCAATTGGGGTGTTTGAATACACCAACGTGACCTACTAGCCGCCACGAACACCCCCTTATTTTTAGAAAAAATTTTGAACATCACACGCGCCCTCACGCGCCAGCCATGGCACAGCCAAATGAGCCGGCCACGCGCAGGCACATGCCTGGCACATTGACGGAATCCCTAACGGCGTTAGGGAATATTCCGTTAAAGTTAATAGAATATTCCCCTTCTTCTCTAGTGAACCTTGCCGGAGCCGCCGTCTGTTACGCCGGTTTCTAGAACGCGATCAACGAGGAGTTCTCATACTCATGTCATTTGAGAACTCATAGTTGGGATAATGCAAAGTAGTCCTTTGACCTGAGGCATCATAGTTGTCTTGTAGTTAGGTCATTGGTCTTTAACAGTGTTAAAGGCACTCCATCAGAGGGTATCCATGACATAGTTGGGGTTAAGCCACTTAACCATAGAGGCAGGTGAATGTACAACAAAGGATCTCTAACCTTCAAACTGTTGAGGGAGAATACTCTATGATATGAATAAGAATCTCTGGCCAGAGTATGAATGAGATTTAGGAAGTTGTTCGAAATCACATTCAAGGTAATCATATACACAAGAAAATCACATTGGATAGTAGACATGAATAAACTATCAAACCAAACAATGTGATCAAGAGTACAATATTAGAGAAAGACCGTATTGCATTCGTAATCCCAAATTGAATAGGTTCTCCAACCTCTTCTAATTAGCTTAGGTAGTCATGACATACTGCTAGGTGTCACTCATAGCTTGTGAAAGCTCTAAAAATGTATAATCACTAAAGGAGAATTGAAAGTAAGTTTCAATTTACAATCAATTAGTAAGAGTTATTATCGTCCACTGCCTTGCTAAGATGAACCTAATGTATCGCATACCGTGTGAGGTAGTGATTGAAGGATATAACAAAGATGAATAAGGAAAATTAAATAGTTTAATTGTATGTGGTAAGGATTAATTAAAAGTTAATGAATCAAGAATGAAAGGTTCATTTTAGGCCTTAAGCTAGTTTCGAGACCCAAATGGGTTTTGGTCCACAAGGCACAAAAAGTTTAAGTTGTGTGACAACTAAAACAAAATGAGTAAATTACTCTAATTAACTACGTGTGGTTGGCCATAGAGAGAAGTGATGGTGTTGGTAGACTTATTACAAGTTTGCCACTCATTTGGAATGACTATAAAAGCAACTTTATAGCTCCATCCCTCATTAGGGTTTCTTTAAGGAAAGATGAGAGAACTTTTGTTCTCTCTTTCTCCCTAGGAGGCTGGCCACATTGGGAGAGTTTACTAGCATCAAACTCTTAAACTCTTCCAATATCACTCACCTTCTTCCTTCATCATCCTTGGTGTCGAAACTTAGAGGTCTCCAACTTTGGAGACTTTTGGAGAAATTCATTCATCCATCATTCTCCAAGAAATCCATGGAGCAAAGAAGCAACGAATGAAGGTCCTTTCTCATAGGTGATTAGCCTTTGCTTATGCAAAAAGGATTCAACAAAGGTATAAAAGTTTCTCAACTCTCTTTGTGTTTAGAGTTGAGTCTTGGTTCACCACAACTACTAGGCTTTGAATTTCATGGTTTAAGTTTTGTTTAAAAGTGCATAGAAACATGTTTCCGCTATTTAATCGTTAAATCATGTATTACGTTGCTTAATGAACCTAGTTTTTCCAAAAAAATTCTTCACTATTTGTAATATGGTCTCTAATTTATCTACCTATACTAGCCATCACTCATTAAGAAGTTTAGTCGAAGCTGGGTTTATACCATTCGGTTGACTCTAGTCGATGGGCCTATACCGTTCGGTAGATTTTAGCCAAAGCTATGTCTATACTATTTAGTACCTCCAAGTCGAATCACTAGGGTACCTCTCTTTCACAGTTGTCTTTTTTAGCGCACAACGTGGTAGTAATCCTATTCGAGAATTTGGTAAGCATTTGTTCTCTTCACTGCTTCTTTAGGAGAAAGTCATAGACATGGAAAGACGAGAAAAAAATCTTCTCTTGTCAAAATTCGACCCGATTTTGTAAACTTCTAATTGTACCTATTCATGGACGTGAAGGATTCAAACATGTTTTGCTTCAAGTAAGATCATCTTTCATAATTGAACGGTCTATAAAGCGAGCCAGAGAGCCATGAAATACTTTTCAGGGAGGTACTTCCTTTTGTAATGCTTCAAGCATAAGTCTTTAAATGAAGATCATGACGGTGGCATATTCAGCTCTTCCACGCCATTGTTGGCTTCAATGGATTCTCAACTTTTTGATAGTCAAGTAGAGTTTCATGTATTGTATCCGCATAAAGTAGTTTCTGTCAGAAACTTCCATGTCAGTGAAATCAAATTTGTTAAGGTTCGGCAATCTACTGAATTGAGGGACAAGATTATGGTTGGTGGTATTGGTAATAAAAAAAGGCCTCCATAAGCATCAAAGTTAGAACGTCTGGGTTCTAAGACATGGTTTAGTTTAATTTGCATGAATAACTTTGAATTTTTCATGGGTGTATTATTTTATGATGAAAACTTTGGGTTTCAAAGACTAGTTCGAAACTTCAGATTCGATTTAGGTGAACTTCAAGTTCAAAAAATGGGTACTTGCAAGAACACAGTATACAATACACAATTGGTGTAGTGATTTGGATTGCTTTGGGGACCCAGTGTGAGTAGTGATTTTGATTTGGATTTCCTCAGGTACCTGCAAGGTTGTAATAAAATTTTGGGTCGTAATTTATAAAAAGTGGACTACAGGTCAATAAGTTAATTCAATAGACCAAGCCCAACCAGGGGTCAACAATAGCAGTAAAATTAATTTTTTTCTTCTAAGCCCATTTGTGATTTAATGTCGACTGCATACTAGTAAATAAAAGCAGGCCCAAAACTAGGTGCGGGTTAAATGTGGGCAACCTCTACAGAGGCTGGGTTGCTGGCCAAGGTAAAAAAAGAGAAGCCCAAATCTAGGCTTTAAGTCACAGTTTCCAAAACCAAAAAATTCGAACCGAAACCGGCCTGGTAGGTTTCGATTTTTGTTTGAAGCCCTAGAAAATCTTATGCGACTCGCCGACTTCTCCTCACCAAGCAGCCACTCTGCTACCTTTCAAATTGAAATTCCTCTCCTTCACCCTTTGCTTGTTGAATTTCACATCAATAGCATCTCCCTATAACCTAGGAGCTTTGTTCGGATTCAAGCTTTCCGACTGTAATTGGACAATTCCTCCGACGCCCGCCATCAAGGTTAGCTTGAACGATTCCTAACTTATTAACCTATTGCATGTCAAAATCTGCTTCAAATTTGTGATTTAATATAATTGGGCTTTAGAAAAACTTTCATGATTTTGTCTAATCCAATTTAACGATTAGAATTTCGCATTTACAAAGATGTGCTCCTGGTGACTGCAATTTCATCTGCTCCAAACAAATATATTCTTCAGTTAACAAAAAAAAACAAATAGATTCTTTTTAATTTGAATTTAGAAAATTATATTTGAATTTGTTTTACTCTGATTCAGTTGGATTTAAGGGTTGTGTTTTAGTGTTTCCTGGATGGCTTGAGTTGTATATAAAGAAAAGAGTGATTTTTTGTATCCTAAAGAGTTCATCATGATCATAGATACGAGTCTGATATTATCAAGTAAGATGCGGAGTCCTCTTGCATTCATATAATTACATTTGTGAGCTGCTTTTCTGGGTTTTTGTTAATTTGTTTGCTTGTCTGGTATATACAAGAAGAGATGATGACACCGCCACGAACATTATCAATTTATACAGGAAAAATGTAACACTTGGGCCAAACCAACCATTTATTTGAAAGAAAAAAATACTAACCATTTATTTTGAGCACGTCACATCAGCAAAATAATAAAACATATGACAGTGGGTTTTTCCAAGTCAATTTTTGTTGGCATGTTGTTGTTCATGTAAGTGTTGATTTGATTAATGCAAGTGATTTTGGCATTTTATGACAAAGAAGAAGAAGAATAGTATGTATGCTATAACATTATGAATCTGAGAACTGAGACATGTGAATTGTATCGATACGAGGCATGTGAATTGTATGGAGGTAAGCAACAGTTATGTGACTGTTTTTTTGCTAAAAAGATTGTGTGACTTTTTGATATATTGTTCATTACAAAACAAGGAAGGATAGGAAGTGTAATATATGATCTCTAACTATTCGACTTTGTTGCAAGCAACATTGTTTGGTGAAATAATTGTGTTAAAATATTGAAGAAAATTAAAAATATATATAATTCATTTTGAGGAGGTTCTCATCCTCCAGGTGAAATCCGAACCAGTTTATTATATATTTTTTATTTTTTATTTTTTGGCTTATGTGTCATTTTAATTGGTGATGGGGTGTTTCAGTTGCACCTGTGAATATCAAGATTTAGCACTAACAGTTGCACATGTATGTCTTCTTCACATCTATAAGTCGGGGCTCATACTTGACTGTCGATTATCAAATATGGAGAATTCTCATCAAGTGTCGGACCACCTGGAGCCGTGGCGCCACCTCCACGGTAAGGTTGTCATGGTCACCGGCGCTTCGTCTGGCCTCGGCCGCGACTTTTGCTTAGACTTGGCTAAAGCCGGATGCAGAATCGTAGCCGCCGCTCGCCGCATCGACCGCCTTCACTCCGTCTGCGATCAAATCAACCAGCTCTCCATTACCGCTCCGTCTTTTTCTTCTTCTGCTGCTGCTGATAATATTTCTGGAGGTGGCCCGCGGGCCGTGGCTGTTGAGCTGGATGTCAGCGCCGATGGCCCAGCTATTGAGAAGTCTGTGAACAAGGCTTGGGACGCGTTTGGGCGCATCGATGCCCTTGTTAACAATGCCGGTATTAGAGGTTGGTTTGGGTAGCTTCCCTGCCTTTTTATGTTATTTGTTTTGGATTTGCTTTCTCGTTTGGGGTTGAATTATTATAGACAAACCAACGATCAAATTAAGCTGCATATAGGCTCTTAGAATTCATTCCATGCTAAATTCACAGAGTTTGAACTCGAGAGGAAAACCCGGAAACTCGAATTTGTAAACAAAACGATACATAGAATGCAATAGGAATCCTGTTATGCGAGCATTCATTGCTTTATGTAGGTTAGTTTCACTTTAGAATTGTATTTTGGTAATCCAAATTGCTTCTTTGATTGTTTCAGTTCATGAACTAAAATGAACTTACCAATGACAATACTGAACTAGAACACGACCCCCAGTAGAAACTGGTACGATTCAATTCAACACTTTGTTCGTTCGGGTTTGATTGACTGTCCCAAGTATTGTATACAAACATGTGCCCTCTACGCTACCTCTAGAGGGGTGGGGGTGGGACTTTATCGGATTCGGACTGGACTAGACTCGGTCCCTATCCTCATTATAAGCCAACTACAATTACACACATATTCACTCATTATGTATTGATTATCAGCTAGTCAGAATAGTTCGTCGTTGGACCTTGCTATTGCAAGCCATGATAGATATTTTATACTCTTCATACGTACAAAATTTCAAAGCCAATGACACTCTTGTTAAGGTCAGTTACACGGAAAAGTTATTCCCTAAATATAGATTTTAAGGTCTAAGTTTTTGATTGACGAGTATCATTTTGTGAAAGTTAAATATGATGTTCTTTTCATTAGTTGTACAAGTCTCAATTTTCTATGAGCGTATATTTCAGTATTGGTGTATCATAGATGCTTACTACCATCTGTGTTTCTTAGGTAATGTGAATTCTGCATTGGAATTGTCTGAGGAGGAATGGAATCATGTTTTCAGGACAAATTTAATGGGTTCCTGGTTGGTTTCAAAGTTTGTTGCTATACGCATGCGAGATGCTGATCAGGGAGGATCAATCGTCAATATATCTTCCATTGCTGGTATTAATCGTGGATATTTGCCTGGAGCTACAGCATACAATTGTTCAAAGGCTGGCGTAAACACCTTAACAAAGGTATTATCTCTAACATGCTCATAGGGAAAATCATATTAATCGCGTAAGTTAAAGGCATTCTATTTTTCTTACTTTTGGCCTATAAATGAAATATAAGAACTTGAAGGGACACCTGCCTCCTGAGAAACATAAGGCCGAAATTGTACATGGAGTGCATGATGACTTTTTTGGAATATTGCCATTGAGCCTATGGGCTATACCCTGTAATTTCCCTTATGCGCCCATTTTAAGCCGGTTTTGATTCTCGGTCTCTTTAGTTCATTAGTCGTAATATCTAAATGCCAAAATGCTTGCCATCTTCATGTGCTGTAACTTTTGTATGGGGAATTCCCAAAGACTTGGAAGTTTTTTGGTGTAAGCTTTAACCAAGTTACCAAACTTTACCTAAACTTAATTAGTATCCAATTTCATCTCTGGCTCAACCCAAATAATGTGTTTCTTTGTTGGGTTAAGTTCAGAGCAGCTTGGGTTATCATCAGTCACTAAAGTGAGTTTACACAAAGCTGTGGTTATCGCAAGCTCATGGTCGAGTTTCCAGTTTGAACCATTGTACAGCCTAGACATTGAACATTGTGGATTAGATGCTTGTCGAAAGGAAAAGTGGAGGTGTTAAGAGAATTGAAGTTACAAGAATTGGGAATGAGACACAGTAAAACAAATATGACAGACACCAACACTGTCATTGCTTACTCTTTCCTTCCCATTTTAAGATTTTATCCTCAACTTTGTCATAGCACCGGCACTACCTTTGCTTATTCTCTCGTTGTTTTCTTTTTCTCTCATAAGTTTCACTATTTGTATTTCGTTTTGAGAATTTTCTTAAGGATTATGTTCTGTAGTTCTCTGCACATTGCAGTGTGGGTGACGGCTTTGATGGAACTATACTGAATCTTATTATTTTAACCAGACTATGGCTATGGAATTGGGGGTGCACAAAATCAGAGTGAACGCAATATCACCTGGACTTTTCAGGTCGGAAATTACGGAGCGTCTTATGCAAAAAGAATGGCTACGCAATGTGGCTATGAAAACTGTCCCTTTACGAACACATGGGACTTCGGATCCAGCATTGACATCGCTACTTAGATATTTGCTACATGACTCTTCTGAATATGTGTCTGGCAACATTTACATTGTTGATGCAGGAAGCACCTTGCCAGGTGTTCCTATTTTCTCTTCCCTCTGAAGTTTTATGTAGATTTGTATTCATGAGGAACAGAAAAGAGTGGAGAAATAAATAAACGTACGATGAATACGTAAGGAAGCCCCTGGCAAGTTCAAGATTTATGAATAATAGAAGGTATGGCGGAATTCATTTTGTGGACTTACTGTTAGATTTTTATGTGCATTGAGATCATGTATGACATTGTTGCAAAACAGATTCAGTTTTAATTTTCAATTTTTCATCAGACATGAAGAAGAGTGAAGGATGGTGGACGGATGTGGAAGAAATGTATACTACGAAATGGTACACTGCATCAAAACTAAAAATCAAAATTGAGAATTTGGCTACGGTTATATGTTGTAATGACATCCAATGACCATATCTACAACTGTCAATGGTAGTATTATATTAAGTATTTCAATGTACCGTAGTCAGTTCCTTGCAGATTCCACCAAATATACACATCTGGAGCAAAATAAGGAAGGATTTCCTTTCGATGTATGTGCTTGCTTAGCTTACAGTCTTTAATGTCACCAACCAAAACAAACTCGCCACAGAAAATTGTCCCTAGATTGTAATAAGTTAGATGGCAAGCTATCCTTGTCCAATACTCATCCTAATTTTGGCCAACAAAATTCCAAATCTCCCGCCCCGTAAATGTAATCCGTTGCATCCGTCCATGAATCTTGGACGCTGGATTGTAGTCGTGGGTTGATAGCTGTTTACGAGGCGAGAGTGACGAGACAGAGAGCACCAAAAGAGCAAGAGTGAGCGAGTTTGCACAAATTTACTTGGGTAGTGCTATCTACACACCCATTTTACTTCTCATACATTTCATTTAATTTTCGGTCATCAGATCGAATGACCTCACTGGAGATTAGTCCTATCCTTCGAGATGTGGAATACCTCAGGCTTCGGCAAAAAAAAGAAAAATCACAAACTTTTAATCTATACAATTTGGCAAGTAGTGCTGCAACTTTATGGATTTGAAAGGACTGAAATATGTGCAGAGCTAAAACTATAGAGTCAATTTACAGCATTGTTTTAACCCAAAATGTAAATCAAAGGAAAAAACAGGAGGTGCCAAAGTTTCTACCTAATTTACTATCGGCTTCTTGACAATCTTAACACTGTCGTAGAAGCGCCTAAGCTCCTTCATAGCCTTTTCCTCGATCTGAATTGACCGAATTGGTGACGGTTGATCTACCTCCGGTTTGAACCACCGGTTCACTCCAGAAGTATCCAGTGGCGATCCCTGACCACCTGTGACTGAGAATCCGGCAGTTTTTGTCTTTGGACTGTGGGATGCACTCTGGTGTTGCTTGCCCTGCTTTGAGACATAAAAATTAAATCCGTCAAAACATCATCACTGGCAATGCAGTAACAAGAACGTAACCCAAAGTTAAAATACAGAATTCCCAACACATTAGAAAGATAATAAAACGTCGGCACACATAATATACGAGAAAGAGGGTGCCAATCATATACCTGCTGCATTTGGATGTCCCTCAGAGATGGGCGAGAAACAAGGGGAGGAGTTCCTGAAGCAGTCCAAGGAGGTGTACCTCTATCTCCATCAGATGCCAGTGGAGTATGGGTTGAAACCAATGGTATTGGCTTGGAAGGTAAAAATGAACTCAGACAAATCTTTCCATCACTTCTATCATCGAAAGGATCTTCCGGGTGACTTTTGTTCCTAGTTGACCGACTCTCCTCGGTTTTGCTTTGCTCGTCCTGAATCTCGCGAAGGGATGCAAAACCTTTGGAAAATTTAGCACCACCCCATGCCGGGCCTTCACTTTTTGGGGATGGTGGAGGGGGTGCAACATGCTTGGGGGCATCATCAAGAGCGCCACTCAAGAACATAGAAAGCCCACCCTTTTTCTTCTTCTTCTTGGACACTATTGGTGATGAACACTTGTTATTTGTTAGGTTTAAATTGTCCTTCTTAACACACAAAGCTGACTCTTGATTGGTTTGGCTTGTCGCAATCCCTTCAATCATGGCATCCTCCTATCACACGTAAAATTTCAAACAATTTAGAAAATGAGATGAATTGCTCGACATACATAATATAAAACTTCTGTTCACACCAAGCCGTATAACATATTTAAACAAACGCAAGGGTCACAAAAATCAAGCCCTTGTTTAGCAAGAAGGCAATAATCTGATGAAAATTAAGAAATGCAAGTTATAATAGTGAGTAAATAGCATGGCAAGATCAAGCTAAATGATTGCGCTAGTGTGTGCGCCTCGATGTTTAATATATACATTTTCCCATCTAGGTGGGGTGAACTGATATAGAAAGTAATTAAGGGAAGGTCAAGTTCAATACCTCTATCTACAATTCTACATAACGCTTCATTATGCACATGTTAAACCCGTAAATCCTTATTATTGAAAAGATTCCCAAGCCCATTTAAAGTTTCAAACGTCACAAAAGAAAAACAAAATCAGCTTAACATGAACTGACAATAGATTTGTAGTCGATAACCATCATTCACTCAATCTTGATAAGAAAATTAATTCAAAAAATTCACAAGCTCACCTTATCCTTTGAGGTTTGAGAGGTTTCAGTATTCAAGAAACCATTTGCATGGTTTAGTTCTACTTCATTTCCCGAAAAACACAACCCTATATCCACTTGTGTTGCCATCTTTTTGTTCCTTTTCTTCTGTTTTTTTGATGGCTCAACCTTTTTGTTCCCTTTTCCATCTAGCAAAACTGAGGATGGTGTCTTCAACTGTGGTGTCTCAACTGGAACACCAAGCTCAGCCAGCGAGCTCTCTAGAGCTGACCTCGTTTGGAGCTTTGCAATTTGCTGGTCATCAAGAACTTGCCCCCTAGACTGTTTTGCTTCAAGCATCTCAATCTGCTGCAGCTTTTTCCGCAAGGCTCGAACTTGCTTTTCAATACCATGATTTGGATCATCTTTGGGTTGAAGAAAGGAATCTGCTCTTTGGTGGATTTCATTTTTCCAGATGGATTGCTCTGTATGGCCGTCACGCGTCCTTTGAACCTCACTGTCACTATCTTCCTCTTCACTGTAAATAATAGCAGGAAAAGTAGCTGTAGGAGTTGGGAAACGACGGTAACTCCATGGTTCAGATGACCTTAGGTCCAATACGTTTTCAAGGTTAGCTAGAAGATCTGGTGAAGCACTAGCAATAGCTTGTGATGATACCATAAAAATATAGTCAAGGTTGCGTATGGCAATCTCCTGCGGTTAAAAAAAGAACAGCTCCAATAATTAAAATCAATTAATATAACATGTAAAATAGAAAGCTTTGCATCACAAGTTGCAAAACCAGAAGCATAAGGCAATGGCGCAGCTCAAATATCAAATGTTTTTTGAACAAATTTTAGGAAAATACAAGGACCTATCTGATAATTTCAGCCATCAGTGATACGCCCATCCAACCACACACAGAGACACAGAGGGAGGGAGAGAGATTCAAATCAGGTACAGTTTGAGACAGATTAAAAGTTACATAACTTTTCCTTCAAATATTGAGCAGTCAAAGAATACCTCACAGTACTTCCGCAAATCATCTGCCACGAGTGAATCGGCAATGTCAAGCAGTTGAATGGTATTTCGTGGCTCCACTAGATTCTCTGCAGCCACTTTTTCACAAAGACTTTTTAAGCTCGGTATGGGCTTCTTCCCAGCATCATCATTTTGGATTATAGGTAAAACATTGTCAGACTCCATGTCATTAAACATAAGATCTTCATCAAGCTCTTCTAGCTCATCTTTGACATTTGACTTCTGCTCCGGAGGGTTATTGGAAGTGTAGGCAGGGTGATAAAGGGAGCCAATAATCAACAAGTGTGTTTCGCCTACAGAAACTGAAGTAGCCCGCTTCGTACCATGTAACCGAGTTGCAACTGGTGGCTTATCCTTACCATTCTTCCCATCCCACATGTAAACATCACCTGTAGCTGTAACTGCGGCAGTCCAGTATTTCCCAGCAGATATGTTCACCATACTTCTTCCACCCAATGAATAGAGCTGTATAAACAAACAAAAGAACAGAGATAAGATTAGTGATTTAACATGCATCGCCCAAAGGATAAAACAATCAACAAAATCACTAATTTACTAAAGTAAAACCTGCTGGCATCTGAAATCCGGATCTGACGACACCCAATAAAATAATGCGCCATCATCTGTCAGAGCTGTGCTATATACCATCCCTGCAGCTATAGAAACCACATGAAGCCGTTCTTTGCGATGAAACTTCAAAGTGGTAGTTCCACTCTTTTTCAAGTTTCTTGCAATTAAAACACGTTTTGGCGTGACAATGCGATGACCCCAAGTGTATACCTGGCACATAAATACATACAGAATTAGGCTCAAATAAAGCAGATAGAGGAAAGTTTTCACAAGATCCGAGGTAAGAACATAGTCTATAAATGTATCGTGAACTGAATACCAAATAAAAGTACTAATGTTTGAGCCTATTGAAAAATATGCAATTTTAAATCAGGTTAAAAATTACCTCCCCATCAACTCCCAAGACAATTGTGTGATATTTTGCTGCTGCAACCCCTTTAAAAACCTTGCCTTTCAAGGATTCAACTAATCTTGGAGTGTAGTTTGAAGCAGAGTTAGATGTACCATAGCCAAGCTGACCCTCCCTATTGCACCCCCATGTGAAAACTTCACCACCATCAGAAACAACAGCAGTGTGCTTGTTGGCAGCAGCAACTGCAACAACTTTTGACCTAAGAGAACTCACTCTACGAGGTGTAGGTTGGGTATCCACGGAAGTGTAGCCAAGCTGACCCTCTGCATAATATCACGTGAATGAATCAATTTTCTATAGCCGTCAATTTCAGCAATAAATTGATCACAGATGAGCCATTTATTAATGCCTGAATACATTAAAGGAAACAAATCAATTTTCTTGCAAGTTGAATTGTGAATGTAGCCATTGACTAAAGAATACAAAATTTGTGTTTCTTTTATTATGATCAGTAAGTAATTTGAAAATTGCAAACCCTTTTAGTTGGCAGTTTAAATCCCCATATGATTTACCTCTATTGGACCCCCAGGTGAACACTTCCCCACCCTCCGTAGCAATAACGGTGTGATGTTTAGCTGCCGCAATTGCCTTCACACGACGGGACCCTATACCAAATGTCACGTGACGCGGTGTGATAACTGCAGCTTGACCACTGAAAGGCATATAATAAAATGGATTTGACTGGCGATTCGCAAAAAAAGTGTAACTAGGTAAAGCATGCAGATTTCAACTGATTAGCCACATTTTTTAGTGAAAGGTGACAAAACTCGACTTCTACTTCATACAGTGAATAAACCTTCAGAAATATACAGTTTTTTTCCCTTGCATCTCATCTTTTTACAAGTTCAAGATGAAAAGTTCCTTCAACTTAGAAACTACATTCATACATGAGGACAAGCATAATAGTGTACCCAAACATGGATAAATAATGTTAGGAGTATTACACACTTAAATTTGGTTATGCTAATGAATTTAATTTGTCCAAACAATTCACATATTAAGAACTGTTCGGTACCTAATTTTACACAGTATGTGGAAATGCTAAATCAACCAAGGTTATAAACTTATAGTATAGTAAATGTCAGTACCTGTGTATATCAAAATCAGGGTGACCAAGTCGTCCTCCTCTTCCAAACCCCCAAGTGTAGACTTCTCCTCGAGAAGTGACTGCCACGCTATGGAACTTAGCAGCAGAAACCAACTTGATTAAAGAACAACGAAGAACATCAACCTTGCATGGTAACTTTTGTATGTGTGCATTTCCAGTTCCAAGTTGATAGTTTGTACCACTTCCCCAACTATAAACCTCCGTCGTAACTGAAGACAACAACAGGAATCAGCTAATCTCTAAGCACAAGTAAGATCAGTCTGAAAAAAAATATATTACAATCCTCAGAAACCTTGGCGAAACACAGCGGTAGATACCAGAGTTGTGTCCATTTTGAAGAGCTTGCAAGACAGGCCCAGAGAGGAGATCGATAGGTGTTCGAGATTTAGAATCCTCTAGTGTGATAGAAGCGCCAGACTGGAGAAGTATACTTGCCACTGAAAGATGACCAAAATGCAGAGCTCTGTGAAGGCTACTCCATCCAGATTCCCCATCCTGCAATAAAGGATACGAAGGGCCATGCAAAGAGAAATCACAAAAACCAGTTTCGATATTAAATGAAAATTAAAAATGAACCCCAACCAAAACACAAAAGTATCACTCAAAATATCAATTCATTGTGTTATATAAATGAATCATACTTTCCTGATCACAGCGTTTGAGATAACTGGAAATTATAGCCTTCACAACATAAAAGAATTAAAAAATATATAAAAACTCACAAAACTGTCACATGCTTTGCAAATGAGATCTATTTATAAATATTCATGGCTAAATATTTTTAAATTGTAGTTATCTAAAAATTGAGTAACTCTTTTATTTACCTTTTTTCACATGGTAAAGACTAAGATTAGAAATTTACTAAAAACTCAACATGGAAATTAAGTGAAACAAATGATATCATATCATGGGATGATATCATAGCAGTTAGATTATATCCTTGACCTCCGGTTGCTTTATGTCTCTAATAATTTGTTATTTCCTAGAACATTTATCTAACTGCAGGTCTGATTAACTGAATTGTATGAAAGTCACAACAGACAGCAACTCAAAAACACGATTGGCATTAAGAAATAAATAAATCTCAAGCATATAAAACAAACAGCTTAATAGCCACTAGCAACAACATAAAAGCATTCATGTCACATAAAGATCGGTAAAGTAACAAACCCTAATATCTGGGTCAGCGCCAGCTTCAAGAAGCCTCCTAACAATGGGAATGTGGTTTCTCCATGTTGCAATATGAAGAGGAGTGAGACCAAAACTGTTTCTTGAATTTATATCACCACCACTCCTCTTCAGTAAACCTAGTGCTGAATCCACATCAGCCAATGATCCTTCTCGCACAACAAAGCAAAGATCTTTCTGGGTTCCAGTCGACAGAAATTTGCGAGGAGGCTTTTGTCCTTGAGGTGAGGCTTCCATTAGTATAAAAAAAACAAGGCTGAATGCCACTACGTAACAATTAATACGTTGTCACCAGACAAGTAGAATGTCAGTTCATGACCAACAAACCCTGGAGGCTCTTGTTGAAGTTGGTGTCGTCTAATCCATGTTCCACTTGATTTCCAATCCAATATCTAGATAGCCAAGTAGCTATGTCATCATCGGCATCCTTGTGCTGAACACAATCCCCTCACAGACCCCAATCACCGTTCCTCCTCTAACAGAGACATTCAGTAGACAAGTGACGCTAGAGACTGTATTCGAAGCTACTCTGACAGTACAATATACCCTTCACGCTGACCAACTGAAACAAATTTGAAACAACATTAACAATTAAACAAATTGCATGGATTGCCAAAAGGATATATTACCTACGTCGTACAGCTACACCCTGAATGACTGCCAATTCCATCCTAAAAATGCTAGAAATGAAAGTAAAATTCTACCCCAAATTAGGTAGATGCTTTTTTTCACATATCAGCTCTTACATGGACCACATTGCTCGTCTACTTTCAGTACAGAATATAAGCTACCTATACAAGATTTGTTTGTCTACCCAATTCTCATCAGTTGGCCAATAGTCCGATGACAAATAGAAAGATGAAATTTTCGAAACAAATCCCCGAATCACTCAATCGATTCAAAATTCAAACTTTAACACCCAATCGATTCAAAATTCAAACTTTGACACCCAATCGACTCAAAAATTCAAAATTCAAACTTCATCACAATAATGACTCGCTACAAATCTACGAATCAAGTTATAATTTTCAAAACCCAAATAAAAGAAGAATCACATGAATTTGAACAGTACCAACCAAACCAAACCATCCCCACCACCAGAAAAAGGATTTCCGAGAAGAAAAATGAGATACGAAACTAACAATACTGGAATGGTAAGAACAGCAATGTGAAGAACAAACTAACCACCAAAAATGGTGGTTCCCAATACCAAAACACACCGAAATACCAGAAAACACCAATACCCATTTTCCAGAAACTAAAATAAATCACAAAAACAGAGATATTTAGCTCAGAAATTAACTCACATCATCAAAATTTACCCAAGAAAAGGATAATATGAAAATAAAATCACCTGTTTTTCCTCTGGGAGAGAGAGAGAGAGAGAGAATTTAAAGGAGCTCTTGCTGTGTTGCGTTCTGTTCTGAAAGAAACAGGGAATATGCTGAAAGGCATAAACGCTTCAGAGAGAGAGAGGAGAGAACCGAGTCATCGAACTAGAAGGGCATTTTGGGGATTAGAATTGTTGGGCGAAGGAAAATGTGGCTGTGCTTAGATTTGACGGAGATGGCGTTGGCGCGTGTGCGTACGAGAGAGAGTTGGGTGGTTTGATGAGCTCTGTTCCGTTCGGCGAAGCCTCTCCCCGTTTGACACGGGCTTGTTCTTTAAGCCTTACGTGTTCATTTTCCCTTTTCCTTTCCCTTTTTGCTTTTCTTCTTTTTCAATTTTGGTAAATCTCCCTCTAACGCTACCGATATTCTCAGTTAGATTTTCTCGTTCAACATTTTTACTCTTAATTTTATCGTGCATTGCATTGTTGTATGATAATTAAAACTGATTACTTTCTGGTTCATTTTTAAAAATCAACTATGAAAAGATCAACCAAATCAGATATTCTTTTAATTGTTTAATTAATATTATAAACATTTTGGTGTTTAACTTAATAACACGATTAATTTATTTATTGAATAACAATTAGAAAACTAACAATTATATATTTGATTGATTTTAAGATGAGCTGGTTAATAAAAGGTGACTTAGATATTGCAGAATAAAAAATAGAGCTAAGAACGTAAAACAAAAATGTTTTTAATAACAAACTTGCTAGCATCTCTCTATTTTCGTTTAGAAATGTTGTTAGGACTCTAAATTTTGTGACGGATTATAACAAAGTATGTCCCGTTTGCACCTAAATTTGAATCTTTTCTCCTTATAATGTAGCTTAATAACAACATACTAAGAGGAGAAACAACAACATACTAAGGGTAGAACAAAGTTAGTTGAAGAAAGATTATGCCCAAAACGCATGAGAGATGACGATACATTTATAGGGAAAGGAAAAGTATGATATACATTTACACATTACTCAAATCACAAACTTTTAGCCTGTTCGAGCTCCACTAGGAATTAGTCCTAGCCTTCGAAGTGTGGGATACCTCAGATTTTGGGAAGAAAAAAAAATATATATCACGAACTTTAATCCATACGATTTGGTAAGTAGAGACCTCATGTTCTCAATCTTCATTATTAAGCAGGCCTCATGTTTGATTCTTATGAATGAAAAATTCGATATCTAAACCCTAATCCTAATTACGACTGGTCTATTGTGTGACTTAGCTTAAATCTTCGTCCCAATATCGTCGTTTTAAAAAAAAAAAACAAAAAAATCTTCGTCCCAATATCGTCGTTTTAAAAAACAAAAACAAAAAAAAACGAAAAACTTCATTTTCAATATCTTTATGCCTATATTGTAATCTTCAACAGCCTCAACCACAGCTATCACATTTATTATTGTTAAATGAAGGCATCCATCATCAAAGCAATCGCAACTGGCTCTTATAGGCTACAGCACAGCACATGCTTTCCCCATGTGCTTCCAGTCGTTTAACCGTTTTTCTTGTTGCTGGACGTAACAGCCAAGATTCATTCGTTGGCAACTCTAAACAACGTGATTACTTATACTCTAATCTAGTTTACATCTAACAACTAAAACGATATCCCAACCACTGCCCTCGATTTTTCCTTCTTATTTCTTTAATCCCACCCATTTTTTTCGTCAACTTTATGTTTCTGATTTAAAATGCAACTCATCCTTCTCCTCTTTATTTGACAAAACAATATTCTAAACTTCTCTGGTTTAGCCATGGCGACTAATGCCACTTTGTCCCAAAACCTTAACCTCAACCAAAGTCATCTATCTTCTGACCAAAACAAAAAAAAAACCAAAGTCATCTATCGTTTAAAGAGTCTCGACAAAATGGAGGAGTAATGCTAGGCAGCCAAATTTGGAGACTGCATTTGCAAACCATGTGATATGTCATCAATAGAAAGTAAGCATATTAATCAACATTTAAGTAATAACTCAATCATCAACAACCACATTATATGGTTTACAAAATATAATTTAAAAAGATAAGTCTCCTAGCATTAACCGAGAAGAATAAAGAGACGCGGGAAGAAAATAAATAAAGAATAAAAATTCCGGGAAGGGCAAAACAAAACAAAACAAATCACAACATGTAACGGGCAAATCGACTGTTAGAAGAATAATGCCGCCATAAAGCATGGAGTAAAACTATCTGCTATATTATGTGAGATTTAAGCAATTAAGCCTATAAAACGAGAAAAATGGTGTAGGACATGCACAATTGCTTTCACAAAGTCAACAGTTTACAAGTCGAATCTAAATACAGATTACAGAGAGTATTACGCGGTGCAGCCGCTGCTGCATTCAAATTATCGTTCAGTCGTCAACCGGAAGTGAACAGTCCAGGTCGATTCTTCCTCCAGGACTCACCGTAGATGCCTGGCACGACACTACATTAAAAAAAAAAAACAAATTAAACCTACATACATTACAGTATTCCAATTCAACTAATGACAGTCCGTAAACATCTGGCAGATAATCTGAAAGAACACTATTAACTTGTATAGAAATAAATGAAGATGTCATTTCTTCAGTTGCTTTGCTTTTGTTTATATTTGTTTTCTTATTTTTGGACGTCTTTTTGAAAATCCATAAGCAACTTCGCTTGCATAATTCTGTGTGTATGCTTCTTAATGGCACACGGCAAACGTATGAAGAAGGTTAAACCATGAGCTGTAAACTGAATCATTTTCAGAAGGCACCCGAATCCCACATTACATACTGGCTCGTGATACCATCACATCCAAACACATCGTAGCAAAGTACACATAGTGAAGTCTGGTATAACATAATGATAAGATGCTACCACCTAATGATATCCGACAAGAGAAAGACGTTAGAATGTTACCTCTTCCCAAACTCCATTACATATCGTGACACATTGAAAAACACGAACCACAGCAACACAACGACCAAAGTATCTGTCAAGATTAAGGAATTGACAAATGCAATATAACAGCAGAGAGAGGAAGCAAGAGAACCCTAAACTAAATTTGACCAAGAATGATGAAATAAATAGTAAAAATCTTGAATCTTCATTTCCTCAACATGCATTTTTCCTGCTATTATAGCATCGCACCAGACGCCGGTAACCAAAAACACAATTTTTTATGATACTTATATAGGACAGTATGGTAGAAACAACTAAAACAACTTCAGATATGAGGTCAGTTCTTAGTACACGTTGATCTAGAAACTGCCAAATAAGAAGCACCTTTAAAATCATAAGAGCAAGAAGAATTTCTTACAAGCTCAAGAAAAATGCCAAGGGCTGTCTGATAACCAGTCCCTTTTTAGTTTTAGTATCATTTTTGTGCTTGAGATATAAGGAAAGTATACGAAAGAAAGGAGGGAAGAAGAAGGGTGATGGCAGAGAGGTGAAGAAATAAAGAAGAGCGAATAAAACATAGTCTTGAAAGTGAACACAACTTGAAATGGATTTTGGTTTTTAGTTTTGATTTTGTGTCTCTCCATATATTGTTCTACATCTCTCCCACCATCTTTCAACCACTCTTCTACATCCCTCATTTCTCCCATGTATTTCCCTCTATCTCTAACACAAAATGAAAACTAAAAACAAAATGTTATCAAACGTTCCTAGTTGTACACTATACGCACATGTTAAAGGAAATGAGTTTAATCATAAAAGCATGTAAATCTATGTGATCTCTAAACTAAAACAAGACAAATATCAAGAAGAATGAAGAGAAAAAAAGATGTAAAACGTAGGATACTGAAGAGACAACGCTCCCACCAATCCAACATATAGAGCCCAAATGTGACATTGTAGAGATAGATCTTTCGTTGAACCCAATTCATAACTCCACAATCTACAAGACTACAAACAATAAGTTAAAAATCCATAAACAATGTAGAAATATACATAAGTAAATCAATACAAGAAACAGATCAATTCACAGAAATTCCAGTAATATAAAATCTAGTAGGAAGTTGACGGAATAGCTTATAGCTTGGCTACACACACGTGCGCCCACCAGTACATGTAAATGTATCTAAGATCCAACCCTGAATGACTGCCAGATCCATCTTCAAACATGCTAGAATGAAAGTAAAATTTCACGCCCGAACTATATAGATATGTTAGCAATTAATGGCAAGATCACTATATCAGCGGTAACATCAACCGGATTGCTTGCTTGCAATATAATATATATATATATATATATATATGTATATGTATATGTATATGTATATGTATATGTATGTATACATATCTAATACAATATTTGCTCATTTTATGAAAACCCAGACATAAACTAAGACCTGCTTCTGCTCAACAGTTGGCTAATAATCCAATCACAAATCTAAACATAAAAACTTGGAAACAAATCCCCGAATCACCCAATCAACTAAAAATGCAAACTTTATCACAACTAGCCACAAAACTCACTGATCAAGTAATAATTAACATAAAAAAATAAACTAAATAAAAGAAAAAGCACATGAATTTGAATATCAAATTATCAGTAAAAGAAAATAAAGGATCTACACGAAGAAATGAACCAACTGACCACCAAAAATGGTGGTTTCCAAAGCACATCAATATACCAGAACACAATCAACACCCATTTTCCAAAAACTAGAATAAATCACAAAAACAGAGATAATTAGCTCACCAACTCAATTGGATCGTATCAAATTCCAAAATAAAATCGCAACAAATAATTAAGCAATACAAGAATAATACGAAAGTACCTGACTTTTCCACCGCGAGAGAGAGAGAGAGAGAATTTATAAGGCTGTGTTGCGTTCTGTTATTTTCCTTCTCCAGAGAGAGGAGAACCGCGTCTTTTAACTAGAAGGGCATTTTGGGGATTATAATTGTCCTTTCCCTCTTCCTTTTTCCTTTTGTTCTCGTTTTCTTGCAACTTCCTTCTCATTTTTGGTAAATGTTCATGAGAATGCTACCGATTACTTTTAACCTTGCACTCTAGAAATCGGCAAAAAAATTATTTAATTGTTCGATTAACGTTGTCAAAATTTCAGTGTCTAGACTCAATTGTGCTCGATTTTGTCAATTAGATGACTAAATTCATCAGTTGACTAAATGATATTGGATAACAGTTAGACTCTAACCGAATAACATGGTTCATCTATTTATATTGCATAACAATTAGATGACTAAATAATTTTGGAATTTATTGATGGTTGCTAAGTTGACCTTTAAGAATGACTTGGAATCTAAACTGTTCGAATTAGTTGAAGAAATGTTATGCACAAAAAAGAAGTGTTATGAGAAATTCTTTCTTTATTTATTAATACTATAGTCTAGTGATGTTTCATTTCGTTTGTAAGTAAAAGACTTCTTTGTCGATTTCCATAAATGAGAAATCTAATAACTATGACTTCTCTGTCATTTGGCTTAACCCAAAACCTCGCACTTAGCATCGTTGTATTAAAAAACAAAACAAAACAAAAAACTTCATCTTCAATATCTTTATGCTTAGTACTGGTTTGGTACTGAAGTGCTTTTATAAAAAGTGGGTATCAAAAAAAGTTGAGCTCAAAAAGGTGTTTGGTAGACACTTAAAAACAACTTATTTTCATAGTTTTGGATGAAAAAAAACTGAAAACATGAAGCAGCAAAAATGAGCTTATTCTCACAACACAGCAAAAACAATTTTTTTTCAAAGCACAGCAATACCAAAACAGCCCTTATTGTAACCTCCAACTGCCTCAACTACAGCTATCATATTTATTTAATATTGTAAAATGAGGCATCCTTCCTCCTCAAACCAATCGCAACGCATGCTGTCTCCATGTGCTTCCACTCGTTTAATCGTTGTAAAATGAGGTATTCTTCATCACTAGTTTGTTAGTGAGACGTTTAAGTTTGAATCTCGATAATGATAAGTTCGAACCAACTTATCTCCCTACTAAAATAAGTTTGAACATCGATAATGACAAGTTCGAACTAATTTATCTCTCTACTTTTTAGTGTAAATATTTTATTGTACTCCAAATAAACAACCCCCAACCATAACCTTCGGATTTTCCTTGTTTTTCGTTTAACTTTGTGTTTTCATTTTAAAATGCAACCTTATCTTTTTTTCTTTATTTTCTTTTAACAAGACGATATTCTAAACTACTCTAATTTTATAGAAAGACATTCAAGCTCGAGTGAAAGGGTGCGAGGCAAACATTAAACAGTACAAAACCCCTAGGGCCCCGGCGCCCCAAACACAAATGCATGACCCTAACTCCCGAGACCCGAATCCGTAACCCTAATTTCTGGCACCCAATACCAGTACTCAGGACGCAGACTACCGGGACTCAAATCTGGCATGGGACTCCGACTCACGGAGCTGAGATACTAGCAGCCAATATTCCGACGACGGGGACACCAAATAGTCATTTACTTATTTATCTATTACATTCTTGTTATTTTGAATGTAATGAACTGTGGTTTGTAAAAACAAATTTAAAAAATGAACAGGAAATGTCTTTGCCAACAACATTTTCTCACAATTCTGATTTCTTTCTGTTCAATCAAATACCTTTTCTTTTCTTTTATACATGTTCTTCCACTCAACAAAACTTAACAGAAAAATTACACATAGCCACAGGCAATACACTACAAATCAAATGATATAAAGAACGAAAAGAATGAATGCAAAACCTGGAGTGCACACATCACACCATAAAGAGTGAATCACAAAGCGATTCATCCAAATCTTTACCAAACCTGCAACCTGTTTTCAATTTAACCCCGTCCTCAAACTGATCACCCGCGCAACATGGTTGTTGAGTGTGTTCATGAAAGAATGTGCATCGAGGCTAGTTTCTCCCACCTGAAACCTTCGGCTTACGCAGCAATTGGATCCTGCATTTGAGGAGAGAGACGCGATTACAATTTACAAATTTACAACAGAACGTAACCAAGCATAAATTTACTTCATTTCTGGTTCGGATTATATACCCTAAATAGTAGGAGATTTGGTTGGAGACACAATTATTCCTCTTGCATTGAATAATTAGTTGAAGATTTAATTGTTTAATCATTTATTTTTCAAAGGGGTAATGCCCTGGAGTTTCTAGCACATTTGAGCAAGGCATTACAACAGATACAGAGGGTAGGTAAGTCATTTCTTAAATTCAACCTAAAGAAAGATGGATACGGCTTTGTGGCCCTTTAAGGTTGGAAAAATTATGCGTATTATGTTTTAAATTAGAAAAAAACTGTGACTAAAGTACAAAATTACAGGTTCTCAGAACTCAACGTAAATTTTTACCAAAACAGAATAGCAATAATGTAAATAATAATGATAGATAAGTAAACACACCTTTGCCGTCAAGTTTGAGACAGCCATATGGAACTTTTCTCTGGTTTTTGTACCTGCAACCTGGCCTGCCTTTGCCACCTTACCAAAAGCACCATTTAGCCACGCTGCTCCAGCAGTCACATACCTGTCAGCACCACATAAGAGTTTGTCAACTAACATTCTCTTCTATTCTCATCTATCAATAGAGATGATTATTCTGTCATTTACACTATCAATTCTTTATTTGAGCTGCTATTGGCACTCCAAAACAGTCTTCCCGAACTCCTTCCTAGTGAAATAATAATAAAAGAGGAGTGTAGGGTAACTTGTTTGGAACCCAACCTAGAAAAATTGAAAACGCGGGAAGAGCAACTGGGTTTTGTATACCCAATATCGGATTTTTATTTGTAGCACATACTATAGAAGTGGCCTATATGAGTATTTTGGTGTTTGAAGAATGTGTTATGGCTTCCTACTGAAATAAACTAAGCCTAGGAACCTCAATAAACTTCAAACAAATATGGCCCAAGGATGCCCCAAGCAAAAAAGGCTTCAAGTTAAACAAATGAACAATGTATACCACTGCCTTGGTTAATTTACAAAAAATCCATTTTGCACTTTCACCATCATTCTTAAAGAAGGCATGCAACAATTTACAGCAGAAAACTGCTAACTAGATTGACTATGGGCTCATATACCTGCTTGTTTTGACAGCTGACCCCGTATCATTCAATTTTCTCTCTGCTGCAAATATTGCTGCCATTGTTTTATCTGAGACATGAAGCCTCTGATCAACAGACTTCACTTTCTCATTAACCACGGAAATGCCTACTGTCAATTTCTCTGTAAGCCCCACTTTCCTGTCAAAGGAAATGACCTTCTCTGATGCACTTGCTGACAACCGATGCTTTTCATCAAATGCTTTAGCCTTGTTCACGGCATCTTGTCCAATAGCCGAACCCTTTGCAAACATAGTGGTCACCACATCTTGTGCTCTATTAACATACACCCTGGTAGGGGAGCCAGTTTTATCCTGCGAAGAGAGAAAAAAACTACCCTGAGCCCATAAACTAGGAAATATTTAAAAATAAGTCAACTGATGAAGATGTTAGGAAACAGAGGTTTCAGCATAGATCACTTGGGTATTTGCTCATCTCTAGCGTGTCATCAGTCATTATCATAATATTGAAGATGGACCAACTAGATGGAGTCGCAATCCAAAAAATGAATGTGCTAGTAGATATTTTATAAGGCAGAAGGCTATGAAATTGGAAAAACGTATTCCATGTCAAGTCATTAATCTTTGTTTTCTAGTCATGTATTTTTTCTCATTCATACATTACAATGCCCTAAAAGAACAGAGAAATGACATACATGACGACCCATGTATATAAACATAAATTTTCATCCGTATTAAAGATCTTATTGGTGATGCAAGGTTTAAATCCCAATGTGGGATTTGACATTCTCAAGTTCTCAACGCACAATTTTTTCCATTTCCAGTAATTCTCTGATATCCACTGAAACTGCACTTAAATAACTATATATGTGAAGTTTTTAAACAGGTAAGATTCTTAATATCATAAAATATGTGGTGGTGTCATTGGCTACCTCAGCATCTGGTGAAATATTTTCAGCAGGAGCAACAGAATCAGCACTTACGACCATCCTAACCTCCTGCATGAATTGCACAAAATGAAATCCAAAGCTTTGGCAGTAGGAAAGAAACAAGATTGCAGGCACTTTTAAATGAAGCTTACCTGCATCTCAATTGGTACATAATTTTGAACAGGAGAAATAGTCACGATCTGATCTACTATTGTTGCTCCCTGCAACCAAAACACAGTTTCCATTACATAGAGCCAAAGAACAGAAGATTTGTATTCACTGAAAATGACTCCCAAAACAAGTTAAAACCCACAAAACATTAATTGAAGAATCTGCTTCTTCAGATGATGTCAAGGAAAGTAGTAGATGTCACACAAGAGAATTGAACATGCGACAGCCTTAGATCAAGCATCTATAAAGAAATGGATTGTGTAAGTTACACTTCAAACAATTGAAATTTGTAAAAGTTGAACCAAAAACTAAGCATGCAATCAACAAGAAGCATGGAAAATCCCTTTCTCATAACTTTTTCTATTGACATATCACCATTTAAGATACCAGGGTTCTTTTAGTGTTTTTCAAAGCAACTCACATTGAGCATACAAATAAAAGCACAAAAAGCCTAGCTTGAAGCTAAAGAAAGTGCTCAATGCTCGCTTCCAAAAATTGCATTTTAATCAACTCAACAGACAAAAACAAAGAAACAAGCATTGCTTATGAAGAAAATAATTATTACTTATTAGGCATTGACTTCAATTCCAAGAACTTGAAAAACAAATTTGAGAACAATACCGATAACAACAACGCGATTTCAAGAGCTTTGGGATCCTTGAAAGTAACAAATGCAGTCTTTGATTTCCCTGGCTCACTGCAAACACAACCAATTCAGCAAACAAGATTAACAACTGCAACAAAAACTTACCACTGAGTTTTTTGCTCACTACATGCAAGAAAGACGATAAATTTCGAAACACAAAACTGGGTTACAGGATATGTCTGATCATAAGTTAAAATTTTCAATTTTTGGAAAATAAACTCAAGTCAAATACTTTTTTTTTTCCATTTTCTCAATTTTTTAATGTAAGTATGCATGCAAGTATATACATATTTTCTTACTTAAGTTGACTCTGCCCTTTTACTTTATTTACCTTTCTTTCCCTCCGAAAATTACCGGGAAAATCAAGAGAAAAATCTTCTCTTCTTACATTTCATTTTCTCGGGAACCAAACAGAATGAAAACCCTAATGTGAGTATAAAAAATCAAAAAACGAAAAATCGTACCGTTGGATCTGAATGCGTTCGATTTCCCCAGAGAAGGAGAAGAACTCGTGAATCTCTCTCTCGCTAGCTAGATCTGACAGTTGCTTTACTTGGACCGTCCTCGTCTGCCCAAAAATAAAATTCAAAATCAAGTTCTAAAATTCACAAAATCTAAGTACGTAAAAGTAAAATTGTATCTGTAAGTTGGTTTGTTGGAGGACCTGCTGCTGCATTGTGAGTGTGAGCTCTGTGAAAGAGGGAAAGTCTTCTCCTTTCAGAAGGGTTGCTGGCGGCGGCGCCGGTGGTTGGTACAGCTAGGACTTGGGGGAGAAAAATTGAAGTGCCAACCACCAGACCAGAGAGGGGAGAGAGAGGGAAAGAGAGAGAGAAATAAAAGGAATATTTTTGTGGAGATGGGCAGCTTCACAATCATTTTCCTTAAATAACCCTGCTATCTTCTCAAATTTCTCTTTTATTGAACTTCCTATTTTGCCCTTTCGGCTTCATGATACGACACCACTTTATGTGCTTTTTAGTTTTTTTTTTCTATTAATTTCTGTGATTTATTCTTTTTGCTCGTCATATTTGGTACAAATGGAAGAAATAACAAAGCAAAGTCCCTGACAAGACTTTTCCCTTGGCCCAAGTCATTTTTTTATGCCAAGAAATAGTAGCAATGGTATTTCAATTTTAACTTAACTAGAGTAATGGTTTTTGAACTAAAAATTTATGATTATTGGTCTCTTAACTCATTAAAACGTAGGCTATGGTCTTTTTCGTCGATTCCGTCATAATTTCTATCAAGGGGCAAGTGTGGAAAACCAAATGAGAAAATTCTAGCAATGATCCCTCAACTTTAATCCGATTAGAGCAATGGTCCCTCAATTTATCCAGTTGTACCATGATCCCTACACCATAACTCATTTTAAATGATGTTCTAACGGAGTTAAGGAAAAGCACCGTACCTATACGTTTTATGGAATTAAGGGACCAATGATCACGAGTTTTTAATTGAGAGATAATTGCTCCAGTTAAGTTAAGTTGACTTACCATTGCTACAATTTCTCCTTTTTATGTTGCGGAGTTAAATGATCTTAAACTTTGAACTACAAGCTTTTTCTTGCAAGTGAAAAACATCTAACAATTAGCTAACTAATTAAATTAGTTTATTTAAAAAACTAAAAGAAGCATAAGTGTACATTTGAAATCACCTTTCACATCAAATTCGTTGATATTTCTTTTGATTAATCCTAAAAATGATAAGGGAATGGAGTAATATTGTGTTTTCGTTCTTCGTGGTCTCTAAATTGAGACCTCATTGCATAGATGAATGGAAACATGTTTACCAGTATCGCGTAAAGTTCACATCAATTATAATCAGAAATTTGTAATTTAAATGGTTACGAGCATTTATCCTTTTATTTTATGTCGGGCAATTAATTCTTCCTTTCTCCAATAACGTTTGAGAACGGGTTGTTGATGTGTCTATTGAAGACATCCTACTTGAAAGGAGGGAGTTAGCAACACATTTGGAGCTAGTTGAGTTCTCGCTGCTTTGCTTCTCGATGATGCAAAGCAACGTACTCAGTAATTTCTTTTATAAATAAAAATAAATAAATTATACATGAGAACATGTTATTTTTTGAATGGTTGTTTAACATTCTTGCTTTTAATACAAATATTTAAATTCGAATTTAACGAATAACTATCGTTTGACAAAAACAAACTAACGTTGGACAAGAAAATGATAAAGTAAAAAAATTCAAACTTTTTATTTTAGAATAAGTAGAAGGCAAGATACAATTCTCTTTGTCATACTATTTTATGAAGAAAAAGAAGGCTAAAAAGATGGGTAGTACAGTAAAAGAACAAAAGCATGTGATGATTCCTTTCTTGGTCAATGTGTGGTGCGTTCCAATTGCCCAAAACTGAAACTAGAGTCCGCGCGCCGAACGGGACCTGATGAGTTGGATGGACTTACCCTTTTTTATTCTTAACTATTCTGTAATTTGTCTTAATCTTATGTCTAACACACAGCTCGGATGCTAGTTTTCCACTCTTCCTATGAAAAAAGTTTTTCAGTCAAAATAGCCTCTACAAGTGACATAATTTTTTACTTTAGTTCCTCACAATAAAAATCGACAGAATTGATCTTTAAGTTTTTTACTGTAAATTGTTCTTATCATTTCGTAAAAATTCTATCAATATTCTCGTTGTCACATCCCGGTCCGGGGTGGATCACTTCCCGGGCCCGCTCCATCACCGTAGCACGATATTGTCCGCTTTAGGCCCCAACCACGCCTTCATGGTTTTGTTTCTGGGAACTCACGAGCAACTTCCCAATGGGTCACCCATCCTGGGAGTGCTCTGGCCTCCTTCTCGCTTAACTTCGGAGTTCCGATGGAACCCGAAGCCAGTGAGCTCCCAAAAGGCCTCGTGCTAGGTAGAGATGAAAATATACATTTAAGGATCACTCCCCTAGGCGATGTGCGATGTTACAATCCACCTCCCTTAGGGGCCCGACGTCCTTGTCGACACACTTCCCGCCAAGGATAGGCTCTGATACCAATTGTCACATCTCGGCCCAGGGTGGATCACTTCCCGGGCCCGCTCCACCACCGTAGCACGATATTGTCCGCTTTGGGCCCCGACCACGCCCTCACGGTTTTGTTTCTGGGAACTCACGAGCAACTTTCCAATGGGTCACCCATCCTGGGAGTGCTCTAGCCTCCTTCTCGCTTAACTTTGGAGTTCCGATGGAACCCGAAGCCAGTGAGCTCCCAAAAGGCCTCGTGCTAGGTAGGGATGGAAATATACATTTAAGGATCACTACCCTAGGCGATGTAGGATGTTTCACTCGTTAAGTAGAGAGATTGGTCACATAATCGTTCTTGTGATAAGTTAACAAGCATATTGACAGATTTTTCACGGAATGATCAAAAGTATTTACAATGAGCAAATGCAGGGACCACTTCTATCGGTTTTCATTGTAGGGACTAAAATGAAAAGTTATGTCAATCTCATTGACCATTTTGAATAAAAAACCTATAAAAATCGAAAATAACAAAGTCAGATATTTATAAATAATAATATGGCCGAGTAGTATTCTTGTTATTTGTAAATGAGAAGTTTCATGTTTGACAGAAGTGACAAATATTTGTGTTATGTTCGAACATAATCATAACTAATTTAGTGTGTAGCTTAACTCATTTCCCTCCGATTAGAATATACTCAACGTATATAAAAAAAGTGGGATGCTAGTTTCTTGTCACTGCCTGCTTATGCATTGAGGATAATACCAACACCAATATTTTTTAAAGACAATATGGTGCATGACATTCTTTATGTGCAAGAACTGTCCCAACAACCGCCTGAAATCAAGCCAAGCAGTACCCAAAAAGTGGAAGAACAAAATACTCGATCGTCCTCCAAAGAGCACACTAGAAGTTGCAGCCACCAATTGAAGGACCAAATTAAGGAAGCCCGCAGGAAGAAGCAACCCACAAGCAACAGTGTCACCAAGGGTACACATATGAAAGGAGGTGGTGTGCAATGGCGTAGCCAGAAATTATTCGGTGGGTGGGCTAAGCTAAAATTATAAATTTTTTAATCCTATGTTGCCTACATAAAGTTATATAATAGTAAAAACTTGAATGTAGTAATTTGAAGCAAGAATTTTATGCTATGTTTTCTAGGTTTCTAGCCTTCAAAGCTTTCAAGTGAATAAAATAAGGAACCATTTGTGGTATGGAAGTTTTAATTTATTACTATTAAATATAATATTGGTTAAAGTGATGAGTTTATTTAACATCTATTAACTCATATTATTCTTAAAAACAGGGATTTGGATTCTCTCCGGATCCCTTCCATGGGGATCCTAAGGATCAATGCATAAGGACCGTTCATCAAAGATCGTGCGGTCACAATTAAATATTTTTTACGTAAAACGAGACTGCTTTACTTTTAAAAATATAAAAAACATTTAATTGTGGCCGCACGATCTTTGATGAACGATCATTGTGCATTGATCCCCGGGATCCCCAGCGAGGGGATCCGAAGAGAATCCAATTCCTAAAAACAGCCTTACTAATAAAAAATTTCATTTCTTAAGTGAAATATGACAATTAAAAATCATAAACTAACCCAAAAATTAATATTTTTAAGCTTGAATAACCAAACTCTCCCTATGCTATAGCCTAGGGGAGCCTTGTACTTGGCTCCGCCCTTGGTGGTGTGTGTGACCAACGGAGCCGGAACTAAAAGCACATTCCAAAAGAATCGCGAGGAAGATTAGTGGTTGCAAATCTAAAAGGTGGGATTGAGGAGAAACGGGAAGGAGGATGGACGACGGAGAGGAAAAAGAAAGGAAAAACAGAAAGAAGATAGGAAAGAGAATGAAAAGGAAAGAGGAGAATCAGAAAGGGGATAGACAACAGAGAACTAATCACAAAACGGAAAGGAGATGCAAAATCATAACTAATCACAAAACAAGCCAAATCTTGTGCTACATTGTATCAGCTAACTTCAATGACTCCATTGGCAAGAAGCATGTCAAAACAAGCTGATTACAATACAAAGGCCTTGATCCAGTTAGCACACAACAGTAATCAATATTGATATTGTCCGCGACTCAACCACGCATTTAGTTTAATAGGTGCGAGATTTTATACATAATGTCTTGATACAATAGAACTAGTAGTAGAATTGTTCAATATAATAGATTTGTCATATTAGATGTTAGATTAAAGAGCCGACATGGTTCGAACACACACTGTGGTGCAAGGGCAACATTCCTCTCCACCACTGTGGTACGTAGAGGGGCACTTGCAATATAAGAGCAAATTAACTTCATTAGATTTATGATGTGAGACATACTTCAACAGTTTCAAAACCATCCACATTAATCTTGAACTTGTTGGAAACTTTAGTATTATTCTAATATTAAATTTATTAATTGAATGGAAATTTTAAGTGATGTTTTGGTGAAAATACGTGTCTATCTTAATATGAAATTCAAATAAACAGTTGTAACTTTTGACTTTTCATGAATGGTCACATACTTTACAAAGTAGCATCTCAACTTTTACAAATAGACAAGTCCCAATATAGTCATGTATCATTGAGTCCATATGAGAGGATATTCAACAATTGTGTGGTTCATTGGAACCTCGTGATTTGGAGTGCTACTATTATAAGGACGTGATTGTTGTATTTTGAGAAACAAGCACCAATCAACCACTGGTAAATAGTAGGCGTAAAATTGTCTTAAGGACGAAATCTCTAACATTTGCCTCCACCGATTTTTCAATATTTTCTAATTCACTTCCATGTGCATTTAGTATTATTTATTATTGTTCTTATGCATTAAGGTTATGTTTAATTACATGATGATTTATTCATTTCCTATATGATTAAAATATAGCAACACTTTAATCTTGAACGCACCGAATGGAAAATTATCCAAGATCGTGGGATGGTTGCTCCGGTTGATGGATTGAGGGCGTGATGTTTCCTCTTTGTACTCCAAAGCGAGAACACGCATGTTATTTTACTTTATATGCATGTGATGACCTTTGTCTTAATTTCCTTCAGACACCAGTATGCATGTTTCGACCATTCCATGGAGTTGGTCCCCAACAAAAAATATGCAAAAAGTCCGTAAGGGAGCCATCCAAAACACCACGCATCGAGTTTCGATACCACTTTGTATGTTAAATCACGATTTTGATATTCATGCATGCTCCACTTGGCTCGGGGGATATAGCTCAGTTGGTAGAGCTTCGCTGTGCAATTGCGTCGTTACGATTACGAGTTGGTTGTCTAATTGTTTAGATGACAATAATAGTATCTTGTACCTGAATCCGTGACTTACTTTTTTCTAGGTGGTATTCATCCACCTTGTAAGTGAAAGATCTCATATTCTACTGGTATAAACGGCAAAGTTAATACTTAACTATAACTAGTTAATTGTGTGATTTAGACTAAAAACTTACCCTACCACCCAATATCGTTGTATTAAAAAAGTGGAATTCAAAAGTGATCACCAATGAAATTTCACTCGTATATATATGAAAACAAATAATTTTAGTAAGAAGAACACTCTGTCTGACCCCTTTAGCACTTTCCCTAAACCCCAAATTTATGATCTCTTTCACCCTTGGCTACTCTCTTGGTAATTATATCTTTTCCCTCTTTACATGTAAAGTCAAGGTTAGTTTAATTTTATTAGGTAATGTGGAATTTGATCTCTCTATTACTTAATCCAACACGATTCGATATAAAATTTTTAGAACAACTGTATAATGTTGAATTGCATCGAATTCAATTGGCTCATCCTCCAAATAAAATAAATAACTACCTAATTGTACTTCTCATGTATTATGAGACCAAAAAGCTTCTTGTTTAACTTTTTTAAAAGACAATAATCTACTCTAATTCATTTTCAATTATGGAAAAGTGGATTCAAACTCGTTGCATAAGGAGGAAACACATTAATACCCCACGAAAGTGCTTGTTGCAAGTATACTTGTTTGTACCTGTTTTAGCACCATCAGCTTATGTAGTCTAGGCCGTTGGATGGAGAAACTATTAAGATAACTTTCAATTGTTGTTGACAAATAATATTGTGATTTTTAATCCTGATAAATATCTATTAACAGTTTAGTGGAATTATCTTGATGTTTTTCTATGCAAGATATAAGGATAAAAGAGTAGGGGTGTGCTATCTACACCCCTTTTTACTTATCCCACACCTCTTGTTAATTTATATCCTTTGATCTTTTTCAATTCATTTGATTCGACGGTCGAAAATTAGAAAGGTGTAAGAAAAATAAAAAAGAGTGTAGATATCACACCTCTGCAAGGAGCCGTGAGTTGATTAATGCTTGTGCTTTTATCCCATAAATCAAATGAATTTGGTCTTTTATGCAACCAATTTCTTTCTGCATGGATGGTGAGATAATTATAAGGGTATGGTCAAGGGAATCTAAAGTGGTGCTTTCGGACTCTACAAGTCGGCAGACTTATCATTCAAGGCATGCATGTCCCTACCAATAAAAAGTTGCTTACAATGAAAAAAAGGACCTTCAACTCAACACACAAATCTAACGTTTTACTTGAAATTCTCTTTCATCCTTGAAAAAATTATTAACTACTCCACTAGCACATCAGCGCAAATTCAATTTGGTTAAACATCGCTAGGTTGACAACCGACGAAAGTGACAATTTGATTAAACAACTCTGCAATCGTAGAATCAGATCGGCGTAGGAGTCTTGACAATTTGGTTAAACAAGAAGCTCTCCTCTTTCGACTAGTTATTATCTCAAGTCTCTGTCGGCGAAGTGTTTTTTATTCTTTCGCCAAACGATGGCCGAACCATCTTTGTTATAAAGACACTCGTCTCCTTTGAGTATCTTTGCTCCTACAGTTTGATACAAATTCAATGCACTTATATTTTTACAAATATAGTTAAAGATGTCGAACCTGGTGTTGAAGATTGAATTTAGTACCAAAAGCATAACCTTGTATTCAGATTTTAGAACCCAGCCAAGAGTGTTTCTTATTCGGCTGAGTTCGCCTAATTCAGAAATCAGAAACACATTCCATCGTATACTACCACACTCAGAAGTATTTGGCCCGGGGAGCTTGGTAGTGGTACACATGCATCAGCAATCAACCATAGAAGAACGTAGTTAGTTCATTAAATTACTCAACTTGCGCATCACATAAATTTTTGTAATTTAAGGTCAACAATACTTAAAATGGTACTTCTACAATGCTAAAAGAAAAGAGAGACGGATGATGCTGGAACGGGCTTTAGAAAAGTTGCTAAAAAGTAGGTCAGTTCATAGTCATTGTCTAATAGGAATTCCACCAACGTTTTTTTTTTTTTTTTTTTTTTGAGTACATCGATATTTTTTACACGAAGGGGAGAGGGAGTTTGGCTAAGTCACATAATGGGCAGCCTAATTTGATATCGAATTCGCCATCCACGAGATTCGAACCTAAAACCTCTCACTTCCAAGTGAAGAGGAATAACACCAGACCCTAGTACTGAATGGCCCACCAACCTTTTGCTACAAAACAAATTTCACATGCTTCGTTTTCCACACTGGACTTCCACTTAAATGAATAAATACACTACTATCCAGCACTGCCACTTAACAAAATTGGCATGCCCAAAAAGTGAAAAGAAAAATCCCTTCCTTGGGCTCCAAGTCATCTCCGCATTAATATGTAGTTTCTGCACTTCAATAACCAATAAAAAATAATGCTAGCCATGTCGACCCTCAATTTTGAAACTGAATGCAGAGAGATTCATGGTTCTTGGGGACAGCTAAACCGATTGGCTCGAGCTTTGGCGAATCGAACGCGGCATGAGAGGCAACAGATTAGAGAAACTTACAAGTCAATCTATGGAGATGACTTGGTAAACAGACTCAAAGATGCAGCCGCTGCTGGGATTTCACCAAAATTATGTGCAGCCTTGTCTATGTGGATGACTGAGCAGCACAAGCGTGATGCTGTCGTGGTCCGCGAGGCCCTTGATGATCAGAAAGGCGATACAAACTACAACGCGCTTGTAGAGATTTTTGTGGGTCGAAAATCGAGTCATATCCTTCTTATCAAGCAAGCATACTACAGAAGATTTTGGAGGCAGTTAGACCAAGATATCATCAACATCGAGCCTCCCAATCCTTACCAAAGGGTAATTATCATTAATTAAACCTTGTTATATAGTAATTAATGAAGCCTAAAAAATGAAATAGCACACAATGTTTGCATATTATTACACAACAGATACTGGTAGCATTGGTTGCATCACATAAGGCACACCATGCGGACGTTAGCCAACATATCGCGAAGGCGGACGCAAGGAGGCTTTACGAAACTGGGGAGGGGAGTTCCGGTCCCATAGAAGAAGCCGTTGTCTTAGAAATACTAAGTAAACGGAGTATTCCGCAGCTTAAGCTTACATTTTCGTGCTATAAACACATCTACGGACATGAGTATACAGAGGTAATTAATTAACTAGTTAACTGTTAATTTCCAATTACGGTTTCACATTCTGCTCAGTTTTCTGGAGTTTTAAACAACGGCTTATTATTTTGTGTGCTGCAGTCCCTGAAAACCGGAAACTACGGAGAACTTGAAAATGCAATGAAAATGGTAGTACAATGCATCTACAATCCACCTGACTATTTCGCTACGGTAAATTACTGTTGTATTTATTTTTTGCTAAGTTTAATTTCTTGAGATTAAGAATGGGAGAAGATTAAACAAATTAATTAACTAGTTGAGCTAATTAGCAGATGTTGTATGCAAGCATGAAGGGGTGCATCAGCGACGAAGGTGCAGTGCGACGCGTGACGGTGAGCAGGGCAGAAGTAGACATGGATGAAATTAAAAGGGAGTTTAAGAAGAAGCATGGGATGGAACTGAGACATGCAATCTGTGACAACATCCCGCCCGGCGACTATAGAGACTTTCTTGTTGCTTTGACGGTCTCGAAATCAAATGAATCTGTATAATTTATGTGTTGAAGCATCATCATTTTATATTTCAACAACTTGGTTTTGTTTATTGGATTTATCTTGTTAGTTAAAGTACATTTTAAACTTAATCTAGCTAGTTATAGCACAAACATTGAATCAATTCCTACTATTACCTCTTAATTAATTTGAAATTGTAGTTAGCACTAAGGATTGAAGACTTTTTTTAATTTAACTAAAAATTAGGTGAGATTAGTCCCTCGATTCTAATCCACAAGACGCATTGCCCCAAATCTCGATCCCAAAGGAGAGAGGAGCACAACAATTGGAGGTCTTCCCTCTTCCCTATTAACAAAAATACATAGCTGCAATTTACGTTGTCCACCCAAGTTCACATAAGACGAGAAAGACTTGTGTCCGCCTGCTGTATACGACTCTAGACTCAATAAACGGAGAGAGAGTTTTCTGCATCCAAAAATTCCTGTGACCTCTCTGTGCCTTTGATTTTATTGAGCATGTCTTGGGACTCGGGACTTGAAGCTTGATTTGATTGGGTGTGACTGTTGACATGCTCAATAAAATCAAAGGCACAAAGAGGCTACATGAGTTTTTGGATGCAGAAGATTTGGACTCCAATAAACGTGACTGGTGTATGGTGCCTCCGGTTGGAGAGAAGAATTTGCACTGAAAAAGTAATGGTCCTTGCGCCCTCTTTTTTCTTCAACCACTGTACAAGTGTCATACATACATGCTTTAAATATCAATTATTAACTAGCTCAGTGTCAGTGATGCATTTCAGACCCGTATTTCAAACGGTACATCTTGGATTTGACTCCTGAGATTGGTAAATCACACGATCTTAACTAGAGAAAACTACAATGCATTTGTGAGTCTTCTTAACCTCCAAAAAAATAGATTGTCAAGGCAAAATCACCACCTAGTTCTATTTTTTAAGGAAAAAAGAAAGAATAAAGCACAAACACCTAGGGGTGGAAAAAAATACCGAAAATCCCAAACCATACCGAAACCATACTGAAACCGAACCGAAAAAAATCAAAACCGAAAATCCCGAAAATTTCGGTACCGAAACCAAACCAATCCCAAATTATTCGGTATGAGATTCGGTCTCACACTTTAGAATTGTTCGGTATTCTCATCCCGAACCGAACTTTAAATATATGTTGGAATATGTACATTAGTATATGGCTTATTATATTATTAATAACTTAAGTGTGGGAATAAGAGAAGCACATGTGTCCTGTGCTATCCACATAATAGAATTCACTTTCTCTCTCTCGAATTATCCACGGAATTCACTATCTCTCTCTCGAATTATCTCTATCTGCAATGCAACCCAGAAAGGTGAAGCCACCTAAACCTTCCTTCAACTCAATCCAAACCCAAGCTGACACATCCCTACTCACTCTCTCTCATTTCTCATCTTTGGCCCTTCACTTAGTCTCAGATTCTCTCTGCCTCTCCTTCTCGAATTCGAAGCTCAGCAGCCACCACCATCTCACAGTCTCACTCCGACGAACTCTCTCCGCTCCGGCCACCACCACACCTCACGGATTCTCTCCATTGATTCTCTATGTGGGGTTTCAAATAAGGTCAGGTTTCGAATTGGGGCTTGGGGTTTCGAATTGGGGGCTCGGGGACATACTATCTCTTCACTCTGTCTCTTTATCTTCCATCAATCTTCACTGATTCACTGTCACTTCTCTGATATCATTTCGGGAATCCTGAAATTTCGATTCAGGATCGGTAGTCATATTCCCGTCCTGAAAATTTTCGGTTCGGAATTTAGTATGTCATTTTTGGTTCGGTATCCCATACCGAACCAGCCCTACAAACACCACTAGTTAGTTAGACGACTTGAGTTATAATTTTCTTAACCACAAGTCTACAACTTGTCTTTGAAGAGGCATAAGATATGTCTTACGAGCTTTAGTCAATTGGTTTCTCACTTGTCATCTATAGATACTTGAGGAGTAAAAATGTTTTTGAAAAACGACTCGCATGCGCTTCAGATGATACGTTTTTTGACTTGAAATTTTTCAAAAAATAATGAAGTGATGCACGCGTGCTAAAACACTAGTTCGGGTGGTAAATTATCAAAATATATTGGGTGGTATATTTGCACACCCTGAATACTTCAGCGGGCGTTTGTGAAATTTTCTGTCAAATAATTTGGAGCCCGCTACGACGTCGTATACATAATAAAAGACATAGGGTTTCACAATTTGCCTGAAATACAGGTGAAATAGTTCCCAAATTTCGGCCGATAAATCCCTGAACCTCCCATAAACCCCACACCCCCGCCGCAGCTCACAGTGTCGCAGCCCTACTTCCGACGAGCAGCGAAACCCAGCAGCTCTCCTTCACTCAAATGGACATTGATACCGATTCCCAGAAAATCAATATCAAATCGCAGGAAGCAGGCGACCCGCCAGTTCCCATGGACTCTGAAAACTCGTCTGCCATCAAAGTACTCACTCTCTCTCACCTTCTCTCTCATTCGCACACTAGGATTTGTTTGTCGAGTTCTTAACTTTGTTGGGTTTTTTATTGAACTTGGATTAAGCTTTTTGTGTTTGATTTTGCTCAGAAGAATGATGGGAAAGAAAATGAGGAGCTTACTAATTCAATGAAGAAACTCCAAGTTGAGGAATCGTCTTCGGGATCAGGGCAGGCAGCAGTGTCCAACTTCAAGAGAAAACCGGTTATCGTAATCGTTGTGGGCATGGCAGGTAACTTCATCGAATTCGGTTGTTTTACTTGATGCATTTCGGTTCCCAATTTGGTGAAGAATTGTGTTATTAACTTACTATGTGACTACTCGAAGTTAAGCGATTGAAATGCGTTACGGGTTTTTACTTAGGGAGTGGCAAGACAACCTTTATGCATCGGTTGGTTTCACACACACATGAATCGAACATTCGTGGCTATGTGATGAATCTTGACCCGGCTGTGATGACTCTCCCGTTTGGTGCCAACATTGACATAAGGGATACTGTTCGGTACAAGGAGGTGATGAAACAGTTCAATCTTGGACCAAATGGTGGGATTTTGACTTCACTCAACTTGTTTGCTACCAAGTTTGATGAGGTAAAAACTTGCTTTTGAATTTTCACCTTAAATCATTTTGTTGACTAGAGCGTTTGGAGAGCCCTGTGAATGAGACACGGTGCCATTTTGTTACTATCATAACCTGTCTTCATAAGCATTCAGAGGAGTTTTGTATCACATGCATAGTACATCGGATTTTATGGTGATTTCATTCAAAAACTTTGTATATTGTATTGCATCGTTGGCTTGAGTACTGGTTCTAATTTTTCAATTTGTTTCCAAATGCATGGCGATTTTGGTTGGATCCATATGACTAAGCTCTTAATGTGGTTCTTGTAACTCATGTTTTCTTATTTGCTTCATTCTTTTTCTCTCATTTATGAAAAATGAAATTGTCATCATGATCTAAAATTTCAGGTTGTTTCTGTCATTGAGAAGCGAGCGGATCAGCTTGATTATGTTCTTGTGGACACTCCTGGTCAGATTGAGATATTCACTTGGTCGGCTTCTGGTGCTATCATCACAGAAGCATTTGCTTCAACATTTCCCACTGTAATTGCGTATGTGGTAGATACACCTCGTTCAGGTAGCCCAGTTACTTTTATGAGCAATATGCTGTATGCTTGCAGTATCCTTTACAAGACAAGGCTGCCTCTTGTGTTGGCATTCAACAAGATTGACGTTGCTCAACATCAGTTTGCTTTGGAGGTATGTCTTACGGTTTTAGATGTAAGTGCAGGCAGGAGAGCGCATGCAGACATAGACTGATACACATATATATAAACACTTTAATGACATACTCGCATCGCTGAAGTGCTTGAATATGGTGTGTCTGCAAGCTTTTAGGGTAAACCATAAGTTAAGTCAGTTGGCCATAACATAAGCAGTAGATGGTTCCAGGAATATATTGCTCGGGCCTAGCAGTAGAATCGGTCTCAAACTCAGGTGGTATATAGTTATTTAAGTTTAAAATACCAAACGAATGTAGAGATTGTGCAACAATTCTTTCAGGGGACAGTACGTCATAAGAAACTCTAGTAGTGACAGGGAGCAGAGCATAAAACAATCTCGGGGATTATATTTGGCCATTTTTCAAGTAGACTAGCTCTGTTCAACCTTATTATGATTCAAGTGTTGGAATACCATTTTTATATGTCCGGATTTAAGTAGCCTGTGGAAATAATTTGAAAATTTATATGGAAGAATTGTAGTTCAATCTACTTTGTTTATGGAATACTGCATTTTTGCTCTTCCTATTTTGATTCTGTTCATCTAAATTACTTTCATGCACTTAAGATGCAGCTGTTCTACATGCTCTAGGGGTTTCTCCATTTTTGCTGTAGTCTCAAACGTGTAAAACGTGTTCTTTGATTTTTTTTTTTTTTTTTTTTTTTCACTTTCTTTGTCCTGAAAACTGCTGTGTTCACGCAGTGGATGGAGGATTTTGAGACATTTCAAGCAGCGGTGAATGCAGATAGTTCATACTCTTCAAATTTGGCTCAGAGCCTCTCCCTTGTGTTGGATGAATTCTATAAGAACTTGCGGTCTGTTGGAGTGTCTGCTGTTACTGGTGCTGGAATGAAGGATTTCTTTAACGCCATTGAAGCAAGTGCTGACGAGTACATGGAAACCTATAAGTAATGCATGAACTTCAAGAACCTACCTTCACTCTATGCTACAATGCCAGTGGGAATATATTTATGATGTAGGCCATGATTATATGTATATTTGATCTAGTTTTAATAATTTCCTGCTTCTTATTGCTGGTACAGGGCTGATCTGGACAAGAGACGGGCAGAGAAGCAACGATTAGAGGAGGAACACAGAAAGGAGAACATGGAGAAGTTAAGGAAGGATATGGAAAAATCCAGGGGAGAAACTGTGGTCTTGAGCACCGGTTTGAAGGACAAAGATGAAAGGGGTAAAGCCATGATGGATGAGGATGAAGAAGATGAAGTCGAAGAGGAAGATGAGGTTTTTTCTGAAGATGAGGAAGGTATAGACGAAGATGAAGACGAAGATGAAGACGAAGAGGTTGGCAGGTTCTCGTTTTAGCAATGCTTCATTGCTGGCAGATGTTTTTTGGATTGTAAAGTATCAACTCACTATTTATTATTTACCAAGGGAATGGACGGTATCACTCGGGGTGGACGTTGGTAAAGGAATATTTTCATCAATTTGTTTGGATGTAAACTTTGTTGGTGAAAATGCAATGAAATTGGTTGTACAATGCATGTATAATCCTAATCCATCTAGCTATTTAGGCCATCTCCAACCCTTGAGCTAAAAGCCAAATTTTTTAGCCCGAAAAATTTAGCTTTTAACCCAGAAACAGTTTTTCTGCTCCAACCCTTTCTAGCCTAAAATTTTAGCCCGGAATTATTAAATAATAAACTTAGGCTATTTTTTTTTTTAAATTAATTTTTTTTTAAAATAAATATGTAGACTATCGTAAATTAATTTTATGAACATTTTAATCAAAAAAAATTTAAATTTCGATAAATATTTTCACTCGGTTTGGTGGAGCCCACACCGATTTCTGGGCTAAATTCTGGGGGAATCTGGCCTTGGTTTAGCATTTAGCATTTAGCCCGAATTTTCCCCTTGGGTTGGAGAGAATTTGGGGGGAAATTTTGGGGGGAAATTTGGCAAATAGCCCAGGATTGGAGTTGGTCTTAGCTACGATAATCTTGATTAAAAAAAATGAACGGTTCTGATTGTTAATTGCAATTATACGCTTTGCTTCCTTGTCGTCAAAAGAGCCTTTTTTCACAGTTCACTATAAAGCCTATCTATGGCTGATGATGTGAGTTGGAAGTATTAGCATATGCTTGACATCTTAAGGTAGAAGAAAGTATTGCCTCAAATTCAATGCAGGAACAAGAATACTTGGGAAAAGTAGACAAAAAATAAGGAAATCGAATCATTCTCTTATGAAAGGAAACCCAGAAGAAACCTTTTAGGCTATAGCTATCTTGTTCCCAACCCTTTCAGCATGTATATATAAGATGAGAGAAAGAGAGGCCTTCATATATTCCTTTTGCATTCCCTTCAACTGAAACCCTAAAAGAGAAAAAAAAATTATTTCTCTCCAATGGAAACCAAACTTGCAGCACAGCATGAGCAGCGTTATGAGGATTTTAAACCGCGTTGCCAATGGAAGCGGGAAGTAACTAAAATTCTTGAAGTTCATCTACCAGGTATTACTAGATCAAATCGAACTTTGGCTAAATATCGATTCCTTTTGTTATGCATCAATGTGTAGTATACATTGCCTTTCAAGTGACTTAAATTCACCGGTTAAATTTCATGAAATTTTTAGCACATATCTAGCTATGTGTTAAATTCAGTAATGCATGCTATACTAGAATTTTTGATAAATGTGTGATCTACATTCACAGTCTAAATATGAGCTTGTACATGCGATATGTAAGCATGACAATTGTCTGACAACAAAAGTTTGGCAAGAGACCGAGTTTCGTTTCATCTTCTCTTACGTACTTTCTTATTTAATTGTGGATGCATGCATACAGGTTTCAGAAGACGAGATATTACAATTCAAAACAACACGAAGTTGGGCACCCTAACCATTAGCGGAGAGCAACCTAGGGTTGAAGAAACTAAATCTGCAGCTTTACCCAGACGCTTCCGTAAAGAGATCAAAATTTCTAAAAATTTTAATACGGACGGAATCAGCGCTAAGTTTTCCGGTGAAATTCTTTCCGTAACTATTCCAAAGGAAGCTCAGCATTCTGCATGGTCGTCGGTTAGTGACTACTTAGTTTGTTTAAGAAGCAAAGTTTCGAGGCCAACAATGAGCAAGAAGACGGCTGTGACGGCGGCGGTGGTTGTTCTGGTCGTGGCTCTGGGAGTTTATGCAGTATCTAGATTTCCAAAGTCAACTAGCTCCCTGATGCCTTTGATCAAGTTCCCTGAATGCCTTTGTAGCAATACTAGCAAGTACCGTTGAAAACTGTAATCAATTATAATCATAAAGTAATACCAAATACATAAACCACACATTAATGTATATGATTTAAAAGATTTAGGAAAATATAGCTATATGAGAATTAATTTATAACCTATACTTGCTCATTCGTTATGGAGTAAAAACCTGTACGTTTATCCTGTTCAAATAACTATATGAGAGTTAACTTATAACGAAGGGGGAAAGTTTAGAATAGAAATGGCTATGTTTTTGGCAGTGGCGGATCCAGAAAATAATATTAGGAGGGTCAGTAAGAATAGTGCGCGCATGGCGTAATTTTTTTTACCAGAAATAGTATGCATATCGCCATTTCATTGAGTCTTTGTAGGCCTAAAGTTATTTGGAAATGCATACTGCACACCTGTTAATGCTTCATTTGCGAGGGTAACTAACATATTCCAAGGTTGCTCCCATATGAATGCTTAACAAAGAAACACACTTATCTTGAACACACTAATAATGTTTGATATCATTGCATCCCATTAATATGTTTGTCCAAAAATAATGATGTTTGAGGTATTGTATGAAACCAACTCTAATCCTCAAAAGGGCAGCACCCAAGGTATTCATGGACATTCACCGAAGTTCGGAGGGTCAGCACCTAAGGTATCCATAGACGTTCAACGAAGTTCGAGAGGTCAGCTGACCCCCTGCCCCTCAATGCATCCGCCATTGGTTTTTGGCTCCGCTATGCTATGCATCAGTTGGTGTTGTTAACTCCATTTGTACTCACACTGAGTATTTACTGTAACAAAACTGCGACTATCTTTTCACCTATGTATTACTAATTAAGGAGAGCAAAGCGGCTTGTAGATAACGGTTAAGAGCATTTATCTTTGCAGCCGAAGTCCTGTATATACAAAAAAAAGTATTATTAAGGAAGAAGTTTAGAAATCGAGAGTCTGTATTTAACACATAATTGCAAGCATAGAAGCTTAGGACTGCAAATACATGGGAAATAATGATGAATCCTATCGTTAGATCCCTTGAAGCTGAATACACTTCTATTTAACTACAAAATGTTAGAAAGGCGCATCAGCTAGCTAAGATTCTCTGCATGCCTTGTTTTAAAGAAATGCAAAGACAGAAAGCAAGATATATAAAGGTTAGGATATTGGACAAACTAAAGAACAATTCTCGATTTTTGTAGATCGACCTGATAAAGTTTGTTTGTTGGGATGATTTTGGTTATAGTTTTGGATCGGTTTCTTGGGGGTAGAATGGCAGAGAATTAAGAGGATATTGGAGTGTGGTTTTCAACTTCAAGGTTGTGCAGAAAATGCAGCAGCCATACTTCATTAAGTAGAAAAAATGTGTTAAGGGTATGGTACATTTCAATCACCCATACTTGTGTAAAAGAGTTGGTGATTAGACAATATTTAAACACTAAAATCACCTTACTACTCTAGATTAAATCCTAGCCCTTCATTGGGATTTAAGTGATCTAATCTGGAGTGTACATTTGTCACTCACACATTTAAACAAAAACTAGCTGTTGGAGGCCAACCCTTCATTTCTTCTTCAATCTTCTTCGATGCAGACATCACCCTTTGCTCAGGAGCTCCTTGCTACCTTCGACCCCTCTACTCCAGGAGCTGGTTAGCTTCCAACACTCCCTTCTAAACTGCTTCTGGGAGTCATTCTGAGCAAACCCCTCAGGTAATTGAATCTTTCCTTCGGTAGTGCTTTTGTGAATACGTCTGGGATCTGATCTTCTGTGCTGCAATAGATTAGTTTGATTGTATTGTCTTGCAATGCTTCTCTGATGAAATGATATCTTCTCTTGATGTGCTTTGTTCTTTGATGGAAAACTGGGTTTTTGGTCATGGCAATTGCAGAGGTGTTGTCACACAAGAGTGGTGTGGCATCAACCTGTAATTCGCCAAAATCTTTTAGCATAAACCTTAGCCAAATAGCTTGAGCCGTTGCTTCTGATGCACTCACGTACTCCGCCTCGGCTGTGGACAATGCAACACTTTGTTGCTTCACAGAGGCCCACGAAAACACCTTTGAACCAAAGGTGAAAGCGTAGCCCGATGTGCTTCTGCTATCATCTTCACTGCCACCCTAGTCACTATCACAAAATCCAATTAGGATAGTTGACTTCTCAATTTCATACTTGATCCCATAATCTAGTGTTCCTTGCACATATCTCAACATTCTCTTAGCTGTTCCCATATGTATCTTGCTAGGATTCTGCATAAACCTAGAAAGTATGCTTGCCGAGAACATTAGATCTGGCCTTGTTGCAGTTAAGTACAATAGACTGCCAACAATGCTCTTGTAGAGACTAGCATCTGCAGATTCACTTCCATCATTCTTCTTAAGTTTTTCATTTGCAATTAGAGGTGTAGAGACCGGTTTGCAACCCTTCAAACCAAACTTTTCAAGTAAGGTTTCAGCATACTTCCTTTGATGAATGAAGATGCTGTTTGCCTCTTGAATTACCCCAATGCCAAGAAAATGATGCAAGAGGCCTAGGTCAGTCATTTCATACCTCTTCATCATTTCTTCTTTGAACTCTTCAATCATTGCAGCATCATTTCCAGTGTAAACAACATCATCCACATAGATTGAGACAATGAGTGTCTTGTTGTTGCTTTCTGTCTTGGTGTAGAGTGTAGCTTCACTAGGACTTTTCTGATATCCTTTTTCAGTGAAATAGGAATCAATCTCACTGTACCAAGCTCTTGGAGCTTGCTTTAGGCCATAGAGAGCCTTTCTTAACTTGTACACCTTTTATGGAAACTCTTGACTTGTGAACCCTTGAGGTTGTTCCACAAACACCTCATCCTCTAGCACTCCATTTAGAAATGCAGATTTGACATCCAATTAATGTAACTTCCAACCCTTCTTGGCTGCTAGGGCTATCAAGGTCCTTATGGTGTCTAACCTTGCTACTGGAGCAAAGGTTTCATTGAAGTCTACACCAGGCTTCTGTAAGTAGCCTTTAGTTACCAGCCGTGCCTTGTTCTTTTGCACAGAGCCATCTAGGTTGAGCTTCATTTTGTACACCCATTTCACTCCAATCACTGGCTTGTCACTTGGTCGATTTACAAGTTCCCAAGTGTCATTCTTCTCTATCATTTGAAGCTCTTCCTTCATTGCTTTCTTCCAAGCTTTGTCTTTCTCAGCTTCTTCATATGTTTCTGGTTCTACTACACAGTAGTTACATGTAGCATAAATCTCATCCAGGTTTCTCAATCTCACTGGAGTTGAACTTGGAGTTGTTATCTGTGATTGACTTGATTGTGAACTCATAGTTGCTTGCTGTGGAGTCCCTTGTATGTCACAATTATCTATGACTTCTTCTTGAACTGAGGTCTCCATAGGCTCCCTTGTTTGCCTTTTGTTGAGGTCAAGTTGTAGAGAGACACTGTCATTTTCTTCTACCCTTGTTTCCTATTTCCACGTTGAGTCTTCATCAAATATAACATCCCTTGATAGGAATATCTTCTGAGTTAACACATTATAAACTCTGTACCCTTTCTCACTGGTACCATAGCCTACAAAAACACCCTTGTTACTTGATTTCTCCAACTTATGCCTTAGTTGGTGAGGGATGAGAGTGTAGCACACTAAGCCAAACACTCTCAGGTGCTTCACAGTGGGCTTCCTTCCACTGAACACTTCGAATGGTGTCTTCTTGTCCAGTGCTTTAATAGGGCACCTATTCAATAGGTACACTGAGGTATTCATAGCTTCACCCCAGAATGTATAAGGCATGTTTTTCTCATGCATCATAGACTTAGCCATTTCGACTATAGTCCTATTCTTCCTTTCTACAATCTCATTCTGTTGTGGTGAATATGCCACAGTGAGTTGCTTCTCCAACCCCACATCTTCACAGAATGCATTGAACTCATGTGAGGTGTACTCACCTCCCCCATCACTTCTTAGTCTTTTGATTTGGTATCCACTTTGCAATTCCACCATTGCCTTGAACTTCTTGAATATTGTGAATACCTCAGACTTGAACCTCATGAAATACACCCAACACATCCGTGAGTAGTCATCAATGAAGGTTAGGAAATACCTATTTCCATTGATTGTTGTTGTTTACATTGGTCCACACACATCTATGTGAATCAAATCGAGTGACTTTGTTGCCCTCCAAGCCTTGCCAACTTCAAATGGATCCATGTGATGCTTCCCAAATGCACATCATTCACAGGTTTCATTGCAGTGATCCATCTTAGGTATCCCTTGTACCGTTTCATACTTTTGTAGATTTTCTAGGCTTGTCATGTTTAAGTGACCAAACCTCTTGTGCCATAGTTTCATAGAACCTATCATACTTACTTTCCTTGCCACTTCTTCTAAGTATTTCAACACAAGTGGAAAGCTTCTGTTTTTCACTTCCACTTTGGTCACCAAATTTGATAGGGATCTGTCATTATAGATCTCAACCACAGCTCCCCCAAAGAGTAGGAAATACCCATGCTCCATCATTTGACCCATACTAAGTAGGTTTTCATCCAGTCCTGGCACTAACATCACATCCCTTATGTATATTCTTCCTTTCTTGGTGTTGATAACCAGAGTTCCTCTTCCAGTGACCTTGACAATGTTTCCATCTCCCATTTTCACTTTTCCATTGAAGTTTGTGTCAATGTCAATGAGTAATGACTCATGTGCAGTCATGTGGTTGCTCCAGCCACTGTTAATGTACCACACTTCATTGTTTTTCTCCATTTTTGCACTGAAAGCACAGAGCACATTTGCTTCTTCTTCCACTTGGTTTGCATAGTTCACTTGCTGCACATTCTTTGATCTGCAGTCCTTCATAATGTGCCCAAACATGTTGCATTTGTGGCACCTAACCAACACTCTCTAAGATGAAATTTGTCACAATGTTTGCATTGTTGTTTGGTTCTTGGACTTGCATTAATGTTGCTACCTTGGTTAGGTCTAGAGTTGTGAGACCATTTTCCTTCCTATTTCTTGTTCTTGCCCTTCCACTGTGGTTTCTGATTGCTTGCACCGGCTTGACTACCAAATCCAACATTGAGTGATTGAAAGGCTTTCTCAGGTGCAAAATCAGCATGTCTCTCGAGTTTTTGGTCAAAAGCTCTTAAGGATGCCATCACATCTTGCACACTGAGAGTTTTAGTGTCTTTGGTTTCTAAAATAACACTCACTATTGAATCATAAGGATTAGTCAAACTAATCAACAGTTTTTGGACAATTCTTTTATTAGGCAGTTCCTCATTCTTGTATACTCGAAATCTCTTCTAAGGGACTGAAGTTTTACCTTTCTGACTTTAGTGTCTCCTCTGTACTCTTGCTGTAAGACTTCCCAAGCTCCCTTTGCAGTCTCTTCATTTGCTATCATCGGGAAAATGGTGTCTGAGACAGCACCTTGGATGATTCCAAGTGCTTTAGCATCCTCCATCCGGTTCTGCTTCAGTGTTTTGAGTTGTGTTTTTGTGAGATCCTCCTCTAGAGCATCGGTCTCCATCTCAGGTAGTTCATACCCGTGTTGAACCATATCCCATAGATCATAGGATTTGAAAATGGTTGTCATTCTTATTCTCCAAAAATCATAATTCTCCCCATCAAAGACTGGAGCTTTTAGCTCATTGCTACTGCTGGATCCCTTCATTTTCAGAATTGTTTGTTGGTTGTTGTTGTTGAGGACACTTCGTTGGTGCTCCCAAAAGTCTTAACTTGCACAGATTACGCCCATAAAGTTTTCAGATCAGAAACTGAGCTCTGAGGCCACGATAAAGTTTGTTCGTTTGGATGATTTTGGTTATTGTTTTGGATCGGTTTCTTGGGGGTAGAATGGCAGAGAATTAAGAGGATATTGGAGTGTGGTTTTCAACTTCAAGGTTGTGCAGAAAATGCAGCAACCATACTTCATTAAGTAGAAAAAATGTGTAAGGGTATGGTACATTTCAATCACCCATACTTGTGTAAAAGAGTTGGTGATTAGACAATATTTAAACACTAAAATCACCTTACTACTCTAGATTAAATCCTAGCCCCTCATTGGGATTTAAGTGATCTAATCTGGAGTGTACATTTGTCACTCACACATTTAAACAAAAACTAGCCGTTGGAGGCCAACCCTTCATTTCTTCTTCGATCTTCTTCGATGCAGACATCACCCTTTGCTCAGGAGCTCCTTGCTGCCTTCGACCCCTCGACTCCAGGAGCTGGTTAGCTTCCAACACGACAAGCCTACAAGAAACCTGTAAAGAACATTATTCGTTCTTACGAGGACTTATGCCTTATTGCAAGTTCCCAAAAGAGGATCGAATAGACACTTACCAGATTCCTCTCCATTGTACTCTTCTGTTTCATGTTCTTTGTTTTTTTTTTTTTTTTTAGTACATTGATATTTTTATCGTAAGGGGAGGGAGAGTTCGGCTAAGCCACATAATGGGCAGCCTAATTTGGTATCGAATTCGTCATCCACGAGATTCGAACCTAAAACCTCTCACTTCCAAGTGAAGAAGAATACTACCAAACCGTAGTACTGATGAAAAAAGATATAAAGATTATATTCCTATAATCCATGTATAATCCAACTATTTCGCTACGATCATCGTGGTTATATTTTGTGAGTATAATTTTAATGAGTTTAATTTCTTGAAAGAACGTTTGTTGGTGAAAATGCAATGAAATTGGTTGTACAATGCATGTACAATCCTAATCCATCTAGCTATTTAGCTACGATAATCTTGATTAAAAAAAATGAACGGTTCTGAATGTTAATAGCAATTATACGCTTTGCTTCCTTGTCGTCAAAAGAGCCTTTTTTCACAGTTAACTATAAAGCCTATCTGTAGCTGATGATGTGCTTTGGAAGTACTAGCATATGCTTGACATCTTAAGGTTGAAGAAATGATTGCCTCAAATTCAATGCAGGAACAAGAATACTTGGGAAAAGTAGACAAAAAATAAAGAAATCGAATCATTCTCTTATGAAAGGAAACCCAGAAGAAACCTTTTAGGCTATAGCGACCTTGTTCCCAACCCTTTCAGCATGTATATACAAGATGAGAGAAAGAGAGGCCTTCATATATTCCTTTTACATTCCCTTGAACTGAAACCCTAAAAGAGAAAAAAAAATTATTTCTCTCCAATGGAAACCAAACCTGCAGCACAGCATGAGCAGCGTTATGATGATTTTAAACCGCGTTGCCAATGGAAGCCGGAAAGAACTAAAATTCTTGAAGTTCATCTACCAGGTATTACTAGGTCAAATGAATTTTGGCTAAATATCGAGTCCTTTTGTTATGCATCAATGTATAGTATACATTGCCTTTCAAGTGACTTCTATTCACCGGTTAAATTTCATGAAATTCTTAGCGCATATCTAGTTGTGTGTTAAATTCAGTAATGCATGCTATGCTAGAATTTTTGTTAAATGTGTGATCTAGATTCACAGTCTAAATATGAGCTTGTACATGTGATATGTAAGCATGACAATTGTCTGACAACAAAAGTTTGGAAAGAGACCGAGTTTCGTTTCATCTTCTCTTACGTACTTTTTTATTTACTTGTTGATGCATGCATACAGGTTTCAGAAGACAAGATATTAGAATTAAAAAGAACACGAAGTTGGGCACCCTAACCATTAGCGGAGAGCAATCTAGGGTTGAAGAAACTAAATCTGCTGCTTTACCCAGACGCTTCTGTAAAGAGATCAAAATTTCTAAAAATTTTAATACGGACGGAATCAGCGCTAAGTTTTCCGGTGAAATTCTTTCCATAACTATTCCAAAGGAAGCTCAGCATTCTGCATGGTCGTCGGTTAGTGACTACTTAGTTTGTTTAAGAAGCAAAGTTTCGAGGCCAACACTGAGCAAGAAGACGGCTGTGACGGCGGTGGTGGTTGTTCTCGTCGTGGCTCTGGGAGTTTATGCAGTATCTAGATTTCCATAGTCAACTAGCTCCCTGAATGCCTTTGTAGCAATACTAGCAAGTACCGTTGAAAACTGTAATCAATTATAATCTTAAAGTAATACCAAATACATAAACCACACATTAATGTATACGATTTAAAAGATTTAGGAAAATATAGCTATATGAGAATTAATTTATAACCTATACTTGCTCATTTGTTATGGAGTAAAAACCTGTACGTTTATCCTGTTCAAATAACTATATGAGAGTTAACTTATAACGAAGGGGGAAAGTTTAGAATAGAAATGGCTATGTTTTTGGCAATGGCAGATCCAGAAAATAATATTAGGGGGGTCAGTAAGAATAGCATGCACAGCGCGCAATTTTTTTTACCAGAAATAGCTTGCATATCGTCATTTCATTGAGTCTTGGTAGGCCTGAAGTTATTTGGAAAGACATACTGCACACCTGTTAGTGCTTCATTTACGAGGGTAACTAACATGTTCCAAGGCTGCTCCCATATGAATGCTTAACAAAGAAACACACTTATCTTGAACACACTAATAATGTTTGATATCATTGCATCCCATTAATATGTTTGTCCAAAAATAATGATGTTGGAGGGCATGTATGAAACCAACTCTAATCCTCAAAAGGGCAGCACCCAAGGTATCCATGGACATTCACCGAAGTTCGGAAGGTCAGCACCTAAGATATCCATGAACGTTCACCGAAGTTCGGAGGGGTCAGCTGACCCCCCCCCGCCCCTCAATGCATCCGCCACTGGTTTTTGGCTCCGCTATGCTATGCATCAGTTGGTGTTGTTAACTCCATTTGTACTTACACTGAGTATTTACTGTAACAAAACTGCGACTATCTTTTCACCTATGTATTACTAATTAAGGAGAGCAAAGCGGCTTGTAGATAACGGTTAAGAGCATTTATCTTTGCAGCCGAAGTCCTGTATATACAAAAAAAGTATTATTAAGGAAGAAGTTTAGAAATCGAGAGTCTGTATTTAACACATAATTGCAAGCATAGAAGCTTAGGACTGCAAATACATGGGAAATAATGATGAATCCTATCGTTAGATCCCTTGAAGCTGAATACACTTCTATTTAACTACAAAATGTTAGAAAGGCGCATCAGCTAGCTAAGATTCTCTGCATGCCTTGTTTTAAAGAAATGCAAAGACAGAAAGCAAGATATATAAAGGTTAGGATATTGGACAAACTAAAGAACAATTCTCGATCTTTGTAGATCGACCAAGCCTACAAGAAACCTGTCAAGAACATTATTCGTTCTTACGAGGATTTATGCCTTATTGCAAGTTCCCAAAAGAGGATCGAATAGACACTTACCAGATTCCTCTCCATGGTACTCTTCTGTTTCATGTTCTTTGTTTTTTTTTTTTTTTTTGAGTACATCGATATTTTTATCGTAAGGGGGAGAGTTCGGCTAAGCCACACAATAGGCAGTCTAATTTGGTATCGAATTCGTCATCCACGAGATTCGAACCTAAAACCTCTCACTTCCAAGTGAAGAGGAATACTACCAAACCGTAATACTGATGAAAAAGATATAAAGATTATATTCGTATAATCCATGTATAATCCAACTATTTCGCTACGATCATCGTGGTTATATTTTGTGAGTATAATTTTAATGAGTTTAATTTCTTGAAAGAACGTTTGATCAATTCTTAATAATTAACTACCTTACTCTGGTTCACAAAGGCGCACAATGGCAACCCTCTCGGAGGAGAGAGGATCATAACAATCGGAAGGCCTTTCCTCATCCGAATTGCGTATCAAATTTTCATCGTACACATCACAGCCAAAATAATTCATTTCTTACGTCATACAATTTAAAGATCATCTCTCCAAAAATTAACTTAATGAAACAGTTTGATAATAGTTAAAATCCTCATTAGGGACCATCAATTTGTTGATAGTGGCTAAATGATCCCTAATTTGATTAATTTTTAAAGAGATGATATTAAATGGTTATTGAGAAATTGAACGGTTCTGATTGAAGATTGTTAATAGCAATTATATACACTTTTGCTTCCTTGTCGTCAAAATAACTTTTTTCCACAGTTCAGTATAAAGCCTTTAGCTGATGGTGTGCTCTCGAAGTAGTATCATATGCTTGATATCTTAAGGATGAAGAAATTATTACCTCAATGCAGGAACAAGAAAACTTGAGAAAAGTATAACAAAAATAAAGAAATCGAATCATTCTCTTTTGAAAGGAAACCCAGAAGAAACCTTTTAGGTTGTAGCTACATTGTCCCCAACCCTTTCAGCATGCATATATAAGATGAGAGAAAGAGCGGCCTTCATATATTCTTTTTGCATTCCGTTGAACTGAAACCCTTAAAGAGAAAAAAGAATTATTTATCACCAATGGAAACCAAAACTGCAGCACAGGATGAGCAGTTTTATGAGGATTTTGAACCGTTTTGCGAATGGAAGAAGGAGGAAGGATTTAACATTCTTGAAGTACACCTACCAGGTATTACTAGATCAAATTGATTTTGGCTAAATATCAAGTCCTTCTGTTATGCATCAATGTATAGTATACATTGCTTTTTAATTGACTCAGATTCGCCAGTTGAATTTCATGAAATTCTCAACGCACATCTAGTTGTGTGTTAAATTCAGTAATAATACATGCTATACATTGACGTCCTCTAGAATTTTTGTTAAATTGTAGTCAAGATTCATAGTCTAAATATGAGCTTGTACATGCAATGCGACATGTGAGCATGACAATTGTTTGGCAAGAGACCGAGTTTCCTTTCATCTTCTCTTACGTAATTTTTGTTTTACTTGTTGATGCACGCATGCAGGTTTCAAAAGACAAGATATTAGAGTTCAAATCAACAATTTGGGCATCCTAAACATTAGCGGAAAGCAACCTAGGGTTGAAGAAACTACATCTGCTTTACCCAGCGGCTTCTGTAAAGAGATTAAAATTTCTAAAAATTGTACTACGAACGGAATCCGCGCTAAGTTTTCCGGTGGAATTCTTTCGATAACTATTCCAAAGAAAGCTCAGCATTCTAACGCATCAGCTGGATCACACGGGGCAGATAATGCTGCATGGTCGTCAGTTAATGACTACTTAGTTTGTTTAAGAAGCAGAGTTTTGAGGCCAAGACTGAGCAAGAAGACGGCGGTGGTGGTTGTTCTGGTCATGGCGCTGGGAGGTTATGCAGTATCAAGATATCCAAAGTCAGCTAGCTCCCCTGAATGCCTTTGATTTGAGGGAACTTCCATCAGATCAAGTTCCATGAATGCCTTTGTAGCAATACTAGCAAACTAGCAAGTACCGTTGAAAAAGGAACTGTAATCAATTATAATCATAACACTATATATATTAATTAACTGAATAAAGTAATACCAAATACAAAAACCACACACAATATTAAAATTGAAAGATTTAAGAAAATATAGCTAGTGAAATAAAGAGTAGCACTTATAGATTTTTTTTTTTTATAAGGAATAGTTGGTGGCTTCACCACCACAATCTACTTTTCTTGGGGTCGGGAACGGAAAGACTTATAGAAGCATTTTAATCTCATTCTGACCACTCAGGATATGCCGTGTGGAATATGAGCCTGAAATTAGTCTCCAACTACTGAACCAATTAATGAAAGAAGAGTAGGAATTGAATGAATAAAAAGAGATAAAGTGGTAGACGTACGTACTTTCAAAGATGAAGGATTGGAGGAAGATAATAGAATATTAGCATTAAATTCGACGTTGTAGGGAGGGGGTGAGGGGAGGGAGGAGGGGGGAAGGAGGGGCGAAAATAGTGAAGCTTAAATATGAAAAGAAATATCTATTCGATAATGCTTGTGTCTTCGGGGGACTTACTTGTCTCCTTATTTATGATTAACGAATTTTTACTGTTTGAACATCATAATCGGAATAATTCATTCTCTTTATCATCATTTAAAAATCTTATTTGCAAAAAATCATTTCATTTAGAGATCTTATATAGTCATTCAAATGCATACAACAAATGAACAGTTCACCATAAAGATATTACTTATTACTAAAACCGTTGCAATTTTCTTTTCTTTTTTGCTGAAAAGATGAAATTCACTAAATTTAAAACATATCATTGCAATTTTTCTTGATACGTACATAATATTGCATTACATTGAAGAATACAATGGGCCGCGAGCCATGGCCACCTTAGGCCCCTAACGTGGCTCCGCCATTGTACTTGGTTGATGTTTGTTAGGGTATAACAATGTGTTACCAATGAGAAAAATGCGATGAAAAATAAATAAATTAATTAATGTATTAGTAATCAGTGGCGGGGTTAGAAATTTACAGAAATGGGGTCAAAAAATAACTTTTAAAAATCAATCGTACTTTCATTTAAAAATAGATTTCAAACTCAAATCCCAAATCCCACATACACCCATAGCTCTCACTCAAACAAAGAACAAGTAGAGAAAAGGAAAATACATAACAAATTTCTCTAGCACGAATATGAGTGATTGCTCAAAGGAGAGCAAAAAATGAAGCAATCCAACGAGAACACTAAAACAGCAACTGCTGCCTTCTCTAAATAGTGCCCCATGTTTTTCTCACTCTTTGCGTCTGCTTTTCTCTCAAAATAGTAGACCTGACTGCGCTCTTTTTTCAAATGGGAGAGCCGAATGCTCTCCCTGGTGTGGCTCTCATCTCTCTCCTCTGCTCACAAATTGGAGCTGTCGACAGACAGCTCTTCTCTCTTCTGCTGCTGCTCAAAACCAAAAGGCGTAAAAAATGCCTTAATATATATTGGATGCTGCCAAAACAAAAGGCTCTGTCTTCTCTCCCATTATAAAACCAAAGTCAGCAACCTTTCTTTTTCTTTATTCTTCAAAAAACCAAAGCAATGCCTCTTCCCATTTTTTCTCTTCTTTGCACCAAAAGAAAAAGAGTGGCCCAACAAACTTATTGGCTTCAATGAATCCCATTGCACCCACCTTGGCTCTATTAGTGTTAGTATCCATAGTGGTGTGGCCATTACGTACTTTTTAGCTTTTTTCTCCCATTTTTTAATTGATAACATCATTGGTACGCCAACAACAACCACCAAATAACTACTAGTCTTTGTAACTGTTGCTCGCTTTTCTTGCAGTGGTATTTGCTCATTTGATGGTGCTAGACAGATCAATTATTTTAATCATATATTGTAGACTACATGATGTGGCGGTTAATGGTTAGATTCATTTTTTAAATAACTAAAAAAAAAATCTAATCATAAACCGGCACATTATGTTGTCTACCAAATTTAGTCTTCCTAGAATTTTCCTTGCTTATTTGTTGTGGGATAAAAACCTGTATTGTTATCTTGTTCATATACTATATGAGAATTAGTTTATTACGAAGGGGGTAGTTTATAAATAGAAATAGCTGTCTTTGGCTCCGCTATGCTATGCATCAATTGCTGTTGTTGACTCCATTCGAGAATTTACTGTAACAAAACTGCGACTATCTTTTAACCTATGTATTACTAAGAAGATCGAGAAAAGAGGCTTGTAGAGTTTGTAACGAAAAAAAAATAAGAGGCTTGTAGAGCTAGTGGTTAAGAGCATTTCTTTTTGCAGCCAAAGTCTTGTATATATACAAAAAAGTACTATTAAGGAAGAATTTTAGAAATAGAGAGTCTTGATTTGATATACAGTTGGAAGCATAGAAGCTTAGGACTGCAAATACATTGGAAATAATGATGAATCCAATCGTCAGATCCCTTGAAGCTGAAACTTTTATTTAACTACAAAATGTTAGAAAGGCATCATCAGCTAGCTAAGATTCTCTGCATGCCTTGTTTTAAAGATATACAAAGAGAGAAAGCAAGATAAAGGTTAGGATATTAGACAAACTAAAGAACAATTCTTGGTCTTCGTAGATCGACCAAGCCTACAAGAAACCTGTAAATAAGATGAAGCTATATATAATATATACCTCTGACAGAGCCAAGACCCTAGTGTTAACTACATTGTAGTGTTTGGGAATTGGATGGAAAATCAAGAGGAAATGATGAACAGAAAGATGAACACAGAGATATTAGAGAGAGAGAGTTTAGAGAGAGAAATATGATTTGTATTAACTAAAAATATGAAGATTACACACACTGTTTTTATAGAAGAAATCCTAACTACTTTAACCAAATACTAACAACCTTCTAACTATATTATTAACTATACTGTATTACATTTGTACCATTAATACCTAGAAAAGTAGCTAGTGACTGATTATCCCATGGATTCCAACGGTGAATTCGTTGACATTATACGTTCTTACGACGATTTTATGCCTTATTGCAAGTTCCTAAAAGAGGATAGGAACGATTCGACACTCACCACATTCCTCTCCATGGTACTCTTCTGTTTCATGTTCTTTGCTTTGTGTTTTTTAACATATGAAAAAGATACAAATTAGTTTATATGTAGATTCACCATATTTATTTAAAGCTTGGCCAAAGTTAATAATTCTTTAAGAGATTTCTCATACTATTTGTTTCTTTAATTACACACTTTGCTCATCAATTTTAAATAGAAGTTTTCTGATACGTTTAAATTTTTGGTGGGTTTCAAGATTGAACAATTCATCAAGCTACGTGTGAACGACAAGAAAGGAACAATAAAGGCTGACGGCCAACGTCCGATGGGTGGGAGTAGATAAAGCCGCTTCCGCCAAGAATTCAAACTTCATCGCAATGTTTATAACACTAAGGATATTCATGCAAGGTTTGGCAATGGTGTACTTACCATAAGACGCCAAAAAGGGAACCATTGATGATTCCAAATTCCGACGACCCGTCTGATCCATTTGTCTACAACAGTAAGCTTTTCAGGCTGAAAATCAGTAAAAGGGCAATCCTCAGATCAATTGCAATAGTTGTTGCTGTGGGCGTGGCTGTTGGAGGTTATGTAACCCTAAAATATTTGCCACCTACGCAATAAAAATCATAGCTGGTAATTTGAATGGGTGTTAGGGTTTGTTAAGATTGAAGCTACTCATGATTATACAAATGTGCTCAATCCTATTCTCCTATTTGTACCCATATTTTTAGGAGTAGGATTCTCTCCCTCTAAATCCTTTCTCCTCTCCTTCCCTCCTCTCCTACCCTCCTCTTTCACTTTCCTCCTCTTTTTTTTCCCTTTCCATAAATTGAAGTCGACCCAGGATATTGACGTGATTTAATCGTGATCGTTCAAATAGGAGGAGACAGGAGGAGAGAGAATCATACTCCATATTTTTATACTTCTCGTTGCTACTTTCATTTAAAATTAATCACAATGTGTTCGCAGATAAATACAATTCATTCTCATTCTTGAGGACATAAGGACATTGTTATTACTGTAACAACATTAAAATGTATGTTGTGGACGTCTTATTACACTGGCATGATATATACGTAATTGTATATATATATATATATATTTTTTTTTCTTTTCTTTTTGCTCAAATACGTGATTGTATTATCATTGCTCAAATTAAAGGGTACCAATAACCTTTTTACTTTAAGAAGTCTTGCTACAGTTGTATCTAATGTTGTCGAAAAGAATGTGACAGAGTCACGAAACAGAAAGGTTCACTGCATTTGATTCAATAGTAATGCAAATTACTTAATTTAAAGAGTCAAGCAGCCCGTCATTATTATTTGAGGCCGCTGACAGTAGTGCAAATTAAGCTAGCTTCAGTTGCTCCAAATAAAATGAAAGTATTGGTAGAAAAAAATCAAGAACTCATGTGGTATCAGACTACAATTGCCACGATTGCAATGAAAGTGGCGATGAAGACTTGGTACGATCCAGACCATATGATGCTACGAGCAGCAGATGATTCGTCTGCAACGGTAATGAAAAGCTTCATCCCCTTATCAGCACAGTGGTTGCTAACTGAACAAATGTACCATTTGTTTCCAGCAGTTGTTAGCTTTATTTTGTCATTCCCAGAGGTAAGTGGTGCTTGATCATTTTCCGTTGGTTTAGTGCATTCCTTGAACCCAGCTCCGTCCACCTTGAACACGTTGTGATTAGGAGCCTTGTACTTGAACACTGTAATTAAAACGTATAAGCTTGTGCAATCACATTAAACTTTTTGCTAACTATGAAAGAATAAAAAGTTGTGTAATTAAGACCCGCTTGATAACCATTCTAGTTTTTATAGTTATTTTTTTAACTGAAAATAGTGAAATTTAAAAAATTAAAACTTGTTTTGGTAACAGTTTTCAATACCATAATTTAAAAACTCACAAAGGTTGCTTTTAGTTTTCATTTAAAATTTTAAAGAGTTACCAAACAAGTTTTTTAAGAGAAAAGTGTAGGAATGGTCCCTCAACTAAAAACTCATGACCATTGGTCCTTTAACTCATCAAAATGTGCAACTATGGTTATTTTCATCAACTATGTTAGAATTTCCGTCAAAATGAGTCATATGTCACGAACGTAAGGCTGAATCAAGAGACAAATATAGAAAACCAAATGAGAAAATTTGTAGCAATGATCCCTCAACCTTAGCCCAACTGGAGAAATGATCTCTCAACTTTAACACAATTAGAGCAATGGTCCCTCAACTTTAACCCAATTATAGTAATGGTCATTCTGACATAACTCATTTTGACATAATTGTGACAAAGTTGATGAAAGGAACCATAGACATGTTTTGATATGAGTGAGAGGAACAATATCATGAATTTTTAGTTGAGGGACCATTGATCCAATTAGGTTAAAGTTGAGGGACAATTGTTACAATTTTCTCTCAAAATAAAAGACTGAAAATTAAAAACAAAATTGTTATGTAATGTATTATGTAATTTTCTCTCAAAATAAAAGACTGAAAATTGAAAACAAAATTGTTATGTAATGTATTATGTATATACATACCCAATGTATCACCAACTCGAAATACTTTGCCTTTAGCCCACTTTTGGTAATCAAAATCCGTTCTCCAGCCGCTATCATCTCCGACGACGAACTCTTTTGCCATGGACAGTGTAGGAAGAAGAATCACGAGAATGGAAATTAGGGTGACAAATTTGTTCGAACCCATTGGAGCTTTGATAATATGTATCTTTTTAAAGAATCTTTGTTATATTAGCTTTCAGTGGTTATAACATTGAGGTATGTAAGGATCTATTTATAATAATTTTTGTTGTAAAGTTCATCCAAAGCCTCGAACTATAGACAAATTTGAAGACCGACTACGGTCGGCTTACCATACTATATATGTTAACATTAGAAGGATATTTGGTCGGCTTATTATAACTTATTAATTTATGCTTCACAAACTTAGAGAAGGAAACGAAAGAGCTTGGGAAATGGTATTTTGGTTTATTCCTGACTTGATCAACGTCTAAGAAGGATCGTTGGATCACCAGAGATCTCAAATTTGTTCCTTGTTCCACTTCATAATACTTTCTTGGTTAGGAGATTTTTCAGTGTGCCACGAACATGTTCGGACACTAAGCTTCATATTAAATTGTTTGGAATTTTTTTTTCAAGTTTCTAACCAATTATATTATTACATTTGGTGTACCCGACTTTATTCCTGGCACACCAAAAAATCTCCCATTGGTCAGAGGCAGTGAGTTTAACTGTGGTTGCTTTAGGCGGAGTAGCCTGTTGATACTGTCGTCGGCATGAACAAATCTGAAATGTCCTACAAAATTTTTCAGAAGCTTATGGACGAGGAAAATGTCACACAAATAGGCTTTTTGTGATGGTTTTGGAAAAAAACCGATTAAAGTTCATGGGTAATTGCTAATTTTTGTGAAAGATGCAAATATTATTCAGAAGTAGGGGAATGAACTCACCCCTCATAGAGTAATGCAAATATTATTCTTATTGAATTTTCGTAAGATTTTTTGCATGCTCAATAAATAATACCTATGCGACTCAATAAATAATAAGATCTGATTGAACGGCTTACTATTGATCCACCGGCCGACTAGGATCCCATCCACTTAAACATATCTCATGGCACGCAAAAACTATTATATGAAAACCCAACAATTGCATCCTTCACAAAACTAATGAGCAACTACCCACTTTCATTGGTTGTGGAAGTTTTATAAAAACCATAACGTTCTGGCTAAATTTTCACCCCGATTGTATGTTTAATTTACTTTTATGTTTTCCAGCTTAAAAGTTCAATAAATAAATAAAATGGTAATATTGCTTCCAAATAACTTATAACAATTTTCAGTTGAGGATGCAATGTAACCTCAAAAATTGTGAGCCATTAACCACATTTTCAATCCGATTTGGAATCCTTAAGATTCATGCAGAACATTTTAAAGATATTCAATATCATATGCATGACTGAATAATGGGAAGCCCGCAGTGGCTTATCACATTTTTCCTTTTGCGTGCAAAATATCTTACGAAAACTTAACATTTGCATTTTTCAAAAAAATATGAGCAATTAACAACAATCCTCACAAATTTTAGGTTCCTTATACAACAAACTGAAGGGGAATTTTAGGTCCCTATGCACGCTGCTAACACACCATAATTCTAAAACTCTCCATCAGTTCGTTGTATAAGGAGCTAGCATCAGTGCATAAAAGTGCTTCAATCTATTCCGTCTTCGAGTTTGATTATTTAGTAATTCATCATGTCGTCTTCTTCAAGTATGTAAGATTTGCGTGTTTTGATTTGCACAAATTGATAAAGTGATTCTACGAATGTAACCAACATAGACGCAAAATGTTATTAAATTAATAAATTTGGATACATGATAGAAAATCAGACTGAATGAGCAATTACATCAACATGCTAGCAGCTGCTAGCTAAGCTAATACAGAATTAAATTCTATTATTGTATGTCGCACACAATTAATTAACAAATTAATAAATTTGGATACATAGGCATATTGCATGTGTCAGATATGACCATCAGACTGCAACAGCAAGGAAGACTCCGACGACGGCGGCCACGAAGACTTGGTATCCGGAAAAGATGATCCCGCGAACGGCGGAGGATGGAGCGGGCGCAGGCGCGGCGTCCATAACAGTAATAACAAGCTTCTGTCCCAAATCAGCACAGTGATTGGCAGCTGTACAAATGTACCATTTGTTTCCAGGAGTCTTCAGCTCTATTCTGTCGTTTCCAGAAGTAAGTGGTGCTTGATCATTTGCTGTTGGTTTAACACATTCCTTGAACCCAGTTCCGTTCACCTTGAACACATTGTGGGGTGGGTTCGAGTACTTGAACACTGCATGCACGTACAAATTTGCAAGATTAGTTGTTATAAATCAATCATTTGTGCATGCGAGCGTCAACTAACAATAACCTTTGTTGCCAGACTTGTCAATCCAATGTGTATGTATTTTGTTAGACTCTGAATCTGGTTGACGAGAATCAACCAAATTAAATGGCGGATCGAGATTCACAAATTTGACAAACAATTACATATATATGGCAAAACAATTATTTTTTATTATGCTAAACATATAATTTATATTTATAATGTATAATTGAAATGTGCATGTATTACCTAGTGCATCACCAACATGAAACGTTTTGTCCTTGGTCCAATCTGAATAATCAACACCAGTTGTCCAGCCGCTATCACCTCCGACGACGAAGTCGGTTGCCATGGCGATTGCAGGAAGAAGGATCACAACAAGGGTAACTAGGGTGACAAATTTGTTGGAAGCCATTGGAGCTAATTAATTTGATAATACAGATATTAATCTTCGTATTAGCTCTCACTTGGGTGTATTTTGGTGTGGGGATGTATGTCTCTGGTCTATTTATAGCATTTTGAATTGTTGAATAAACATCGAAACCCTCGAATTAAAAGGCAAAAATATGGAAGACCGCCTTTGGTCGGCTCATCACACTATGTGCTAATAGAATAGGTTATAGGATGGTCGGCTTTATTATGTTTTACACTACTATGTAAGGTTAAAAAATGGAAGGAAAAGGCTGGGAAGATAAAATGTGTGGTTTGTTCGGAGCTGAACGTCCACAATTAATAGAAGGAATAATGCTTGCATTCTTTTACGAGGAGAATGCACATATTTTACTATTTACGAATAACATTTTATCGTATAAAGTTTATAATCGGAACATTGTTTAATTTTTTAATTTTCATTTGAAGATTCATATATATCATTCAAATCGGAGATTTTTTAGGTATTCAAATCTATCAAATGGATGGACGATTCATCATGAATATGTTAGTTTGAGACTCACATCGTTGATTTATTCCATACATTTGGATGCACGATCTTCGGTTCGAATTATTTCTTGTAAGAATGATGCATAAAGATTAAGAATTCATACGGTTCTGATTATAAAATTTATACGGTGAAGATACATTATTAGCAAATGGTGGAATATATCAATGTTAATTAAATTAAAATTTTATTTTTATTACCAATTGTTTATTAATTGTTCCAATTTTTATAACAATTAATCTAATACCTCAAATGAAGAGAAAATCGAACTTGAAATCTCGGATGTAAGATAATCACTTTGTTCATATATTTCTTGACAATCCACTATTTCCTATAGGTAAATATCAATAGATTCGAAGATACTTACAAGGTTTAATATATATTCTCTATTTTTTAAATGCTTCACTTGATCCCAAAGGGCCAGAACACGCCATATGGAGAAACAATCTGTGAAACGGTCCTAGTCATAAGGTCTCACGCGGAGAACAAGAAGATCAATTCTTTTCTTTGCAAATTCAAAAACTTGCCGGCTTCGTTAATTAGCACCTGGTCAAAGCATAAGTGGATAAAAGGTGATTGAAATTGACCATTACCATTAAGATGGTTCATGAAATTAAAAATCAACCAATGTAGTCCCTGAAAATAGGTGTCGTAAATCAATGTGGTCCATCCGTCACAATTCTGTTAAAAAATCTGTTAAGTGTTGATGTGGCACATAAATGAGCCCTATAAGTCTTTTTTTCTTATAATGGTCCTTGAAATTGACTCATGATATCAAAATGGTCCCTGAAATTGACCCGCGACATCAAAATGTTCCTTGAAATTGAAAATTGATCAATGTAGTCCCTCAAGTAAGTGTCTCAAATCAATGTAGTCATTTCATCACAATTTTGTAAAAAATTATGTTATGTGTTGATGTGACACATAAATGGATCACACAATTCTAATTAAAATAAAAAAATTACAAATAAGCTTAATAGTTTAATAGTTAATAAAAAAATTGTCAACCTAAAACCCCAGTCCTGCAATCACCTCTGATCCCAGTCCACATTTTTATACCTCCTTCGCTCTCTATTCTCTAAACAAAAATCTCAATACAACCCATCTTTACACACTTCAACAATATTCACCGAATTGATCGAGATCCCCTTTGGTGACGGCTTGGCCCATTGGCAACGACTTCAGGACATCACCGTTAACATTTAGGGGATCAACATCCTCACAACCTTAATCTTGGAGAGCTTGTTCGGCGCTTCCCTGGTGGTCTAGTGATGCAAAGAACGATGAGGTCTACCTTGAGATAATGAGGTTATAACCGAGGTGCGTCCATTGTTGGTTGAAAACTATTTCCACACCCCCTCTTAGGCCTTGGTTAAGCCTTGTGCCTTTGAGAATTTATGGAAGGGAGCTCTCTTTGGAGTAGGCCCTACTATAAGAAAAAAAAAATCTCATGGTGCAAAAAGGTATTTGACAACTTTTTTAATTAATTATTAAACCCACATCAACACATAACAAATTTTTTTTACAAAATTGTGACGGAATGATCATATTGATTGGCGACACCTATTTTCAAGGACTACATTGATTGATTTTCAATTTCAATGACCATATTGATGGCGTGGGTCAATTTCAGGGACCAACTTGATGGTGTGGGTCAATTTCAGGGATCATTTGTGATAAAAACTAATAAATCTTGCAGGACCCATTTATGTGCCATATTAGTACTTAACGGAATTTTTAACAGAGTTGTGACCAGTGACCAAAATGCCGATAATATCGGCGATATTTCGCCGATATTATCGTTTTTTCATGATACTGATATTTTAATTACTATCCAACTGATTTTCGTCAAAATATCGCGATATTATCGATAATATCGAAAATATCGCGATATTTTGAAACTGTGTTACCCGGAGAAGAACGCCGGAGCAAGAGCGAATCTGAAACAAAAAAAGTGGGGGTGGAAGAGATTCGGGGGGAGGGGGGTGAAGACGACCCGCGGCGGGGGTGGGAATCCGAGAGGAAAGGCAGGTTGGGGAACCCATTTTTGGAAATTTGCAGTTGGATCTGTGGGCGGGGAGGCAGAACGCGGACGCAAAAGTGTTGGGGGGGCGGCGGGGAAGAACGGAAGGTGTTGGGGGTGGGGGGACGATTTAGAGGGAGGCAGAACGTGGACGCGGAGCTTGTTTGGGGGGGCGGGGAAGAGGGGGAGCAGGATGGGCACGCAGAAGTGGGGGGGGGGGGGAGACCGGCGGGGAAGGAGGGGGGCGGAAGAAAGGAGGGCTGGGGGGAAGGCAAAGGGAATCTGGGAGAGAACGCTGGGACGGGAAAGAAGGGGATATGGGAGAGAAAATTGGGGGGATGCGGAACAAGGGATTTGGCTAATGACAGCAAGTTGGGAAAAAGCAAAGCAGAAAGCATGGGAAAGCATGGGATTCCTGATGAATTAGATATTGCTTTGGATTCTGTTTCTGTTTTTTTTTTTTTTTTTTTTTTTTTTTTTTTTTTTTTTTTTTTTGGAAAAAGAAATAAAGAAAAGAAGGAAAAAATAACGGATATTACTAACGCATGTTAACAATTACATGTAAAATTATTTTGAAAATTTATCATTTTGACTACTCTTCACAGTAAACTTACTTTACACATAGAGATTTGAACATCATAAGAACTCTATGTAGTACTAAGTCACTCATATATGTTACCATGCAATGTATACAGTATAAAACATTGTACTAATTCATTATATATAAATGATTATGGTGTGTTTAAACTTTTTTCATTAATTACTACATATTTTCTACACTCACAATGTTTGCCAGCTCGCTACATAATCAACTTAAATCAGTTAAATCCATCATGCAATGCATTTCCTTCCAATTTTTTGTGATAAACTAATAGATAATTGACTAAATAAACATCCTGCAAAGTTTCAATAAAAATTTCCAAGTTTTTCTTACAATTTCCGTGGTTTCCATATAATTTTTATCGATATCGATATTATCCCGATATTTCCATCGATATTTCCGTGTTTTCGGATTACCGATATTTTCGATATTACCGATATTTAATAGCATGGTTGTGACAGAAGGTAACTATTCTTAAAGGAAACTAGGAACCCTACTTTCTTGAAATATGTATATGCAATCAGTCCAAGTATCTTTACAACATTAAGCCCTTTTGCTCCCAAAGATGCATTTTGTCTTTTTGCCTAAAAGGATAAAAGTACAAATTGAAAGAGGAGAAAGAGGCGCTCAACGATTTGCGTGAACAGTGTTGTGCCTTTTTTTTTAACTGTTCTGGTCATCCGAATAAAATTGGTATATAGATTCTATATAAACTGTTTGATAATTTAACTGAATCAGAATAAAAATCAATATAATTACTAAAAGGTCTCTAGTTGAAATAAATTATTTTATATACTAATTGATAGAAAAATGTTAAATGCCCCTTTCACCAAATATTAAATTTTAAGAAGCTTATGATTCGAGAAAACTGTCAAGCAAATAGGCTTTTTTGTGATGATTATGTGAAAACCGATTAAAATTCATGGGCAATTGCTAATATTTGTGAAAAATATAAATATTATTCACAAGTTGGAGAAGAGTTCATCAGGGGGAAATGCAAACATGTATTATTATTGTTGAATTTTCATTTGATTTTTTGCATGCTCAATAAATAATACTTATGTGACTCAATAAATGATAAAACCTGATTAAACGGCTTGCCGTTGATTCACCGGCCATCTAGGTCCCACCCACTTCGAAATATCCCGTAATATTTTCCTTGTATAGCACACAAAAGCTATTGTGAAAACACAACAATTGCATTCTTCACTTCACAAAACTAGTGAGCAACCACCCACGATTTTCATGGGTTGTAGAAGTTTTATAAAAACCATAACGTTCTGGTTAAATTTTCACCCCGATGGTATGTTTCATTTACTTTTATGTTTTCCAGCTTAAAAGTTCAATAAATAAATAAAATGGTAATATTGCTTCCAAATTACTTGAAATAAATTTCAGTTGAGGATGCAAAAGATTTTGTGTAACCTAAAAAATTGTGAGCATTAACCACATTTTTAATCGGATTTGGAATTTTTAAAATTCATGCAGAACATTTTAAAGATAATCGTGTCGACGGATACCCAAGTCTAGTTAAGTTCTCGGTTACGATGGAATTTTTATTTGTTTATTTCATTTTTCCAGTTTAAAAATTCAATATCATATATATGACTCAATAATGGGAAGACCACTTTTCAAGTGGCTTATAACATTTTTCCTTGTGCGTACAAAATATCTTACGAAAACTTAACATTTGTATTTTTTTACAAAAATGTGAGCAATTAAGCACAATTTTCACCAATCTTAGGTTCCTTATATACATCGAATTGATGGGGAGTTTTGGGTTCCTGTGCATGCAGGTAACATGCCACAATCCTAACACTCTCCATCAGTTCGTTGTACAAAGAACATCAGTGCATAAAAGTGAAAAATGTTATTAAATTAATAAATTTGGAAATTACATCAGCATGCTAGCGGCTGCTAGATAATACAGAATTAAATTCTCTTATTGTATGTCGCACACATATTTTAATTAAAAGAATAAATTAATAAATTTGGATACATAGGTGTATTTATGCATATTGCATGTGTCAGATATGACCATCAGACTGCAACAGCAAGGAAGACCCCGACGACGGCGGCCGCGAAGACTTGGAATCCGGAAAAGATGATCCCGCGAACGGCGGAGGATGGAGCAGGCGCAGGCGCGGCGTCCGTAACAGTAATGACAAGCTTCTGTCCCAAATCAGCACAGTGATTGGCAGCTACACAAATGTACCATTTGTTTCCAGGAGTCATTAGCTCTATTCTGTCGTTTCCAGAAGTAAGTGGTGCTTGATCATTTGCTGTTGGTTTAACACATTCCTTGAACCCAGTTCCGTTCACCTTGAACACATTGTGGGGTGGGTTCGAGTACTTGAACACTGCATGCACGTACAAATTTGCATGATAAGTTGTTATAAATCAACCATTTGTTCATGTGCGGGGCTAACACTAACGTTTTTTTGCCAGACTTGTCAAACAAATGATGTGCATATTTTGTTAGACAGTGAATCTGGTTGACGAGAATCAACCAAATTAAATGGTAGATCGAGATTCACAACTCTGACAAACAATTATACGTGGCAAAACAGAGAGTATTTTTCATTATGCTAAAACATATATATATATATATATATATATATCTGTGTATGATTGAAATGTGTATGTATATATTACCTAGTGCATCACCAACATGAAACGTTTTGTCCTTGGCCCAATCTGAATAATCAACACCAGTTGTCCAGCCTCTATCACCTCCGACGATGAAGTCGGTTGCCATGGCGATTGTAGGAAGAAGGATCACAGCAAGTGTAACTAGGGTGACAAATTTGTTGGAAGCCATTGGAGCTAATTAGTTTGATAATACAGATATTGATCTTTGTATTAGCTCTCACTTGGGTGTACTAATCTGTATTTTGGTGTGGGAATGTACGTGTCTGGTTTATTTATAGCATTTTGAATTGTTGAATAAACTTTGAAATCCTCGAATTAAAAGACAAAAATATGGAAGACCGCCTTTGGTCGGCTCATCACACTAGGATGGTCGGCTTTATTGTGTTTTACACTACTATATAAGGTTAAAAAACGGAAGAAAAAGCTGGGAAGATAATGTGTGAGGTTTGTTCGGAGTTGAACGTCCACCATTAATGGATAGAATAACAAGAATGCTATTCTTTTATGAGGGAATGCACATAATCTATCATTTACGAGTAAATTCTTCAAATAAGAGATTGTATAGTCATTCAAATCTATCAAATAAATAGATGATTTATCAAGAATATGTCACTTAGGACTCACATCATTTACTTGTTCCATACATTTGAATACAAGATCTCCTATTTGAACTATTTTTTGTAAGAATGATGTTCAATGAAATTAATAAATTAAATGGTTCTGGTTACAAAATTTATTAGGTGAAGATACATTATTTGCAAATAGTGGAATATGTGCATGTCCCACAGAAGTATGCATGTATTATTCTAGTGTAAATCAACGCTAATTAATTAAATATTGATTTTTATTACGAACTGTTTTAATTATTTCAATTTTCATGACGATTAAGCTAGCTAAGATCTGAAATGAAAGAGGAAATCGAACTTAAAATCTCAGATGTGAGAATAAGTACATGTAAGATAGTCATTTTGTTGATATATTTCTTGACAATCAACTATTCTCTATACGTAAAATCTCAATAGATTCGAAGATAATTACAAGGTTTAAATGGATACTCTCTATATTTTATATGCTTCACATAAGAGCCAGAACACGCCATATGGATGGAGAAGCAATCTGTGAAACGGTCCTGGTCCCGCAGAGAACAACAAGATCAATTCCTTTCTTTGCAAATTCAAAAATTTGCCGGCTTCGTTAATTAGCACCTGGTCAAATTAAGCACAAAAGTTATTTTCTTTTATTATTATTATTATTTCGTAATTATATATTTTGTTTTGATCTAGTCCAAAATCAAAATGCATTTGTTTCGCCGCGTAATGAGAAAATGACATGTATATTCACAGAGGGCATTTAGAAATTAGTTATTTTTTTTGTATTTTTTTAGTCGAAGCTTGAGGTAGGGTATGATTAATCTCTAATGAGGCCGAAAATGTTAAAAATAGGGGAGGGAAAATTAGAATGCCCTACATATTTTCTATAGTTGTTAGATTAAACATTCATCCCTTTTAAAAATTTGATTAAGGTGCTTTCATCAATTGCCACCTCAATAACTTTCTATTTATTTAATTTTCATGTCATTAATTTAAATGCATTTATAGAGGCATAAGGTAGCTAAGCAATTAATTGCCTATAATATAGGAATTTAATTTCGTCAATCCCCTTATAAACATTAAATGACATTTTGTAAATTAAAATAAAATAAAAAATTAATTAACTAATTCCTTATTTCCTTATTATTAGTATTTTAAAAAAAGTTCTCTTTCTATTCTCAATAAAAAATCTTCAATACATATTTTTTCACGTATAGATATATAAAAAATATACTTAAAACTTATGGTACATTTGAGAACAAAACAAAAGTATCGACTTTTGGTACGTTTATATTTCAAATGTACCGAGAAACCAAATGTACCCATTGTTATGTAACTATTTTGGTACGTTTAGATTTCAAATGTACCGAGAAACCAAATATACCAAAATTTCAAATGTACCATAAAACCAAATGTGCCCATTGTCAAGTAACCCTTTTAGTACATTTAGATTCCAAATGTACCAAAAGACCAAATGAACAAAAAATCCCAAATGTACCACAAAACCAAATGTCTCTATCAGATAACCCTTTTGGTACATTTACATTCCAAATATACCGAGAAATACAAAAAATCAAATCCACTATAAAACTAAATGTGTCCATATTATAGGTAACTAGACGTAGCTATATAATCAAACAAATCTTTATTATGTGCTGGGTCTTCTAAATAATCAAATCTGACAATTTTTTTATAATATTCTACTATATTCACACAAAAAAATAAAAATTATAACAAACAATAAAAAAAAATGCATAGAGATGGATAATAAATGCATAAATATAGGGATAATAGGAAAAGAAAACGAAATGCCCAGGAGAAGTTGTGAAAAACTAAAATTCTAAACACAATTGAACTTATGTGAAAAACTAAAATTAATAACCAAAATTTTAGGAAAATGTTTAATCAAATTTTTGAAAGGAGTGTATGTTTAGTCTAAAAAATTAAAAAACGAGACGCCTATATCAAAAGGCCCCTTAAAAATATTTTAACCCACCTCTGACCACAATCAAATGACTACATTTGCTGAGAGGTAACAAATACTTAGAAATTAGATGAGAGGTAACAAATAATTAACCTCTGATTAGTTCATGGACATAAGCCATGCATGGTCGAAGGCTCTTACATTATGTTGATAAAGGAAATAAACTTGAAATTTTGACAAAAGTTAGAATTTGTAAATGGCTTTTTTTATTAGCACCCCACATAAGGTTGAATGCACCCCACATTAAAATTTAATATTAAGTGGCTTATGTAACCTACTATGCAATGACAATTTCGACATTATGAGATTTAAAGAAAATAAGAAATTTCTAAATACATCCCAAATTACTTTTAACGTATTATTTATCTTCTTCAACTATCAAAACACCTCTCACCCTCTACTCTATTGTTGAATAAAATTCTAACTATTGAAACTATAAACACGTTGATTGAGAAAAAATTTAACGAATGGAACACGATATCAATATTTCGGAAACTTCACATGAGGTAAAATTTCATATTTGTTATTGTTTTAATTATTCAATGACATTGGTAATTATTTAAGCCTGTTTTTGCTTTCCATACTACCCAATTTCATAGGAGGCCAACCCAGCAACGGCTTTTCTGTTCTTATTCATCTTATGGAGTTTACTTTTGCTCTGTTAGGTTCCTCCCAGTTGCCATTTTTTAGCAGAAATCCTCTTTTTTGTTAGCAAAAGTTTTAAGAGACAAAGAAAAAGAGATTGGATGTGATGACCCACTGAAATTCAAGCTTAACAGACCGGATTGTAGACTTCTCTTTTTAGAGAATGTTAGGGTTTTAATTCTAAGTCAATTTAATTTATAAAAATTTGAAAATGAGTATTATAAGATTTAAAGAATGTGGGGTGTATAGAAAATGTGGGGTGTATGTGGAAAATATTAGGTGTATGAGAATGTGGGGTGTAAGGGTATTATGAGAAAGTATGTGGGGTGTATTAAGATAATTTTTAATTGAAAAAGCAAATGTGGGGTGTATTAAGTATGTGGGGTTTAATCAACAATATGTGGGGTGTTTATAGAATAAGCCTTTGTAAATTGATATGCACCAATTCTCTTGTTTGGATTCATAAAGACAGAAATTTAGAATTTATGTGTGAAAAAGAACTTGGAATTTGGAACCTCTAATTTCTAGTTAAAATTCCATATAAATAGATATCATTTCCGAATTTCAATGAGTAAGAGTTTAAAAATAAAAATTTCATATTCAAATGCATCGTTCTTTTTTATATATATATATATATATCTTTTGTAAGTACATCGATATTTTTACACTAGGGGGAGGGAGAGTTCGGCTGAGCCACACAATAGGTAGCCTAATTTGGTATCGAACTCGCCATTCACGAGATTCGAACATAAAACCTCTCACTTCTAAGCAAAGAGGAATACCACTAGACCGTAATATTGAGTGAAAATTCATTATTTTTTAAGTTAACTAAACAAGAAATTCACAGATTTTAGAAAATAAAATTCTGTCATTTTAAAATTTCTTCGTAGTAATATTAAATTTCCTTGGTCAATACAGTGTTAATTTTCATTCAAAAGCAAAATCCATAGGAGCTCTGCCAGAGGTCATTATTCCCGTTACTTGATTAGTTGCCCAAAGATTAGGGAGAAACTGGTTAAGAAAGGTGTTCGAATCTTAAAAGAATGGTGGTGTGTCGATTTTTGTAACTGCTCTTGTAATTAAGTAGGACATAATCCTATAATTTTATAGAAGATGAGAAATTCATTGTCTCATGTCAGATAAAGCACCCAAAAAGGGATGCACAGCCTCTCCGGATCAGTTCCTCCTTCACGGATTAATCTCGTCTGATGATACAAATTCAACCGCCGAATTAGTTCACATCAAACGAATTCTGCAAATCCCAAGCAATTGTCCGGTCTGTATTTATATTTTTTTATACAACTATATATTTAGGGAATTATTATTCGCACTCCAAAAATCTCATTTTGCACTTCAAACTTTATATAATTAGAAAGAAAATTACATTTATGAGGAGTGTATAATGAGATTTTTGAAGTGCTAATAATAATTTACTAAAAAGTAAAGAATTAAAACTAAAACACATCATAAAATTGTCTTAGTAAATTAATATCAAACTCGTTTTCTACTAGAATTGAACTAGTCATTCTAAATTATCAATTTTAATTAATAAAATATAAATGTTAGGTTTCTCTCAAAAGTGAGACGCTTCGCAAATGGCATTTACCACAGTGGTGAAAAAGTGTGATGAGTCTCTACATGACGGCATGGTTTCAAATTCCGTTACTAATTAATCTAACATCTAATCTAACAAAATTTATGGTTTAAAAACTAAAAAACGTGAGACGTTTCTTAGATATTTCCACACCTCATGTTCTTAATAAAAACAAAGAGTAGAGTGTTGTGGCCACGCGTGACACATCAGTGAACTAAACCGGTAAACCCTAAATCCTGATTCCTGAGCGTACCTATCAGACCGCTGCCGGTTATCCCCGCCATCCAACTCCGTCGAACTTTCTGTTTACCAGCCGCCCTCTAGCCTGTCTCACTCTCCCTCACTCCACTACTTTTTCATTCGACGCTCCCGCCCCATCTTCTCTGCCCACGGTAGCTACCGTCAGTTTTCTGTCCGCTTCTTCTTCTTCCTGCTGTCTTTCATCATGGGTAAGTTTATTATCTATCAATTTTCTTGCTTTTTCATCTATGTTCTTCGATTAGGGTTTGGTAATTTGGGGAAGATGGAGAGAAAAAAGAGAGTTAATTGATGCGTATATTTAATCTAACAGTGCAATCGAGACGAGAGAAGCGAAAGGAAGCTCGGTTGGCGAAGAAAGCAGGAAAGCATGAGTCGTGGAGTCGACATAAGGTATCAAATCTTCAATTTTTAATTTTATTTGGCACAAATAATTGTCTTTTTTTATTCATATAGTTTGAAATTTGAAGCCTTGAGGATATATGGATTTGGTGATTTTTTTTATATATACTATGAATTTAACAGAATGTTCAAAAGCTTGGTAAAGCTAATGTCGGGGATTTGAAGTCAAAAAATGTAGACAAGAAGAAAGATTCTATTGGTCTGACTACGAAAAGAGTTAATTCTGAGCGAAATGAGACTAGGTTTCAATCTAATACGGCGGAAGAGAAAGTTGAAGCAAAAGCAGAGTTTCCGAAACGAGATGATCATAAGGCCTCAAAGGCAGTTAAAAGAGAAAAGGTTTATAAGAGAACCCCGAAAACGAATTTTGAAAAGTATCTTCAAATGGATAGGATTGGGGCTGAGGAGGATTTGGAATTAGAAAGGAGACTTGCAAAGAAACTCAAAGTGAAGGATGGGAAATTGAAGGGGGAGGATTTTGGCCTTAATGTGTTGTTTGAAGGGATCTTACCTGTTGATTCATTTGGCACAGAAGAAACGATACATGCTGATGCAATACCTGTCAAAAAATCTAAGAATAGCGATTCACGCAAGAAACGTAAGAAAGATAAGTCATTGGAGGACAGGCTAGAAGGTGAGCTACCTTCTAGAGGAGTTCCAGAGGAGGCAGTAACTGATGGTGCAGAGGTGGAAATTGAAGACTTTCCTTCCAAAAAATCATCGAGGAAGAGAAATAAGAAGAGAAAGGTGCTAGAGGAATCTGAAGAAGCCAAGGAAGGTGACATGACGGTTGATGTATCTAAGCAAATAGAGTCATGTGGTGCAGAGATGGCATCAGAAAAGGTTCCCATGAAGGCACCTGAAAAATATGTTGCTCCTCAAAAGTATGTAGCTCCTCACTTAAGATCTCGTGCAGGGAATGAACCAGAAGAGCATAGTCAGATTCGTAGACGTGTAAGAGGTCTTCTGAATAGGTTGTCCGAATCTAATGTGGAATCTATTACAGGAGACCTGTCTGCTATTTTTCGTTCCATTCCTCGTGCCATTGCTTCTCAGATGTTCAGTGAGGAGGTAATATCATCTTGTGCTGGCGGTCCTCGTGGGAATGAACAGTTAAGTTTTAGTTTTTCTTCTTTACTAATCAAAGTTTGATACTATCATACTAGTATAGTCTAACTTGCTTCATGGAGAATTGTAGTTCCACCTTTTGGCTTGAGATTGGTTTTGTTTAGCAGCAACATAAAGATCTTCTTTTACCAGCATGTTCTCTTTAAGTCTTCTATTCATCGGGCTTTAAGTAAAATATTTTTTGTCATTAAAATAGATTTTGTGTATGTCTTTTATTGCATATAAGGGCTTCAGTTGATCTCTGTGTCTTTTCCTGTGCTGACAACAAGATCACTCGTTAAAAAAAAAAAATGAGATTAAAAATTTGTTTTCGGGCCTATGGTTAGTATAGGTTGCAGAAATTCTTGGGAGAACAATATGGTTACTATAGTGTAGGACTTTGGTTATTGGCTTTTTTCTGTGGAGCGAATCAAATGAAAGACAGATAAACAAATAAACTTCCAACTTTTTAGTATCCCTGAAATATTTTCTTTACTCCTGTATTTCGAAACAGGTATTGCTCTATTATTGTTTGTAGGTTATGAGTATTTCTCATTTTTGTTGAAACCTCTTCTACCGTTCGAAGAAGTTTAGCAGATAAAATCTTAGTAGAATCAGTTCGTTTTCCTTTCCCCTTTTGCGTAACATGGGAATAAATTTGATATAGCACAGAATGTATATTTAGGGGGACAGTAAATATTATTTCATTCATTGGAGCTTTTAGAGTTGCACATATCCAGAGTTATGCAGATTCAAGCTGTCCATTGTTCTGGGCATGATATACTAATCCTTGCAAATTCGAAGAAGTTTGTAACTTAAGTTTTGATTATATTAGTCTCACAATAATTGGATATAAAGCTAATCCTTACTTTTATTTTTAAGTTTTAGTGTTTCAACTTATCTGTGTATTGACTTGTTAATGCGGTTTTTGTTGTGAAGATATGCTGCTGTTTTTGCTGCTCTTGTGGCAGGCATGGCCTGTTTAGTAGGAATGGACTTTGGTGCAAACCTTTTGGCTTCACTTGCAAAAACCTTTGAGGTGAGCCACTAACTTCTTTAAGTCTGATGATCAATTATCCAAAAAGCTTTTGACTAAACTGATTCATCTTTTTTTCTGTTTTTAGGATGAGTACCACAAAGAAGACAATATTTCGCTGAGAAATGTTACGCTTTTACTTTCATATTTATGCATATTTGGAGTTTGCTCAAGGTGGGTAACCTGAATTAGAAAACGTAAATAAAAACTGAATTTGAAGGAGTTCAAAGCTATTAATGTAGAAAGTTTTAACTCAAAACATATATCACTCTGAATCTGTATTTGAGATTATAATTTTGGACAGGTTAATTTTCAGTCTTTGAACCTTACGAATGCATCCCTTGAATGAAAATAAGTGTATCTGGATATTAGCATCAATGCTTGTACTGTACCTCTTACATCATAGTTCAACTATAGAGTTGCTCCTACTTACGTGAACGAAGAGATAACTGTCAATGTTTTTGTTTTTTCTCCTAGACTAATGTAGCATGGCACAATTATATGCTTGGTTATTTATTAAGATAAGTGAAAAAGAAGAAAAATAAATTTGCAATGATTTTGCAAGCTAATCTTTTTGTGAAACTACCTCATGAAGATTTGTTCCTTCATTACTAAATTATTTTTTTTCAAAGTTTATTTTCAACGAGTATGTTTCACAATATTCCTCGAATGGCAACCCTTTTCTAATTTCTGTTCTTCTGGTGATGCTTTTCAGTGAATTGATATACGACTTTCTGGTTGTTTTGAGCAAGCGGTTAACCGAAGTTGATGTCTCTACCATCCTGACAGTTTTACAAAGTAAGCACTTTTGGATTTCTGCCACATGATTTTACTTATGTGGCCTTGGCTTCTATAATCTCTTGCATTTTGTTTCTCTTTTCTTTGGAAAAAAAATATAGTTTGGGACGTGTTAAATTTAACCCTAACAACAAGATTTCCGTTTCGTGCACTGAGTAAATTATAAAATTCCTGCTCATACCAGAAAGCAAAAATATGGTATCATCTGCAAGCTGCAGATCTTTACTCCCTCCATTCCGAAAAAGAGCCCTTTCATAATAAAACTTCTTGTCCCTCGAAATAAAAATTTGTTACATTTTGTTATTAACGTTTTGACAAAAGATGCATATTAAGCCTGCATTCATCTATCAAATGGTTGTGCATTTCTTTTGTTATCTCCATTCTTTCTTTCTTTTTTGTTGTCTCCATTCATTTGGTATTTTTTACAGAAGCATGATTTCGTACTCTCATATTTGTTTAAAACGTCTATAAGACTTATGAAATCACAAATCATTTCTAACATGAATTCTTATTAACTGAACAGGCTGTGGAATGAAAATAAGGGCCGATGATCCTCTTGCGATGAAAAACTTTATTCAAAGTGTTCAAAATAGAGTGAATGAGCTAAAAGCCTCCTGTGGAGATAACCAGGATAATATTAACGGAAAAAGAGTAAGTTAGACATCTTTACTCTAAGAGTTAACTTTTGCATCAAAATCTGACAATTCTTTTCTGATACTTGCAGATGGAATTCATGCTTGAGACCATATTGGACATCAAGAACAACAAAAAAAGGCCTAAAGAGGATACTGCACAGCATACTAGGATAAAGAAATGGCTACAAAAGGTCTTCGGTTCATTTATATTTTCTTTATCAGTGCTTCTTGAATTCCAAATTAATGAAATATTAGGATGAGGAAGTCTATCATGAGTTTCCCTTATCTGCTTTTTTATTGCCTCAAGGCTATTCGTGAAGAATGTTAAAATTGTAAAACCAATCATGTGTCTTTTTATCATAAATACAAAGCTTACTTTAGTTAGATGAGTAAAAGGTAAGAGAAAGGCACTTAAGTTGATAAACTATATTCCAACTAATGTTGATGAATTTCCTTGGCCCAATGAAAATGAAAAGATTTTAGTGACCATGCCAAGATGACCTGAAGTAGTGCAGTGCTAATGCTCTCACAATATGAAAACCTATGTCCTAGTGAGAGAGATCAGTGCAGTGTTAATTATTGTGTCATTCGAGTGACAATTTTGTGGATTTCATCTGGCTTTCATTGTCCTCACAATCCTTGTATATTTTTTTTCAGTTACGGGTAGAAGACAGTTTAATAAGAGGGCTTAAATGGAGCAAACTTCTTGATTCTAATAAGAAGGGCCAATGGTGGTTATCTGGGGATATTGCCTCAGCAACAGACACTGTCGAAGATGTTGCCAACACAATAGACAAAGAGGTTCTTGAAACCCAGAAAATGCTGCAGATTGCTGCTGCACAGAGAATGAACACAGATGCCAGAAGGGCAATCTTTTGTATAATTATGAGTGCGGAGGATTATCTTGATGCGTTTGAGAAGCTTCTAAGATTGGATTTGCCTGGAAAGCAGGTCGGTGTCATCAGATTTGGAATTTTATATACTTTTTTTCTGTCATCTTTTATTGTCTTTGAAAATTTATTTTTCTGGTGTTCCATTTACAGGACAGGGAGATCATCAGGGTTCTTGTGGACTGCTGTTTGCAGGAGAAAGTGTTTAACAAGTATTTCACCACTCTGGCTTCCAAGTTGTGTGAGCATGACAAAAATCACAAGTTCACTTTACAGGTATTTCTTGTGAAGTCTTTTGAAGTTTGCGTTCTTTTAGAATTGGTCCTTATGTCACCAATTGGTTTGCATTCTATTGTCGGGTATTTATGTTACTTGGCCTGGTTGTGGCATTAACCTCCCAAGGGTGAGCTTGAGAAACATATTGTTGAGGGGCCAGTGTGGAGGGAGAGTTCAGGGTTTTTGGAAGCATTTAACGTTTGAAAACGATTTTATTTTGTAATTGAATACCCCAAGTAGTCTTCCCTGTCCAATGTGACTTGGAAAGCATGTTCAAGGCTGTAAGCTGGTTGGCGAATCAACTCGTTCCTTATATCAAACCTTATACCAGCTTTGAATCACTCAAGTGAATGCCTTGGATCTTCCACCACTTAGATCTTACACCAATCCAAATACGCCTTGATTGCAACAATCTAATAGCAATATTGCATGGGATCAATTTTGCTTTCAAATTTTGGAACTTGTACCTTTACGTTCCTGTAATATCTTCAGTTGTGTCATGCTCTTGATTCCCCACAGTATTGTTCTCAATGGTATGGTTTTAGAATTTTCTCCTCGTTCACCACCCACAGAACCATGGATGGATTGATTTTACTGAGAAATGCAGGATCCAGATTAGATATTAGCTTTCTATTGCTCCTTATTTTATTACAACAATTTTTGGTTCGTAACGTTCATCTCATAAATATTTTCCATTCCTCCGCAGTTTTGCCTTTGGGACCACTTCAAAGATCTGGAGTCAATGCCGCTTACAGGGTCAATGCACCTAGCAAAATTCGTAGCAGAGATGGTAGCCTCTTTCACCCTCTCCCTTGCAGTATTGAAGACGGTAGATCTAGTCGACATTAAGCAGCTAACGGCAAAAAGGACAATGTATTTCCGGATGCTATTCGAGGCCATCTTCGAGTATCCTGACAGCCTCATATGGAACATATTCACGCGTGTAGCTGTTTCCCCGGAGCTCGAAAGTCTTCGGCATGGGATCGAGTTTTTCATCAAATATATTGTGGAAGCCAATAAAGCCCTCAAGGAAAAGTTTAAGCTTGCAAAGAAAGCCCTGAGTAACGTTGAAGGAGTTCTGATGTGAGTTCATTAGTTTTCTATACAAATTTTGTAGTTTATATTTATCCATAAATTAGATGAGCAAATCATACGAAGAGATTCTTGTTTTAGTTGGTCATTTATTTATTTCTATATTTATTTAATTTGCAAAGCATGATATCGGTAAACCAGCTGGCTGTGCACTGGAGATTTTCTAGTGTGCTTTCGGTATTCTGTACACTGGGATTTTCGACTGTTATATCCGTGGTTACTCAATTCGACGGAATTGTTTGATCTTTAAAAGGGATCTTCTATAATTTCGCACGTGAGGGGTTATTTCTTTGACCCTTTCGAACTCTATCTATTACTCACTATAGGCCGAGAAACAAAGAGAAGATGTGTACGAACGAGATATCTAGCAACAAGGGAGGAACAAGCACACTTGGAGAGTGCAGTACAACGGAGACATGTATGCTGCGTTCAGGTGTTTATGTACATATACACCCGAGAATAGTAGAATTTTCATCTACTGGGTTGGTCTTTTTACTTTAGCTTGCTTGTTTTTGTTCCTACGTCGAAACTCCAAACCAAACCCACCTTTTTCCGGTGCAAATTTGGTGTTATGTTCCATGTTTGGTCTTCTCTTTCTAAATTGGACAGCTTCGAGAAAGAATTGCACGCGATGGAGAGATTCTATCTTGCAATTATGTCACAGTGGTACGTCAAAAACTGTGATATTTTTTGTTGTAATACGTAAAAAAAATTAACCGTAAGTGTCTAATTGGAACATATTTTGCAAGTTGTAAATTGTTCTAGGGGATTCTTCAACATATTCCATTCCGAGTTCAAATAGTCCGCCCTTCTTTTAATGTAGCTTAAATAACATTGGTAATAAAAAAGAAAATTTAGTTGAAGTACCAATCCGATCAAATTATTTTCTGTGATTTCCAGAAAGTCTACGTAGTCCAGGTGGCAATAGTACAATTTGACCTATTAACATTAGGACCAATGTTAGCTACCTAATAAGTATTTTTCGCATTTATATTGTTTTTTAACCATAAGATGATCTTACACTAAATTAATCCTACTACAAAAAAATCTTCAGATTTAATTGCAAAAGTAGAGTATATTGTTTAGAACTGGTTTTAAATAACTAAAATCACTTTCTGTTAAAATATTTTTTGAACCAATATTTAGTAAAAAATGCAAGTGAATTTTTAAAAAGTACTTCTTCGACTTTCTACAAAAAGCACATTCATGCTTCTTGCAAGAAACATTTCAATGTTTTTGAAATTCAAAAACATTTTCTTTAAAAACACTTTCAATCATTAAAAACACTTCCAAACAAGTCCTCGAACGCTTACGCTTACTTTGGACAAATTGGTCAATGACCATTTCTTCATTTATCATCGATTGAAGTACACCAATCAGATTGGTGTCTTTGAAAATAACAGGAGAGGCACTGCCTCAAAAATACAAAATATAAAGGAGAAAAAAAACATAAAAAAAAGATATAATGCCCTCAAGAGCACATTAAAAACCCTACTAAATATTTCATCATCACACAGTTATTAATCCAATAAAAACATGATTTCTCATCCATACGATCGCAATAGGTATGGATTCAACCCTCCCTTCCTCTCAAATGATTCACTTGGCACTGGCGAGCTGGGTGCGGAGGAGCTTGGCGGCAGCAACCAAGTTGCTGAGCGCCGGCTTCACTTCTGTGTACTTGCGGGTCTTGAGCCCACAGTCGGGGTTCACCCACAAGATGTTGGTCTCCAGTACTGCAAGCATCTTGTTGATCCGGTCAGCAATCTCGTCGGTTGATGGTATTCTTGGAGAGTGGATGTCATACACACCAGGGCCAATTCCAGCACCGTACTTGACTCCCTCACGGAAAACTGACAGGAGCTTCTCATCAGAACGAGAGTTCTCAATGGTGATCACATCAGCGTCCATGTCGATGATTGAGTGGATGATGTCGTTGAAGTTGGAGTAGCACATGTGAGTGTGAATCTGCAGGTTTTAAAACAAAACCAGTTCAGAAATTGCACAGGAGATAAGAAAATAAACATAATGAGTACAATTGAAGCGAATTTTGAGGCGGAATAATACCTGGGTAGTGTCCTGGACACCACTGTTGGTGATCCTGAAGGAGTGCACAGCCCAATCCAAGTAGAAAGCATGTTCAGACTTCCTTAGAGGCAATCCCTCTCTCAAAGCAGCCTCATCGATCTGAATAACACTGATACCAGCCTTCTCAAGATCCTCCACTTCATCCTTGATGGCCAAAGCAATCTGGTAGGTGGTCTCGAATCTGGGTTGGTCATTTCTGACGAAAGACCAGTTCAGGATGGTAACGGGGCCGGTAAGCATACCCTTCATTGGGCGGGCAGTCATGCTCTGAGCAGCAGATGACCAGAATACAGTCATAGCCTTGGGGCGGCTCACATCACCGTAGATGATTGGTGGCTTCACACATCGAGATCCATATGATTGCACCCACCCATTGGCGGTAAAGGCAAAGCCAGACAATTGCTCTCCGAAGTACTCAACCATATCGTTCCTCTGCAATGAGAATAACCAACAATGAATTGAAGGAACAAGTATAAAGGACTGAAAAAATGAACAAGACATTTATATATGAAAGCTTACCTCAGGCTCTCCATGAACAAGGACATCAATGTCAAGCTCTTCCTGAAGTTTAACAACCTTATTAATTTCTTCCTTGATGGCCTTGACATATTCCTCCTCAGAAATCCTGTGAAAAGAACCATCAGCACGTTTACTCATGCATTACTAATAAAATTGTCATAATTTCACAATTTTTTAACAACACAAAGGAACAATTAACTTCACTCACTTCTTGCCCTTGTACTCACGGCGGACCCTCCTGAGTTCAATGGTCTGAGGGAACGATCCAATGGTGGTGGTTGGGAGAATTGGAAGGTTGAGCTTCTTCTGTTGAGCATCGAGTCTAGCACTAACATTGGTAGCACGACGATGGTCAGAACCCTTCAAAGCAGCAGCCTGAGAAGAAAAAGAAAAGGTCAACTCAAAGTACAAAACCATTTTACCCACATGTCAATTTGAAAGGCACATGAATGGAAAATGAAGCACTCACAGCCCTCTGCACAGCCTCATTGGTCACCCTTGGGGAGGACTTCCTTGAAGCCTGGGCAGCGGCATTAGCAGAGAAAAATGCCTGATGACAAAAACCGAAAAGGTGAGTTCTTATCATGTTACAATACCACACAAGAAGAAAAAAGAAATTAATCAAACTGTGAGAAAACAATGCTGAATCGAACTAACTCAAACTCCAAAATGCAGCTCATGTTAGACTGCCGACTACAACTTTATGACTATGACCTATAACAGACCCAAAAAAACAAAGGTTTTACCTCATCCTTGTGACCAGCCAAGGCCTTGGCCAAAGCATTAACTTCAATAATTTTCTGGGCAGCAAAAGCCAACCATGACTTAATTTCCTGGTCGAGCTTGGTCTCATTGACAAGGTCAACAGCAGTGTGAAGAAGAGAGGTGGAGGTGGAGACAACAAGTTTATCTGCATGGACAAACAATTAATGATATACAAGTTTTAAAAAATGAAATTACTTCACAAAGAACTGCAGAAAAAAAAAAAACTGAATACCTTTTCCAACAATGCCTTCAAGGGCCTCCAATGTGCTTAGAGAGGCAGAAAGATCATTAGCCCAGATGTTCCTTCCATCAACCACACCGGCAAAGAGGTACTTTCCCTTGGGGAATTCGCTCTCAATCAAATCCAGGGTCTTGGTACCACGGACCAAATCAAAACCATAAGCGGTGACACCCTTCAAGCTAGTGAGGGTCTTGAATGCCGCAGCAGGAACATCAGCAAAGTAGGTCTCAATAAGAACATTCAAGCCAGATAGAGCTGACTCCAGTTCAGAGTAGGCACCAGTGAATGCTTGCAACTTGTCGGATTCAAGATCCAAAACAAGTGTGGGCTCATCAAATTGAATCCATGAAGCTCCAGCTGCCTTAAGCTCAGATACAACTTCCCTGAAGAGACAATCATAGTTGGAACAATAATGTGAATACTTCAACTTAACAAAATAAAAAAGAAATATACGCGATACATAAAAAGAAACCAAAGTATCTTACTTATAGATAGGAAGAATTTTAGGAAGAAGAGAGAGAAGAGAAAAGGTCTTCTCAACACCCTTGGCTGGCTTGGACAGCAACAAGTATGACACTGGGCCAACAAGGACTGGGACAGTATCCACTCCAAGCTGCATAAGAGAGATTGAAATACATTAACAGATAGCTTGAATAAAGATAGCAAGTAGGATAAGTTGCGCCATTGCTAATCGGGTCCCCCAGCAAGGATTGCCCTTTCAGATATGCATGTGTGTGTAGCATGTGATTCTCAGCCTATGTGTGTATACATATATAAAAACAAAATTGTTGAATCATATTTGTGGGATCGATTAAGTAGGATGTTCCTTTAGATATGTGTACATATAGATAAAGTGAAGCAAAACCACCATGGCAAACAAGTTTAGCTCAAGTGGCATGGGGTGAAATGTAGCTTCTAAGTTTAAATTCTATGACCGAATAAACAAAAAAAAGAACAAAACCAATAGTGCAAAAACATGCAACCCTAAGCATGTAAAACACACTTAAAAAATAATGCTACAACCAAGATATTAAGTTTCTCCTTTTACCGCTCTAATTAACACCCATCTCAAACACACAAATTAAAAAGAGTAAAAACAAATACATACCGCCTTAGCCTCCTTGTATTCCTCAACAGCCTTGTGAGAAGCATAAGAGAAGTTCACATCAGGGCCCAACTCAGGGACAATGAAATGGCTGTTTTAATACATCACTTAAAGTTAGTATAAGACTATCACTTCATGCTACTTGGAAGCTTCGAATCCACAAAATGCTCAGAGATGGTTCACTTACTAGTTGGTATCAAACCACTTGGTCATTTCCATAGCAGGAACTGAGGCATTTCCTCTGGCCATGGAGAAGTATGTATCAAATCCAATCTCACCGCCGTTCCACCCATATCTTGGTGGGACAGCCCCGAGCAATGCGGTGGTGTCAAGCACCTGATCGTAGTATGAGAAGGTGTTGCTGGGAATGTGCTTGATCCCGGCATCAGCCATCTGCTTCCAGATGGAAGATCTGAGATCAGCAGACACCTTCTGCAAGTCCTCAGCACTGGTCTTGCCATCCCAGAAAGCTTCAAGAGCAAACTTGAGCTCTCTCTTAGGGCCCATACGGGGATATCCAACAATGTGAGACGCCATTTCTCTGTTCGATCAGATCAAGATGTAACAAAGTTTAGCTGACTTAATCAACAACTAGTACAACATCTATTATGCATAAAAGCTCGGACATTTATCCATGATATCCAATAACAAGAAACTTCGACTTGCACAATTCAAACTCAAAACTCATTGATCCGAAGTCCAATCATACCAATCATTCAACAAAGCAAAATTAAAACACTTCTTCATTTTAATTGAAGTACTATTAAGTTTATACCCGTAAAATTAAAAAAAAAAAAAAAAAACAACAACAACAAAAAATTCACAGAAGTGTAATATTTAGAGTTATGTAACAAAATCAGGACAGAAATTAGATAAATTTGAGACAATAGAAAGCTCAGAGAATAAATATCTTTATCAAATCCAATCACAGATCAGAGAAAGCACGACCTTAAACACAAAATCTTCGTACTTATAGATCTAATGTTTAAAGCAGGCAATTTCATCTTCAAATCGCAGTATAGTGTAGAAATGGTTCAAAGAGAAATGCTCTCACTTCAAGATCCAATCTTAAAAGAATGGAATTTATCTGAACCACTAAACAAAATCCAAATTTTGTTGGCCTTATCCTAAAGAAAATCTTAACCGCTCAGAAACAGAGATCTACTGCAAAACCCAAGAACCCGATAGCAGATCTACGGATTCAAACACCACAACACACTCAGATCCGCAACCCAAAATCCCAGTGCCAGCAATTCGTTCATTCAATCAAACCAAAAGGGTATCCAAAAAATTCAAAATTTAAGCAAAACCCACCACAGAATCACAGAAATGGACACTAACCAGTATAGATCTCAGCCTAAGACAAGAAGAAAAAGATCAAATCTTTGAAAAAAAGGAAAGAAACAGCAAAATGGGTGGGAAGCACGAGGGTTCTAGATCACGTTGGCATGGCAAAACAATTGGAAATCCACTGAGAGAAAGCGATACTGGACGAGAGGGACAGAATAAGAGGAGGGAGTAAATGAAAGAACGGGTACTCGTACCTTTCGGAGGTATAGAGAAGACTGGTTCTTTCTTTTGGGGGTTCACTTCTTCTTCCCTATCAGTATTTGTTAGCAGAGAAGAGAGCGGAGCGAGTTCGAATGCTTCTCTCTTTGCCGTATTTATAGCCAAAATCTACTGCCGGATCTGGGATTATCAACTTTTTTTTTTATTTTTAATATATTTGTTTTCTGATTTTAAATTTTATATTTAGTTATGGCAACGCCTAACTACTCTCTTCTTTCCAAAGCTACTCTCTTTTTTTTTTTTTTTTTTTGTCAATCTCTTCTTATATTTTCGATTACGGTAATTTGCAACCTTGATAAATGTTTTATTTTAGTCATCTAACGTTATTCAATAATTAGATGAATTATATTTTTTGTTTTTGTACCACTGTGGTAAAAGCCACTTGCATATTTTTCTGTTAAGTACTAAAATTTTAAAAACATTAGTTAAAATTGATTAAACAATTTATAATTTAGTTAAACTTAGACCATCTTCAAATAAGATGTCAAATTCTAGGTAGAATGTCATGTAATCAAATTTGAAAGTAGGAGCGAGCTCCAACCTGATATGTCAATCCCATGTGGATTGATATATAAGTTTTCATATGTCAAATCTGACATATGACAAAAAGTGATGTCAATTTTTTTAAATTATTTTATTGTGTAGGTCCCATTAATGCACCAATTATAGATCTTGAAAATGTATTTTAATTGATTTCTTTTTTAAATTGGTCCTACAAATATCATTTATAAAAAAAGAAACATATCGGTTGAAAAAAAAAAAAATATGAGATCGTCACATCAGCCATCAAATTAATATTTGATATTTATCTTTTGACATCTCATTTGAAGATGTCCTTAACAATCAAAATCATCAAATAAACGGGAAGGCATGGAAAAATTGGTAATAATCTTTTATTTATTTATTTATGGTAATTATTTTATTTATATTTGACACTGAATCCGTGGTGTTTTTTTACTATTTTGGAGTGACGCGCTTGTTGTGGGCTGTGGGTGGTGGTGGTGAGATGATGGTAGGTTTTGGGCGACGTGGTAGGTGAAGGCATCGGGTGGGGCCGACACCAATATGTTTGGGGAGTGGGTGGAATCTGGAGAGAATTTTTATTTAGATTTGAGGCTGTGGGGTTGGAGGAGTTATTTTGTGTGGTTATCTGTTAGCAGCAGCCTATTGCTTTGAGTTCACTCATAAAAATTTAAAAATCATGTAATACCATACTTAGACCATCTCCAATCCTGCCTGTAAATGAAAGGAAACTTGCTTTGTTTGTTTAAGTTGTGGAAATGAGTGAGACATGTTAGTGTACATCAGTATGGTCAGAGATTCGAACTTTTTCAATAATGAAAGAGAGTATCAATAAATGAAGGGATTGTTGGTGTAATATTTTTCAAGGTTTAGATAGCACAATCGGTGAAATGAGCGGTTGTTAAACATCTTCATAGTAAATTAAAAACGACAACGTTGTTGTAGTTTGAAAACTAACGAAATTTGTTAAGTCGTGAAGCATGGGTTGAAAATGATCTAGATTCAGTTAAGTCAAAATTTTGGTTTCCTTATATTGTAACAAACAAAGACTAAAATTGTTCTGCTCATTTTGCAACTAATGGTTGTTATTCTCAATAACATGTCTTATAAGTTAGAGCAATTTCAATCGTTGGGTAAGGACATGGGCAGCCCAATGGCAGTTACCATTCACTCTGAAAAGTAATTTTATTTGTGCAACTCTACTCATTTTGTCATTGTCATGACAATTACTATTCACAAATATATTTTTTTAAACGCATAATTATGTTATTAATAATTAGCAGACATGTTAGATTTTTGGTGCGAAAGTGAAAATGATGGTTGAGTATATATAGGAAAAATATATATATAACAATTTTATATTTTTGTAAATAATAGTTTAGAAATTTCCAATTTTCTCGCTTTTTTAAAAACTCTTAGTTTTAAAATTATGAAAATATTGGAACGTTCGATCCCTGATCTTTGGAAATCGAAAAGTTGAACTCACGCCACGTGGCTTAGCAATTGAGACATTTTTTTTTTCGTTGCCCCACAATAGCCCTCACATGAGCTTCACTCACCTAGATCAAGCGTGCAATGCAGATAAAAAAAAAGTTGAAACATCATGCCGGGGTCAGCCAAGCCAACATTTTGCCCTCCTCATTTTTGACCGCGGAGCTAAAGGCAACAGGTGGAATTGCCCTTATTGCTTGCCAGTTTATAGTAAGGATTTGACCTCTCTTCTAAGGAGCATACATATATATATATAGTGCATGCGATTGAAGTTACAATCGAGATTATTTTAGAAGGAGAAAATGAAGGATGAAGGGGAGAGAAAATCGAAAATTGAATAGTAAGGTGAATTCTTAAATCAAACTAAACTAATTCGTTATATCATAGTTGTCTGTGGTTCTAAAGTGTGAATTTATCCACAAATGCATTATTTGATGAGTTTTTATCACAAATAGTCCCTGAAATTGATCTATCCCATCAAGATGGTCCCTAAAATTCAAAATCGATCAATGTAGTTCGTGAAATTGGATGTCACAAATCAATGTAGTCATTCTGTCATAACTCCGTTAAAAATTTTGTTATGTGCTAATGTGGCACATAATTGAGCTCCATAATATAATAAAATATTACCATGTGGATTAAAAGTAATAAAATAATAATTAAAAAACTATTTTATATAATTAAAAACAAAAAAAAAGGAGAAAGAGAAGAAGAAGATGACTGGGAGATGCCTGCTGTTGCTGCTGAGGAAAATGAAGAAGATCAAGAGGATGACAATGAGTGTAGTAATGTAAAAGCAGAAAAAGTTGCTGGAGGAGAAGTCATTGAGAAAATGGGAACGGGGTTGGAGGTGGAAGTAGAGTCGGCGGAGCGGGAGGATGGAGAGTGTGAGGAATGGGTTCGCGAAGGCGAAGAGCATGGAGATTTGGAAGAACTAATAGAAAGCTTGGGATTCGAAGAAGACGAGGAGTTGAAAGAAGATTTGGATGAGAACTCGGAAAAACGTCTGCAAATTTCTGAGGAAGTGCGAGACATTAAAGAGAAGGTCGAATGCCAAGTGGAAGAAGAGTTCTTCGAACAAGATGAGGAACAAAAATCGGATGTGACAGGACGGCAAGCAGTGTCGGAAGATTTGTGATCGACAGAAGTTGTCGTAGGGGAGGAGAATGGTGGGTCGTTGGGTAGGAGGGGAAGAAGATGATGAACAGTCATCTTCTTCCGCTTTTTCTCTTTTTTTTTAGTTTTTAATTATATAAAATAGTTTTTTAATTATTATTTTATTACTTTTAATCCACATGGCAATATTTTATTATATTGTGGAACCCAATTATCTACCACATCAGCACATAACAGAATTTTTAACAGAGTTATGACGGAATGACTACATTGATTTGTGACACCCAATTTCAGGGATTACATTGATCGATTTTCAATTTCAGAGACCATCTTGATGGAGTGAGTCAATTCTAGTGACCATTTGTGATAAAAACCCTTATTTGATTAGTATGGTTATTATTTGCAAGAAAAAGGAGAGAGTTTCACAAAATTATTTATCGGTAAATTTGTCTTTTTAGTGAGAATGAAAGAGTAGGAATATGTAGCCCACCTACTCAAGAGTCAAATCAAATGACGGCAAGTGTAAGCCACCCATGATTGGTGCTGTATTGAAAAATACACTACCTTCATAATGCATACAAACCTAGAGATTTTGGTTCCCATCCGAATTCAAATTGTGAGGATTTTAAAAAATTTTACATTCTAACTGTTTATCATAAATCATGTGGTTACAAATCATTTTAAATTTTTTATTTAAAATTAAACATAAATAGTATCTAACGAAAACTAATCGCTCAATGTATGATGAATAACTAAGATGCGATGATCATCCCACAAAGAGATCCTCATCCCGAACCTAGCTCTCCCAGTTGAGTCAGCATTATCAGTTTATCACGCGCCCCAACAGCGTTTGGTCCAAACATCCACAAACATTAGTAAAGTTTTCCTAAATTTTTTGTTTTTTTTTTTAAATAAAAATTATATATATGAGCAAACGACAGTCAAATGAAATTAATTTTTCGAATAAAGATTCAGACTCGGAATGCAGATGAAAAAATACGGTGTTGTCGTCGGATTGACTTACGTTTAGTAACGTGTTATTTTGTGTAACTTGTAACGCTTTAAAAAATTGGATGAAAATAATTGTATAAAAAAATAAAAAAAAACAAGGGAGAAAGTTGGTGAGTTCTTTTTTTTTTTGGCTCAGAGTTGGTAACTGATGTTTGTGCGGGGTTGGTGGCGGGCCCACTTGTTTGCACTATTGTTGGGAGACTAACATTTTCCTCAATTAATTATTAGTTAATGCACTAAATATTGTGTGAATTACCAAATGTACCCTTTGATTAGTATGCAAAAATGCTGCGGGTACATGTTTTGTTGCTTAGTGAGTTGGTGGAATGGGATCAGAATTTATACTTAAAACGCACGATAATATTAGTAAATTATAACATGAGAGTGCCACGTGATTTTTATTTTTCTAGGATTTTTTGTTAAGCTTTTCAAAATAATAACCTCACTTCTAAACAAGTTAAATTTCTATTTTGTTTGCTCTTTGATTATACAATTAGTGAGACTGCTAGTTTAATTCAATGTTTAAAATATCAATATCTGTAGAAACATTGATATGTAAAATTTTTGAAAATATAGATGGATATATTGATAGCAAATCGATATTGGTTGCTTTTGATGAAAATTTGCTCAAAAATTGTGGAAATTTAAATGAAATTTTAGGGAATGTTAAATATTGGTTTAGACGAAATATAAGAGTTTATTTGATATTTAATCCTTATAAGTTATGTAGGAAATATAGAAAAAATCTGTCGATTTTAGTCTAAATTTAAGAGCTTCTCTGATTTTTTTCAATATTTTTTTACAAAAATATCAGTTGTAACGAAGAAATTTCAAACACTATTTTAATCTTACTTGTAGCATAAGTAACAATTGTCTTTGGTATTGCCAATAACGTGTTATAATCGAATCTTAATGAATACAATCTTAAGAGTTCTAGGAAGTAGAATTTTTTTTGTCATTCTTTTCTTGTAAAAAATAGATTAAGTTAATGTAATTTCTTCACATGGGCAACTCATTACAATTTACTGTTTTAGCTTAGGTCACAAACATATTAATTAGAGACATGGTTTGACTTTAATCTTGTATTCAAACTTAAATATGAAAGATTTGTTACGTTTAGTATTTAGTCTCAACTTACCTTAAGAAAAATGATTGAATGTATTAAAAATTCTTCAGGTATAAGTAAAGAATGATACCATGTCTGTCCAACTGTCCTATTTTTCGACTCACTTCATAACTAAAATATAAATGACAAAGTTATATAAATTGGTTAGGAAATAAGACACACGTATAATCATGGTAAGCGGTAGAAAACTAAGAAAAATATAAGAAATCATTTTGACCCAAGTTTTCAAGAAAAAAAGTTGAATTTGAGTGCGGAAAATTAAGCACACTGCTCTAATCTCTAACTGCGTCTAGGTTTGCAATACCTGAATTTTATAACCGACCCACGTATCTTGTAAACTTTGAGCTTATTGTAATTAAATATTAACATAGTCCATAAATATGCTAATATGACCAATCGCTCAAACAAGATACCACTTTTCCATCTGATCCTATCGTCATGCTTGCAGACGTTAATTTGAAATGCCACTAACGCCCATTAGAGCAACAAAATGAACCCTTCTTATTACTTTCTCACTAATCTCTCTCCCTAATTACTTTGTCTGGCAATAACTTTGACAATCTCAAAAATCACCCCATAAAATCTAACTAATTAATATATCATCCACCACGACCCCTATATATACTAGCTTGAGCTCCAACCATTGTATCGTAATAAATCTTCAATTTTTAACTATTTCCATATTTCTTGCTCTACTTTCTCTTCCTATTTCTTCAGTTCTCCTCCTACTTCTTCCTCACCTGCATTTCACGTATGAGATTTCCAGGTTAGAAACAACGATTTCAGATATCAATGTCTGGGATCGATATAAGATTGTGGATTTTTCCTGTATAGTTAGAGTCTTGGTGCATCATTAGTTAAACCATGCCTCTCAGATCTCTCCAAAAACCTTTGAGTTGACTTGTGTGAGGGCTAGCTATGTTTCCCCGAGGGATTGTCTGAGACCGGTGCCGATCTCGGTAGTAATCTGACCTCAAGAAGAAAACTGTCGGTAAGAGTCTAAGAGACAACAATTTCAGATATCTGCTCATGCATAGTTGTTTACATTCTTTAACGTACCACAGCTTTCTTTTGCCAAAGTTGTTTTGTGTTGAGTTGAACTAGTAGATTGGATAAGTGCAATATCATTGGCAAGCTTGGGATAATCTGTGGAGTGGGTTTTCGACGTCTACGTTTTCGAATCTGGATTTGTTAGCAAAAGAAGAGTACCGATTACTGCAGTCCCCAACGAGTTTTGAAAGAAAAACATTTTCCTAGTTCCTCTTTTTGGCATTCTACTTAGGGATCTTCCCTTTGTAGTTTGTGTTATTAGAGAAATATTTTGTGAGAGAATTCTTCAGTTGGGAAGCCGAGCATGTCGAATTATCATAGAGATAGGCCGAAGGTCCCTTCCAATAACACTGATATTGTCACAATCTCGGTAATTACTACTTGCACAATCCGTCAGATGTGAAGTTTTATTTCAAAAGGCTCAATATTAGTTGGAGTGAGGTTAGGATATATAAAATCTTCTTTTCTCAGATATACGGTTGATGTGAGATATTTCGATGTAGATGTAGGAAATGGTGTCTCTATTAAGGTTCTGGAATGATAGGTGGTGTGCGCACATAAGCACAAATGAATACGAGAACAATTGTGAGTGAAACAAATAACAATAGCAAAAGATAAAGAAAGGAAATCAAACAAGAACACTAAGATCTATACTTATTTGTTGTTAAAGTTTACGTTCAGTTTGAAGACGATGCAGTAGTGATTTTTCTATGATGAAAGAGAGCTACAAGGCGGTTCTTTTTCTATGAAACACTAACTTTATAAATACATGTCTCTAATAAAAGTATTTCTAGCAAAACATATTATGAGAGGCTTTTGGTTGATACAGATCATAATTCAGGTGAAAAGAAAATAAACGAATATACAGTGTGCCAGAAAGGAAAAGTGATGTAATCATCATCTACAAGTAAAGTTTGATTTCTTTGAAAAAAAACAATTAATTAAAGTTTGACTTGGGGATCTTGAGATAACATTGCTATATAAAATGTCGGTGACGGTGAGGGAGAAATTAGTTCAGCTTTGAATTGTATGGCGGAAAGGGATCATCTCCAGATCCCTTCCACTAAATCCGTCAAATCATCTAATTCGGATCCTTAAAATTTGATTCAACGGTTAAAGTTATTATAACTTTTAAAGAACTCCTTGTTTGTAGCCGTTGGATCAAATTTCAAAAATCCAGATTGATTGATTTGGTGGATTTGTTGGAAGGGATCCCCTTCCTTGTATGGCTTCGGCAAATGCAGTCAGATTCAGCTGGGAGGGACGGAATAAGAATAGCGTACATGCATGCACACTAAGATCAACTCCAACAATGACCTAAAACTTAAAATTCTCCTTTTTTTACCCCCCAAAACCCACTCCAACCCATGACCTAAAACTAACCTAAAACCTAAAAGGAAGGCAAATACCGGCCACAATTTAGCCCACAAATTGAAGTGGGACCCACGGATGAGAGTGAAAGTGGGCTGTGAAGCCCACACCCCAAAACCCAATCTCCGCAACGCACCTCATGCGCCACACTTTTTCCAGCCTAAGGCCCACCCACATGGGTTGTCCTCCTCTGCTGTCAGCGTCATTGTAGCCCAAAGGCTACTTTTCTTCATCCATCGGGCCTATTTAATTGGACCGTTGGTTAATCCAACGGTCCACGTTCAAATATTTTTTTTATATTTATATATTTATTGAATTCAACGGCTTAGATCGAATATAATCAAATCTAACGGTAAAAAAAAAAATCTAACGGTCCAAATTTAAATCCAACGGCTAAAATAGTTTATGTGGCTTATTAAATGTCGTTTGTATTAAGTTTATGTGGTTTATCATGATTTTCATGTATAGATTTAATGATTTTTCAAAATTTATCAGAATTTAAATATTTTTAGGTTAAAATGTTCATAAAATTAATTTAGGATTTTAAAAAGTTAATTTAAAAAAAAATAGCCTTAATTCATTCTTTGATAATTTCAGGTTAAAATTTTAGACCATAAGGGTTGGAGTAAAAAAACTATTTTTGGACTAAAACCTAAACTTTCTGGGCTAAATATTTTTAGGTTTTAAGCCACCATTGAAGATGGTCTGAGTGTCGGTAGTACTTGGAGTTCTTCTGCCTTTGCCCTATCTCTATCGAAACACGCACATCCAATAAGATTTACAACTTGCATGATTTGGAATTTTTTGCTGTCTCGTGGTTTTGAGTGAACCAAAATCAATGCCCACGCTCCTTTTATTTTTGTCAGGGGCAAGTGAAGTTCACGTTTTATCATGTCACATGGAGATCTAATACTGCAGTAGGGCAGTGTACTGCATGGCCTTGTCGTCGTCCCTCGCTGCCGATGCTTGGGCTCAAATTGCTTGCAGCAGGTGTCGTTTTCCATTTATAGACATTTTCATTTGGATTCTCCTACTTAAATCATCAACTTATTTATACTCAGTCCAAACCAAGGGTAACATTCACACATAAGGCTTTTTTCAGTGATTGGGAGTATTAGGTATTTTAAGTGTTTTAATCGTTAGATTTTTATTTCAAACATCCGGAGCATCCAGTACTCTAGAGCACTTAAGAATTTTTGTACATACATATATGTGTGCAGTCCTATAAGGGAAGGGATTCTCATTAAAAAAAAAAAAAAAAATTTATTGTGGGACCAATTCCACATCGAACTTTACTAATCTGAACCATCTATTTTGTTAGAGCAAGTCCACCCCTAAAAAAATGTGTCAGCATCCAGCCCATTTAATCCACTCAATGAACAATGATAGACCTTAATGAACAGTAATATGCCAAATGCATCTCCATCCCTAAAACTAAATAGCCTAGTCAATTTTATTAAAATATTATTAATTTTTATTATAAAATAATAATTTGACTTTTATTTTCTGACTTTTTAATAAAATAAAATAATAATAATATTATTAAAATATTTTTAATTTATGCATCAACACACCTTTTCCTTGTCGCCACCGCCGTCCACCCCTGCACTTCCCTTCCATTCCCACCGTCGCCTCCAAACCTCCTCCTCCCATCCTCCGACGCAGTCACCCTCCAATCCTTCAAATCTCAAGCCGACCTCAACAACAAGCTCATCTACACCCTCAACGAGTGCTTCGACTACTGCATCTCCACACCTTATGTCCTTCAAATATTTTTAACTTCTGCATCTCCACACCTCTGCATCGTCTGCTTCATCCTCCCGTTCTTCTCCCTCCATGGCTCCTTCCCTCCCGACAACCTATCACGCCTCGACCAACTCCGCTCCTCAGCCTCCATAACAACTCCCTATCTGGCGCAAAAAAGAAAAAGAAAAAAAAAAGTAGTTGACGTCACGCTGGCGTTAGCATGACGTTAGATGGGTCGTCCCTTTACTCTGTTGATTCTGGGCTGGCCTGTGGCTTGGCTTGGGCTAGGTGCCAGTCTATTAGGCCGGGGTGGAGCAAAAAAAGGGGATGCCGGTCCATTTTTTGTCCTGGGTGCCAGCCTAAAGGGCTATGGTGGAACTGCTCTTAGTCTCAATTCATAGACCATTTATGCAAAAATTCAATTCAATCCGAAACCATAGTATTCGTCAATTTCTTTGAACTCAATTAAATTATTCATATATTTCCGATTTGGCTAATATTTTGTAAGGATTGTCCATGAGGTACAACTTGAAAATAGATGGTTCAGATCGTTAAAGTTCGATGTAGTGTGGACTCCAACAACTAATCCCTATATAGAAAAAGGAATCCCTTCCCTTAAAGAATATGTATGTGTATTTATTACAAATTGGGAAGGTTACCTACCCCATAACCTCAGTTAAAAGAAAGGTATTTTCTTGCCATTGATTCACTACGTGTCAAACTTCTATTGGATGAGTAGTTCATCTTTTGAACACGTGACAATTATTTATTGGATGGGTGATGCTACTGAAAATTATGCCTACGTTGATAGAGAGAATCTCTCCAGTCAAAGGGGATTCCAAGCTCCTCATTGCGTGCATCTAATGTTCTATTGGAAAAAGTCAATGAGGAGCTTGGAATCATCTTTAATTATGGTCTGGAATCGCCTTTAATTACAATAAAAATTGACTCTCGAAATCGATATGAGCTATTATGAGGGTGCCTCGGAGTAGCAATTCCAGACTATAATCAAGGGTATTCATCGCTTTTGAGAGCCAATTTTTATCGTGTTTTTAGAGGAAGCTAATTTTGTATGGATGCTATTTCTTCTTTGCCGTTCCCAAATGAACCTAAAGTTACAGATTCATTCTCGTCCTTGGGCTGTGAGTGACCCTGGCTTTTAGCTTTGTCCTAGTTAACTCAAATTGAGCTTGACCATTCCTGTGAACCTAGGATTATGATTCACTTTGAGTCAAATCCAATGCAAATGTCAAGGCCGAGATATTTGACAGTTTCCTCTGTTGTTCGGATGATAGGTTTTCAGCTCTTAGAATTGTTGATTTCTTTTGTTCTGCCGTTGGTATAAAAATAATATTTTGCTTGAGGCCTGTTGTTATGTGGAAGTTTGGGAAGGCTGTCCTTCCTTTGCAGCCCTTCCAAAACAAAGTTCAAATGCACAGTGCTTTTTCTTAGGAGACAAACTTAAACTGCAGAGGCTTTCTAGGTCAATAAAATAAAAATATGTGCAAGTTCTTATTTATATGCCATCGTTTTTTCGCACCAAACGCTACGTGGTGGTGTACTTATACCATGGAAGTTGTGAGATTGGGAAACGAAAGTCCTAGATGTTGGGTTGGTTTGCATTTGCTGCTTCTTGTTTCTGCAAGAAAAAAGCTAGGATACGGGGGGTGGGGTTTTGTGTTTGTCCTGTCTTCCTTTGAATCGAGGGTAGGCGTTTGCATCCTGTGACATGCACTGAAGGACTAATCTAGCGTAATTCCTTATATTATTAAGAAAAAGACATCATTACAGACGTATAATTTGTTGAACAATCAGCAAAACATCCATTAATCTTCTCTTGTGCTTATTGTTTAAATACTAAAAATAATGATACGTGTAAAAGATGTCTTTGTTTATTTTAAAGTTGCGCTTAGATTTTTCATAGTAATTATTCTAGATGCAACTACGAAATTGACCAAAAACCATTACTGATAGTAACCTTTTTTTGTATCAGATTGATTTTCGACAAAGACCGCACGTCAGCTTGTAGGTATATGGACCGGATGTACATAAAATACCTAAAGTCACCAACTCACCTTAGAGGATAATTCATGGTTGGTGATCTATGAGACTACAAAATGGAAAAAGTGTCTTTTCAACACCAACCATTGGTTGCTCCCTTTTGGTTTTACGAAATTGTCCACTAACCCGAGAGATTTTTCAGTGTCACCGTCACATGAGGCGGTACACCACGTGTCTTTATATAAATGGTGATATATGTGTGTTAAAAGGTTAATAACTTAAAAATTAAAATTTTGGGAGACTTTGGATGCGATCCTTAGCTATGAATATTCTTTGATTGAAACCTTGTTGGTTTTTAATTTTTGGTCGAGGTCCCTGAAATTAATGTAATAATTTATTTCTATGTACGTTATATTTTTTAAATTAAAAATTAGAAATTTTAGTTGTTTATATAAATGAGATTTTAAATAAAAAACCATAATTTGTGGGATTTAAAATATTAAAATATAAATATACTATTGTGTGTGTGTGTGTATATATAAACATGGATACATTTATCAAAATTGACCAAAAAAATTATTGTATCAAAATATGGGTACATTCTTCAAAATCACAAAAAAAAGAAAGATACTAGGCTTAATAACATTAATAAATTTCTTCGATTAAACTTGACATAGATACATTTTAAAATCAAAGAAAAGGAATGTACCCATATAAGTTTAAAAATGGATTAAAAAAAATTGAATAGATTTTATATAAAAAAAAAAAGGGTACCTTTTACATATAATAAATTGGTATATTTAAGAATGAGTACATTTTAAGATTTAAAAGTTTTACATGAATGGTGTACATATAATTAGCATGGGTACATTTAGCAAAATAAAAAGTACAAATAAAAAAAATATATGGGTACAAATACAAATAAACTTTAAAAAGTATGGGCACAAAAAGAAATTAATATATGGGTATAAATTAAAATTGAAAAGAAAATTGGTACAAATTAAAAAAGAATTACAAATTAAAAATGGGTACAAACTAAAACTAAAAATATATGATAAAAAATTTAGTCATAAATATAAATATACTAATTGTAACATTTTTAACATTAAATGAATATATTTAGAAATAAAAAAATATTTTATTATTGAAATAATTAATGATGTTATTAATACACAAGGACCTTGATCAAAAATTGAAAAGGAATAAGATTTTAATCAATGGAGAAGCAAAATGAAGGATGAGAACCTAATTTCTCATAAAATTTTCCACCACTTACATAAAAACACGTGGTTTACCATCCGTGTTCCCGTCACAACTAAAAATTTCTCCACTAACCCAAAGGAAAATGCACCCTCCAAACTCCCAACACTTTTCTAAATTTTCATTCTCTATTTTGTGTTTTTATATTTTTACCAGCGATATTACTATTTAAGTTATAACAAAAGAGAGAGACAATTTCAATCTAAGATGCAATGGATACATAATAATGTAATTACAACCCATATTATAAATGAAATAAGGAAAGAACTAGCTTTGAGTTGGTGATAGGTGTTTCTACTGGCTGGAGGCATGCTCAAATTCGGCTCATGTGAATGCGAAAATAATATATACTCGTGATTGAGTTTGATATGTCTGTGTGGCTAACCAATAGTGGTATACAACTTTGCTGTGAGTGTATTAGTTCGTTAAATATCTTCGTAAATATTATTCTTTGACGAAAACCTAATACAATTAATGAAATGGACTCTTCAAACTAGAGCGTTTACTGGTTCATCTTACTTGGAAATCCCCTCATTAATTGTTTTATGAAAAGTTAGTCCTCCTTTTTGAACTTGAGGTTGCTCATATCATTTGAAGGATGATAGAGATGGTCGTAGCGAATGCATCAGCTACATGTCAACATGACAAAATGCTAACATTCGCTTTTTTTTTTCCCCAATAGAAAATGCTAATTTGGATGCCACAATGTTCATGCTTTGGGCCACATGGAGTTCTCTTCCATGCTCAATGCCCACCACACTTAAAGGCCTAAGGGTGGCCTTGTTGGATAATGAAATCAATTTTCAAAAGATTATTGTTTTGGTCCGATGAACTATAATAAACCCATGCATGTTGAGTTGGATCACAAGTGTAAGGTGGCTTCCAAGCCAAGGAGGGAACGGAATGGAGGCGAAAACGCAAAGGATTTGCAGTTGGGAAGGTGATAATACACTAGGTGTTTATGTCTCATCTGATTAGATGTAACTTCTTAAATACAATATCGAAAAAATTCTCTCAGCCTAGATTTCTTAAAAAAAGGTCGGGGAGGTTGATCGACAAGTGGATCACAGCGGGTGACCGATCACAAGTATTGGGCTACTAGCTTTTCGATAACTCTTAACAGAAGTTATAGGGGGGGAGTAAAAGGGTTTGATCAGAAGGGTGTGAGAATGGTTGTAGGCATAATTAGCCGAGCCACTATCAGCTCGTGTGGATTATTTAGGTTTTGTGTTTGTTTATCTTCTTTGCAGGTGATTGCATGCATAGTTATCATAATCCATTGACAAGGAGATGTTATTGAAAATTTCTCTACAATCTTTCTTCTCTCCCATAAGAGATTAAGTATTCTTTCACCTATAATCTGGTAAATGATGATATTTTACTGCCGGTGATGAGTCAATTTTATATTATATATTATTCCCTATTCTTGGTATATTTTGGTTATTATTTTGATGAGATTTTAATGCTTTATTATATGTTTTTAATATAGGATATGCAGACTTGTTCGGAGCATAAAGTAATCAAACAGTGGAGTTTTTGAGTGATTCCAATTGGAGCGGGTTCGTGAGTCAGTCAAGAAGATGGTATCAAAATTTCATAATTTTATCCCGAAGCATCTGATCGTGGCGAATTAATTTATGGTCAGCGCGCGGTGCTGGCAGATTGGGTTACATAGCTTGGTTGCGACTTTTGGGCTGGAAGATGATGGATTTTGGATTTGGATTGTTCTTGGAACTTGAAGAAGAGGTCCTGATCTTTAATTTGATTCGTTTTGGGCCTGTTTTGGAGCCCTGACGGTCCAGAAACATGGCTTCTCCTTTGATGGGCAGATTTCCTAATTCTAATATGAATGTAATTTTTAGTTATCCTTTTATTATTTTGTTTCCTAGTTCTTAGAAAACCTTTTCCTATGAAGGTTTTAATTAGGAGTAGTATAAATAAGGTTTTTTAGCCATTGGGTTCGGGACACACACAACATTGAGAGAACTTAGCAAGGCTTTGGAGAATTTCAGACTTTTTACCTACAAGGTGTTTTCAATCTTTTTCTAGTTAATGATATTCTTTTTAATTTTTATTATGAATATGCGTAACTAATTTTCTCTTTGCTAGGGTGAGGCCATGATCCTTAGCAAGAATATGTAGTTTCTTTTAAATTGCTTATGAATCTATGCATGCAGGTTTTGAATTATTAATCACTGGTTTAAACTATCTAGTTGTTTTAGTGATTCGCGACCATTAGGATAGCTAGGAAAGTAATTTGATGCAATTTTGGTGGAGGGCTGTCCCTGAAATTGACGAAGGCTTCTCGTGGTTAATATGTGTAACCTCTTAGGATGGACGACACGTTTTAAGGGTTATATGGTTTTTCAAAGGGTTTTCATAAAGCTTAATGAGTCTTGCATGTTCACATTCGATCTGGACGCCACGGACGGGTTGCATGTTAGATATACGTTCTATGTTGGAGGTTCCAAGTATGGCATACTTTAGGAAAACTTAACCTTCAAAATAGGCATGTGTAATTCATAAGTAAATAGAAGAACTACATAGGATTGTTAAGGTGACGGCGGAACCCTAGTGCTTTCTCACTTGAATTCTAAAAATTATTTCCTTCTTTTCTTTCTTGATTTTAGTTAACCTTTTAAATAAAATTCGTTTTTCTTAAATTAGGGCATTAAATCGCCTTTTTGCAATATTTTGTTCGCAATAATTAGTTGGGTTTTGGTTTACATAAATATATTTAAATTAATCCCTGCAGAACGACCTTGCTTGAGTCAACTATACTACAATAACCTTGTTTCTCTTGCAAGTATTTTAGGTGTTTTAAACTCTTTTACCCAAGTGATAAAAATCCTATCAAGAAATTGGCGCCGTCGCCGGGGATTGATTTTTGGTTAATCATATGCTCAATTAATTATTCGCGTATATAATTTAAAAAAATAAATTTAATTTCGTTTTTTTTTATTTTTTTTATTTGTTATTTTATGCAGATTGTGCACTGCATGGTCTGTACCAGATCTCAAAAACAGCAACTTGCAGATTTCAATCCAGAGCCAGAACGCACATTACGACAAAAGTTCAGGGAGCAGTTTTTAGCGTGGGAACCCCTATTGAAGGACACTTTTCTAAAAAATCTGTTTTCTGGAGTTTTAGACAACAAGGACACTATGACTTTTGCCATACCCAACGCTGAGCGACCTTTGAGAGATACATTAGCAGCCCATGCTAATGAATTACCAAGTTGCATTGTTTATCCAGAAGAGGAAGGCGACGCGTTCGAAATAAGACATCACATGTTAGAAATTTTGCCTACTTTTCATGGATTAGCTCATGAAGACCCTAAGATGCATATTGTAGAGTTTCTGATGGGATGCAGAAATATTATAGTTAAGGTGTTTTCGGCTGAATCAATTAAACTTCGTCTTTTTCCTTATTCGTTGAAAGACAAGGCAAGAACATGGCTCCTTATATTACCATCTGCTAGTGTTACTTCTTGGGCGCAGATGAGTGACATATTCCTTAACAAATATTATCCAGCGTCTAAGACTCTTGATATGAGGACACAAATTATATCATTTGCCCAAAAACCTAATGAAGAATTTCACGAGGCATGGGAGCGTTTTAAGGAGTTATTCAGACGATGTCCCTACGCAGGCATTGATGGAGACATGCGAATGGGAATATTTTTCAGAGGATTAAATTCAACTACAAAGAATCATGTTCATGCTTCATCAGGAGGGTCATATTCTACTAAAAATGCGCAAAAGGCCTATCAATTGTTTGAGAACATGGCGACAGAATCTCAACAGTGGGCAGTTGATCTACCTCAAACCAGGGGCATATTTGAGATGTCCAGCGGATCTCCACATGTATCTGCTCAAATAGAAAAGATGGAGAAAAAGTTACAAAATTTTGATGCAAAATTTGACATGATTTTACAAAGAATGGCAGCACCTGTGCAACAACCTACTGCAGCAGCTTGTACTATTTATGGCAATATAACACATGATTTTATGGGCTGCCCACATAGGGACGCATATCCAGAGCATGTTATAGAACAGATTAATGCATTCAATAATTATCAAAGGCCTAGAAATGATCCATACTCAAATTTCTATAACCCCGGGTGGAGAGATCACCCAAATTTCAAATGCAACAGAGACCAACAGACCAGACCACAATTTCAATCATTAGAACAACAACCTGTTGGACAAACTAAGGCATCTTGGGAAGTTGCAATTGAAAAATTGGCAGAGCACACTAAGGCAAGTTTTGATGCAACAAAACAAGACATTCAGAACATACAAGCTACCATGAAAGATTTACAGCAGCAAATGGGGCATATTTCACTCTAGTTTTCAGGCAGAGAACAAGGAAAATTTCCTAGCCAAACTGTCCCAAATCCACACGAAAATGCAAACTGTAATGCTGTCAGAACATTGCGTTGTGGTAAAAGTTATGACAACTGTGATGCAGAAAATGCAGAAAACAGTGCTGGAACTTCACAGGTAGCACCTATGCAGCCACAACAAGATTCTAAAATTTCTACAGAATCTGCCCAGCCACTAGACAGATCCAAAAATACAGCAGTACCTGCTGCAGAAACTGCAGAAAAATCAGAACGTGTTTTTGTGCCACCGATGCCATATCCCGAGAGGTTGAAGCCAAAAGCAAAAGATCAACAATTAACAGATTTTATGATGACATTGGCCAACGTTCAGATTAATCTACCATTAATTGAAGCAACTAAGAATATTCCCTCATATGCAAAGTTTTTGAAAGATGTGTGCGCAAAGAAAAAGAAGCTTGTGGATTTCGAAAAAGTGTTCCTAACAGAATAATGTAGTGCAGTTTTATTACAGAAATTACCACCAAAGAAAAAAGATCCAGGGAGTTTTACAATTTCATGCACAATTGGAAATTCAGATTTTAAACGTGCTTTAATTGATTTGGGTGCTAGTATTAATTTAATGCCTTTTTCTGTTTTTCAGCGGCTAGGGCAAGGAGAAATCAAGCTTACCTTAGTTATTTTGCAATTGGCGGACCGTTCAGTTGTTTACCCTAGGGGTGTTATTGAAGATCTTATTATCAAAGTGGATAATCTTTACCTGCCTGCAGATTTCGTGGTATTGGATATGGATGAAGATGTGCAAACACCAATTATTTTAGGGCGCCAATTCATGGCAACTGCTAGAACATTAATAGATGTGGAAGCTAGCACATTGACACTTAGAGTGCAAGAGCAAGCTGTTGTTTTTAATTTGTTGGAAGCAACTAAAAGGCCCGATGATATGAAAGATTGTATACGAGTTGACATGTTAGAGGGCATCATGCATGCAGATATTGTGCCCTGTTTAACAGCTGATCCATTATTAAACATTTTACATGGTTTTGAAGACACAAAAACTGAAGATGAAGAGGCTTTTGAGTATGTTACAGCTTTGGAAAGTGCACCTTTACACCAGCCAAAGTGGAGACACGTTTTGGAAAGTTTGGGGGAACCAAAATCACCATTACAGCCTTCAAAAATCCAGCCACCTAAGCTGGAATTGAAGCCATTACTTGAACACTTAAAATATGCTTATTTGGGTGCTGATTCATCGTTGCCAGTTATTATTTCTGCAGATTTATCTCCCACTGAGGAAGACAAATTGTTGCGTATTTTGAGAACATTTCAAGATGCTATTGGCTGGACCATTGCAGATATTAAAGGAATCAACCCAACATTTTGTATGCACAGAATTTTGATGGAGGAAGGTGTCAAACCCGCCATTGATGCTCAACGCCAGTTGAACCTAATTATGAAGGAAGTTGTTCGCAATGAAGTTATGAAGCTTTTAGATGCTGGAATGATCTATCCAATTTCAGATAGTAAATGGGTCAGTCCAACTCAAGTAGTACCTAAGCGCACTGGAATTACAGTTGTGAAAAATGATAACAACGAGCTTGTGCCTACACAATTAACTACAGGGTGGCGAATGTGTGTTGACTACATAAAGATTAATGCTGGTACTAGAAAGGAGCATTTTCCATTACCCTTTACTGATCAAATGTTGGAGAGGTTGGCTAGTCGGGCTTTCTATTGTTTTTTAGATGGGTATTCAGGCTATAATCAGATTCATGTAGCACCAGAGGATCAGGAAAAGACAACCTTCACCTGCCCCTTTGGTACGTTTGCTTACAGAAGGATGCCATTCGGTTTATGCAATGCACCAGCAACATTCCAACGCTACATGATGAGCATATTCTCAGGTTTGGTTGAACGAGTTGTTGAAGTATTTATGGATGATTTTTCTGTTTTTGGGGATTCGTTTGATCATTGTCTGCATAATTTATCTTTGGTTCTTGAGCGTTGCAAAGAAACTAATTTGGTATTGAATTGGGAGAAGTGTCATTTTATGGTTAAACAAGGCATTGTTTTAGGGCACTTAGTATCTAGCAAAGGTATTGAAGTTGATAAAGCTAAGATTGATGTTATTGCTAAATTGCCACCTCCTACAACTGTGAAAAGCATTAGTTCATTTCTTGGGCATGCTGGGTTTTACAGACGGTTTATTAAGGATTTCTACAAGATTAGCCGACCTTTGTGCAACTTATTGGCTAAAGATGCACAATTTGTTTTTGATGATGCATGTTTAGAGGCTTTCAACAAGTTGAAAACGCTCCTCACTTCAGCACCAATTATTACAGCCCCGAACTGGGACTTGCCTTTTGAATTAATGTGTGATGCATCAGACTATGCAATTGGGGCAGTTCTTGGACAGCGGAAAGACAAGCTACCGCAGGTCATTTATTATGCCAGCGGAACTCTCAATGACGCACAGCTGAACTATGTAACCACTGAGAAAGAATTGTTGGCAGTTGTGTTTGCATTGGAAAAATTTCGTTCTTATTTGATTGGGGCCAAGGTAATTGTTTACACAGATCATGCGGCATTGAAGTATTTACTCTCTAAGAAGGATGCTAAGCCTCGTCTTATTCGTTGGATTCTTTTACTTCAAGAGTTTGATTTGGAAATTAAGGACAAAAAGGCAACGAAAACGTGGTGGCTGATCATTTATCAAGATTAATCAATCCTGCTACTACAGAAGAGGACACATTGCCTCTTAGTGAAAGTTTTCCTGATGAACAGTTGCTGGCAGCCCAGCACAGTACACCATGGTTTGCAGATTTGGTTAATTATTTGGCCAGGGGAGTTATTCATCCAGATTTCGATTATCAGCAGAAAAAGAAATTTCTGGCATATTCCAAATTTTATTTTTGGGATGAGCCGTATCTGTACAAACATTGCCCAGATCAGGTTATTCGCAGATGTATTCCAGAAGAGGAACATAACAGCGTTTTAAAGTTTGCACATCATTATGCTTGTGGTGGACATTTTGGGCCCAAAAGGACAGCAGCTAAAATCCTACAAAGTGGGCTGTTTTGGCCTTCTATTTTCAGGGATGCTAACAATTGGTGTAAATCTTGTGATCGTTGTCAAAAAGTGGGAAATCAGTCCAAACGGAATGAGATGCCACAACATGGTATTTTAGTTGTTGAATTATTCGATGTTTGGGGTATTGATTTTATGAGACCATTTCCATCGTCACATGGCAATCTATATATTTTGGTGGCCGTTGAGTATGTTTCTAAGTGCGTTGAGGCAATTGCAGCACCAACTAATCAAGGATCGGTGGTTTTGAAATTCCTCTAGGGAGTTATTTTTCCTTTGTTTGGAATCCCGCGAGTTATACTTAGTGATGGGGGAAAGCATTTTATTAATAAACCTTTTTCTACATTACTTGCAAAATATGGGATAAGTCATCGTGTTGCCACTCCTTATCATCCACAAACATTAGGCAGGTTAAAGTTTCAAACAGGGAAATAAAGCGTATTTTGGAGAAAACAGTTGGCGCTACTCGTAAAGAATGGAGTTTGAAATTAAATGATGCATTATGGGCCTATAGAACAGCGTTTAAAACACCGATTGGGATGTCCCCGTTTCGGCTGGTGTATGGCAAAGCTTGTCATTTGCCTATGGAGCTAGAGCATAAAGCGTTTTGGGCTATTAAGGAGTTAAATTTTGCTTATGATTCAGCAGGGGAAAATCATAAGCTGCAGCTCAATGAGCTTGAAGAAATTCATAATGAGGCTTATGAAAATGCACGCATATACAAAGACAAAACAAAAGCATTCCATGACAAACAAATTCTCAGAAAAGACTTCCAACCAGGGCATAAAGTGTTGTTATTTAGTTCCAGATTAAAATTATTTCCAGGGAAATTGAAATCTCGTTGGAATGGGCCCTACTTGGTTACTAAGGTTTATCCTCATGGAGCAGTTGATATTACAAGTGAGACTAATGGCAACACATTCAAGGTGAATGGTCATAGGTTGAAACCATATTTGGAGTCACCATTCGACAGCGCAACCGAGTCTATGACTCTGAAGGATCCATCAATTTATTCACTGGGCTTCTGTGCAGTCTAGCTACAGACATTAAATAAAGCGCTTATTGGGAGGCAACCCAATTCTCTAACTTTTCTTTATTTTCTTTCATTTTTATTTCATTACTTTTAGTTTCTAGCCGCATTTAATTTCTTAGGTTGCCATTTCTTTAAAAAAAAAAAAAAAAAAAAAAAAACATAGAATTCTTTTACTTGTTTTATTTTAGTTTACCATTAGTATTTCCTACATTCTATCTCTGATTTCAACACTTGGGTTTTTGCAGACAGCAAACAAGACAAACAAGAATATCAACATCATGGGAAGTTATACCTTTCTGTTTTGCTACGCGGCCAATCTTCAGTGTAGGACAATCGTTTTGTCCATCAAAGTTGCCTTTGACGATCTGGGGTATCTCCTGCAACATTGAAATCAAGTGTGAGTTACAGTGGCAGTGGACCATATATCTTTGTTATATTCGAAGGTGCCAAGGATGCCATTATCGAAGTTTTGGGGTAGTTCTTTCTTTGTACTTAGCACGGTTCAAGTCCAAATGGTCCATACATATGCTCGGGGGTGATCCAGGTTGTCAATAATTTTTATTATTGGGACAAGGTGTGTTCAAAGTCCGACATCATCATCAACATCCAGATCAACATTTTATTTCTTTTAGCATTTACAGGTCCTGGTTTTCGGTTTTTGAAATATCACAGAATATCACACGAAAAATGCTTTGCAGCCATACATGCGGAGGAAAATAAGAACCGAGGGATGAGTTTTCTACCTGTTGCAGTTCTAGGAGTTTGCATGTTACTCTTTCTGCTTTGACTTGTTGGATCTGCAGTTTGCATGTTCATTTCTCTCGGTTATCAACTTAATCTGCGCTTCCTACACACACAGAGCAAGAAATATGAGATATGATCTGACATTGTACCCTATCTTTGCAGTTCGTAGTTAGAACATTTCAAAACACGCATTTGTACCTTTTGCATGCTCGGATCAGTGCGGTCCGAGATGATTATTTTGTTTTGCTCCCTGCAGACGACGGATCCATGAGCATCCTACACACATTTTACCTCCGACTGTCATCATCCATACAAACCAGTAGATCTTCAACATGCAGGAATAGCAGTCACATGCGAGTATGAATTGTTACCTTTGGTTTTTGATCCGTGTTATTTGTGTCTGGATTGGCTGTTTTTCGTCCAATCTGGGGTCTCTATCCTTTCTTTCGTTGTTATGCCGTCATCCAAGCCTTCGCACTCCGCTCTGTGCATAAATCAGAACATGGATGGGTGTTATATTTTTTTTCATCCTTTGGTCATTCACATCACAGAAAAATGTTACTTAGAAATTGCAATCAGACCCAAAGTGTAGCGGAGACTGAGTTTCTACCTGCTGATGGATGAGTTTTGGATTATTAGCTATGGATCTATGAAGATTGGGTGTTGGTGCCTCTCTTTTGTTGTGGATTCGAGAGTCCTCGCAGAGAAAACAGTTGCATGAGTTAGTTCTTTCATTTTCCCATGACAATAAGCTCAATGGAACACAATGGCAGCAAGGAAAGAGTTTTACCTTTGAGATTTCGGGTTTTGTTACCGAGACATTGATGTTGCAATGAAGTTGGAGGAGCGGCTAGGGTTCTCCATTGTAGGGAAATGAGACTAAGAGAAAGGGTTGAGAGAAGTGTGAGGCCTCTCTCGGTTTCTAGAGAGCGAAAGGCTTAGGATTCCTCTATAAATCACAAATGAGAGAGATGAGACTGAGCTCTGGGCTCGAGGTTAGAGAACATGGTTGCGAGGCTGAGGGTTTTGGGAATGCATGCCTACCACTCGATTAGGGTTTGATGTATTCCTACGCTTCATCAGAAACGATGAGGGAGTAAAGAAGAGAGCCGTTTGGCTCTAGGCTCGAGGTTACAAGTGCAGACATGGGAGGGGAATCCAAAGTTTTTCACAGGCCGGTGCGTGTGTGCGGTGTACGGATGCATTGGGCCCTTGTTCTTGTTCTTGGACCTTTGAGTTTGAGGATTGGGTTCGAACCCAAACGTTTTTCATTGGGCCCTTGTGTCATCTTTCCTCTGCACCATAGTTTCCAATTCCAACCCAAGATGCTCAGTCAGCCTATATAGCGCTAGTTCCAGGTCACGGGTTCGACTCCAGGTGTGTCCACTTCCTTTTCTTTTATTTTATTTCTTTTGTAGTGTATCATTTTATTGTTTGCTTGTCTTTTGTTTTATTTTCTCGTTTTATTTATTTATTTATTTTTTTTGTATTTCTATTTCTAGTTCTTTAAGGAGGTTATTTATTTTTATTTTGTAGTGTTAGTTTATTTTTGTCTTTTATTTATTTTTTCCACACCTTGAGGACAATGTGTGAAATAAGTTTGGGGGTGGGAAATGAATTTTTTTTTTTTAGATTTTTGTTAAAAATTTTCATTCTTTTTAAGTTAATATCCATGGATTATTTTAAATGTTAGAACAAATGGACATGGTTAAGGTTAATCCCATAATAGAGTCTTTTCTATTTATCGTTGCTTAGACACTAATTCATGAGTTATACTTTGAAAATTTGCACATTCACACCAGCATGGTTTGTGGGGAGTGAGATTGAAACACTTGCTTTTAGTCTAAGTGTATTTTAATTTTTGTTCTTAAAGTTTAGTTCTTGTTTTAGATACGTAATAATTGTTCCACCCGAGGCTTTGCTTAGTAACCGGGCCAGTCCTGCCTAATCAGCAGTGATTTCGCGTCAAACAGTAGAGTTTTGGCATGGGGCAGGGTGGTTAGTTGGTTTCGAGTGAACTAGCATTACACGACCACTACTATTACGATTGAAAAAAAATATATCGAAAAAAAAATCTAAAAAAAAAAGAAGAAGTTATGTGTGGAATATGTGAAATAAAGGGACAAGGGTTAAGGGTTTTAGTCAAGTCCCTTTAGCTATGTTGGTTCACTTTACACCAAAGGAAGTTCGTGAATTCTTTTCTACTCGATTCCAAATGGCTTAGACTCTGTAGTGGGATTAGTTGGAACTTTTGAAAAGATGTTTTGATTTTTAACGTTTTCTATGGATTGTAATTTTGAAGGTGAAAAATTGTTGTCATTTAGTTTTAGTTAAGTTTTTAGGTTTGTTAGTTTTTATTTTATTTTCTAGTTTTATTTTACTTGAGGACAAGCCAAAAGCTAAGTTTGGGGGTATTTTGATGAGTCAATTTTATATTGTATATTATTCCCTATTCTTGGTATATTTTGGTTATTATTTTAATGCTTTATTATATGTTTTTAATATAGGACGTACGGACTTGTTCGGAGCATAAAGTAATCAAACGGTGGAATTTTTGAGTGATTCCAATTGGAGCAGGTTCGTGAGTCAGTCAAGAAGATGGTATCAAAATTTCATAATTTTATCCCGAAGCATCTGATCGTGGCGAATTAATTTATGGTCAGCGTGCGGTGCTGGCAGATTGGGTTACATAGCTTGGTTGCGACTTTTGGGCTGGAAGATGATGGATTTTGGATTTGGGTTGTTCTTAGAACTTGAAGAAAAGGTCGTGATCTTTAATTTGATTCGTTTTGGGCCTGTTTTGGAGCCCTGAAGGTCCAGAAACGTGGCTTCTCCTTTGATGGGCAGATTTCCTAATTCTAATAGGAATGTAATTTTTAGTTATCCTTTTATTATTTTGTTTCCTAGTTTTTAGAAAACCTTTTCCTATGAAGGTTTTAATTAGGAGTAGTATAAATAAGGTTTTTTAGCCATTGGGTTCGGGACACACACAACATTGAGAGAACTTAGCAAGGCTTTGGAGAATTTCAGACTTTTTACCTACAATGTGTTTTCAATCTTTTTCTAGTTAATGATATTCTTTTTAATTTTTATTATGAATATACGTAACTAATTTTCTCTTTGCTAGGGTGAGGCCATGATCCTTAGCAAGAATATGTAGTTTCTTTTAAATTGCTTATGAATCTATGCATGCAGGTTTTGAATTATTAATCACTGGTTTAAACTATCTAGTTGTTTTAGTGATTCGCGACCATTAGGATAGCTAGGAAAGTAATTTGATGCAATTTTGGCGGAGGGCTGTCCCTGAAATTGACTAAGGCTTCTCGTGGTTAATATGTGTAACCTCTTAGGATGGACGACACGTTTTAAGGGTTATATGGTTTTTCAAAGGGTTTTCATAAAGCTTAATGAGTCTTGCATGTTCACATTCGATCTGGACGCCACAGACAGGTTGCATGTTAGATATACGTTCTATGTTGGAGGTTCCAAGTATGGCATACTTTAGGAAAACTTAACCTTCAAAATAGGCATGTGTAATTCATAAGTAAATAGAAGAACTACATAGGATTGTTAAGGTGACGGCGGAACCCTAGTGCTTTCTCACTTGGATTCTAAAAATTATTTCCTTCATCTCTTTCTTGACCTTTTAAATAAAATTCGTTTTTCTTAAATTAGGGCATTAATTCACCTTTTTGCAATATTGTTCACAATAATTAGTTGGGTTTTGGTTTACATAAATATATTTAAATTAATCCCTACGGAACGACCTTGTTTGAGCCAACTATACTACAATAACCTTGTTTCTCTTGCAAATATTTTAGGTGTTTTTAACTCTTTTACCCAAGTGATAAAAATCCTATCAGCCGGCTTATAAGATTCGTAGCCGAACAATTATAATATGTATTAGAGATTCAAACAAACAATATATACTGCAAAATTTCGTTCACGAATATCTCATTGCTTACAATGTCATATGTTGTAAATCAAGTGACAAACATACAATACAATACATCGACTTATTATCATATACAAGGAATTACAATCATTTTTGATACACATCAAGTTTGTTTTAATAACAAAATATACGTATTTAGGTGTTTTAATTTGGAATGAACATACTACATACGAATGAGTCAACAACTTCTTCCGCATATACTTTCAGTCAAAAGCAGCGTCATTGTGAGCTCTAAAATGTGAAAACCCTAATTGAAAATACCAATGCACCAATATTAGTTTCAGCTTTACTAGTTAAACAACAGCCAATGGCATTGAATGATTGAAGCTCCCATGAAGAGCTCTAGCTCGACCCGATTTCTTCTTCTTCATTCCTCCTTTGATGATCTCTTCCTCTAGTCCCATAGATTTTTTCCTAAATGAAATTGAGGCCTGAGTCAAGATATGTGCCATATTACTATTGTCTTTTGTTGCACCTCTATGAATAAGTATCCTAGTAATCCCAACGTAGTGCAAAGACTCAGCAATCTGCAGTGCAGTCACACCTTTGTTAGTTCGAGCTTCTGCATCGGCTTCTTTCTTTACCAACATCTCAATCACATCCGCATGTCCCGACTCGGCTGCACAGTGCAACGCAGTGTATCCATCCTCATCTTTAGCATCCATATCCACACCCTTTTCAAGCAGCGTTCGAATGACTTCTATCTTCCCTTTGAAACAGGCTCTATGGAGAGCAGTCCACCCATGTAGGTCTCTTCCATTGATTGCCGCACCTGTCTCAAGCAGCTTTACAACTGTTCTTACCTCTCCCTTCCTCGCTGCGATACATAAGCTATCACCAAGTCGAAGGGCATTAAATAGTCTCGTGTGTCCATTCTCCGCTGCAACATCATAGGTTGTTAGACCGGTAAAGTTTCTTACATCTTTATTCGCACCCTTTTGCAGCAATAGCTTCACCATGTACTCGTCCCCTTGGCTTGCCGCGATATGCAAAGGCGTGTCACCATCTCTATAATCACTAACTTCAGCTTTAGCCCCGCTTGCCAATAAGAGCCTCGCACAGTCCCTTCTTCGCTCCTCAATGGCAAGGTGCAAAGCCGTGCTACCATCCTTTGTCAGCGCATCAACATTTGCCCCTTTGATTATAAGAAGCCTCAGAACCTCTACGTGGCCTCCTTCAGCTGCGAGGTGAATAGGTCCCCAAGTGGAGGACTCAGATCGTTCAGTGCTGGCACGTCCAGCCAATAGAAGCTCAACTATCAGGGCTTCTCCTCTTGAGGCTGCAACCTCAAGCGGAGTAGATCCTGACCGGCTTTGAGCCTCCACATCAGGCTTAAATTCAAGAAGTAGCTGGACAAGGTCAGGCCGGCCTTGAGCAACTGCCAAGTGAATCAAAGATTGGCCCTCAGAATCCACAGAATTGGCGGCTTTCCATGAAGGTTTGCTCTTCTCAAGCACTTCTCGAATATCATCCATCAAACCATCGGACACAAGTTGTGCTAAAATAGGTGAACCAACAAACATAATCTTGACACCACTGTCTATGAACACTTGTTTCTTCTTTGTGGTGAACCAATCGTTTGGAACCGCATCGAATGTCGAATAAGACACTTTGATCGCCGCTCCAAGAACAACCACGCTATGCAAAAGGAAGGAATCATGGCAGTAAGGAAAGGAGTCCGGGAGGCTGGACCCTGGCGGAAGATGGTAAACAATCTCTACGGTCAACTTCTCGAGAGGAGATATGATCCGGGACTGAGGCCTCACCGTGTAACGATTCTTGATCAACGCTTCGAGCCTGAACGCAACCGGCATGGTGTACATAACGTTGCGTAAAGTAAGCTGGCCGTAGCATTTCTGTCCCGGTTCGATCCGTATTGCAACAAAGTTTGATGGCTCCAAACTTATGAGCCTGTCCATCTTTCTTTGATTTTCACTTTCCCTTCAAATCAGGGTTTTAAGGGTTCTTAAGATGTATAGAAAAAATTAAGACGCATGAAATACTGGAGGAAGTGATATTCGAATGTGAAAGTATTGGGTTTGGTGGGTGTAGTTTAAGAGAAGGGAATGCGAAAACCGGCTTTGATGAGAGAATGCCAAGTGGGGGTGTTAAAAACAATGTTGACTTGTTCTATTAGTCGTCTCAACTAGGAAGAGGATAACTCCTAAAACCAGAATTGTATGAACAATTTTTTTTAATACAACAATATATATTTGCACTAGAGAATTGAGATTTTTGGGCTAAATCACACAACAGGTAGCTACAGTAATTCGGTATCAAACTCGTAATCTATGAGAGTCGAATCTAAAACCTTCCAATTACAAGTAAAGAGAAATATCACAATACTATAGTGTTAGATAACAAAAATTTAGTCACCTTAATATTTGAGGAGTGATTTTCACACTCTTATCCTCCCCCAATACACCCGTATCAATTTTTTTTTATAAATTTGGGGCATAGAAGGTTAAAATAGTATGTAGAAATCATTTTTCTAAATTTTTGTTAGAAAAAACAAAGTTAATTATGATTTCAGGGTGTTGTAAAATTGTGAGAATGAATGCCCACAGTAGTATAATTGTTATTATGTTAAGTTTTTAAAAAGAGAAATCACTTCACTTTTTGGTTTGTCACGGATGTGACTCTATATAAAGAGCACTCCGTGTGTAATCACAATACACTGAAAAAGAAAAGAAGTGAAAACAATAATATCAGTATCCATCCCTTCCTTTTTTCCTGCAATCTTTTGTGTTATAGTTACGAAACTAAACAATGTGATATCTTGTACCCGCTTCTCTCCCGTCCCTAGTAAAGGTTATCTCTCTAACTTTTTCCTATTTATAACACATGACTATTTCTCTAGGATATCGCTCTCTCAGTTTTGCATTATAATTTATGTTATGCACAAGAAAACCTTTTTTAATTGTTGTCGAGAGGAGACTTAGGTCAAATGAATTAACCTAATTGTTTAACAAAGTGGGATCAATGAAGAAGCAAACAAGATGCTCTCCATCCAATTGAAAATTTCTAGGAGTACAACTATAAACTGATTATTAAAACACAATTTTCTTAGTTAATTTCATTTAAAATTAACAACCCTGTCGTATAAGTTTTATTACAAGAATATTTTCTTTTTTCTGATAATTTTATCACAAGAATATTACTGAGTAAATATAAGCAATTCTTCTTGTGGAGCGACTCAATCCTACTACCATGTACAAACAGGCACTATGAACCTTTTCAATGGATTTTGTTTCAATACTTCTGCTGGCAAGACAACTAGCCACAACAACAAATTGCTGAACATTGACACGTGGCATCATTTGGTTTGTGAAATGGTATGAACCCTACCCTATACCTCTTGTCATTTCCTCTATTTAAATCACAGCCTTGTCTTTGGTTCTTCAAATTACATACAGGACCTTTTCGACGATTGCGATGTTGCAGCACACCAGCCAACTATAACTGGATTGTTTACCAGGAAAAACAAAACTGTATAAGGCTCATTGGTTGAATCACTCGCGCTGTTGCAATCATACATTCAAGCATGATGAGTTGTTTTTCTTGTCAATTAGAGCATCCGGTATTTATAATTAACGGAGATGGAGATTCGGACTTAGAACTTCTTCCAATATTGAAAAGTGACAAACCTTTCAACTTCATTTACTAGCTAATTTCTTTTAGCCATTTGCTCTATTTAAATCATCAGCCTTGTCTTTGGCTCTTCAAATTACATACAGGACCTTTTCGACGATTGCGACGTTGCAGCACACCAGCCAACTATACTGGATTGTTTACCAGAAAAAAAGAAATCTGTAAAAGGCTCATTGATTGGATTACTCGCGCAGTTGCAATCATACATTCAAGCACGATGAGTTGTTTTTCTTGTCAATTAGAGCATCTGGTATTCATAATCAACGCAGATGGGAGATTCGGACTTGCTATTTTGGTTGTTAGACTCAGAAAGAGTCAAAGTACGAACAAGTTAAGCGAAAATGGGAAAAGAGAATAAAATAAGAATTTTCAGCATTTTTTTTTCAAAGAAAACTAACGAAAAGTGCTCAAAACTTTAGTTTTAATAAAAATGACAAAATAAATGTGTAAATGAATAGTACGAGGAGTGACTTTTCAAGTAAAAATGTCATTAACGTTAAAAGTGAACAGTATCCTGAGTGTTTCGTTAAGATTTCATTTTTTTCTTGCATATGCCATTCAATGAAATATTTATGTTTAATTTAAGAATTTTATGTCAATTTTAGTATGACAAAAAAAAAAAAAAAAATTTGTCCAATTTCATAGTATGACAAAAAAAAATTTGTCCAATTTCCGGGTGTCAACATTTCCACTAATTTCAATATTTTCATCGTTGTTGCTACAATAAGACCTTTCAATGAAAATAATAAGGGCCCAAAATTATAAACAGAGGGACCAGAAATACATTACATGATCATCACAAAATTATGGACATTTGCAATGACACTTTTCAAGTAGAGATTAGCAAATTTTCCTCACATAGCTTGGTAATGAACATGTGGTGCATTTCTAATCTCTACTATTTACATTTTGTAATACAATCATTCGGCCTCAATCTCTTGAGACTTGGAAGTCTTTAACCAAACAAAGTGTAGGAGCCTGTCAGGTGGGCTGGATGAGACATGTTATTAGCCTTTAAAATGAATTTGAGGCCAAGGCCGTTGTTTCATGCATTCAAAGAGCATCATGGGTTGGATCATTTTGAATCCAAGTCCAGACTAGCACAGGATTCATAACCTGTTGGTGGACACAGGATACAAATCCATCGCGCCTTTCCCATTCTGTTTAACCAATTCAATTTTGAATTCAATCAATCATATTGAGACACTCTATGTATACACCAAACACTAGACACAAAACCCATCCAATCTAGATAGGAAGATCAAATTTTGAGAGACTGCATTGTAGTACGTCTCTAATAAGAATGTGATCTATACGTCTCTAATAAGAATGTGATCTACTTGTATTAGTGAACACTACGTTTATTAGAAAAGTTGTACAATGTAATCTCCCAAAATATGACTTCTCTATCATTACTCTTTACAACGGCATAACCACATGAAGGCCACAATACGCCTAGGCCCCTTCTGCAGCTCCACCATAGCATATAACATTTTGCCCTTACAAATTGTTAAAACATGCACCCACATGAAAGTGCAATTGTGTTGAAAACTAATTCTGTCCTGAAATAAGTCCCCTGTATAGTGTCTTGTCACCATATGTTTTTAATAATTAGTTCTAAGCTTATGGTATAATTTTCTCAATCCTGATGTGGCATGAAAGCTCTAAAGATTCATCCTTCTTTTTAGTTTATAATTCTTTATGCCAACGTAACTAGCACCACATGTATTTTTCTTTACATGAAAGTAAAAAGTCTTAAATTCAACTCATTTGAATGACTAATGTGACACCAAATTATAATTATGACATGCCTATTATGTGCTTAACCTAAATCTCCCCTTAGTGTAAAATAATGTTGTCTTAAAATAATGATTGATGCCAGTACCAAGAATAAACCTTTTCTCCCATATATTTCGTTTAAGAGAAATGCTTCGGAGGCTCTCAAAGTGTGACTCTCCATGTACTTTCTGTCACCTCATGTTTTTGACACAATATTTTATAAGGAACTTTAACAAAAAGCACCCGGTACTGTTCACTTTAACGAAAAACCACATTTTAACATTAAAAAGTCAATCATGATACTATTCACTTTACCCTTTATTTTGTCCTTATCGTTAAAACTCAAAGTTTTTAGCCATTTTCTTTAGTTTTCCTTATTTTATAATATTAACACGTAAATTGTGCAAAAATCATAAGATGACAGAGAGTTTGTGAAGAGCCCCACTTTTGAGAAAGTTTACTTAAAATTTCTCTTTAATTAATTACGGCCTAGCCTACGGGCCCTAGCCTTGATTTATGACTCCGCCACTGACTCTTTATGTATACATGACAAGTATAATAATCAATCAAACGTTAACCTGATATTGGGGTCAACACCTAATTTATATCCCTAGCATCCTGCCAAAAATGGATACGTCAGAAAATATATTTGATTTTTATTTTTTTTTTGGTAATTTGAAATTCACTTTCCAACCAAAAAGTGAGAAAAATGTGATCTAACATTTTAAGCACAAATTATCCTTCTTAAGCACATATTATCATCCTTGACCCCAAATTTGAAAAATCAAACCCAAAAATAATGATATAACCACAACAAAACTAGTGTATTCAAGCACAAACTACTCATCATTTCCAAAGAAAAATATGAAATGGGCCAGATTATGCATAAAACCTGCTTAATTATCCAGAAATTCACAAACCTGATCAAAAAATTAACTAAAATCATCTAGCATCTCTAACCAACATTACAAAACCTACTGGATGCATAAAACTTGTTCTAACATTACAATTTCTTTACAGAAAACAACCATCTGTGCAAAAAACTAGTGGCTGGATTGCTTGATATTTCTGTGCTTGGTGCCTTTGGATGATTTAGTTATTAGTTTGCTTGGTCTTTCTCTGCTTGGTGCCTCTGGATGATTCAGTTATTGGTTGTGATGCCTAAATCCGAAGTTCATTAAAACTATAAGAGACAAAGCAAGGTTTTTAACTAAATCCAAATGTTTTGCAACTAAGGAAATGGTTAGGCTTTTACCTTTGTTTTCCTTGTCCTCTTTTTAGGTGCAGCTTGGGCTGGATTTGTTGATGGTGATTGTCCTTGAGCAAATGTGGATATCTACAAAGCAATTTAAAGGATTAAGAGTTTGATATGATATTAAAGGATTTAAAAAACCACATAAAGTAGAACATGTTACTTGTTTGTCCCTTGGAGGAAGATGTTTATGATGGGTTCTTGCATTATGTCATTCCTTTTTGCATATGGTACATTGCAAACTGTCTTGCCCTTTCATTCCTAGCTTAAGTAGCTGAGGAGGACCTTGAGGATTATTGGTTGGCTTTGTGGGAGTTTGTTCACCCTCATTGTCCTTCTCAGTAGCTTCTTTGCTTCTCCTCCTCCTCCTTGGCCTTTTAGGTTGCCTTGTATATGTTGGAGGCAATATTGGTGGGTTTCCAGTTTCCTCCCACAAAGACATCTCATTCATCGGCATTACTAAATGAGAATACACCTCCAAGTACCGTGCCTTCGAATAATAAGCATCGACATAGTCCTCTGATTTTTCTCTCTTAAAATTTATGGCAGTTATTGCATGGTTGCATGGGATTCCTGTCAAACCATACTTTCTGCAATAACAGGTCTTCTCAACCAAGTCAACCACGTATTGCTTCCCCCTCTAGCATCAACTTGAAATTTAGTGCCCCCTGACCATTGTGCAATGCACCTACCACTTTGAATTTTGGCTTCCTCAAACTTCTTCTTGATTTTAGGACAGAGATCTCTAACTTTGTTCACCATTATATCCATTCTCATATGAATCATCTTCATCAAAAGTGTGTGAATAAGGAATAGCATGGTGACAATATGTTTTTGTCTTGGCACAAGTATGACAACATTGAAACTTTCACAAAGATTGTTCAGCAACATGTCACACTTGGGATAGGTTTGAAAATGGGACTTGTTCCAATGATGTGCATGCTTCTTCACCAACCATAGAGCATCCTTCAAAGTTTTCTCCTTGAACAAATTTCTGAAGTTGGTATACAAATTTCTCACACAAAATCTGTGGTGGGAATTAGGGAGGACTTTTTGAAAGGTCGAAATTAACCCCTTTTGCTTATCAATGATAAATGTCCATCCTTGTTGATTGACAATACCAACATTAACGGCCAGTAACTTTAAGAACCAAATCCAACCGGACTTATTCTTTATTTCTACCACTGTGTACGCTATAACCAGTGTTTCATCATTTCAGTCAATGCCAACAACACAAAGTAGCTAACCTCCATGTACACCCTTTAAATGGCACCCATCAAATCCTAACAATGGTCTGCACCCTGACTTAAACCCATCTTTGCATGCCCCCAAGCACACATATCCTTTTGGAACCTCTGCTCATCCAACTTCACATTCACTGTGCTTCTAAAGTTAGTCTTCCTCACTTCCTCAACAAAATCCCATAACTTTGGGTATTGCTCTGTATGTTTTCCCTCAATGATCTTCAAAGCCTCATCTAAAACCCTGTGAGCCTTCATCCTTATACAAACGTGATTTCACTCTGATTCGACAGTTGCTAAAAATGAATCCACATGCCATGTGCGATTAAGTTTTATCATGTCCATGTACAAATCCATCAGCAAATGAGACTTCAAGTTCTTGTTTGCCTAAGTTCTCCCACAGGTGTGGTGATCAAGTATGGTTTTGATTTGTATGTTGTTTGAACCATGCCTTTTTTCAACACAACACTTCCAAGGGCAGCCTTTTGCACACTTTGCTGTGACTTTTAAATTCTCATTCTTAGGAAAATGGATTTCCCTATATCCATTCATTAGGGAGTACATGATGACAGCTCGCATGATCCCTGAAAACATGCCCTAGTGTAGGAGTGAGATTCTTCATGTCTATTTACTTATTGAACTCTCAAAAGTGCTCATGTTTTTTGCCTCATGCATCATCTTCATAGTGTACAATCTCATGGGCACCATAGTTATAATCTGGATCATCAACCACATTTTGTTCCACAGTTGCAGTATCAACTTCTTCTTTTCTTTGCTATTCTTCTTTTTCCCAGCTTTGCTCAGATTATCTTGCACTTATTTGCTCAGAATCCCTTTCATCTATTTGCTCAGAGTTCCTTTCTTTTCTGTGCTCAAATTTCCTTTCATTTTCTTCCACAATACCATTAAAATTGGAAAACATTGGGTTATCAGCATCACTCCCATATTCACTCTCTTCAAACTCACTATCATCTTTTTCAGCAGCTTCTTCATTCTCTTCTTCAATATTCCCCTCAAAACTAATAGGTACATCAAAGAAGACTTCAGCACCCCCTCCTACATCCCCATCTCATGCCTCAGTATCTCATTATCCTACCTCAGTTTCCCCTTCTCCTACCTCAGCCGCAGATTTCCCCATGTTCTCATCTGGCGCTTTACCATGTTTCTCTTTCCGACCATTCCCATAATCAACATTTCTCTCTCATACCTTAAGTCACACATGTTTGCACAAGTTGAGATGTGCAACAATCATTTACTTCTGACCCTTCAATAGCTAGCAAGCCCCTATATCTTATTGGTTTAAGTGGTGTTAGCTTAACATACCCCTCTGAACTACTTACCTCCTTAATTACCAATTTACTTGGACCACTGACTTCCATGCACTTCAAAAATTGTTGTTCTTGGGTTACGGCTTCTTCTATCGTCAATTCTTCGATGGCAGTTCCACTACAATGATTGATGATGTTATTGTGGCATTAACCAAAGAGTTTGAAATGAAGGATTTGGGGCTGTTGAATTACTTTCTGGGGTTCCAGATCACTTATCAGTCTAGTGGATTGTTTGTTTCTCAATCAAAATAAATCAAGGATTTGTTAAACAAGGTTGACTTGCAAGCTTCAAAGCTTTGTCCCACTCATTGTCTGCCATATCACAAACTTCTCAAGGATAATGGTACCCTATATCATAGTCCAGGGCAATATAGGAGCATTGTTGGTGCATTGCAGTATGTGACTTTTACAAGGCCAGACATAGCATTTTCAGTGAATCAATGCTGCCAATTTATGCATAATCCAATGAATTCTCATGTTGTTGCAGATAAGAGGATTCCTAGATATCTCATTGGAACAATAGATTATGGTTTGAGCTTCAAACTTGGAAAACTACATCTGCAAGCATAGAGTGATGCAGATTGGGCAGGTGATCCTAATGATTGAAGATCAACTTTTGGTAATATTGTATATTTTGGTTCAAGTCCAATATCTTGGGCATCCAAGAAGCAACACACAGTGTCAAGTGTTGGAAATGTGCCCTAAAGCCAATCATTTGATGATACTTTACAAACATTTCACATGTTAAACTAATCTAGTTTAATATAAAGGGCAAAGAATATTTTTTAAACATTATATGCTTAAACGATAAGTCCAAGGAATATGTAATTGGGAGAATTGTTGGAAATGTGCCCTAAAGCCAATCATATGATGATACTTTACGGACATTTCACATGCTAAACTAATCTGGTTTAATATAAAGGCCAAAGATTATTGTTTAAAGCCATCTCATATAAACGTTATATGCTTAAACGATAAGTCCAAGGAATATGTAATTGGGAGAATGTGATCTAAAGAAGTTAGATTCATGAGACCATTCTTTTTCGTATACATATCCTAAACGTTCCTGATTATAGGATTGCCAATTGGGCATTGACAGTGCGTTAAGATCAGTATGTGCTATGTCTTCTCTTAGAAAGAATGACTAGCCTCGAGTTATTGGTGTGACTGACACCAAGACAAGCATGTAGGCGCTCAATAGAGAATGAGTCCACTAAACGTGATCAACAAGGAGTTCTCATACTCATGTCGCATGAGAACTCATGGTTGGGATAATGTAGTCATTTGACCTGAGGCATCATAGTTGTCTTATGGTTAGGTCCTTGATCTTAGATTATGTCAAAGTCACTCAGTCAGAGGGTGTCTACGACATAGTTAGGATTAAGCCACTTAGCTATGGAGGCAAGTGAATGCACAACAAGGGATCTCTAACCTTCAAATCGTTTGAGGGAGAATTCTCGATGATATGATTAAGAATCTCTGGCCAGAGTATGAATGAGATTTAGGAAGTCATTCCAAGTCACGTTCAAGGTAATCATATAAGTAAGAGAATCACATTGGATAGTAGACATGAATAAACTAGCAAACCAAACAAAGTGGTCAAGAGTATTGTATTAGAGAAGGACCCTATTGCATTGTAATCCCAAACTGAATAGGTTCTCCACCTCTTCTTATTAGCTTGGGTAGCCATGACATACTGGTAGGTGTCACTCATGGCTTGAGGAAGCCCTAAAGGTGTATAATCACTAAAGGGAGAATTGAAAGTAAGTTTCAATTCACAATCAATTTGAAGAGTTCTAATCGTCCATTGCCTCGCTAAAAAGAACCTAATGGATCGTACACCGTGTAAGGTAGAGATTGAAGAAACAACGGAGATGAGTAAGGATAATTAAATGGTTTAATTATTTATGGCTAGGAATATGTTAATTAATCAAACGAATAAGTTCGTTTTAGCTTTCGAGTAATTATTGGACCTCAAGGCCCATTGGGCTTAGAACCGTCAAGCCCATTAACTTAAGTTGTATGACAACTTAATGACTAAAGACTCAAAACGGCCCAAACAGCCCAAAGCCTTTAGAAGGCCGGCCATATCATGAATGAAAGTTTTTGGTTCTTTTTGTTACTTAAGTGAAGTGATATATAAAGGACTTTATAGCAAAAATTCATTAGGGTTCTCTCTTGAGGAAATTGGAGGGAACAAAAGCTCTATTTTTCTCTCTAGGAGGCCGGCCCCCTTGGAGGGGATTTACTAGTATCAATCCTCCTCCAAGGTCACTCATCTCTTCTCCAAGTCCTTCCTTGGTGTGGAAACTTAGAGGTTCCCTTTCTTGGGAACTTGGAGAATCCATTCAACCATCATCTTCCAAGAAATCCATGGAGCTAAGAAGTAAGAAATAAAGGCCCTCTCTCTTGGGTGATTAGCCTTTGCTTATGCAAAGAGGTGCTTCAAAGGTATAAAAGTTTCTCAACTTTTTTCTTTAAGATTTGAGTTGAGTCTTGGTTCACCACAATTACTAGGCCTTGAATTTCATGGGTAAAGTTTTGTTTTTGAGTGCCTACAAGCATGATTCCGCCTTTAATTGTTAATTGCATGCATATATGTTGCTCAAATGAACTTGTTTTTCCACAAATCTTTCCTTCAAGTGGTATCCTAGTTGTTTGGGTTTTGTAGTTCATAGTCTTTGATTTGAATGTTGTAATTGTTACAAGCTTTATTCTTGCTCCTTTGAATGTAAATCTTGCTTGAAAATTTGCCATCTCAAATGTTGTAGATGTAGTTCATATAAGCATGAATTTTGGAGCTAAAATTTGGTGCCATGTTTATGGGGAAATTCGGCCAAATCCAAATGGTGGATTTTTTGGTTCATGTTTGTCTTGTTAAAAGTGTTTTAAAGTGACTTTTGGAACCCCTAAGTACCCTAGGATGTTAACCCTCTTTTGAGTAGTGAAATTTTGAGTTTTATTGATTGAAAACATTCATGGAGCTCTTATGGGTTTTCATGGATGTTCTTCAATGTTCTTGCTTTGTTCTTGTTGTTCATACCAAGAACTAAAAGGTTTGTTGTTTTAATTCAAAATGGGTTTTCATGGATGTTCTTCAATGTTCTTGCTTTTACTATTCACACCATACCAATCACTTACAGCTTTCAATCACCTTTCAAACATACAAATCAACTCACACACACCATCACTACTCAACATGACCGGCCACCCCTATAATGGGGGTACTTTTGGGGCTTTTATAGAATTACATAAAATTTTGATACTTTTGTGTATTTGCACTTTGACCGGAAAGTTTATGTTTTTACGTAAAGGCCCAAAATCACTAAAGGACAAATTGTTTTGCTCCTTTAATGAAGTTTTTGGATTTGTTGAAATTTTTGGGTTCTAGTTGTAATTACATAAAGTAGTGGACTTTTGTGTTTTTACAAAGTGACCTCAAAAGTTTGTGTTTGCAATATAGCCCAAATGTTGAGGTTATTGCATTTTGGCCGAAATTAGTTGAGAACAAAATAGTTTTGTATCTTTAAATGAGAATTGGATTTTCATTTCATTTAGCGCCATCTAAATCAATTCTATGGATAGAAAAGCCAAATGACAATGTTGCATTCAAGTTTAATTAGTTAAAGCATTAATTAATTAAAGAAAAGGTGATTATGAACCTAAGCCTACGATAATGAAGATATGTGAAAGGCCGTCTCTCAAATTTGTTTGAACCATGGGAATGTGTAGATTAGATTTTGGTTGTAATTTGATATGATCGAATGTTGTAAAAGAGCATAAGCTATTCTTTGCTTTGAAGTACTCCTTTCTTGTTTTATTTGATATGCATGAAATTGGAGTAGTAAGGTCCAACGTCCAATAAGAAAACACGCCTCAATGTGATTAAAAGCGTAACTAAAATCAATCACCATCCCTAGACCAAGATCCAACACTAGGCTCGTATCGAATCAAAGGTTCATAGTCATCCTAAGGCCCTAAGGCAACTATATAGTCCATCAATGAATGCAAAGCTTATGTTAGTAGCACCATATACTCTTGCTTTAAAAACCATTTTACAAGCATAGTGGGAGTATCATATACTACTAAATCAATCACATGGACCAATAGTTGTAATAGGACCAAATTGTTTTAATAAGATTAAAATGCATGATTATATGCGATGAGACCTAAAACCCTCAACCAAACCGTTATTAAGTTGACAAGCGTGAGAGTGCTTTGAACACTCTTTCTTGGCCTTCCACCTTGGTAGGCTCCAATCGTTTGTGACTTATACACCGACTTCACCATATCATGGGGGAGTACAAAGTATGTGCTTACACTCAGGAGGAGTTCTATACGCATACATGATGTTGTGAAGGTAGGCAACAAGAATGATCAACATCATATCATTGTGAGGTTGTTCTTGAACCCCTAACCGAACTTGCATGGCGGAAATGACTTTACTAAGTGCAATGGAGCCAACATCAAATCATTGTGAGGCATCATTCTCTAGAGGCCAAATAAGATGGGTACTTACATGAGATGTAAATGAGTAAGCATACTCTCTCATTATTATTAATGCTACTCAACATCATATCATTGTGAGGTGGGCTTGGTAATAGTGAGCCTCCTATACCCTACTAAGAATTTTCTCCAAAACTCTCGAATTCCGATGAGGGATATGGAATTTGCCAAAAATAGTGGGTGGTGATTTAAAGACTCAAATCAAATAGCTTAAAATCAATCAATTTATATTCATTATGTATTTATTTACCGATATATTTGCAAATGCTATCCGAAACTTGACAAAGAAAAGCCGAAGGCTTTAGTTTCCGAACTTGGTACCACGATCCCATAGATTGTTTTGCATGGATTGTATATGTACCTAAGTAGTCTCATCCACACAATCTTCCTATTGATAATGTATCATTAGAAGAAACATGTTAGATAAGTCTATCATAAAAATGACAACACTTTTAGTGTCATAATTCATCCCTTACAAATTGTTGTATGAACAAATGAGAGTTGCCTTGAACAACTCTTGAAAGTTTGTAATCATGTTTAGAACATAATGGTTGATTGACAAAAATAGTCCTTCAACATGGACTCATGATGATTTTGAATCATCGAGTGTTGAAGTGTTAAACCACTTCAGAAGATGGAAACTAGGCAAGGACTTCACCTTTGAGTCCCTATCCAAATGGTTTACTAAGTTTATTGTAAACTATATAGTGAACAATAACTGCACGCTCTCCAAATTGTTTGATGTGTATAACACAATTGAAAAAAGGTTTCAAGAGAGATAGTGGGAGTTTAAGGGACCATGACTATTGTAGTCAATGGAGAAGTCAAATGAAGAAGGCGAAATAACTCCAAGGGAACAAACTTTCTTTATGAAAGGATGGACAGTGGAAGGGGTATTTGCAAGAAATGTCTTGCAAGTGTCAAGAACACACATTTTGAAGGTGTTGTAAATTGTTCTTGAATAGTTCAAAATAATTGGTTCTTCTACTTGAATGATAGATTCCGTATTCGTAACTATGTTTTACAATCGTTGTAAAAGTGTGGCTAATAAGAAGTAGAAGATTAATGAGAGAAAAGAAAGTACTTCACATTCAGAACGTGAAAAAAATATAAATCTCTTCGAAATCAGATAATACTTACTTCCTTACATGAACTGCCAAAGAAATTGGAAAAACAAAGATTGTCTTTACATTCCAATTTGAATAAGGAACTTAATTCCGTCACTATAAAAGATGGATGAATGTTTTGTTTGACAAAACATTGTTCTTTATTAATGTATGATTGGATTATTGTAATCTAATTGATTATCTCTATAGTAGAGATGATGTGGTAGTGTTAACGGTTTAGAATATAACGATGCTTAAAACCCAAAAGTTTGCAAGGAAGTGACTAATCCCACTGAGTTGTGACACCTCTAAAACATAAATTACAAGTTGGTCATAGAAGGATGCTTTGGATCGTTAGATCCGGATCCAATGCCTTCTTGTTAAAATTGTATAGAGGCGAAATGTTCGAATCTTTATTCTTTTGAAAAGAAGAAAGAGTCACAAAGTTGTTGAGGTTAATTCACTTTGATGTTAGTGGCACTTGTCCACAACATAATAATACTCATGTTGTATGTCATTCACCAAAGATTGCTCTCAGTTGGACTATTGTTTATTTTAAATAAACACAAGTCCGAATACTTTGCAAAAGGTTTCAAAGAATTCAATAATGTAAGTTGATGAGTAACATGTCTAAAATATTTACCTCCTTAGATTTGATCCAAGAAAAAATAACACTTTAGAAGAGTTTCCTTGAAAGATATCAAGGAAAGTAGCATCAAATACCCATATATAGGATGTATACTTCTAAGACAATATGATTGTCAATTAGAAGATCTTCCAAAATTTTCATGACTCCATAGGATGTAGTTGGAAAGAAAGACAAGTCTTAAGTGTGTTAAGATATGGGGTTGTGTGCTAAAAAACAATATTTGTTTGAGAACAATCTTGTGGGATATCCTTAAATTAACCTTTGGATATCACTTCTATAAACCACCTAACAAATGTTATTTGTTGGGTAGTTCATTGTAATCCTACAATAGGATTTGCCTAAGATAGTGCAAACGAACGATATAACTCAAAGAATGGGTTCTTTAAGAGACAAGATGATAATTAACAAATATAACAACCTAGTTCCTACACCACTAGCTCCAAGGTAGTCGAGAAGGATCTCTAAACCGTCTCAGTTGAATGGTTTGAACTTTATGACTATGTCATAGAGTTACACCTCTTAATTCGAAAGAAATAAGAATGCAAATCCTTAAGACTACATTGAGTGTATATACGACATATACTCAAGGTAATGGTATAATACCATTTGACCCAAAATAGTGAAACGTTCATATAAGGTGACTACAATCAACGAGATTGGTTGACTTGGAAGAAACCATCTTTGATGTAGTCTTGGTTTCTATTAATTCGAAGATTGCTAGCTACAACTAAACGGTGATTCAATTTTTGGACATAATATGGGTTTCCGAAACCATATCAAGATAGTCTTGATAATATATGTCTAAGACTAGGAATCACAAGACATGTAAGTTGTAGAGATCCATCCATCATGGATCTTAGCATGCTAGTGAGAGCTATAAGCATCTTATAAGAGAAAGACGAAATCGTTTGATTTCTCATAAAGATGTAAATGAATCTTTTGTTTACTAGGTTTACAAAAGATTAGTGGGAGTTAATCATATTCCTAAATTTGAACATATATATGATATATTAATTTTGGAAATGAAAGGAATTCTTCTTCGTTAAAGTTATGACTTTAAACGATCTATAATGATAGAATGCATTATAGATCGTATATGGGAGACATAGTCTATATACATGGGATGGAAATCTATAATGATAGATTTCAAGATATAATTGGATTATCTCAATCCTTATTGCTAGACGATAGATGTAGGAAGTTTCTCGAATGATAAACTTCAAATGAAAGGATAATTCCAGTCAAACTAGGAGTTGCTCTTCTAAAAGGGAATGTACCCTTTTTGACTCCTAAAGAAGCATAAAGCGTAAATACAATCCTTTATGCATACGCAGAAAGGTGATTTACGTATTTCATATTGTATGAAAAACGTTGATATGAGTTGTGCCAAGATCGGTACAAGACGATATCAGTGTAAGCCTAGGATCAGAACCATGGCAACTGTCAAGTGGGTCCTTAAGTATTTAAGAAATACTAAAGGATAGATTCCTTAAGAATGAGGAAGAATTAGAGTAACACAATGGAAGCATAAATGTATTAGATTATGAATCTAATTTCGTATTCATCATTGGATGTCTCTTCATTTTGAATGAAGAGATAATTGGATATCTCTTTATTATGACTAAAGAGATATTTGGGTGGAAACGTTAAAAGTAATAACTTTAGTGTGTTCCATCATGCAAAATATATCGCCATATAGAAGCTTGCAACAATGTTGTTTGGATGAGAAAGTTTATTTATGAACTCTCCATTTGGTTCCAACCAGAAAATGTCTCTAGTGTACCCACACAGCGACACTAATGAGGCGATAGCTCAAGCCAGGGAATCATGGTCTCATCAAGATCCAAACTCAAATGAGAGATTGAACCACATGATTGAGAATCATGTATAATGGTGATGTCGTTATTCTCAATGTTGCTTCTATGGATAACATATAGATATCCATTGTCTAGGCCTACTACTCAGCCATTTTTGAAATGAATTCAGAAGAGGTATCATCACTGATGACCAAGATAATTAGCTCTAGTGCAAGTGGGAGATTGTTGGAAATGTGCCCTAAAAGCCAATCATATGATGATACTTTACGGACATTTCACATGTTAAACTAATATAGTTTAATATATATAAAGGGCAAAGATTATTGTTTAACCTGTCTCATATAAATGTTATATGCTTAAATGATAAGTCCAAGGAATATGTAATTGGGAGAATGTGATCTAAAGAAGTTAGATTCATGAGACCATTCTCTTTCGTATACATATCCTAAACGTTCCTGATCATAGGATTGCCAATTTGGCATTGACAGTCCGTTAAGATTAGTACGTGTTATGCCTTCTCTTAGGGAAAGTGACTGGTCTCGAGTCATTGGTGTGACTGACACCAAGACAAGCATGTAGGTGCTCAATTGAGAATGAGTCCACTAAATGCGATGAACAAGGAGTTCTCATACTTATATCACATGAGAACTCATGGTTGAGATAATGCAAAGTAGTCCTTTGACCTGAGGCATCATAGTTGTCTTGTGGTTAGGTCCTTGATCTTTGACTATGTCAAAGTCACTCCGTTAAAGGGTGTCCACGGCATAGTTAGGGTTAAACCACTTAGCCATTGAGGCAAGTGAATGCACAACAAAGGATCTCTAACCTTCAAACCGTTTGAGGGAGAATACTCTATGACATGATTAAGAATCTCTGGCCAGAGTATGAATAAGATTTAGGAAGTCATTCCAAATCACATTCAAGGTAATCATATAAGTAAAAGAATCACATTGGATAGTAGACATGAATAAACTATCAAACCAAACAATGTGGTCAAGAGTATTGTATTAGAGAAAGATCGTATTGCATTGTAATCCTAAACTGAATAGGTTCTTTACCTCTTCTGATTAGCTTGGGTAGCCATGATATACTGCTAGGTGTCACTCATGGTTTGTGGAAGCTCTAAAGGTGTATAATCACTAAAGGGAGAATTGAAAGTATGTTTCAATTCACAATCGATTTGAAGAGTTCTAATTGCCCACTGCCTCGCTAAAAGGAACCTAATGGATCGTATACCATTTAAGGTAGAGATTGAAGAAAAAACGGAGATGAGTAAGGATAATTAAATGGTTTAATTATTTATGGCTATGATTAATTAATACGTTAATTAATCAAACGAATAAGTTCGTATTAGACCTCGGGTTAGTTTTGGGCCTCAAGGTCCAATGGGATTTGAATGTCAAGTCCAATAACTCAAGTTATATGACAACTTGAAAACACAAAGGGCTTGAAAGCCCAATAAACCTATCATGGCCGACCATAAAAGTGAGGGGTAGTGAACTTGGCTTAATTGCAAGTTTGCCACTTAAATGTGAGGTGGTATAAATGCATCTTTACAGCCATTTCATCATTAGGGATTTCTTTGAGGAAATTGGAGATAACACAAGCTCTCATTTTTTCTCTCTAAGAGGCCGACCACCCTAGAGGATAATAGCTAGCAATCTTTCTTCCTCTAGGTCACTCATCTCTTCCTCAATGCTCTCTTTGGTGTGGAGACTTAGAGGTTCCCTATTTTGGGAACTTGGAGAATCCATTCCTTCATCCATCCAAGAAGTCATGGAGCTAAGAAGCAAAGTTCCTCCATCAACATCCATGGAGTCAAGGGGCAAGGAGACTAAGGTAAGAATGTCCTCACATAGGTGAATATCCTTTGCTAAGCAAAGAGGTGCTTCAAAGGTATAAAAATTTCTCAACTCCTTTCTTTAAGATTTGAGTTGAGTCTTGGTTCACCACAATTACTAGGCCTTGAATTTCATGGGTGAAGTTTGGTTTTGAGTGCATACAAGCATGATTCCACCTTTTAATTGTTAATTTCATACATAGATGTTGCTCAAATGAACTAGTTTTCACAAATATTTCCTTCAACGGTGTATGTGGGAAACGATACGAGCTGCTTCCAGACCTTTTAGGTGTTGCATCATCCCTGGACGTTTCATTGTGTGCTCCCTAAAGGCTTGATTGGTGATTAGCTGTGAATCTGAATAGATTGCGAGCTTCTTCACCTTTAAGTATTTCGCTAGCCAAGGCTGCTGGTAAAGTCTTGTATTCTGCTCTGTCGTTAGATGCTTTGAAGTTAGGAATGTCGCTGGCTAGATCGGTGTGGCAGGGAGCCGCGAGACAAGTTTGGCACGTTTGGGGGTCGTGGTGCATGATAGGCGCAATTGGGAGTTGTAGAGTTGAGGCCGACTGGCACAGTGTTACGCACAGCGGGAGGTAGTGCTCAACTACTGGTGTTGGGGTGCTCCATGTATGGAACTGCCTAGTTGTTGGAGGAACTCTCCTGCATGTTAGGTTGATGCATCTTTTTGGTGCTCGTCTGTCCCTAGCGCTCTTTTGGGCTGAGTTGTTGCATTCATCGGAATGTTTGCTAGTGTCTACACCGTTATCATCACGTGTTTGGATTGTGCATAATACAACGTCATGATGATGATTGTGTGCGTCTGAAGGTACGATTTGAGCTTCCGGGCTACAACAACTAGTGCCAAAATCAAAGTTTTGATTCTTGGTTATTTGGTTTCTACATTGAGGAAAACTTTTGAATTGTGGAATACAGGTAGTTGGGCCCCCAAATTTTCTCGCATGAGGGTATAGCTCACAGTTGCTTCAGATACTGCCAAATAGATGTAAAGGTCATTTGTTGCTTCTGGCTTGGATAGTAGGGGAGGTGATGTCAGGTACTTCTTTAAGTCTAGTTAGACCTTGGATCTCCTTTAGAGTAGTGGGGGACTTCATATGCAGGATTGCTTGGATCTTCTATGGATGTGTGTTTGGTGTGGTTCGACTGTTGCTTAGGGTTAAGAAAGATGTGCTCAACGTCTTTCTGCATTTCAGCTGCTACTATTGGGGTGAAAGACTTCTTGATCGAGTGATAGGACGAATATTCTCTGGTGAAGACCAAGGGAAGTTCGTCCAAGTTCCAAATTGAGCATGGCGGTAAGTTGTGAAACCAGCCTTGCGTCTTGTCCTGAAGTGTTGTGGCAATAATCTTGCACATAAGAGCTTTGTTGTTGCGGCAAAAAATCATGGCGCTTCAGTTGTGCATCAAGTACCTGTCCAGATCTTCATCTTTTTGAAAAGGGGTGAAATGTGGTGAATTTCCACAGTGACTTTGTTTGCTCGATCTCATCCATGAATAATGACTTGCTCATGTTGGCCACGTCTCTCCAAATGACATCGTTGGTGGTTTCAATGCGCTGGAATCTTTGTTGCAGCTTTGCTACAAACCTTTGTACTTTCTCTTGGATTTGCCTCTGTTGGGGCAGGGAAGCCTCCGGTTGCCCTCGCTGTTGACTTGTTGGCCTGTGCTGCTCTTCCATATGTCATGCACGTCCGTGTCGTGGCTGCAATGCACATGGTTTATTTTTTATTCATGAGCAGGCTGCCAGTTGAACTTGAGTCGGACTGCTCTCGTGCTTCCCTCTGTTAGTTGTGCAGCTACCTACTTTGTTGCCTTGTAGGAAGATCTCCTGGTAGGCATAGCCTTGTTTAGATGCTTCACCTAGAATGTTTAGAGTATTTATCAGAGTGTGGGCCTAACCTTGAGTGCACACTAACTCGTGGATCGAGTCGGGAATGGATGCGTCTCTGTGTACTGAGGTGGGAGAAGACGTTTTCCAAAAGGCCAAGCCAAGAGTATACATTGCCTAAACGCTTAGTTTGTGGCAGGCTAAGCGGATGTTTGCCGGGATATCGCTGGAAAGAGTCACGATCATTTGCCATTGTCCTACTTCTAGACACCTCGTCTGGGGCACGCTGTGTCGCGATGTGCTCAATGAGCTAATTCACCAAGGTAGTCTGTTGCACGAGGGTGCTGGTTTGACTGCGACCTGTCGGGACAAGTGATGTTCGCCATTTAAGGTGAAAGAGTCTGAATAATTGGTCTCTCCATGTGTGGTGGAAGTGTAATAAGCTATAGGTGCAAAACTAGGGCCCAGAATAGGCATACCTGCAGTCCGACGGTCGAAATTTGGATCCCCTAAAGTGGTCACGAATCGCTTTATACTGCGAAAATGGTAGTTACAGTGAGTCGCAGGGTGGACCAACCGCCTGGATGGCTAGGCCGTGTGCTGGGGCGTGCCACCCTGTATGGGCCGCTTGCCCTTGAGCCTGGATCACCTGCCATGTAGGAGGGGGATACTAGCATCTTTCTCTTCCTACATCACTCATCTTCTTCCTTCAATCCTTCCTCGGTTTTGGAACTTAGAGGCCTCCAACTTTAGAGGCTTTTGGAGAATCTTTTTCTTTCATCCAAATCCAAGAAGACATGAAGATAAGAAGCAAAGTTCCTCTATCCACATCCATGGAGCCAATAAATATGGAGACGTGGTTTAAGTTTTAGAGTTAAGTCTTGGTTCACCATAACTACTAGGTTTTGAATTTCATGGTTTAAGTTTTGTTTTGAAGTGCATAGAAACATGCTTTTGCCATTTAATCGTTAAATGCATGTGTTATGTTGCGTAATGAACTTAGTTTTCCAAAAATTTCCTTCACCAGTCAGCTTTCTCCACATACCACATGCCATATCATAAGGGATAAGAGACGTCCATCATTGTCCCCTTTGGGAAGAAGGGTAGCCCGAAGGAACTTATAACCATTTCATTGATGTCTTGGGTCTTCATGCTGGTGATTACAACCTTCATCTCAAGGAGTTCTCAAAGAATGTAAAGCTTATATTAGTAGTACCATATACTCTTGCTTTAAAAGTCGTTTTACAAGCATAGTGGGAGTATCATATACTACTAAGTCAATCACATGGACCAATAGTTGTGATAAGACCAAATAGTTTTAATTGGATTAAAATGACTGTTAATATGTAATGAGAACTAAAACCCTCAACCAAACCAATATTAAGTTGACAAGCGTGAGACTACTTTGAACACTCTTTCGTGGCCTTCCACCATGGGTAGGCTCTCACGAAGGTTTGACAGTGCATAGTGCTTCACCTTATTATGGGGAACACACAATATCAGATTTATCAGAAGGAGTCTACTTCTATACATTTGAAGTTGTGAAGGTAGGCAACGAGTGTGGCCGATATGATATTATTCTGAGGTTATTCTCGAACACCTACACAAACTAGCATGGTGTGAATGACTTAACTAAGTGAAACGATGCCAATAAGATATTATTATGAGGCATATCACGAAGGTTTGACGGTGCATAATGCTTCACCTTATTATGGGGAACACATAGTATCAGACTTATCTGAAGGAGTCTACTTAAATTCATTTGATGTTGTGAAGGTAGGCAACGAGTGTGGCCGATAAGATATTATTCTGAGGTCATTCTCAAACACCTACACAAACTAGCATGGTGTGAATGACTTAACTAAGTGAAACAATGCCAATAAGATATTATTTTGATGTCATTCTTGAACACCTACATGAACTAGCAAGGTGTGAATGACTTAACTAAGCGAAACGATGCCAATAAGATATTATTATGAGGTATATGTCCTCTAGAGGCCAAACTAAATGGGTACTTACCTGAGATGTGAATAAGTAAGTGTACTCTCTCATTATTATTAACGCTAGCCAATAAGATATTATTTTGAGGTAGGCTTGGTAATAGTGAGCCTCCCATACCCTACTAAGAGTTTCCTCCAAAACTCTTGAATTCCTTTGAAGGATATGAAATTTGTCAAAATAGTGGATGGTACTATTTGATTTAAAGACTTGGATCAAATGGCTTAAAATAAATCAATTTATATTCGTTATGTATTTGTTTACCGATATATTTGCAAACGCTATCCAAAACTTGACAAAGAAAAGCCAAAGGCTTAAGTTTCCGAACAAGTACCACAATCCCATAGATTATCTTGAATGAATTGTGTGTGTACTCAAGTGGTCCCATCCTCACCATCTTCCTACTGATAATGTGTCATTGGAAAAACATGTTAGATATGTCTAACGTAATGAGGAAGACACAACCACATGTGCTTATCCCGTTGTTGAATGAACAAAGGAACTTAAGAAGATTAACACAAAAACATGGACACTTTACGTGCCATAATTCTTCACTTACAAATCGTTGTATGAAGAAATAAGTGTTGCTTTGAACAAAGCTTAGTTAACATAAACACTAGTGCTTGTTTCTTCGTTATACGAACAAGGAACTTTAGAAGAATGCACAAGGGCATGGACACTTTATGTACCATGATTCTTCGCTTAAAAATTGATGTATGAAGAAATGAGAGTTTCTTTGAACAACTCTTGAATGTTTGCAATCTTGTTTGGAGCAAGATAGTTGTTAAGGGACAATAGTCCAACAATATGGAGAATAATGATTTTGAATCATATGGACTAATGATGATTTTGAATCATTGAGTGTTGAAGTGTTAAACCACTTCACTAGAAGGAAATTAGGCTAGGACTTCACATTTGTGTCCTTATCCTAATGATTCGCTACGTTTATCGTAAACTATATAGTGAACGATTACCGCATGCTCTCCAAATCGTTTGATGTATGTAACACAATTGAAATATGTTTCAAGAAAGATAGTGGGAGTTTAGGGACCATGACTATTATAGTCATATGAAAGGATGGACATTGGAATGTGTATTTGCAAGAATCGTCTTGCAAGTGTCGAGAACACACCTTTTGAAGGTGTTGTAAATTGTTCTTGAAATAGTTCAAAACAATTGGTTCTTTTACTTGAATGTTTGATTATGTATTAGTAACTATGTTTTGCAATTGTTGTAAAAGAGTAACTAATAAGAAGTAGAAGATTAATGAGAGAAGAGAAAGTACTTCACATTCGGAACGTGAATAAAGATATATATCTATGCGAAAGCAGTTAGTACTTACTTCCTCATATGAACTACCAAAGAAATTGGAAAAACAAAAATTGTCTTTACATTCCAATTTGAATAAGGAACTTATTCCGTCACTATAGTTTTAAGAAATGGATGGATGTTTTGTTTGACAAAACATTGTAATCCAATTAATTGTCTCTATATCGTAGAAATTATGTGGTGCTGTTAACTGTTTAGAATATAATGATGCTTAAAACCCAAAAGGTTACAAAGTATTGACTAACCCTACTAAGTTGTGACACCTCAAAAACATAAAATACAAGTTGGCGATAGATGGATGCTTTGGATCGTTAGATTCGGATCCAATGCCTTCTTGTTAAACTTGTATAAAAGCGAAATGTTCAAATTTTTATTCTTTTGGAAAGAAGACAGAGTCACAAAGTTGTTGAGGTTAATTCACTTAGATGTTAGTGGCATTTGTCCACAGTATAATACTACTCATGTTGTATAACATTCACTAAAGATCACTCTTGGTTGCACTATCGTGTATTTTGAATAAACACAAGTCTGAATACTTTGCAAAAGGTTTCAAAGAATTCATGAATGTAAGTTGATGAGAGTATTTACCTCCTTAGATTTGATCGAATTAAAACAAATGCTTTAGAAGAGTTTCCTTGATAGGTATGAACAAAAATAGCATCGTAAGATAATGGTTTTCTCCATTGGGAGAATAACGAACTCTAATTAGATGTGGTTCATTAAATATTATCAAACTACCCATATATAGGATATACACTTCTAAGACAATATGACTGTCAATTAGATTGTCTTCCAAAATGTTTCATAACTCTATAGGATGTAGTTTAAAAGAAAAACAAGTCTAAATCAAGTTAAGATTTGGGGTTGTCATGCATATGTCAATTGACTTAATGCATGTGTTCTAAAAGTAATGTTTGTGTGAGCGTAATATTGTGGGATATCCTTAAATTAACCTTTGAATATCACTTCTATAGACCAACTAACAAATGTTGTTTGTTGGGTATCTTTTACACCAATGTATCGTACTCTCTCGCCCAAGTCATCATAAAAAAAATACTGAAAAATCTTTCTGAAATGAGAGAATGAGGGATGGCGTGCTACAACTAACATAACAACCAGCTAAAAAACGCTAGCTTTCTAAGCTATCTCGTAATGGCTTTCTCTGAAAGGGGCTCGCTTATTGTAATCATACAATAGGATTTGCCTAAGATAGAGCAAGTGAACAAGAGATAGAATTCAAGGAATGGGTTCTTTGAGAGACAAGATGATACTCAACAAACTTAACAACCTAGTTCTTACATCACAAGCTCCAAGGTAGTCGAGAAGGATCTATAAACCGTCTTAGTTGAATGGTTTGAACTTTATGACTATATCATAAAGTTACACCTAATGAAGATCCTTATGACTACATTGAGTGTGTGTATGACATATACTCAAGGAAATAGTATAATATCATTTGACACGAAATAATGAAACCTTCAAAGATAATTGGTAGCTTAAGGTGATTACAATCAAAGAGATTGGTTGATTTGGAAGAAACCATCTTTGGCGTAGTCTTGGTTTCAATTAATTTGAAGATAGCTTGCTAGAACTAAGTGGTGAACCAACGTTTGAACATATTATGGATTTCCGAAACCATTATCAAGATAATCTTGATGATATATGTCTAAGACTAGGAATCACAAGATGTGTAAGTTGTAGAGATCCATCTATCATAAATCTAAGCAAGCTAGTGGGAGCTATAAGTGTCTCATGAGACAAGATCAAATCGTTTGATTTCTCGTAAAGATCTAAATGAACCTTTTGTTTACTACCTTTACAAAAGATTAGTGAGAGTTAATCATATTCCTAAATTTGAACATATATATACGATATATTATTTTTGGAAATGAAAGGAATTCTTCTTCGATAAAGTTATGACTTTAAACGTTCTATAATGATAGGATATATATATATATATATATATATAAGACATTGTTTATATACTTGGGATGGAAATCTATAATGATAACTCTTCAAGTCGAGTTCTAATTGCTATGAAAAAAATTATCCCATTGAGTTGTGAGTTCGTTCCAGTGGACTATATAAACATGCATAGCTTTGCTTTATGAGGGACCTTATTTTATATTTGGACTATCTCAACCTCTATTGATAGACAAAAGATGCTAGGAAGTTTCTCAAATGATAAACTTCAAATGGAAGGACAATTCTAGTGAGACTAGAACGTTGCTCTTCTAAAAAGGGACTGTACCATTTGACTATGTTGGAAGTATGCCCACAAAGCCACTCATTTGATGTAATAGCTTTTGGAATACTTATTTTGTTAAACTATTATATGTTTAATAAAGGGCAAAGTTTATTGTTAATCACTATTTATTGTATTATGTGTTTAAGCAATAAGGGAATCCAAGGAATGTATTTAATCTAAGAGAGAAGTGATCTAAGTAAGTTAGATTAACGAGACCTTTCTCTTATGTTCATTCCTAAAACGGTCCTAGCCATAGAATTGCCAATTGGGCATTGACAATCCGCTAAGGTTAGTATGTGTTATGTTAACTCAAGCGTGAGTATGACTGGTCTCAAGTCATTTAGTGTTGGACACTGAGACAAACACATAGGTGCTCAAAATGGTAATCGAGTACACTGAACTATGATCAAAAGAGAGTTCGAACATACATGTCATGTAAGAACTCATAAGTTGCAATATGCAAAGTAGTCATTTGACCTGAGGCATCATAAATGTTTAATGGTTAGGTCATTGATCTTTGATCATGTCAAAGGCATTCCATCGAGAGTGTCCATGACATTGTTGGGGTCAAGCTATCTAGTCATGTAGGCATATGAATGCACAACAAGGGATCTCTAACCTTCCATGGTGGAGGGAGAATACTCTGAGATATGATTCGGGAGTCTTTGGCCAAGGCATACGAATATGACTTAGGAAGTTTGTTCCAAATCATATTCAATTGAATCACATAGAGAAGTATCACATTGGATAGTAGACATGAAACAAACTATCACTCAAACATTGTGATTAACATTTGAAATGTCCGTAAAGTATCATTATATGATTGGCTTTAGGGCACATTTCCAACAATGCTCTAACATCACGTGTGAAATGGGTCCGTTTCCGCTCATATGCGCTTTCTTACATTTAGGCACTTTTTGGTTTTAACTTTATTCACATTTTCCACATCACTACACTTTATGGCTTCGTCACCTTCTAGGTGTCGGCCATCACAGCTCGATTTAGAGTCTAGGTGAACATTCCAAGTTAGGGGGTATCCTGAAATCGAACATTTTCAAATATCTCCCTTAATATGTTGTTACACCTCATAGGTGGACACCAGATTCTAGTTGCACCCGAATTGTCTGGATGCGAACTCAATAAACTCATTTATTTCATCCAAGTATTTGTCTACACATCTGTTCGTATTATGTATCCATTGTCTGTCTATAATGTCTTCAAGCACAATAAAAATACAATGATTACAACAACTTCAACAAGATATTGTCACCTTATGCCTCTGGTAAGGATCTTATCCCATTCGGGCACAGTTATGTGACGTCATTTACGACTCCAGTGGATTAGATTTCGACGTGGGACAATTCCGGCAACATCTCTCTATAATTCTTCAAGTGCACGATGTAGATATAAAATACCTATCTGGCACTCGAAGAACGTAAAGAGATGTGACTAAAATTCCCATGACCGAAACATATCTGTAAACAGTAAACTACGCCCCGTAATTGCGCATTCCCAAACTGTCCAAATAATGGGACAATTCAAGAATCTATTCGACCGCAGTCATGCTTTCACATCCATGCGCGAAATCCAACTAATCCTTGAATGAGAAACTAAGTTTATTTTGAAGAAAAAAAAATGCGCATGAAGTTATTTACTATTAACTCTGTACAACACAAAACAATTTTGTACGAAACGTACGCAATTGCCCATAGACAAACAATTTAAATGACACCATGATTTAAAAATAATTTAAATTAAACAAAATTTAAAAAATCAAAGAATATACCTCTAATTTCGTTTTTCACCAATCAATAATCGTATAGAACAACCCTATAGAAAACAAATTTAATGGTGTTAGTATGAATTTACAATGAAATTTTGAAATACAAAAGAAAAACGCTTACTGAATAGAGCGGGATAGATCGATTTAGGGAGATAGGATGGAGATTGAGATGGAGGGGGTATGGATTTGAGCGTAGTGGAGGGGGGAAGGCCGAAAATTTGCAGTTTCTGCCTCTGCAGTTGACCAATCTAATTATAAGAACGAAATCTTTGCAAGACAAAGCTTCGTCAAGCAAAACATAGACCATCCAAAACTGGCGCGAAATCTCCCCGTGTTTTTTGTGCACGTTGCATGACGAAAATTCACAAACACACTTAGCAGGACAAACATGTTTTCGTCACTTAAAGTCTATGAGACAACACATTCGTCACATAAATAATGAAGCGACAAAGGACATTGAATATGGAAATTTGAAGTTTATGTAAATAGAGAGTTGTCTAATTGATTTATGTCAAAATTTATCCCATACAAGGTTCTGCAAGATACTAGGCGTTAGTCGGTGGTGGGCTGGGGCCTAGTGCATATGTGGCTAGGCGGATTTAGGTAAATCTATTATATTTCGTGAAAATAAGTGTCTGTTTATACTTTAAATATATATATATATATATATATTTCATCATAAACTACAAAATAGAATGAAAACATAGGGAACAAGCACATAGATTCTTAAGTATTCAACAAGTCCTTTACAATTTATTGAAAATGAAATAAAATGCAAAATGAAAGTTATCTATTTTCTGTTTAAGTGAGTCGCAACCTAGACGGGCGCCTCAGCAGGTTTAGGCGCCCTTTCATTAATCGGGGGGTGGGGGTGGGTGGGTGGCTGCCTAGCCCCTAGGCAGGGATTTTTAGAACAATGATTCTAGATTTCATAAAACTTTGATAGAAGAACAATTAGACAATTAATACTCTCTATTTACATAAACTTCATAACTACAAACAAATGCTTAAATTCAATATTTATTCTTATAAAAAAACTTAAATCTAATTAAATTAACCAAATTAATCAAATTAACCAACTAACCAATTAAACTGAAAATTTAATCCAAATACATATTAAAGAAATAATTAAAAATATCTTCCTACATAATTAAAAAAATATGTTATTCATCCATAACACTTAAATAACACTTCTACTGCGCTAGTGTAATTTTGCATGTTGTTGGACGTCAGATTGCCCTTGTCGATAACCCTCCTGAACATCTCCTCGATCAACTTCATCAAGTTCTGATCCGTAACATCAATAATTACAAAAAATATAATTAAAAATTAATCATTAGAATATACTATTTAACAAAATTAATTATTATTTTACTAATTCATACTTAATGATAATTCATCCAACATAGATTTCTTCACGTCCTTGGGCACATTTTTTCCAAATGTCCACCCAATTGGTCCGCACTTGTACCCCAATGTCATGCATAATCTCCGTGTTCATCGTCGTCTTAAATCCCATGATATCATCATAAATGATTCGCTTACGCTAGACACTATCCGCCAATTCAAGCCCGCACCAACGCTCTCCTGGTTTTTTTTATTTGTGGAAACAAAACATAAATTTCAAATCAAAGTAAGTGATTCATCCAAAATTGTTTTTCCATAAACAAAAATATTAGAACCACAGAAACTTAATTATCACCTTTCCTAGATCCTTCTCTTGTGCATCACTTAGTTGGAGGAGCAACGGAATTAGCCATCGTCTCCAAAATTAAAACAAGACCTTGGGATATTACGAGGGGGGGGGGGGGGGGGGGTTTGGGGAAGAAGAAAACGGGAGGAAATTTAGGGTTGTGGGAAAACCAATGTGAGAAAAAAATTAAAGTGAAACTGTGCTTTTAAAGAACTCGTGGGACTTTGCGCGACAAACATTTGGTTGTGCAATTTGGTCCCACAACCTTGCACGACAAACCCTTTGTCGCATACAGTGCGCAATAAATACGACGACTTCAATACCCACCGACCATTTTAGAGTCCCTTTGCGTGAAAAATATTTGTTGCGCAATCTTTACGCGGGAAATTCTTAGTTGCGCATTGATTTGGAGCAAGAAAAAACTCCTTGCCCGCATTTACTTGAATGACTTTGTGCACGAAGTTTTGATTCGTCGAGCAAAGCTTCCTTGCGCGACAAAATCCTTGGTCGCGTAAAATTTTGACATTTGTGCGATAGATTCCTAGTTACGTCGTGCAAATCCGTTTTAAGCGACAAAAATTTCTTCATTGCGCAAAGTTTCATCGTGTAAGCTGTTTTTCCTACCATTGTACATAGAATTGTTAGTTCTTAAAACGATAAACTAAATACAATGTACAATATTTAAGAAAATATGAAATACCTTGACAAATTAATAAGTTATTAATTTATCGATAAATTAATCAATTATTAATTTATTGATTATTTAATATTTGCTAAATCAGTATTTTTCCTTAGTTCTAAAACTATTAATTTATGGAAGTTTAACTGTACATAAGTTGAAACTTGGTGAGGTAGACATGCGTCAAAATTTGGAATCAAAATGGTGTGATGACGTGCAGAAATTTAAATCGAAAGGGCGTAATGAGACCCCGTTCTCTTAGCCAGGCACCTTTAAATTTGATATAAAGGATTTAGATTAAAACATTTAAAACAAACCTATTTAACTTTGATATCAAATTCCATCTCGTAAAACCACAAGAGAACTCACACTTACTGCTAGCCGCTGGATTCAGTACAAGACAAAGGAAAGGTTATTACAAGTACATAAATTAAGTACAGGAGAAGAGTTGAGTCCGTTAAGAAAATAACAAAAATTACCTCAACCATAAGACGGTACCTAAAACAACTTACAACCCACCCAACCAACCAACACCATGGGCTCTTCATACTTGCTCAGTAGAGTAGATCAATCCTTCGTTTTTGAAATTTTTGGACTCGGACGTGGTGGAACATTGCATTATAGCATCCATACAACCTTCCATACTTTGGTTGAATACAAGTTGGTACCCACACTTGTGCACCCTCAAGTCTTGGCTTATATTATTGTACACAACATCCATTGAAATACATTTGTTCCATGTATAATCCGGGAATGACCCCCGGGATGTGTAAGTTATCCAAACGAAATCCCGCTGCTTCAGTCGAATGAGTTGGCTCATGGTAGACTCAGTGACGTGATGGATTCTTTCCTCGCTCAAACCCGTGTTGGTTTGTAATAAATATTTGATATCCCAATTAGCGAGGGCCAGAGTGCGTGGCCCGTGGACTTTGAAAGAAATGCAAACAGCAATTCCCTTCCAACCTTTCATTAAATCTGAACCACCAATGTCACGGAAGAACCACTCTGGAAAGTTGCATTGTGGAAAACAAGTGGTATAAAAGACAGTTTCACCAGAGCATTCCTGTCAAATGAAAAATAGTCATTAGATCCTTAATTTAAAAAACCTGATCGTACCATTGTTTACTAGCGATGTGATTCTCAATTATAACTGATGAATGAAAAAATGACTGTTCATGAACTTGTGTTGGGTGTTTTTGCTCATTTATATCCAATGATTTATGATCATATTTGTGCATGTATATCAGAGAGAGAGAGAGAGAGAGAGAGAGAGACCAGAAGGATTTCTCCTAAGGTAGAGGCAATCTGGGGGTTGTCGAGGAAACCCTGGATGATATATTTTCTGCCTCCCAAAGTTTTTCGAGACTGGATATAAAAAAAAATAAAAAAATAAATTCCACGGTAAAAAATTATGGAGAGAGAGAGAGAGAGAGAGAGAGAGAGAGAGAGAGACCTCATAGGATTGTAAAGGCAGTGCCTCAAGGCGTTCTTTCAGCGTGAGGGTTGATCGTGAGTCAATGTAGCTGCCTTGAGATTCCTCTTCCCAAGTGAGCAAGTGAGTAGTACTAGTGCTACAGGAACCACAGTTTCTTGAAATCAAGGGTACCCAAGAATTGGCCGTTACTGATTCGATAAATGCTACAAAATCTTTCTCATCAAATAGGAGACGTGCACCACTCGTTTTCACCTCCACACCTGGGATATCGGTTTTAGTGTACGCCTCAACGCTCGTGCACTCATTCAAGGCATTCAGCTGTTGAGAAAACCATGCATGCGTTGTATATAGCCAATATCCATTCGGCCCAGTGAATGGGATGCCTGTAACATTTATCTCGTGCACTAAAGTTTTCTTTTCAAGAAGATGACCTTGGTGGTTGGTCTCCAAATAGAAATCAAACTTGTGCATAACCTTGAAAGCACACCTAGTATCAAAATTGTCATCAACTTCGCAGCAAACATACAGAGCATATCCTATCCATTGCGGCCTACTCTTACTATCAGACTCCCTAGGCAGCTGAATTGTTACTGAAGAGCTGTTGCTTTGATTTTCAAACCAATTTGGAAGAATGTAAACTCCAGATGAAAAACCATGTTTTGGCCTCAAAGGTTGACTTATTGCTACCTGCATTTTGAATTCAAGAGAAAGAAGTTACTTTTATATGCCGGTGCATTAGTTTGAGTCATTATAGGAAGCAGAGAGAGAGAGAGAGAGGGAGCACTAACCTCGTGATTATCTCTCCGAAGCCATTCTACAAATCGTAAAGCTGACAATACAATCCCGTAAGTGTGAGATCTCGAGCGCTTAATAATATAAAGGTATTGTTCTTTAGCTGAATGCCAAGAATTCCACACTTCATACTGATCAGAATCACTTCTCAATGAGGTACAACCATCTGCTGAAACGCGTTGCACACTTATTGGGAGCTTTGGCAATGACTGCAACTTGCTACAATTTCTCACCAACAACTCGGTAAGCTTAGAAAGTTGGGAGATGCTTTCAGGTATACTCGTAAAATTGTTTCCTATTAAATTTAAATCCCTCAGTGATAAGAGAGGCCCCAGATCATCAGGGATTCCACCATCCAATAGGTTGCAGTCACTTAAATTTAGTGACGTCAAAGAGGTTAAACCTAAGAATGAAGAAGGTAACAACAAGCCCATTCCAGGGCAAACTGCTGGAAACCGACCAAACATCCGTAAACTAGACAGCTGGCCTTTGCATCCACTGCAGGATAACATTTTGAGGTTCTTGAGATGGACAATGGCCGATGGAATTTGTCTTATAGCACTTCCACTAATATCAAGCTCTTCCAGACTTTCCACACCCCCAATTCCTTCTGGAATTTCTTCAAGACTTGTGCAGCCTGATAGAATGATATTTTTAAGTGATATCAAACTAGAAATGGTATCCGGAAGTCGCAAAAGATTTCTGCAATCAGTTAGATCCAACAATGAAAGACCACTTAGACCCCCAATTGAAGATGGTAATTCTTGTATAGCAGTCCCATCTAAACAAAGCTTCCACAAGCGTCCCATATGTCCCAAGGGAATAGTGGGAATTTCTGGAAATCTCTTGAGTCGTGCACAGCCAGAAAGAATAAAAGTTTCAAGAGATCCCAAGCTAATGTTGTCTGGAAGTCTCTCAAGACTTTTGCAGTTCTCCAAATTTAATAAGACAAGTCGTTTGAGAGTGCCAATGGATGGGTGAACCTTATATAATTTTAAGCAACCTTTAAGAATTAGCCTCTCAAGATTTGGGACTCCAGTGAAGTCTGGGGTCTCCATCAAGCTTTTAGAGTCAATAAGTTCGATAGATTTTAACTTTTCCAAGGCCTGTTATAAAAAGACAAATCAATGAAAGAATTGTAAGCATCTATAATATTTATGCTCTGAAAACTAGTCACACTTGCATGAGAAAGTTCAAAAGTTGTTACCTTCATTCCCTTCCACAGATGTTTGATATAGCTGCAATGCATGCTGAGATGAACAAGCTTGCCGGATGGGAAATTGGGTGGCAATAACTTTGAAGGGTATCCGTGCCATTCAAAGAATCCCAAGTCAGTGGATAGATAACTGAGGCCTCGAGGAAGGAGCACATCAGAAATTTTAAGATATCTTAGTTTTTTCATCTTTGAGAAAGCATCCCGGTTCAACTCTACCTTTTCTTTGTGAGGCAAGTTTAGGACTATACCTTCAACTGCATCCGTTCCCTGCCGATCCAGAATAACAAGCATATATGAAGAGAACATTTGTACAGAAATAAATATCTGGAATTGAGAATGTTAAATTTATTTTGAATAGGTAGATATTTTAAGACAGAGAAATGGAGTCTTAAAAGTTCATGTTTCTTCTCTAATTACAACTGTTACCTTATAATCCTTCAGTACATTAAGCACATCCTCCCAATGCCACAACCTGCTCCACTTTCCAGGCTCGTTTGGACATTCCTGACGAATAATTTTCCAACCCATTTCCTGCACCAAATCATGCATCCACAATCTTCCCTCTACTATAGCAATAAGACATTTATCAATAAGAACGCTAATACCAATATCTGGGAAGAAACCAAAACTTTCTAACACCATGGATGCACGAGCTCTGTCTTTTCCTTTAAAGAAACAAGCAATGTCCAAGAATATTTGCTTCTCTTCCTTGTACAATACATCAAACCCTATTAGGAGTACACTCATGATTTCATTCTCAAGATTTCCTTTATTCCTAGTATAGGTACTTTCCCATTCTAGTAAGCTTCGGCCACACAAGGACCGACCCAAAACTTCAACAGCTAAAGGAAGGCCCTGAGCATATTTTACAAAACTGTGGGACAGTTCCATATACTTTTCTGTGTCCTGATTTCCGTTCTTGAAGGCTTTCCAACTAAAAAGCTGAAGTGCTTCATCGTGTTTCAGTTTTTGGGCCTCGTATATCACATCCACTCCAAGAACGGTCAACAAATGTCCGTTTCTTGTTGTTATAATGATCCTACTCCCTCGACCAAACCAATCATGGCTTCCCGCTAAAGCATCCAGTTGTTTTGATTGATCAACATCATCAAGAATGATAAGAACCTTCTTCTGGCGTAGTGCTCTGTGCTGTACCGAACTGATTGCATTCCATTTTCTTGTACCAATTTTTATTTGGAGATCAGAAAAGAGTTTTTCTTGTAAATTCACAAGACCACCAGTGTCAGCTGAAACCTCTCTGACATTCTCAAGACAGCTTATATCATCAAATTCATGGGCGACTTTGTCACGAAAACATCGTGCAAGAGTGGTCTTGCCTATCCCACCCATCCCCCATATTCCTATGAACCCAACATCATTCTTCTCTTTTATACCTGTACATAATTTCATAATCTCGTGTACACGATAGCCAATTCCAACAAGGTCTTTGGAAAAACTAGGAGGTGTACGGTCCAAATTACTTGCTACCTCTTTAACAATTTCTTGGATAAATTCTGTCTCATGCCTGCAACCAAATATACGTGATTGTAATCTTTTCTTTTCAGTGTGTTTAAAAGCAGCATGAAGAGATTTTTTTCAACAAAAGGAAAAACTTGAAAAGGAGCAAAACTTATACACGCCATACACAATTGAACAAAAACGCACTTCCCTTGTCAAAAAAAAAAAAAAAAGAACACACGAAAATGCACTTCCAAGCGTTCAATAACAAACAATTATATTAATCTTTCTGCTACTGTATCTTTCGTTTTGCCTTTCTTCTTTTTTTTAGGGGCAAGCTTCATGTAGGTGTAACTTCTTTTTTCACTTCAATATTCGAGGTTTCTTAAAAAAAAATGAAAAACCAAACAAACAAACCCAAGAAACTTGAGTGGATTGCATTCATATTCTGCTTGATGTACATCAGCACTTACAAATATATTATACATAGGTCTGGCATGTCTAAGAAGTATAAGCAATAAAAGTGATTTGTGAAATTCAACAAATAAACATTCTGAATAAATATAACATTCTGAAATGGGATGCTAGGAAATGAAATGATTGGGAGCTTACTTACATCTTGTAAATCTCTCAAAATTTTGATGAATATATTAAGTGAGGAAGCTTCCCATCTTTACCAAGAGGTTACGCCACAAGCCCTTCACTTTCTACAGAAGCGTGGAGTTTCGGTGCAGTTCGAAGTCAATCCCTGTGGTGTGCAACCGCAATGGATTAATCTGGGGTTTGGTGTGTATGTAGCTGTAAAGTTTAGGGGTTAAATTTGAGAGATTGAAAGATTGAGAGATTGGAAGGCAGATGGAGCTGCCATCTAGTCGGGGTTTGAGAGAGAGAGGGAGAGGAGAGGGGAGGGGAGTGGACGAGGTGAGAACTTTGAAGTATGAAAAAGTGTTTTTTTTTTTTGTAACAAACGATATTATACGAGGAAGGGTAGGCTTAGCCTTACAATGGGCTAGCAATAATGTGGTTCAAATTCGCTATTGGCGAGAATCGAACATAAGATATCTTACTTACAAGTGAAGAGGAATACCACTAAACTGTAATACTAAGTGACAAGTTTGAAAAAGTGTTAAAGGTAAGTGAAGTGTGATCGCAGGGGTGGGTTGGCGAATGTAGAAGTAAGGGTGAGCAAAAGGGTCTAGGACTTAAAGGCCGGGGCGGGTATAACCGGTTCGACGTGGGTATAGGGTGGGTCTAGATTTTGTAAACTTAAAATGGGCCTAGGTAGGCCGTGTCCATGTAAATGGCGGGGCGGGGTGAGTCCAAATCTCTGAGAAACCCAGCTCCTAGCCCGGATCGTTTTCACTGTCCATTATATGGAGATTAAATCTCTGTCATTCATTTCTAACAGATCTCCACTTTCTCTGTCGCTGACTTTCTCATCTCTCTCGAAGTCTCTCGACTCTCTCCTATCTAAGAGTGAGCATAAAAACTATGAAATCACGAAACTGAATTGAACCGCAGCAAAATAAACAGTTAAAAACCGTGAATTGACCAAAAAAAAGTTAACATAGGTTCAAGAACTAGACCGAACGGTTCATACCAATTCCGGTTCTCATGTTGGTAGAATCGTTTAAAACCGAACCAAAGTGTGAATATAAATAATTAACTAAATTTAATAGTTGTATATAGGTGTCACTAAATGTAGGAGTGGGTTTGGTTTCATTCTATTCGGTTTTTTTTTTTTTTTTTTTTTTTTTTAAACCAAAAACCAAACCAAAATTATTTTTCGGTTCGTTTTTCTGTCGGTTTTTTTTCGGTTCGGTTTCAGTTTGGTTCTGTTACTTTTCATGAAAATTGCTTCTTCTTTTTTTGAAATCTGGAAAGAAAAAATTGCAACATTGCACAAACTCTATCAAACCACTATCTTAATCCATAAATCACAGCAATAATTATATTCATCTAGCTGAAATTCAAATAACTAATAAACCCACAACACAAAAACCGAACAAAATCTGTAAATTGGCTTACCTTTTTCTTTTGGGGTTTCACTAGGCAAGTGTCGGCAAAGTTAAGGATTTGCAAGACTTGATGGGCTACTTTTGATGCAACAAAATACGAAGAGGGAGAAAAACATAAGAGAATGATTAGAGAGCAAGAGTGGACCACTGACACGCCGATTCTCACCAACCCTCGGAGGAAAACCATTTTATTTTCTAATGCTTCCACTGAGAATGAAGATCCAACTGGGTAGAAAAAAAAAGAAGAAAGAAGAGGGAGAGAAGAATGAAGGTGTGGCTAGAGTCCAGGAGAGAGAAGAAAAAGAGAGAGAGAATATGGAGAGAGAGAGTAAGATGTGGCTAGTGTGAAAGAAAAGATGGGGGAAAAATGATGTGTTAGGGTTTAGAGTGTTTTCTTTTTTGAACAAGTTAGGGTTTAGAGTTGTTAAGGCCTTTTTAAATATGATTAGGCTTAAAGTTTGGTAACACATTTGGGCTTAGAAATTAGGTTTAGAAAATAATACCCAAAACAGATAATTAAATAAATACAATTAAAATATATTAATTAATTCGGTTCGGTTCGAATCAGTTTGGTTTTCAGACCACTAAAATCGAAATTGAACCAAAAGAGTTCAGTTCGGTTCAATTTTTTAATTTGGCTCGATTTTTCGATCTCGGTTTGGTATTCGGTCGGTTTTTTTTCTTTAGATTTTCGGTTTTTTGAACCCACCCCTAACTAAATAAGTGATAAAAGTGAAATTGGTTTCACTTAGCGCGGCTGCATGAGAGCATTTCTCAATTAGGTGTTTCACTTGCACGGTTCACCTATTGAGATAAGGCACATATTAGTTTTAACGAAACACTCCCGGTACTATTTACTTTAACGAAAAATCATATTTTTACTCTAAAAAGTCACTCCTGGTACTATTCACTTACAATACATTTTTGTCTTTTTGATTAAAACTCAAAGTTTTCAAGTCATTTTCGTTAACTTTCCTTAATTAAAAAGGAGGTCATTTTCTCTCATAGATCTCCAAATTTGACATTCAAGTTTCAATTTCATATTTTTCTTGGATATAATTATCTTAAGGTGTTAAGTTACATTCTACTTTTTTCTTTCCCCTTTTCCTGGGCCTTTTTATAATCTCTTGATAAGTCCCTTTTGGGTTTAAATTATCATATTCGGACTAACATTCTTATTGCATAGTGGATATATTTGTATGTGTGGATGTGTATTTGTATTATGAATGTATATGTACATTTGAATTGTGTTTCTTTTTTTGTTTGCTTGGTGTCAATTTACATTTTGATTTAGTATTTGAAAATATTTTGTTTGTAACTTCGTATAACCAGTTTAGAAGTCATATTTGAATGCAAGCATTCAAAAAACAAGAAAACGAAAACAAGTAAACTTTAAATACCATTTTGATTTGGTATTTAAATGATTTAGCATTCGGAACTGTAAACCGGCATGAATCGGATCGTATAATTTTAGTAATAAATTTAAGCGGAACTGCCCCGAACCGAACATTTGATATTTTTCGGTTCCGGAGGTGAAACCACACCAAACTGTGTCGTGCCATCTCTACTCTTGTCTTGAAGGAACCAACCCCGAGAGTCGTCCTTCTCCCTGACCTGGATCTTTAGAAAAGGAGAAGGTGAAGAAGATGGTGAACATAGTGACCTACTTTGCTATGACTTTGGGAGCTTTCGTTTCTGGCAGTCATGGATTGGCCGGTGTTCTTCATTCCAGCGATCATTTTTTGGCCTCTAGATCTTGTCGCCAGCAGCGTCGTCAAGTCGTCTGGGGTCAATCAGTCTCGATGAGCGGCCTCTTTGTATTTCTCAAGTTTGATATTATGGCTCCTAGTATAATTTCATAAATCAATTTCTCTGAATTGAAATGAAGGTGGATAATGTTGTAGTTCCCGAAAGGAGCAAATGTGGCGACAAAACCCTCTGCCGGCGAACCCCTTCTTATAAATCCATAATTTCCTATGTTGCTGAAGATTTGTAAGGCCCACCGCCATGCTTATGCGTCGTTTTCAGACAATTCCAAATTATGATCAGAGCATTTCCGGTAAACTCTTTTGGACCCGTGGAGTTAGCCCGAACTCGCCCGTTTCAAACGGGCTGGGTTAGGTCTGGGTCTAAATCTTAGAATCCTTATATCCGGCTCGACCCACTCCGTTGCATTTTAAAACGGGTTCAATCCGTCCTAATTTGGGCCGGCCTGTGCGGACCCTTATGTAGAAGGTGGGCTTGGTGTGAATATTATCAGTTGTAGAGGGCCGGCATTTTTTACCCGAAATCCAAAACTGAACCGAAAATACCAAATCTACAATCATAAAAACCAAAACAAGGCAAAACCAAAAATTCGATAACCGAAACTTTTGGACAAGACTCGGAAACCAATCCCATAGGTTCAGTAACACTGATCCAAACCAATATTAAATATAAAGCCACGAACCTAAGATGGTAAAACAATTTAAATGCCTAAAAATGCCTTTTTTGATGATACCTCATTGTATGTGTAATGTTTTTGGTTTTGAATTCGATTATCATTTTCTTTTGTAGTTGAACTTATTTGTAAAATCATTATTTTTGCTCCTTATTGTAAATAGAGTTGTAAATAGAGATGCCTATTATGCATATATTTAAAACTTTTCACATGTTTTATAAGTTTTAAAACACGCAACATCACACAGTTATTCTCGCAAGTGAAAACTTAAAACTAAATACTACGAATACACTGCTTTTTTTTTTTTTTTTTTTTTTTTTAATTTCAATAAGGTATTATACTATTTACACGTGAGAGATTAGCAATTTACGTCAACAAATTTCTTATATACATGACGATTGTTGGATTAACAATTATGTGTTTGTTTTCTTTCTAAATTGCACCAAAAAAAAAAAAAAGATTAATGATTCTCCTCCTAACCCATGAAATGGTGTTATAGATTAATGGACCAAAGCTACAGAAAAAATAAAATAAATAGAATTAATCTGATTGAATACAAGAGCAGTCATATACGGGTATACCTGTCTAGTAAGTGAAACCCAGATATATTGCCAATTTGAGCCAAAGCAGCTCTCCACCTTTGCACCTTCTCTAAGCTATCCTTGAAACGTCCTTCATGTTTATGGAAGGCTTCTGCAAAGCTCCCCGACTGCTTCCGTATCTCCGATGGACCTACGTCATAGAAAACCGGGAGAACTGTCTGTGCAGTACTCGCATTCTTGCACTCAACAATCTTAAGAAGTTCATCCAAGCACCACGTCGAAGAAGCAAAGTTTTTCGAGAAAACAACAACCGCAATCCTTGATTCTTCTATTCCTTGATGTAGTTTTTTGGGAATAGATGTTCCTCTCTTAAGCTTCTCATCATCCCTAAAGGTGTAAATTCCTTCTCGTTCCAAAGCGTTGTATAAATGATCTGAAAACCCTTTCCGGGTATCTTCACCTCTGAAACTGAGAAAAACATCGTACGTCCATTGCGGCCGGTTTGGAGGAAAACATGATGAGGAAGCCATGAATTTTAGCCTTAATTTCTGTGTATTTCTCCAAGTAGGCTAGGCTCAACTGGAACACGTACGCTGATGACAGAGCAAAACAGCCTTAATTGTATAAGAAATTCTCAAGTTTTTACAAGAAAGTCTCACTAGATGGCTATGGAAAGAAAAATATATGGAAAAGTGCTTCTTGCAAAGAAGCATTCTTGATTATAACTATAGGTCCGCTTATGTTTGGGTACATAAAATTATCAAGACTATCTAGCTTTTTGTAGCAATTAAATTATTGAGATCAATTGAATTTTTTTAATGATGGTGCCATGTTCGGTGGTTGTCGATAAGGGAATAGGGTGGTGCATTGGTGAGTGCTGGATTTTTTTTATATTTAAATTTAAATAAGGGTAAAAGAGGAAGTTCAACGGGAGTTAAAAAAACAGTGAAGTGTATTTATAAGATTGTAGGGTGCTAATAAAACAACTGTAGCAGTATCAATTATAAGGAGCAAAAAAATAATTTAGAAGATCGCAGAGTTGACATGTGGACTTTTATTCTCAACTTACGTTCTCCACTAAACTTTTGTTTAGGAAACCAATGACTAGCTTTTTTAGCTAATATACCACATGTGGAGACATAAATTAATCACATTCAATAGGAGAAAGACAAGTGGACTATATGCTTGAAATGACAATTTTACACTCGATGTTGTTAGTAGACCACAAATTACCTCTAGAGAATGTGACAATAGTCTATCCCACAATAATTGGTCACAAGCTCTCCCGCCGCCCATGATACGTATTATGAGCTCTCTGGCGGCCTTTAATACATCCTACCATCGAGCAATACCCGACCAAATGATGGCAAGAAGCAACCTCTTTAGATTCTCCCCTTAGAAATCTGGTGCGCCGGCACTTTTACCGATAGGGACCTTCAGGACAGCAAGTACGCAGAACTAAAGAGATTGGCCTACACCATCGAGGACTGTCTTGTATGGTATGCAGTCTCCCATCCCAGCTACTTGCTAGGGTTCAGATCTTTATAAATAGCCGAGTTAAATAGAGAAAACAGTAATCGCTAGTGACTACTCAGAACTCTCTCAAGTTCTCTTTTCTCTCCACTATTTTTCTGACTTCGGTATCAGAGGTCCTTTGGTGGACACTTTCCTTCCTGACTTTGTGAATTATGCTAACAATGTTTGTACTCTTGCAGATGAAATTTCGTCGAATTAACTATGTACGAAATTTTCATCTACAAATTGATGTTTTTATTGATACAAAATATTTTCCAGTGTTCTTCGTTTTTCGCTCATCGTTCATCATCCTTGTCAATAGCGAATAATCATGGTGGACACGCAAACATTAAGTATTCATTAAAACCAAGGAACAAAATGCCGATAATATCGGCGAAATATCGCCGATATTATCGGTTTTTCACGGTACCGATATTTTAATTACTATCCAACTGGTTTTCGTCAAAATATCGCGATATTATCGATAATATCGCGATATTTCCAAAATTATCGTGATATTTTGAAACTATGCTAACCGGAGAAGAAGATCCGGCCGACTGCAAAAGAGAACCCCACACTGAAATATCGATATCGGAAATATTTGGGAAGAAGAGTCGCCCGAGAGGGAATCTGAAACAAAAAAGTGGGGGCAAAGAGATTCGAATAGTGGGGGGGGGGGGGAAGAAGAGTCGCGGCGACGAGAATAGCGCCGGGGGGTGGGAATCTGAAACACAGAAGTGGGGGGAAGAGAACAGGGGAAGGCACCCGAGAGAGGAGACCCCCAACAAACGGATTTTTGGAAATTTGTTGAAGTTGTAGCATCTGTGTGTGTTGGGGGGGCGAAAAGGGGCTTTGAGAACGTGAACGCGGGAGGGGGGGAAAGAATCTGGAGAAGAAGGGAATGGGGAAGAAGGGAATCTGGGCGCAAAAGCCGGGGGGGGGGAAGGGGCTCCATCCGAGTGCCAATCTAAAGAGAAAAGTGTTTTGGGAGGGGGGAGGAAGTGAATCTGGGAATCAGGAGAGAAAGGTGGGGGGAAGAAGGGATTCTGGGAAGTGGGAGGGAATGGGGGGTGGAGAAGAAGGGATCTGGTTTCGTCCGCGGAGAAGAGATGGGGGGGGGAGAACCAGAGAATAAGAAAGAATGAGAGGGAAGGTGTGTGTGTGTGTGTGTGTGTGTGTGTGTGTGTGTGGAATGATCGAGAGTCTGCGTCTGCGTGTGTGCGTGTGTGCGTGCGTGCGTGCGTGTGTGCGTGTGCGTGTGTGCGTGTGTGGCACACGGTTTTGGCACATGGTTTTGTATGAAACCACGGTTTTGTGTACAGTTTTGTGTGTGTGTGTGTGTGTGTGTGTGTGTGTGTGTGTGTGTGTGTGTACGGTTTTTTGTGTGTCTGTGTGTGTGTGTACTCATAACCAACCATTTCCCTACCATTCATATCCCATTCCTGTTGGGATGGAATCGAGCGACTCATGGAAAGAATCCGAGACTCAATCTTCAAATGATTTTGCTTATGGACAACGTCAACCAATCTCGGATCCATATGGGTGGCATGTTAACAATTACATGCAAAACTATTTTGGGGATTTATCGTTTGATAACTACTCTTCACAATACACTCACTCTACACATAGAGATGATGAAGATAGTGAAAAATTTGAACCTCATAGGAGCTCTATTTGGTATAAGTCACTATGTATCTTACCATGCAATGTATAAAGTGTAAAATATTGTACTAATTCATTATATATAAATGATTATGGTGTGTTTAAACTTCTTTCATTAATTACTACATATTTTCTACTCACAATGTTTGTCAGCTCACTATATAATCAACTTGATAATGTTAAATCCATCATGCAATGCATTTCCTTCCAATTTTTTGTGATAAACTAATAGATAATTGACTAAATAAACATCCTGCAAAGTTTCAATAAAAATTTCCAAGTTTTTCTTACAATTTCCGTGGTTTCCATATAATTTTTATCGATATCGATATTATCCCGATATTTCCATCGATATTTCCGTGTTTTCGGACTACCGATATTTCCGATATTGCCGATATTTAATACCTTGATTAAAACAAACTATACACACAAGAAAAAATCAAACGAAATTAAATATAAAATCATCAGGAATAGTTCATGATAATAAACTGGGTTGTCCTTTCTTTCATATTCTAACTCACAACAAGTCATTGATAATAATTTAAAGAATATGTTATCCACACATTTTTTTTACTTTTTACATAATTGTTGTTAATTTTTATCTTTTGATATTTATCAATTCATTTGATTTGACAATCAAAAATTAAAAATATGTGTAAGAATTAAAAAAATATGTGTAGATATCACATCCAAATTTAAGTGCATGCTTGCAACTAAATGACAAGTACATTGTCTAGAAGTAAGTGGCTCTTTGGTCGACCAATTCTTTTTTAAAAAAATCAATATTTTATCTATGCCTTCTTTCTTATTTAACAATGTTGGCTTTCTTGATAAGTAGACTGTCGAGAAGCCAACAAGTGGGGTTGTTTTTTAAAACATAAAAAAGGACAATAATTTACTTCCTCTTCTTAATTTTTTCTTTTATATCGCTTCTTCCTTAATTAGCAGAGCTGGAAGACCTCTCATTACTTGACCAAGTGAATTCAAATTTCATAATAGTATTTCTTTTTACAAACTAAAGTAGATTGGAAGGAAAACTCATGCATTTTCAATATATTTTCTGCCACACCTAACAAGTCTTCAATTATACATCTAGAACAAAGGTAAAATAAATTAAACTCCATATGATTACAAAGTAAAGCTTCTAAAATCTCAAGGTAATCATTATCTTGAATACTATTCAAAGCTCCAAATATTCCAAAACTAAACTTTCAAACACTAATTCCTTAGCACGTTCAAACACTCTAATTTTTTTTTTTTTTTAATTTTACAAGTATTAAAAATAAACAGTTAAATGGGTATCCGTTTGTAGCTGCAGATAATACCCATAATCAATCATTTAAATTTTGTGGGTAAATTGTTATGGGTATAACCGTTTATTTATTTAAATGGTTATGCATAACCGTAGCCATGAATTTTTAAAGGACGGGGTAACCACAGTTTACCCATACTTGCGGATATTTTGCCCATCCTTACTCCCAACCCAAAAAAAAAAAAAAATGAACATAGGTTTAGTCAGTAGTTTTGTTAAATATTTAGTAATCCAAATACAAACAACATGTATCAAACCCAGTATTTCGAGACTTGTTGTTTATATAAATTTGTGATAAAAAATCTAAAATATAATTACTGTTGTAGGCCTATTTGACTGAAGAATTATAGAGATCGAAAGAGAGGGTGCGGCAACCATAGAGAGAATTGGGTGAACACTCCGTGCGTTTATATATAGTAGTAGGGAAGGTTAATTCCTTAGCCCAATATGATTACAACTCTAATAGGATAATATTTAATGATAAGATATAGTAGAATCCCATAAGAATTTCCTAAGATTTACATAATCACATTCCTAGGATAATTAAGACTGCAACAATTAACTATTTAAAAAAAATCAATGTTGCAGTCATATTTAGAATAGGAATGTGATTGTATAAATCCTATTGTATTTAGGGATATCTTTGAATATTCCTTTAGTAGTTAATATCCTATTAGAGTTGTAATCCTAAAAGGGTAAGGATTTAACCTATCCGATCACTATAAATAAAGGCACAATGGGGTGATACAACACATACCTCACAATTAAATCTCTCCCTACTCTCTCTTATTGCCGCCGGCCTCCCCCTTTCTATTCCCTTAGAATAGCTCAGTTAAATAGGCCTACAACAGGTTATCAGCACGCTCTTACGAGAAGTTAAGGAATTGAAGGATCGTATGAGGAGACTCTCTTCTACAAAATTCGAAGGCTTTTATTTTTTTTCTGCCAATCAGGTACGCTTAAAATAAAGGAAGATATTTGAAACGTCCATGAAGCATAAAAACATTCCCCATGATGCATGAACCCCATATATTTATATTTTCCTTCCGATGTATATATTGTATATGTTTCATATATTGTCAATATATATATGTTTCATGCATTATGCAATTATATTGCTATGTGAAATTTGTGAGTCAAAGCATATAAATAAATTAGAAGTAATGTTAGGGTTTTTCAAAAGGAAAACTAATGAAAAGGGCTTGAAAACTTTGAGTTTTAATCAAAGAACAAAAAGGTGTCGTAAGTGAATAGTATTAGGATTGACTTTTTAGAGTAAAAATGTCCTTTTCGTTAAAAGTAAGTATTACCGGGAGTGTTTCGTTAAAACTCCCTTTTTCAAACCCTAGAAAAGTCGGAAAATATATATATATATATATATATATAAAAATTTGGGAACTGTGCGGCATGGCCGCCGCACCACCTTGCCACCACTGCCGAACCATTGCCGCTAGCCTGAAGCCCAGCCTCGTGGAGCATATCATGGAACGGTGTCGTTTTAACCCCTTGGACCACACGGAATCAGCCCTTTCGGCTTTACTGTGCCGACCTAGACACGTTAGGCCTTTGGCCTGGTAGGCTTACACTGGCCTGAAGCCCCCTAGGAGAAGCCTGCAGCCTTATTGGCCCTTGTCACGCCCATCCCTGGCCCAACTTTAGCAGCATTTGCTACTGGGCTTCTTTTTGTTCCATGATTAGGCCTACCCGTAGTGGTCCATAACTAGCTAGGCTTCGCCCCAGCCTTGGCCCACTCGCCCGCAGCCTTTGCTGCTGGGCTTGACCTGTCCCGACCCAAAAACCAAAAACCCAACTTCGGTGAGGCTTCCTCGCATCAACCCTTCGGCTTCGTAGTTACGTAACATCTTCATCGTAAGTTCGAATTCAGTTTTTCTTACTTCCGCACGTTCGTATCGTTACGTACTCATAGAATATGTGCGTGTGTGGTGACAGTGGTGTGGTGGAGGTAGACTGAAGAGAGTGGTCGTGGACTTGTGGCTGGCCAGAGTTGAGGTTCGAGATTGAGATTCAAGAGTTCAGTTCGGTGAGAGAGAGAGAGTCTGCTTCGATTCAAGCCTTTGAGAATGAGAGAGCATGTGTCTGATTTAGGGCTAAGAAAAACATTGGACGTCTGAGATTAAATCTCAGCCGATCTAACGGTCATCAATTTCCTTATATGTATGTACACACACACACACATATTTTAACTTTAAGTTTAGTTCGGATTAAATCCTACTGCTATTACTTATAGTATTTTTTTAATGGTATGAAATTCTTAAATTAGTATTTTTCTTATTAGGTAATGGGTTACCCACGTGTATACCTGGACCGACCCATTATTTTCATAGATGCTTACAGGATTACTCGGTAACGACCTGATTCGTTATCGTGTCGATTTGAAAACCTATTAATTTCGTGTCGTTATGTATCGAGTTAACAGGTCGTGTCAGAAATTGTCAGGCTTAATCGAGAAGCAAGCCAGTGAATTTTTGTTTTTACCAGATAAAAAAGATTAACAATTTATGGCCTGTTTGGTATCATATTAAAAAGAAATTCATCAATCCTCAAAACATTTTTCCGAAGAACATCTTTTGAAAACAATTTTCTTTAAGACTCAAAAACTTGTTTAGTATGAGATTTAAAATTAAAATAAATAAATAAATAAAAACTTAAACTAGACAAAGAGATCCAGCGGGCAAAAGGCCTACATGCCTAGCATTCCAACATCCCAGGAGGCACATGACCTCCTATTTTCTCTCACTCGCCGGTTAACCCACGCTAGGTCCAAGAGCCCAAAGGGTTTGAGCCATGCGGCTCGCCCAACATTGCGCCCTAGTGCCTTAAGCCGCAGTTGCAGTCGCGTAGCCGCCCTTGGCTACAGCCAAGCTAAGCAGCATAAGCCGTAGCTCCTGTCACGCTATTCCCTTGACCCACACCAAGCCGATTACTGAACCCTGCCAACGAACATGCCACACCGCACCAACAGTTACCCTGCGGCAACACTCCCCAAGAAGAAGATAAAGAAATTAATTTTTTCTTACCATGGTGCAGCACGGAGAAGAAGAAAATTAACGGAAGAGAATTCTTTGCATGGGCAAGCGAAGAAGAATGCTAAGGGGAATAATATCCTCTAGCTTTCTCTCTTTCTTGTAAGGATACAAAGTACTCTCCTAATTTATTTAACCCCCTGCTTGATGTGGTAGAAACTAACACACAAATTAAACCCTATATATTATGCAATCCTACTACGAGTAAGTGGGGATCGTTCTATTCTGGGGATTAGAAGGGTTGCTAACCAACACAAATTAAACTTATAAAACTAAAACTAAGTTAAACTAACAACAAAACAATGAGGGGAGAGATTTTGGACGAATTGAACTAAAACAAAATTAAATGGTAGCAAGTAAATTAAGTTGTGAATGAAATATGGATGAAAGGATAGCTAAAGGATTCTTCTCCACACATGAAACATATGCATACAAATCGATTTCCAGTTATTCTTTCTATAAACCATGAATGACAATGCCCCAAATTAATTGTGAACATCACTAATTAACTCTCAGATTTTCCTAAATTCATTGAATTGGACTCAGCGACGCAACCAAATTATTCTTCTCAAGTTCCCTAACTATGAAAAGCATGATAGAGATACATCTCAAAGATCATTAAGTTATGTGAAAATCATAAGCATTGACAAAGCAATCGTAACTATGAAAAGCATGATACTCCTGCCAAGAATTTACTTAACTCAATCATGACTAGTGACTTTTACTACTTGCAAATATAAGTTCATAACGATTAGGTGAAATTCCCTTATATTCTAGTATCAAATCACTGCATGCAAACTAAGAGTGCACCCTTAATAAACATACAAGAATAAGTTCTCTATAAAGCAGATAAGTAAATCGCATTCATGTTTTATGAAACAATAACTAGATGTAATCAATTTATATAAAACATATGATCATGGCTTTGAATTCACCTCTAGCTAAAAAGAAACTTAGTTACACATGTTCATCATAACTAAAAAGCAATTTAGAATAAACATTGAAACTTAAAGGAAAGATAGAAAGAACTTTGAAAATTCCAACAACTTCAATGGATGAATGGTAGGCGCGACACCCCTAAATCTTTGTAGGAATTTCATATATATAGGGGGAAATGGCTGAATCCAAGGAGGAAAAGGTTTTGGCGTTTTGAATTATTTTAGGACTCTAAGAATCAAGTGGAGAGTGTTGGAATGTGATTAGGATTCCTCATTGCAGCTGGAGATAAGATAAGATAAGGTTGGATAATATAGGATAAGATAAGATAGGATAAGATAATGTTCATCTCCAACTAGGATTCCTCTTTCTTGTGTAATTCCTTGCCTTCCAAGCCTCAACTTTAATTTCTCCAGATTTTAGCATATGTCTAACACCATTTAAACTCCAAAAACGTCCAGCCCATATGCTATCCACGCATGTTATCCAATCCAAGTCCAAACCTGCTCCAAATTGCTTCATTTTGCCATTTATTGTCATCTTTACCACCTTGACCTTCAATAATACAAAAATAGCTTAAATTACTACAACAAATAAAAATTAACTAAGTAAATGTAAAGAAATAAGATAACAAAGTCGCATAAATATACTCCTATAACTGCTTAAGGCGGACTTAAATAGGTTTTGATGACAATTAAAATCCCTTTCCTAGAAGAATTTAATTCCATGTCAAAGTGAAGATTTACATCAAATTGGGAAGCAACTCGCTACTCACCTAAGCAGCTTGGGATTTGTACACCTACTTCCATTTTTTTTGCCAGCAACCCAGCAAGTGTGGGGGTATTTGTGGAGCAAAAAATAACCACAAAAATCCACAAGGCGACACGTGGACTTTTGCCCAAGAAAGACAAGATTACCCTCATTAAATGGGCAGGCTCTTCAGATACTTTCATGCATAGTTTAGCATTCTTGGAAGTTTAAGCAGTTGACTACGACTGTTCAAAGCCCCCTGCTTGTGGCAAGGAAAAGCCAAATGCATTAAAGATATGATTAATTTCTAAATCCTACCATTAATACATTCCTAATTAAAGACAGACCCAATCACTTTTACTATGGGTTGATTACCTTTATTTCCAAGATATTATTTACACAATATCTTGGGAATATTCTCACCAAATCACCCCTAAATTGCCGGCCATTCTCCCTATAAATACCCTATTTCTCCACCAAAAATAGGTGAAGCTTTTCTACGTACAAAAAACCCTAAACACTCGCTCGTTTCAGAGAGACTAACTTAGGCATCGGAGATCATTGCCAAACCCTTTACTCATCGTGGGTGCGTGAGGCTTTTGGTCTTTTGATCAAATGTGTTTATTGTTTTGTAGGTGCATTTTCGTCAAAGTGAAGGATGGCGGAAATTTGCATCGACAATGCCTACTTTAAAGTGTTATATGTATTCTTATGTGTTCAAATGTTCTTGTATGTTCTTCGTGAGGAAAAATATTTTCCTTCACAAGACACTTATCTTTTTCGAGTATCTATGTCTATACAGTTTGATATCGATTTGGCACACTTATATTTCCACAAACATAATTGAAGCAGCCGAACCCGATGCAGAGTATCCTAAACTTCGTTGTGATATGTAGCCTTGTCTTCAAGCTCTAGAACCCAGAGGCCAAGACAAATTCCTTCCTCGGTCATGTTTGCTTAGATAACAAAAATCAGCAACGCATTCGACACCACCACCACATTCATTTAGTCCCCAACTGAGTGAAGGAAATATTTGTGAAAACTAGTTCATTTGAGCAACATCTATGCATGCAATTAACAAATAAAAGGCGGAATCATGCTTGTATGCACTCAAAAACAAAACTTTACCAATGAAATTCAAGGCCTAGTAATTGTGGTGAACCAAGACTCAACTAAAAAATAAAGTGAGTTGAGAAATATTATACCTTTGTTGATTCCTCTTTGCATAAGCAAAGGCTAATCACCCAAGAGAGATGGCCTTCATTCCTCACTTCTTGCTCCATGGATTTCTTGGAGGAGGATGGATGAATGGATTCTCCAAGTTCCCAAAATAGAGAACCTCTAAGTCTCCACACCAAGGAGAGCATTGGTGAAGAGATGAGTGACCTAGAGGAAGGAAGATTGCTAGCTAAGTTCCTCTAGGGTGGCCGACCTTCATTAGAGAAGAGAGAGCTTTGTGTTCTCTTCCCTTCCCTTAGAAAACCCCAATGATGAAATGTTATAAAGTTCTTTATATAGTCCCTTCAATTAAGTGACAAAAGAACCAAAACCCTTCATCCTCTAATGTGGCCGGCCTTAAGGGTTCATTGGGCTTTCAAGCCCTTTGTGTTTTCAAGTTGTCATACAATTTGAGTTAATGGGCTTCACATTCAAATCCCATTGGGCCTTACAGCCCAAAACTAACCCAAGGTCTATAACGAACTTATAGTTTGATTAATTAACATATTAATTAATCCTAGCCATAAATAATTAAACCATTTAATCATCCTTACTCATCTCCGTTGTTTCTTCAATCTCTACCTTACTTGGTGTACGATCCATTAGGTTCCTTTTAGTGAGGCAATGGGCGATTAGAACTCTTCAAATCGATTGTGAATTGAAACATACTTTCAATTCTCCCTTTAGTGATTATACACCTATAGGGCTTCCACATACCATGAGTGACACCTAGCAGTATCTCATGGCTACCCAAGCTAATCAGAAGAGGTGGAGAACCTATTCAGTTTAGGATTACAATGCAATACGGTCTTTCTCTAATACAATACTCTTGACCACATTGTTTGGTTTGATAGTTTATTCATGTCTACTATCCAATGTGATTCTTTTACTTATATGATTACCTTGAATGTGATTTGGAACGACTTCCTAAATCTCATTCATACTCTGGCCAGAGATTCTTAGTCATATCATAGAGTATTCTCCCTCAAACAATTTGAAGGTTAAAGATGCCTTATTGTGCATTCACTTGCCTCGATGGCTGAGTGGCTTAGCCCCAACCATGTCATGGACACCCTCTGACGGAGTGACTTTGACATAGTCAAAGATCAAGGACCTAACCATAGGACAACTATGATGCCTCAAGTCAAATGACTACTTTGCATTATCCCAACCATGAGTTCTCATGTGACATGAGTATGAAAACTCCTTGTTGATCGCGTTTAGTGGACTCATTCTCTATTGAGCACTTACATGCTTGTCTTGGTGTCAATCACACCAATGACTCGAGACCAGTCACTTTCCTTAAGAAAAGACATAGCACGTACTAATCTTAACGGACTGTCCATGCCCAATTGGCAATCCTATGATCAGGAACGTTTAGGATATATATACGAAAGAGAATGGTCTCATGAATCTAACTTCTTTAGATCACATTCTCCCAATTACATATTCCTTGTACTTATCGTTTAAGCATATAACATTTATATGAGACGGCTTTAAACAATAATCTTTTCCCTTTATTTTAAACTAGATTAGTTTAACATGTGAAACGTCCACAAAGTATCATCATATGATTGGCTTTAGGGCACATTTCCAACACCGAGCTCGGTCGACGTATTGGCATGCTCACATTCAACTAAAGGACGTAGTTTGCTCGTAGCTATTTAGCCTGCACACCAAGTTGCCTATGTAGTTTTAAAGGTCAACAAATTCAAATTTAAGTTTCAGTATTTCGATATGTATGTATTGGAGAAAGATAACAACAACTACCACTTTTGGACCCAAATATAAGTTTATATGCATATAAATAAAAGGAGTAAAATCCCTCCAAATTTGTACTTGACTTCTGATTCTCCACTAAACTTTTGTTTAGGAAACCAATGACTAGCTTTTTTAGCTAATATACCACATGTGGAGACATAAATTAACCATATTCAATAGGAGAAAGACAAGTGGACTGTATGCTCAAAATGACAATTTTACACTCAATGTTGTTAGTAGACCACAAATTACCTCTAGAGAATATGACATTAGTCTATCCTACAATAATTGATCACAAGCTCTCCCGCAGCCCATGATATGTATTATGGGCTCTCCGACGGCCTTTAATACGTCCGACCATCGAGCAATACCCGACCAAATGATGGCAAGAAGTCAACTCTTCAGATTCTCCCCTTAGAAATCTTTTACCAATAGAGACCTCCAGGACAACAAGTACGCAGAACTAAAGAGATTGGCCTACACCATCGAGGACTGTCTTGTATGGTATGCAGTCTCCCATCCCAGCTACCTGCTAGGGTTCAGATCTCTATAAATAGCCGAGTTAAATAGAGAAAACAATAATCGCTAGTGACTACTCAGAACTCTCTCAAGTTCTCTATTCTCTCCACTATTTTTCTGACTTGGGTATCGGAGGTCCTTTGGTGGACACGTTCCTTCCTGACTTCGTCAATTATGCTAACGATGTTTGTACTCTTGCAGATGAAATTTCATCAAATTAACTGTGTACGAAATTTTTATCTACAAATTGATGCTTTTATTAAGAGAAAATCTTTTCCAGTGTTCTTCGTTTTTCGCTCATCGTTCGTCATCCTTGCCGTTAGTGAATAATCATGGTGGACACGCAAACATTAACTATTCATTAAAACAACCATACACACAAGAAAAAATCAAATGAAATTAAATACAAAATCATCAGGAATAGTTATTGATAATCAAGTGGGTTGTCCTTTCTTTCATATTCTAACTCACAAGTCGTTGATAATAATTTAAAGGATGTGTTATCTACACATCCCTTTTACTTCTTACACACCTCTTATTAATTTTTATCATTTGATTTTCATCAACTCATTTTATTCAACAATCGAAAATTAAAAAGATATGTAAGAAGTAAAAAAAATGTGTGTAGATATCACATCCAAATTTAAGTGCATGCTTGCAACTAAATGACAAGTACATTGTCGAGAAGTAAGTGGCTATTTGGTCGACCAATTTTTTTTTAAAAAAATCAATAGCTTATTTATGCCTTCTTTCTTATTTAACATTGTTGGCTTTCTTGAGAAGGAGACTGTCGAGAAGCCAACAAGTGGGATTGTATTTTAAAACATAAAAAAAGGACAATTATTTACTTATCCCTTCTTAATTTTTTCTTTTATATCCCTTCTTTCTTAATTAGCAGAGCTGGAAGACCTCTTATTACTTGACCAAGTGAATTCAAATTTCATAATAGTATTTCTTTTTACAAACTAAAGTATATTGGAAGGAAAACTCATGCATTTTCAACATACTTTTCTGCTACACCCAACAAGTCTTCAATTATACATCTAGAACAAAGGTAAAATAAATTAAACTCCATATGATTACAAAGTAAAGCTTCTAAAATCTCAAGGTAATCATTATCTTGAATAATATTCAAAGCTCCAAAATATTCCAAAACTATACTTTCAAACACTAATTCTTTAGCACATTCAAACACTCTAATTTTTTTTTAATTTTACAAGTATTAAAAAGAAATAGTTAAATGGGTATCCGTTTGTAGCTACAAATAATACTCATAATCACCCATTTAAATTTCGTGGATAAATGGTTATGGGTATAACTGTTTATTTATTTAAATGGTTATGCATAACCGTAGCTATGAATTTTAAATAGACGGGTAACCGCAGTTTACCCATACTTGTTGATATTTTGCCCATCCTTTCTCCCAACCCAAAAAAAAAAAAATGAACATATGTTAAGTCCGTAGTTTTGTTAAATATTTAGTAATTCAAATACAAACGACATGTATTGAACCCAGTATTTCGAGACTTGCTGTTTATATAAATTTGTGATAAAAAAACCCAAAAGATAATTAATGTTGTAGGCCTATTTGACTAAAGAATTATAGAGATTGAAAGAGAGGGTGCGGCAACCATAGAGAGAATTGGGTGAATACTCCGTGCGTTTATTTATAGTAGTAGGGAAGGTTAATTCCTTAGCCCAATAGGATTACAACTCTAATAGGATAATATCTAATGATAAGATACAGTAGAATCCCATAAGAATTTCCTAAGATTTACACAATCACATTCCTAGGATAATTAAGACTGCAACAATTAACTATTTAAAAAAAAAATCAATCTTGCAGTCATATTTAGAACAGGAATGTGATTGTATAAATCCTAGTGTATCTAGGGATATCTTTGAATGTTCCTTTAGTAGTTAATATGCTATTAGAGTTGTAATCCTAAAAAGGTAAGGATTTAACCTATCCTACTACTATAAATAAAGGCAAAATGGGATGATACAACACATACCTCACAATTAAATTTCTCCTTACTCTCTCTTATTGCTGCCGGCCTCCCCCTTTCTATTCCCTTAGAATAGCTGAATTAAATAGGCTTACAACACGTTATCAGCACACTCTTGCTAGAAGCTAAGGAACTGAAGGATCGTATGAGGATGCCCTCTTCTACAAAATTCAAAGGCTTTTATTTGTTTTCTGCCAATCAGGTACGCTTAAAATAAAGGAAGATATTTGAAACGTCCATGAAGCATGAAAACGTTCCCCATGATGCATGAACCCCCTATATTTATATTTTCCTTCCAATATATATATTGTATAAGTTTCATGCATTACGCAATTATATTGCTATGTAAAATTTGTGAGTCAAAGCATATAATAAATTAGAAGCAATGTTAGGGTTTTTGAAAAGGAAAACTAATGAAAATGGCTTGAAAACTTTGAGTTTTAATCAAATGACAAAAAGGTGTCGTAAGTGAATAGTATCAGGAGTGACTTTTTAGAGTAAAAATGTCATTTTTGTTAAAAGTGAGCATTACTGGGAGTGTTTCGTTAAAACTCCCTTTTTCAAACCCTAGAAAAGTCGAAAAAAATATATATATAAATTTGGGAACCATGCGGCATGGCCGCCGCACCACCTTGGCACCACTACTGAACCATCACCGCTGGCCCGAAGCCCAACCACGTGGAGCATATCATGGAACTATGTCATTTTGACACCTTGGACCACATGGTAGCAGCTCTTTCGGCTTTGCTGCGCCGACCTAAACACAGCAGGCCTTTGGCCTGGTAGGCTTACACTGGCCTGAAGCCCCCCAGCTCAAAAACCCGAAACCCAGCTTCGACTGGGCTTCCTCACATCAGCCTGTAAGCCTGCCTTGGGCTGGGCTAGACCCATGCATTGTTTTGGCCCAAAAGCCAGCAGCTTCTGCTGCTAGGCTCCCCAAACCACATGGCCCAGAAGCCTGAAGCCCTTCCGTGACCCAATCAACCTGCAGCTAAACTGCAGGGCCCACTCTCTTGTTATTTTTTTTTTTTTGACGCAATGCCAATCTTTGGCCTTCCCGCTTTATAAATCATGCCCAAATATTTATTTGGGGTACTTTGTTTACACTAATTAATTTTAATTTAATTATCACTTGGTTATCACCAACCGAAGCTAATATGACCCATTTGTCATTATTTTGCTTCCACGATCAACCCTGTTTGGTCCCAATCTATTGAATTAATTAAATGTGACTTGCAATCCATTAATCTAATAATTAATCCAAAAATATTGACTTGAAGATTACTTTTGGACATTAACGATTCAACAATTTATTTTTATACTTTTGGACATTAACGATTCAATAATTTATTTTTATACTTTGACCCGAAGTTTTCATTCAAAACTTACCAGATGAAACCTGTAGCTTTCATGCATAAATTAAACCAATACATGTCTATAGAACCCTAATGTTCTGCGATGTATGTCTATGGATTACCATATGACTAACTACATTTTGTTGTACCCTTCATTTTAGGGACATGTTGAACTTGAACAAGCTCGATTTCACCGCTTTGGAAGTTTCTGGAAGAAATTACCTAAAGTGGGTTCAAAACGTGAAGCTCCATCTTACTGCAAAGGGTATTAGAGCCACCATCAAGGCACCTACCAATGACAAACCCGTCAATGAAGCTCAAAAAGCTACCGCAATGATCTTCATTTGAAGACAAATCCATGATGCACTGCAAACCGAATACCTCGCTGAGGAGGACCCACACACCCTCTGGCTTGCTCTGGCCGACCGTTTCAATCACTAGAAAGACATTTACTTGCCTGAAGAAAGACACGACTGACAGCATTTACTCTTCCAAGACTTTAAGTCCCCGAATGAATACAAAGCTGAAGTTTGTAGAATCTGATCACTGCTTAAGTTATGTAAAGTAGACTTAATCGAATCAAATCTCTTGGAGAAGACCTATTCGACCTTCCATGCCACCAATATTGTCCTACAGCAATAATTTAAGGCACATAAGTTCACCAAATTTTCGGATTTGATCTTTGTTTTACTTCTTTCTAAAAAGCAAAACCAGCTTTTGATGAAAAATCATCAAGCTCGACATATTGGCTTGAACGCTCACCTGAAGCGCATGCAACCAATTCTAGCAGCCACAAACGACATAAAAATAGTCATGGTTGTGGTAATGGGCGGCAAGCCTCACCACGGGCCTAAGGTCAACAGAGTCAAGGCCCATCCAAGGGAGGAAATTTAACCCAGAAGTGCCAACCCCTTGCCCCTAAGGCCCTAAACTTTAAGAACAAGGGAAAAGCTACCGTTCAATCGGCTTCCATTGAAATGGACATGTGCTACTGCTATGGATCAAATGATCATTGGTCAGGCGTATACCAAGCTACCCCTGAGCCTATTGCCAAGTATCATTCTCGTCGTGAGTCTAACTTTGCCCATGTGGAACATCCCGAATATGCTACTATATCCATGAAGATATCAGATTTTCAAGAGGCATCAGCTCTTATCGACGAATAAGTTTTATTCTTCTAAAGACATGTTTTTAGGGTGTTTTACCCCTAGTGGCCAAACCCACCAGGAGTGGCTGGATCCACCCTTCCCCCCTAATTTCTAGGTTTATGGTTTAATTTTTGGACAATTTTTCTAAGTATTTAGAATAATTTGTTTGGTTTTGGTTTATTTTGAATTATGGATAATTATTTTATGGATCTTATTTCTTGAATTGCTTAATTGAATGAATGGAATTATATTTATGCATGTGACCAATTTAATCAATTTATTTCTAGGTATGTCTAGTGGGGAAGTTAGTTGTCTGGCTAATAATGCTATCACGCACACCATATTGCATGAGCGACACTATTTTACTAACTTCGTATCTAAAAATGCACCTCTGACAACTCTCTCAGGCTCATCCAACCTGATTGAAGGATACAAAAAGGCCCATATTATGTTGTCCAATGGTACCGTCTTAACCATTAAAGAGGCCCTCTATTCTCCATGTTCCGGAAGAACGTTGCTGCGTTTTAGAGATAATCGAGATAATCAATATCATATTGAAACCACTGAAGATAATGGATCTGAATTTCTTTGTATCACTTCTTAAGAGTATGGCCAGAAGCGTATTCACGAAAGTTGGAACGTCTCTCAAGTGGGTTGTACATAACAACTAATAGCGGTATAGAACATATGGCCGGCCCTGTGCCTGAGTTCCAGAGCACTTTGTTGCTTTGGCATGACCGTATAGGACATCCTGGATGTGACATGATGCGCCATATCCTCAAATCATCACATAGGCTTCATTTACCTCCCTACATTGGATTCCCACCATGTAAAGCGTGTTCTTTAGGTCCTCAGAGAAAAATAGGAATCTATGTCGGTTATGATTCGCCATCAATTATTCGCTATTTAAAGCCATTGACAAGAGATCTCTTTACCGCACATTTTGCAGATTGTCACTTTGATAAGACAGTCTTCCCGTTGTTAGGGGAGATAAACATGCTAATGTTCTTGGAGAACATCGTGAATTGTTGTGGTATGCTCCCACTATGTCGCATTTAGATCCCCACACTGCCCAGTCTGAAACTGAGGTGTGATGAATTATAGATCCCCTTACTCATCTGTTCCAATGCATAATGTTATTATAGATTACGGTGATGTCTTAGACAAGATAACCTGACCTCCCAAAAATCACGAGATTTCAGTCCACTACACAGTATTGGATGATGTTTGGAATCGGAGTGAGATGATCGTCGACGATGTATTTGCGTACACAGTAGCTACTGATATCGTGCTTAACGATGACATTGAACCACATTCCGTTGATGAATGCTGACGTAGAATAGATTGGTTAAATTAGAAACAAGCAATCCCGGTCGAACTCGATTCTCTTGCGAAATGTAAGGTGTCTGGATAGCTTCTACTTCACCACATGTGAAGCCCGTGGGCTACAAGTGGGTTTTCATGAGGAAGTGTAATGAGAAGAATGAAATAGTGCGATACAAAGCACGCTTTATAGCGCAAGGCTTCTCTCGGTGCCCTTGGATTGATTACGAGGAGACGTATTCCCCTGTAATGGACGTCATAACGTTCCGCTACCTAATCAGTTTGGTAGTTTCTGAAAAACTGAATATGCAACTTATGAACATGGTAACCGCGTATCTCGATAGGGATCTAGATACAGAAATCTACATGAAAGTTCCAGAAGAACTTCCATTGACTGGTTCAAATAGTTCAAGACCACGGAACACTCTCTCCATTAGATTAAGGAGATCATTCTATGGATTGAAATAATCCATGTGGATGTGGTATAACCGTCTGAGTGAATATTTAACAAGTCAGGGTTATGTGAACAACGAATTATGCCCATGCGTGTTCATAAAGAAGTCACATTCCGGATTTGCGATCATTGCAGTTTATGTCTACTACATGAACCTCATTGAAACTCCCGTAGAACTTGAGGAAACTACCGTTCACTTGAAATCGGAATTTGAATGAAAGATCTTGGAAAAACTCGATATTGTCTCAGCTTGGAGATCTAGGATTTTTTGGATGGAATTTTAGTACATCAATCGAACGACACCCAAAGGTGTTGCGACGTTTTAATGAACATAAAGTGAAGCCTTTGAGTACTCCTATGGTTGTTCGGACTCTAGATGCTAAACGAGATCCTTCCGTCCAAAGGAGGATGATGAAGAGATTTTGGAACCCAAAGTTTCATACCTAAGTGCAATTGGGGCTTTATTATACTTGGCTCAATGCATTAGACCCGAGATCTCATTCGCTGTTAATCTTTTGGCTAGGTACAACAATGCGCCCACACGCACACATTGGAATGGTGTTAAAGACATTTTTCGCAACCTCAAGGGTACGACATATTTGGGCTTGTTCTATACCCCCGAATCTCGAGAGCTGTCACCCCCTCGATTCTCGGGTTGATTTCCACTTTATTGGTTACACAGATGATGGATATCTGTCTGACCCACATAGGGCATGTTTTCAAACAGGCTATATCTTTGCCGTTGGAGACACCACTTTATCTCGGAGGTCTACCAAGCAAACTCTAGTTGCGACTTCTTCGAACAATGCTGAGATCCTCACCTTGCATGAAGCATCGCATGAGTGTTATTGGTTGAGAGCGTTCATGGAACATATTCGAAGCACTAGTGGCCTTACTTCCATCATTAACCTTCCTACGACGATCTTTGAAGACAATGTAGCATGTATCGAGCAGTTAAAGAAATGATACATCAAGGGAGACAACACCAAGCATATAGCACCGAAGTTCTTTTACTCTCACCAATAACAACAACATCAAAACATTGAAGTCAAGCAAATCCGTTCCCAGGATAACCTGGCTGATCTTTTCACCAATTCATTGCCCAAGTCTACTTTTCAGAAGCTCGTCCAAGGAATCGGTATACGTAAATTATCTAAGTTGAATTGCTTGTAGTTCTCTTATTTGGAAGTTATGTCTAACTCAAGAGGAGTATCTTGAAGCATACTCTCTTGATCTTAATGTACTCTTTTTCCTATGATTAGGAGCATTTTTCCCACTAGGTTTTTGCTACCTAATGAGGTTTTGATGAGGCACCCATCCTGGGATGATCATACTCCGTTGAGTTCACTACTTTCGTCTTGTTTGACGTTTGTTTTAGACATTATGCATACTTCTAACTTTTCTCCTTAGTCTATGGGTTTTCACCTACCTTAGGTTTTACCATAGCGAGATTTTGTGAGTTTTACTACCAATGCATACTTTCTTTAAATTTGAGACTCACATTCGCCCTAGCGAGTTTTTGTTTGAGTATTTCAACACTCAATGGGGAGTGTTGCAGTCATATTTAGAATAGGAATGTGATTGTGTAAATCCTAGTGTATCTAGGGATTTCTTTGAATATTCCCGTTAGTAGTTAATATACTATTAGAGTTGTAATCCCAAAAAGGTAAGGATTTAACCTATCCTACTACTATAAATAAAGGCACAATGGGGTGATATAACACACACCTCATGATAGGAGTGTAGTCAAACTCGAATTTGAGAGTATTTTAAAAGACTTAAAAATCCTAGTGTAGTCAATTAAAAAATTTTAAAGGATTTTAGAATCCATTCAAATGTAGGTGTAGTCAATTAAATTTTTTTGAAGGATTTTAAAATCCATCCAAATCTAAGTGTATTAAAAAAATTAAGATTTTGGAGGATTTCAATAAGTTGTGGATTTTGTGGGATTTGAGAGCAAGAAGTATATATAACCAAGACTAAAAAGACTTCAACCTCACCCCTAAGATTTCAAACCTTTTCCACATGGGCAGTCCTCAAATCTCCACCAACCACAGCCACACACAGGTAACCACCATATACTTTGGTGGAATCTCTTATTATGACCCTTAGACTTTAGAGGGTTACTTTGGGATGATTATTTTCAATTTCTCATACGAAATGGGAAAAAAATTCAACCTGGAAAAAGAATGAAGTCGGAGAAGAATCTATTGCTTGCGACTATTGACAATCAGAGAAGGAAAAAATATGAATTTTTGAAAGAAAGAAGGGATCTTTGGATCTGGGTTGAGGATAAGGAGTTTTTGGTTTTCTGGGAAAGTTATGATTTTCTCTGGAAAATTTGGAATGTGCACGAATGGGGGAATATTTGGGATGATAGAGATGAGAGAATGGAGAGGGGAAGGAAGACATGTATGATCATCGAAGGACATGATCGATCAATGATTTTGGCTAATACTACTCTCTCGTCATTCTGATTTTTTAATGTTTGTGGTACTACAAGCACTACTGAAGTATAACAGTGTACGTCTGTGGCAAAAGGGCATCGGTGGTGATGGTTATTGGTGGTGTAGTGCTCAAAAGCTCACCAAAGTTATGTTGATCTATCAATTGAGAAAGAGATGAAGCTGTGGTTGTGTGAAAGGGGACGCGAAAAGGGAAGGGATAAAGTGGCTATCGAGTACAGTAGGGCAAGGGGAAAGATTTTTCTTTTTTTTTTTCAATAAAAAAATATATGAAAATCCACCACAATCCACCAAAATCTACAAACTAAATCCATTCAAATTCTTTAAAATCCATATGAATTTTGTAGGAGTCTTAAATCCTCCTAAATCCTATCAAATCTATCACTTTTAAAATCCTTTAAAATCTTAGTTTGACTACACCCAATCTCTCTATACTCTCTCTTATTGTCGCCGGCCTCCCCCTTTCTATTCTCTTAGAATAGCTCGGTTAAATAGGCCTACAACAATCCTCATATTTTCACCCACCATTAAAATTTTAAAAAAACCAAACACGATCTTCCCATCCACTTATATTCCTAAATATCCCTAACAGTTTTAAGTTTTAACTGAGTAAGTCCAAAGAATGATTGAATCTTGGAGATTTTGGGAAAATAGAATATCCATGGATATCCCTGCTTGACCCAGCCGAAGGCAACCAAAACCAAGCACCACATATAAAGGCATCAGCTCCTTTTCTCTTGTTGCTAGGAAAGTTACCTTCCCTTCTTTCTTTTATCCTTTCTATGTTTCTCTCTATCCGTTTCTTTCTCCCTTACCAGGTTTGGATTTAAGATTCATATCTATATTTATTCGTGAATTCAAATTCATAATTAAAGGTTGAAAAATAGGGAGAAAATAAGAGATAGAATTTGGGGCTGTGGGCTGGACGGAAGAGAGAGAAGATAGAGGGGGACGGGTGAAGGATGAAAAGACAAAATGGGAAGGTTTAATTCGTTTCTCATTTAAAATTTTTTTTATTCCTTTTTTTTTTTTTTTTTTTTTAACAACAAAGAATATATAAGAGGAATAACAAGGCTTTTGACGTCTTTTTACACAAAGTTAAATTTGGCATTAAATTTTTTATTTAAAAGTGAGAAAAAATAAGACAATAGAGTGGACATATTAGCACTCTTTATTTACCCCTTCTTTCCTGTTTAAGTGCAAGTTGCAACTAACTAGCAAGTAAATCGTCTAGAAGTAACCTTGAATATATATATACACACACACATAAATGTCAGGGTGGTTCAGTATGGGATCTCAAACCGAAAATGGAATCCCGAATCCCAAACCAAAAATTTTCGGGACGGGAATTTGAAGACCAAACCCGAACTGAAATTTTGGTATTCCCAATTTTCGGTATTTCAGGATGGATCGGGATTGCTTTATGGATTTTGGGGTTTTGGGCATAAATTTGAGATTTTTGGGTTGTGGAGTAAAATTTGGGCCTTTGGCTTAAAATTTTGTTGCCCAATTTCATATCAATTGAAATTTAAGCTTTTTACCGATTACCAATTTGAAATTTCTTACCAATTGAAATACCAAATCATTCTTAGCAAGTCAAATTGACGTTCCAAAGTTCCAAACTACTTAATTTCATACTTCTATTTCTAATATAGTCTACTCTCAAATTACTTAAATTCAACATTCAAGATGCATGCCACCAAAATAAATATACATATGTATTTTCGGTTTGGTTTGGAATTCCCGAACCATTGAATATGTAATCCGATTCCCGTAACGAAAGGTTCGGGATTGGTTCGGTATGGATCCCAAAAATTTTGGTATTATCGGTTTGGGAATTTTTCGGTATAGAATCGGGATTTTTTTGGCTTGGTTTGGGATTTTCTGGAAAATTTTCCAGCACTACATAAATGTTGAATTCAAATCAGAGTTAAATCCCTCAAAGTTTGTACTTGATTTCCGATTGTCCGCTAAACATATGTTTAGGAAACTAATGACTAGCTTTTTTAGCCAATATACCTCATGGGAAGACATAAATTAACAACATTTAGTAGGATAAAGACACGCGGACTATATGCTCAATATCAGTTTTACCCTTGAGTCGTGAGTAGACCATATATTACCTCAAGGGAATGAGACATTAGGTTGTGCTATGATAATGGATCAGTGGGCCACCAATGGATCATGGGCTTTCTGGGCCACCGATGATCTGTATTATAGGTTCTCCGAGCAGCCCATGATACATCTTGCCACCGAGCCATTCCTAACTTAATAGTGGCGACAAGTTGACTCTTCAAAGTCTTCCCTTGGCTTTCTGGTGCACAATGGCTCTTACCAGTAGAGACCTTAAGGATTGCTAGTAGGCAGGACTTTTGAGACTAGACTGCACCATCAAGGATTGCCTTGTATGGTCTACATCCTCCGTGGAATGATCGTCGCCACCAATTTCTTAGAAGTCTCTCAAGTTCTCTTTTCTCTCTACTAGTATTTTGCGTTTGGCATAAGAGACCCTTTAGCAGACTCCCCTTCCTTTTTCATGGTATTCATCAATTAGGCTAATGTTGTTTGTTTGCTTGTAGGTGGAATTTCGTCAAATCAACTGTGTACAAAACTTGCATTCATAAATTGGTGCTTTCATTGAGAGTAAAATTTACTCAACATGTTCTTAGAGATCTGAGTGAAGAAAGTAAATTCTAAAATCTTTTCTTCAGTGTTTTATGTTCTTCGTTCATCATTCATCATCCTTTTCATATCAAATAACCATGGTGGACATATGAAGACCTGCGAGCAAGAACAACAACAGCTAACCTCGTAATCTAGGATTGCCATGGATTCTCCAAGGTCCAGAATGTAAATCTGGAGTTTTTGTTGATCACGACCTTGCCGCACCTTTTTTTCCAAGGATTGGAGGAATTTTCGCCACGAATTGGGATTGCCACGGCTTTGTCGAGGCCCCAAGTTTCCGCCACAATCGCCACCACGACCGTCGCCGGCGTGACCACACTAGGTTTGTCCGACTCCCGTCAAGCAGCCATCACCGGATCGGCCTCCATTTAAAGAGGAGCAGCCACCGACTCGTTCGCTTCCTTTCAAGTAGTACCAGCCCCCATGAACGGTCCCAGTTGAATCAATTATATGGCCCAAGCCCATTGATTAAAAATCCTAGCTCCCATAGGCATAAGGTCATCAGTGCAGCCACAATTTGTGAAGACTAAACCTACATCTGCTTGAAGAAATTCAAGTTGCATAGAAGTACAAATTGCTCATTTAGTTAAGTTTAGGATTTGAGCTTGAGTGTGTTTATCCGTGTATGAACTTGGTTTTTTTTTTTTCACAAGTGAATGGGACTCCTGGGAGTTTCCCCGACTTTTGTCCCAGTTAAAGATTTTTCGGGCACAAACTTTTGTGTGTTGATATTACTCTAATGAATCCTTGTTTATTGCCTTATGAATGAACTTTTTGGTTGGTTGTTTTAACTCTATATAGTGTCTAAATACATATTAGATATCATAAATATTACCAACTGATGTGAAATAAACTAACACACAAATTAAACCCTATTAAGATAGTCGTAGTATATGAAAGTAGGGATCGTTCTAGGCCGGGGATTAACTAGGGCTGCTAATCTACACAAATATGACTCAAAAACACAAAACTAGACTTAGAAACACTTAACTAGACACTAAAAACTCAAAACACACTAAACAGACTCTAAACAGCACAATACTAGCAATTAGACTCAAAACAGACTCTAAGGGTGACTTTGGACGAATTTTGACTTAACTTACTCTATCTTTTGGAACAAAATTGCACTTCGTTTGAACATCAGAATCACTTTTTATCGGCTTCAAACTATTGCAAAGGTCCATGTTGGGAATCTTGTAATAGTAGTTCATGAACCGCTCATTGTATCCAACTACCTCCACCATATCATCTATCATCGGCAGTGACATGAGGTCTTTATCACAGTTATCTATATATGTCACTTTCCCCTAGCGTAGATGTCATAACTTATCTCTCAACCATGATGCAATTCAATAAAGAATAGTTCTAGATATACTGAAATTCACAAAAACAAACCCTAATTAAAAGCCAACAACAAACAAAAGCAATTGCATTTTAACCTAATCAGAAGCCAACAAAAACCAAAGCACAAGATTCTTCACAAAACAAAGCACATGACTAAGAAAAGCCAAAGCTGACACACTATATGCAAACAGCCAAAGCACAATAACAATTTCTCAACAAGAGTAAACAAAGCAATAAAGCAACAAACCACTTTATCTTGTCTAGAATAAACAAAGCAATAAAGCAACAAACCACCTTATATCGACAAGAATAAACAAAGCAACAAACCCATTATCCAACAACTCAGTAACCATTTCAAATTAAGAAAGCATAAAACCACCTTTTCAAACAAGAATAAACAAAGCTACAAACCCATTATCCGACACCTCAGGAACAATTTCGAATTAACAAAGCATAAATTCACCTTTTCAAACAAGAATAAACAAAGTTACAAACCCTTTATCCAACACCTCAGGTTCCATTTCGAATTCACAAAGCATAAATTCACCTTTTCAAACAAGAATAAATGAAACCCACATTTAACCCATTCCAATAAAATAAGCTCAATATGCATTTGGAATCATCAAAAACACAAAAAAAACTTACAATAAGTAGGCGTCGCTTCATCGGGATCCTTGCGCACTTATCACCCCATGTCGAATCCTTCAATTTTTTTTCCAAGCCAATGGAACCCAGATGAAACCCCCTTCCAACACCAACAAAGTGAGGGAAGAGAGCCGACAAGATGATTTGGGGTTTTCGTTGAATTTCTAATCTGATTGTTCGAGATTTGGAGCCATTGGTATGAGAACTAGGGTTATGGTTCTTCTTTTTCTAGAATTGGGAATCGAATTAGATCGATAGGGTTTGGTGTACCAGGGGAGGGGGAAATGAATTCGAATGGCACACTTTACAAAATACTTTTACTTTTTAATTTTTTAAAATTTAATTTAAATATATATTTTTAATTGTAATGGAATATCCATATGTCATCCGGTGAGAAAGCCACGTGTATCGGAAATCTCAGCTAGATGCCATTTGACAGGAAAACTTTGGGTGTGGTGCCACGTGGAATCCATCTAGGCGAGGAACTGGGCCCCGCATCAAGCCACATAAGTATTTAACTGAGAAATTCACAGACAAACTAACATAGGTATAACCAAGGTATTAAATATCGGTAATATCGGAAATATCGGTAATCCCAAAACACGGAAATATCGATGGAAATATCGGGATAATATCGATATCGATAAAAATTATATGGAAACCACGGAAATTGTAAGAAAAACTTGGAAATTTTTATTGAAACTTTGCAGGATGTTTATTTAGTCAATTATCTATTAGTTTATCACAAAAAATTGGAAGGAAATGCATTGCATGATGGATTTAACATCATCAAGTTGATTATATAGCGAGCTGACAAACATTGTGAGTATAGAAAATATGTAGTAATTAATGAAAGAAGTTTAAACACACCATAATCATTTATATATAATGAATTAGTACAATATTTTACACTTTATACATTGCATGGTAAGATACATGAATGACTTAGTACCACATAGAGTTCCTATGAGGTTCAAATTTTTCACTGTCTTCATCATCTCTATGTGTAGAGTGTAATCCAATTTAATAATAATCCAATTTAATGAATAATCCAATTTGATAATAATCCAATTTAATGAATAATAATCCAATTTGATAATAATCCAATTTAATGAATAATAATCCAATTTGATAATAAAACCTAATATTAATAAAATAATAAATAACATTAAATATATTAAAATTACCCTAGGGAATAATTATACAACATTACTTAATTACTTACAAAAATTAACATGTAATTGTTAACATTACTTAATTAGTTACAAAAATTAATATTACTTAATATTTGCAATAATATTTTTGTTATTGTATAAATTAACATACAAAAATTAACATTACTTAATTAGTTACAAAAATTAACATGCAAGTATTAATTACTTAGTACTTGCAATAATATTTTTGTTGTTGTATAAATTAACATACAAAAATTAACATTACTTAATTAGTTACAAAAATTAACATGCAAGTATTAACAAAAATTAACATACAAAAATTAACATTACTTAATTAATTACAAAAATTAACATGCAAGTATTAATTACTTAGTACTTGCAATAATATTTTTGTTGTTGTATAAATTAACATACAAAAATTAACATTACTTAATTAGTTACAAAAATTAACATGCAAGTATTAACAAAAATTAACATACAAAAATTAACATTACTTAATTAGTTACAAAAATTAACATGCAAGTATTAACAAAAATTAACATACAAAAATTAACATTACTTAATTAATTACAAAAATTAACATGCAAGTATTAACAAAAATTAACATACAAAAATTAACATTACTTAATTAGTTACAAAAATTAACATGCAAGTATTAACAAAAATTAACATACAAAAATTAACATTACTTAATTAATTACAAAAATTAACATGCAAGTATTAACAAAAATTAACATACAAAATTTATTTTTGTTGTTGTGTAAATTACAATAATATAAATATAAGTTTTTAAACTTATCTTAAATATGGAACCCTTTGTGTGCAAGCTCTGTAATATATCTGGAATGGCTTTGAAAGAGGTAAGGGAAGAAGTAGAAACGAAAATACTCTGAATGGCTTTGATACAAATGTGAAATAATATATGTTTGGAATGGCTCTGCCAGACATAGAAATAAGGTATTTGAAAACTGAAACTGGTGATGCAAACTTGCTGATGACTGCCAATCAGATCAGTCAGATAAAATCGTACACACACATGCACAAAATTGTACACAAAACCATGTGCCAAAACCATGGTTTCCTACAAAACCTTGTCCCAAAACCGTATGTGGCTGTGTGCCACAGTCAAACGCAGGAGCCCACCTTCTCCTGTCCGCTCCCCCCGCTACCCACCTCTTCTCCCCAACTCAGATTCTTCTTCCCCCCCAGACAAAAAAAATCTTCAGAAAAATATTTAGAACCCTAGAAGATCAGTCACCGCTGGCCCCCCCTCCCCCCCGGCGCGCGCGCGTCCCCTGCCTCCTTCCCCCCCTCCCTCTCCTTCCCTCCTCCCTCCTCTCTTCACAACAGAAGAACCAGAAAAAGCAGAAGCATATCCCTCCCATCCCCCGCGTCCCCTGCCTTCCCTCCCCCCGCCCCCAACACCCCCCTCCTCTTCAACGAAGAAGAAGTAGAGACCCAGAAGAAGGACCAGAAGCAGATCCCTCCCCGCACAAAACAGACCCTTCCTTCCTGGGATGCGGCGGATCCTCCCCCCCCAGATTCTTCCTTCCCTTCCCTTTCCTCCCCCCAGAACGCCTTCATCCAGTGGGACATTTTCAGGGCCCCTTTTCGCACCCCCCAAACGCACAGATGGGGTCTCCTCTAGAGTGCCTTCCCTGTTCTTCCCCCCACTTCTCTGTGTCCTTCCTAGAATATCGCGATATTATTGATATTATCGATAATATCGCGATATTTTGACGAAAATCAGTTGGGTAGTAATTAAAATATCGGTACCGTGAAAAACCGATAATATCGGCGATATTTCGCCGATATTATCGGTATTTTGTTCCTTGGGTATAACATTGCAACAAATTTTAAAGATGAGGTATGATATTGTTATTTTTAAAAGATGAGGTATGATAGTGTGGTTCGACCTATAGTTGAGGTAGTTTTTTGTAATTTACCCTTCTTCTTTGCTAGTATCTCGATATGAAGCAAAAGATTTAGAGTTCCCGAATTCCCTAACTTGTATCAAACGAAACGACACAGTTATGATATGATGTTCCAACAAGTACTTGATCTTTTAACCCCTTGATAGCTGAGACAACTTGGTTCATCTCATGGTACGGATCTCATTCAAACCTCTTTCCAATTCATCAAATATGTAATCTAGTTGTGGTACATTGAAAGCAAAAACCCAATACATTAAAATCTCAGCACGTGGCCTGGGCTTGGGTCTAAAAATCTTAGCATATCTTGGCCCAGAAATTTATTTTTTATTGAAGCCCAGCATGGCCCGGCCCAAGCCCGCAAATTTTGTGGCTCCTAATTGATGGAGGGGAAAGGAGAGCAAAAGAAAAATTGGAAGCATAGTTGTTAAATCATTTAACTTAATGAAATTTAAATTAAATGTTACTTTTGATGTGCATATTGGTAGAGAGATTTTAAACTTTGACTTGATTTTAAAATCAATTTTCGTTATTTTGAAAATTGAAAAAATCAAAATTAAATACCAAACGGAAATAAAACCTAAAAAAAATTATGGTTACCAAATAGGTCCATTTCTAGTTTAATTAGAAATGCAACATTTCAACAACTCAGTACTACAGTCTAGTAATATTTTTCTTCACTTGGAAGTGAGAGGTTTTAGGTTCGAATCTCGTGGATGATGAATTCGATAAAAAATTAGGTTACTTATTGTGTGGCTTAACCGAACTCCCCATTCTCAACCTTTCAAGTTGCAGATTGTCTTTGTAAGGACGTGTCACTTGGAGAGATGCAAAATGATAAACAATTTTTTTGCTTTCAACTCTATTTATAATCGTTGAATGAGTTTAAATTCAAAATTTGTGTATTCTCAAAATTTAGACTCATAATAAATAGTAGCGAGTATTATCACCCTTTAAAGGTGGTGAGCAAAAATATGCCCAACCTGATGTATTGATGTGTCTCTCGGCGGTTTTATAGGAAGCCATTGCATTCAAGTTTCTTGTTGCAACTTACTGAGAGAGTTATATGAAAACACGAAAGAACCTAAAAGGATCTTACTAATTAACAAGAAAATACAAACAGACCCAAATATTATTAAGGCCAAAGATTTTGAAGATAGCAAAGCAGGACATGGATCTCTAAGGCCAAACTGAATCCACAGAAACTCTTGACTCTAACTGCAGATCATCATCCACCAAACCCATCTTCTCACGGCATTTGCAGCTCCCATTTCTAATCAGCGGTTTTATGGCGGCCGTAAAAGAATTAGAAGCGGCGGAGGCGGCAGCTGCAGCGGCAGAATTAGAACAAGAAGAAGAAGAAGGGGGAAGTACCGAGAAGTTACTTGGATCCGTGTAGTTACTGCTGGGACGCCCTAGTACGGACAACAAAAGCACAAGAGAAGCCATTGAGAGTAGAACTAAACTTGTTGTGCCTGAATTGACGTTGAAGTTGAGACGGTGGTGAATATATATAGGCATTGAACTGCAGCCCACTGGTTTAGGTTGTTTTCTTTGAAAGGAAAAGGAAGACAAAAGGTAGGGTTGCTGTTTTTTTCACCTGATCTTTTTCTTTTTCTGTCTTAATTTGTTGGTTTTGTTCAAATAGATTGACACCTATACATCGATCTTACTTTTGCTGCTGCGAGTTGTTGCATTCTGTGTGCGGTTTATTTATTGTGGGAAAAGATTCTTTTTTCTGGAGATTTGGAGTATTTCGTAATCATGATCGTTTATTGTACATTGTACAGTCAATTTTTGTTAGGTATTATTTATATTTAATTTTAAATTTTAACTTTCAAATAATTTTTAACCGCACGATATACGATAAACGGACATGATCATGGGATCTTCTGAATCCCCAATAAAAGAATCTACCGAGCATTATTTTCCATTTATTGTGGCTTCTTTTGAAAGAAACTGTCAACTCCTTCCGACACTTGTTTTATTTATTGTTTTTATTGAATATTTATTTTAAAACAAGCAATATTAATTACGATAATAAATTACAAATTTGAAGGAAGAGAATTTAAACTCTAAAAAAAATAAAGCTTAAAGAGAAAAATTTAAATTTAAGTGCGAAGAGTAGAGCACACCGGTCAAGTTAATTTGGCTAAACCCAGTTGATATGCCGATCTGAAAATTCAATTCACCCGTTATTTGTTATGAGTAAAAACAAATTCTCTATCTTTTTATGAACAAAAATGCACCTATGTTTTTCTTGTATACATATGGGGTGCTTTTTAATACATAAATTAACATATTCGTTGATCCGCTCTCTTCCCTGTGGTTTGGACCACCATAAAAGAGTACTTATTACTATAAAAAAATATAAGGGCTCATTTTCTATGAATTGGGATCCTCGCTGGATCTTCTTTGTGAGGATCTCAGGGATCTATAAATCGTACATCATGCGGTCAGAAATTATTTTAAATATTTTTATTTAAAATTAAACACAAATAATGTGACATCCCACATTGCTCAGAAGAGTGATCCTTAAATGTATATTCTTATCCCTACCTGGCACGATGCCTTTTGGGAGCTCACTGGCTTCGGGTTCCGTAGGAACTCCGAAGTTAAGCGAGAAGGGGGCCAAAGCACTCCTAGGATGGGTGACCCACTGGGAAGTTGCTCGTGAGTTCCCAGAAACAAAACCGTGAGGGCGTAGTCGGGGCCCAAAGCGGACAATATCGTGCTACGGTGGTGGAGCGGGCCCAGGAAGTGGTCTGCCCCGGGTTGGGATGTGACAAATTGGTATCAGAGCCAATCTCTGGCTGAAAGTGTGCCGACGAGGACGTCGGACCCATAAGGGGGGTGGATTGTGACATCCCACATCGTCCAGGAGAGTGATCCTTAAATATATATTCTCATCCCTACCTAGCACAAGGCTTTTTGGGAGCTCACTGGCTTCGGGTTCCGTATGAACTCCAAAGTTAAGCGAGAAGGGGGCCAGAGCACTTACAGGATGAGTGACCTACTAGGAAGTTGCTCGTGAGTTCCCAGAAACAAAACCGTGAGGGCGTAGTTGGGGCCCAAAGCGGACAATATCGTGCTACGGTGGTGAAGCAGGCCCGAGAAGTGGTCCACCCCAGGCGGGGATGTGACAAATAGTACCTGATAAAAGTTGATCGTACGATGTACAATAAATGAACACGACTTACAAATCCCCAAGATCCTCACCAAAAGGATTCGAAGAGGATCCTGTTGGCTTTCCTATAAAGGGATATGTTAATATAATTACTCTTTAATCCGATTCAACACTAAAGTCATTACTATTTTGCAGTCCAATTTCTCACCAAACAAACCCAATCCATTGACAATCCTCCTTACCAAACAAACCTAATCCATTGAAAAAAAGGAAAACTAATAAAAAATGGCTTGAAAACTTTGAGTTTTAACGATAAAGACAAAAGAAATGGTAAAGTGAATAGTACCATGATTGATTTTTTAGTGTAAAAATGTGGTTTTTCGTTAAAGTGAACAGTACCATGAGCTTTTCGTTAAGGTTCCCTTGAAAAAATCATATCAAGTGTGACAACTGTTGGAAATTATATATTATAGTATAAAGTATTGTAATATATAATTTTAATAATTGAATGAAAAACAGTGTTAACCATATTTCTTATAAAGGTTATGTTATTTAGGTGCATTCCCTTGTCAAATGATGTATATTTATAGGTGAAAAGTTACATTTCTTTAACAAGAAGTACTTGGGTTCTATATAAACCCATGAAACCATTATCATTAAGGATAGAAAATTAGAGTTAATTTTTACTCTTGAGAAATAGGGTTTCCCCACTTTGTTTCTCTCATGCTTCGTGTGTCAAATTCCGAGTCGTGTCTTGAGAGTATGGAATATATAAAGTCCGCCAGAGTCCAAAGATTGAAGTGCTTTGACTTCGGATTATAGATTGTTGAATCATGGGAGATGGACGCCTACCGAACTACAAGAAAGGAGCGAAATTCTATCTTTAGGACATTGCATTTATGCAAGCCTCAATCTCCAAGTTCGTCAGTTTTTCTAACTTTATCTCTAGTTGTTTATATTAATCTTGTATACTATTGATGTTGTTATTTACTTAATGATTATTAGGCCCTGTTTGGCAGATTGGATAAAGCATCGGATAGGACTAGTTATACGGTCGCGGGTGTTTGGCGCTCACTCGTACTAAATAAGCGCGGGATTAAATTAACCGGTCCGCTTATTTAATACGGTATACGCCGGACTAATAAAACCAACCAAAAGGCTCGGATTATTAGTCGGCCCTCTCTCTCTCTCACCTTCTCTCGGCCCTTTCTCTCTCGCCTTCTCTCGGCGTCGTCGTCCTCCCCGTCACCTTATCTCACTATCGCCGTCCTCCCCGTCACCTTCTCTCACCATCGCTGTCCTCCCCGTCGTTTTCTGTCGCCGTCGCTTTCTCCTAGTCCTCGTCGTCCTCTCCTTGTGGCCTTCCTCATCGCTTACTTGTCGTCCTCCCCTGCAACTGGGTCTTGCAAAGAAGCATGGTGCGGCGGAGAGACGATTTCAATTTGGGATTCTTTTGCAGTAAGGGAAGAAGAAGAAGGGAGAGAGAGGGAGGGAGTTTGGGGGTGCAACGGAGAGATCTGGGGAACAATTATTTGGGATTCTTCTGCAGTCGGGGAAGAAGAAGAAGGGAGAGAGAGGGAGGGAGTTTGAGGGGTGCGGTGGAGAGAACTGGGAACAAAAGTGATGACTTCAGTTTTTTTTTTTTTTTTTTTTTTTTTTTTTTTTTTTTTAAGTTTAATTTTATTTTAAGTTTAATTCCTCCTATCCGGTATAAAACCAAACACAGTATAAATAATACGGTCATTAGTCCGATACTGCACCAAACGCCCGACTAATTTAGTCAGTACTATCCGGTGGCTATTTATCCTATCCGACAGAAATAGTCAGTACAGTCCGAGCTGCCAAACGAGGCCTTATCATTGAAATTCTTGTGTTATTTTCATATTTTCTAATATTGCTCTAACAATCTAAAGATAGAAACTTTTTACCTCTATGGAACAATTAGAAATATGAATGTGCATGCGCAATTTATGTGACAGATTTTGGAAAAGTCTGATTACTTGATATGTATAAATCTGATATTGAAAGTGTAGTACCGCTGCCTTATACTGCACATTCATGATGAATGATTATGTTGTCCATTTGTATATATATACATTTAACATGGCATGAGGTTGTTATAATTGCAAATTGTCCTGTCTAATGCAAAAGGTATTGTATCTTTTGCGAACGTTGATGTGACTGTTCTTGTTTCTGAAAGCATGCTTGAAGCTGTGCATGCGGTTACTTTACTAAAATACTTACTGCCATGTTATTTATTTCATTATATGAATGCTTTGTTAACTGACGTTAATAGTTGCGGCATTTAGACTCATATTTAGATTGACTTGGACATTTATGCATGCCTTCATTTGGTGGTTACGTTATGTTTATATACTAGTGTTGGTTATGAGGATAACTAGGGAAGTTTTGGTCTTCGATGTTTGAAGCCTGCTAGGTTTTATACAAACTATTATATCCTTTGTTTGTCATTTATGCACGAACTGATATGATTATTCATGGACAACCACCATATACATTTGGTATACATAAAGGCTTTCAGGCATATCGTTTTCTGTTAATTGGTTTGCATATGAGATATCTTTTCAAAGGCCATGTTTGATGTTTACTCTTCTGTCAGAAAAGAAATGATATGATACAAATTATGCATTATCTGGTTTATTAGAGATGACCAGAATGTTGTACTGGGTTTGAATTTGATGTTAATTTGGTATTGGGAATCATGCCCAGTTCGTGCATAAAGTTCCTTTTGCAGAAAGGAATGACATCTATTGTTCAATCTTGAGAATTCCTGGAAAATATGTGAGACGTCTTCACTCAACCACCAACGGTTCATGATGAATTTTTTTGTGCATTCTCATACGAGTTGGTGGAAAAGTTGTTTATACTGTAAACAATAGGTTTTTTGCAGTAAAATTAATTTTTGTGATTTTGCACTAAGAAGGATTAATAATCGATTTTTATTGAGGAAACCTAATGATCATAAAGAGGCAAAATGTAATCCATTTGGACATTGGGGCTGAAGAACCTAATGTTATAGTTTCTCACTATTACCAGATGGTGTTTGAGGTTGTTACAAGGATGCACCACTTGGCATGATTTGATTGAGAAGGCACTATAGAACTTGTTGCCATAAATCACAGAGATGTAACTTTGTAGTGCCAAGAATGACTATAGCCTAATGCTTCTTTCAAGACAAGTTATGTCATGGCAACTACAAACCGAGTGTTGCCATAAGTCAAGAGTATAAATTACTTGAGAAATCTAGAATTCATTTGAGATGAATTAATTAACATTGTCTTGGAAAGATGACGATTGAATTGTAGGGGGCCGAGGCAAAAAGGGAGATAGCATTCCTGTGTGGGGGTTTGAGAGCCGTGACAATTTTGAAAGCTTATAAGCTAAAGGATGAAGGCCAATAAGTGCTTTTCCAAAAACGGATAGTAAGGCATTAAGGCCCTAATTATATGAAGATATAGTCTTCATTGCTTCCTAGTACTTAAAGTACGAAAAATGATCAATTGAGTGATACCATTAAAAGCAACCACAATTATGAAAGAATTGTGGGGGTTGGTTAAAAGTAATTTGCTAATTGAACAACATTCAAGATGTCATCTCTTGTAATGAGTAATTGTTCAAGGTATGACAAGGTTAGAGACCTTACAAATACCTTAAATGTGGGGGAAGTCTACTTCCAAGTGTTACAAATTATTGAATAAGTCCTAACCTATGTTTCCAGGACTTAACATTGGAAAACAACTACTCTCATATGAAATATAATTTCATAAGATGGATTGTGTACACCATTAAGTCAACCTAGTAGTGGATCCAATTATTCAAGGTTAGACTAGAGAGTAAGTTGATCATCGAGGGGAATGAGGATAAAGCCAACATAACTAATGAATCAGTCGGGCGGAAACCTAACCTAGTTGATTGGAGATCCCATGGTCTAAGTTCAATAGGCAAACTGGTTGAGCATGATTCAAAGAAGTTAACACACTACGTACCTCATTCCTATGATCGAAGAAGTGTGTTGTCTGTAGAAGTTTTAAGGTGTATATTTATACTTAATGACAGTGATATCTTATAAATAAGAGGAATAGAGCAGACTATTCTTAATCAGTGGTCACCTATGTAAGAGTAGAAGTGGGTCGCTTCTATTAGAATGAGATGACTAAATTCTCTAAAGCTCTCATGAATCCGGGATTTGTTCAGGACCAAAATGAACACAACCGTATGAACCGTAATATATTAGGATTAGTGATGTGTGTTGCTTATTGTCTCGGTTTACTGCTGCGGTGAATAGTTCTAGATCTTCTACATCTACTGAGTCACCAAGTAAACCCGATAAGTATTCACTAGGGTAGGTTCAAGTCCAAAATACACCTCTCCAGATGAATCTCTTGTCTGCATGTACTCTCAAATTCTTCCTGATTTTTCGTTCATGTGGAGGATTGTTGGAAATTATATATTATAGTATAAAATATTGTAATATATAATTTTAATAATTGAATGAAAAATAGTGTTAACCATATTTCTTATAAAGGTTATGTTATTTAGATGCATTCCCTTGTCAAATGATATATCTTTATAGATGAAAAGTTACATCTCTTTAACAATAAGTACTTGGGTTCTATATAAACCCATGAAACCATTATCATTAAGGATAGAAAATTAGAGTTAATTTTTACTCTTGAGAAATAGGGTTTCCCCACTTTGTTTCTCTCATGCTTCGTGTGTCAAATTCCGAGTCATATCTTGAGAGTACGGAATATATAAAGTTCGCTAGAGTCCGAAGATTGAAGTGCTTTGACTTCGGATTATAGATCTTGAGAGATGGATGCCTACCGAACTACAAGCACAAGAGTAGGGGCGAAATTCTATCTTTAGGACATTGCATTTATGCAAGCCTCAATCTCCAAGTTTGTCAGTTTTTCTAACTTTATCTCTAGTTGTTTATATTAATCTTGTAATTATTGATGTTGTTATTTACTTAATGATTATTATCATTGAAATTCTTATGTTATTTTCATATTTTCCAATATTGCTCCAACAACAACTTTAATGTAATTTACAAAATCCTTCACCCCCATCACAGACTCAAAGTGTTTGACAACAAAAATAAAAAAATTGTGTCTGGGGTCTAAATTTCATTGGATTTCTTTTTTCTTATGTAACCGATATTGAAAGAGGGAGGGAGTTGAACCAAGACATTAAGGTCTAGGGTAAATTGTTTTACTACTTTGGGCTATATACATATTCGGCTTTTTATTTAAAATGACCTATGAAATTGACATAACTCATTTGGTTTTTTACTATAAAATTGATAGAAGTTGTGTCTGAGTTCGTTCACTGTAAATCATTTTAATCATTCCGTAAAAAATATCAATATTATTGTTAAATTGTCACATGAACGATCATGTGACCACCTTTTAAAGATATTTTTGTCAAACCAATTTCTTCACTACACGAAGATATTGACAGAATTTTTACGAAATAACCAAAATGATAAACTGTGGACAAACTCATGGACCACTTCAATTGATTTCCATTGTCAAGGACCAAAATGAGAACTTTTGTGCCAATCTCAATAACCATTATAATAAAAAGCTTACATATTCATTTAGTTTATTACCTTCTCGTACAATACCAAACTTCTTCACTGCTAAAATTTTTCTCAGTATTTGGCCGCATTGCTTATGGCTTGAAGACATCACTAATTAATTATCTTAGATTATTTGGGTGCATTGCTTATGTCTTGAACACACGACAAATTGAAGAAAAATTCGACAAGCTAATCATCTTCGAAAAGATGAGAAGCATGTGTTTATTGGCCACTCCTCCACATAATATATTATTTAACTCTATCAAATATTTTGTAAGCCTTAGAATACAATTAAAAAAAATCATGCCCTTCTCTCTCATTTCAATGATAACGTTAGTCATGAGTAAGTATAGTAAACTCGTAATTTACGAGATTCAAATTTAAGAGTTCTACTTACAAGTGAAGGTAAATACTTATATTTTAACAAAAATGATACTTTAGTGTCTTGTTTAATTAAAAACGCTACTATGATCGGCAATACAAGAGTACATTTAACAACTAAAATGATTAACACAGATAATACTAAGCAGTGAGCATTCATCCAAAATATTATTTCATATCAAAGGCTTACGGAGGTTCCACATTAAATCATATATTCAAAGCGTGCCAGAAACATTTTACATGTAGCTAGTAACAGTATTCACCAAATACACACATTCTTTTTGGTTTTTGGTTGGGCTGTGAAACAACCCTTTTTCTTCTTGAAATTTAAGTATTGGCTGCAACGTAAAGGAAACAGGAGTTGAGCATGCTCTCTTGACGCCCCAAACACCTACAAGGGCAAATCATATATAATATAATATGGTAGAGATAAACAATTAATTAAAACTTAACAAATAAATGAATTAACTAACAAATTAATTAAACCTTGCCAACCATGTGGTGGTCACATTTAGGTCATATTGTAAAGGTAAATCTCATAACCAATATAAGAAAATTATACGTGAAGTCATTCTTGTAACATGACAATGTTGAATTGCAGTATGTTTCAAAAATAGCATTTGTCAAACTTTAACGACTAGTTTTGTTTGTTTCTTAAATCTAACTAATCAAAATTCTTTTGTGGATTAGCAAAAAATGAAATCAACTAATGAAATAATTACCTGATTATTGGGCAGATGCTTGCACATGCGACGGATTAATCGCTGTCGCTGCTATCATCCTTCTTGTCCTTCTTGTCTTTCTTGTCCTTCTTCTTCTTCTTCTTCTCGCCTTTGTCTTTGTGGTCATCGCCGTCGTCTTCCTTATGGTGGTGGTCATCGCCGTCGTCTTCCTTATGGTGGTGGTCATCTTTGTCCTTGCGGTGGTGGCCATCTTTGTCCTTGCGGTGGTCGCCATCTTTGTCCTTGTGGTGGTCGCCATCTTTGTCCTTGTGGTGGTCGTCATCTTTGTCCTTGTCGCCTCCAATGTGGAGGGCACCTCCAATCTTGCCCATGATTCCTGACATTTTCACTCTCTCTCTCTCTAACTTCTCTGTCTAAAACAAACAGTTCTCTCTAACTTCTCTGTGCAGCGTATGTTATATGAGATATGAAGCTGAATGTGTGCCTATTTATAAGGAAAACAGGAAAAAAAAGACGACCTTTCCTTTCCCGTCTTTCTTCGAATAAATGAACAACTAATATTAGAGTTTATCCGCGGTTTGATTGCAAAGTACATTGACCATCGGCCACCTATTTTTTCTTGAGTCTACATGCACTCAATTGTTACATATTTGTGTGTTGGATTAAATACAGGAACTTTAATGAAAAGTTACTGTTTACTTTAGCGAAAAATCATATTTTTACACTAAAAAGTCAATCCTGGTACTATTCACTCTACCCTTTATTTTGTCCTTATCGTTAAAATTCAAAATTTTCAAATCCTTTTTATTAGTTTTCATTTAAATTATAATGTTACTCACTCTAGTTTAAGCCATTATATTAAATACAACCTTTAAATATGTGTTGATACTACATGTAACTCATCAGTACTCAACAAAAATCGATATGTCGTAGCTACGTATAAGTTTATGGATTCATTTGGATATGTTTTTAAAATGACGTAAAACACTTTTGATGAAAATGTTTTTTATACCAATCCTTAGTAAAAATCCAAGTGGATTCTGAAAAAGCACTTCAAGTGCTTCTTGCAAGAAGCACATATCTGATGCTTCTTCCAAAAAGCATTTAAAGTGATTTTGGAACTCAAAATTAATTTAACCAAAAATAATTTTAGACATTTTAAAAGCACATCTAAACAAACGCTATAACACGTCGATACCATATCCATACTACGTCGACGTGTACACGGGAAACAGTGGTGAGTGATCAAAGTAGAAAAGACTATGTATAAAGTCTTCTCCATCTTTCCTTATATTCCACATCTGTCGGGTGTCGGTAAGATCACTTTATTTTAAACCAAAAAAAATAAAAATGATTACTACTACATCAAAGTCCTCATGTTTTTCTTGGCCAAGACTTTGTCCTGGATCTGGCATTGCGGATCGACTGTTGCTTTGTGGCGTGGCACGTTACATCGAAGTCCCCGACTCTTGCCTTGAATCATGGGTGTGTCGACTGCATGGCTTAATAATATACAAAGAAAAACTTGAGTCGGGATGCCGACCACGTCATTTATAAGGCTTTCTCGTCAAAAAAAAAAAAAAAGTTTTTAGTCTCACTTCATGTGAGAACCATCATATTTTTGTCTCCAACATGTTATGTTTCATACGTATATTTTACACATTAATTTTGCGTTTTGATGTAGGTTTTGAATTTACCGTTTAGTTGTTGAAACTTAATATATCGAAGAAAACACAAGACAAACATATTTCAAAGCATCGCAAGTCGTTATATTTAGTAGAAAATACAATAAAAAGACGTTTAAGGAGAAACGAAAATTGAAGAAATGTAGATGTGGCAATGGCGAACTACAAAAGATGGAAGATGTTTCTTCTCTTTATCAACAATTGGGTAAGCAAGAATCTTAGCATGGATTCAAGCAGAGCCCCGGCTCACCAACGGCCACAAAACACTAAGTTCACATGCCCCGAGTCCTAACTTACACTGCCTCTCTTGTCTTTAAAGCTTCAACTACGATCCTTACATAACGCTGCACTCTACACATTCAATACAAATAGTTTTTATAATGGAAGTACCATGTTCCGTCACGTTGATTACTCGACAGAGACAAGTTTCTCAGAATGCAATGCACCAAATCCCATCCTCCCCACTCCAACCCAAGACACCCCCAATATCCCAAACCCAAAACCCAACACCCATCTCCGAAACTTATCAAAGAACAAGACAACCATCAATTTCCCATATATATCCAAATGAAGCAGGCGTAGATTGGTGGTTGAAAGGTATTGAATCCTTGTATGCCTGCATTGGTTCAAACTCCGTCGGTGGCTAATCTAACAAAATCTATCGTTCGACAAAAAAAGAAAAAAAAACCAAATTTAGCAACTCTAACTAAAAGAATCACGTGAATGTCACGCGAGACAACCACCTAATGAGTGAAGGTAAGTTGGGCCTCAACAATGATTGGGCTAGGGAATGACTAATTAAACAAGTATCCAATTAATGACCTTCCAAACTTCTAATGCACATGAAAAGTGCACATTTAAGTTACACGTGAATAGCCACTCAGTAGTACGATTAGTTGTATTTCTTCTTTATTTGTAAGTGAGAGATTTTAAGTTTAATCCTCACCAAAAGAGAATTTGAACCACATTATTGCTAGTATATAAATAAAAGTTACACATGAATAAAAAATAAGCACGTTAATCAACACTTAAGTACGTTAATCAACACGTTAATCAATAGAAAATAAGCACGTTAATCTTACAACTCTTGTTTAGATATATAACTTAAGGGTAATGCTAGATAGACTAAATTTGTAAACTAAATAATATGTCACCAATAGAAAATAAGCACGTTAATCAACACTTAAGTAATAATCATCAACAACTACATCATTTAGTTTAAAATTTTAATCTCCCTTGCATTAGCCATAACTTCTTTTTTTTTAACAAACAATTTATCTACACTAAGAGGGAGTGATGAGTTTAGCCTCAGAATCTCATTTACAAGTAAAGATGAATACCAATAGACCAAAGTAATAAATGGCAACATTACTTAAATTTTTTTTTTTAAACAAACGATAACAGGGGATAGTGGGCCGGCCTTTTCGTTAGAATTGTATGAATTTTCTCCATATTGGAGTTTGAATTGTCTTGTGTTTGAAAAGCCAACTGAGCGTCGTCCCCTTTGCTTGACCTGAGCTGCTCACGCTCTCCGCTTTAACGAAGGATGACGAACCCTCTTCCAATTCAGATCTGCTGACCGCTCTTCCGCTGCCCACGATCCTGCCCCTCCAGGTACGCACGCATCCATGGCTTCTCCGATCATACCCCTACAAACTACTCCGATTCAAATCCCTCATTGCAGTCAATAATTTCTCAGCACCCAATTCAACTGATCCAGTTTCAAAAGTTCACTTTTTATTTGCATACTCTGCAGACTGTAAAAATCGTAAAAATTGAATCTTTCAATTTGTGACAACAATGGAAAATGTATTGATCTTGTATCCTGTATTAAATATCTGTTCAACTCTATCGCTTTCGATTCCGTCGTTTGTTTTATCAGCTGAGTTTTTTTAGTAGAACAATAGCGTCAGTGGGTTAAATAGTTCGTTGTTAGGAGAGGGGAATCGGTGGGGATGAAACCCGCACCGAGGTGCATAGCGCCATCTGCACCAGCTGAGTTCCCTTGGAAGATACTATCACATATCACATTGATTTCATGGTTAATTCTAGATTGCATCAGTGTACATGGCATATACTTCACAAGACCGGCTTTTTATTTCCAAAACACGGATGAACAGTGTTCGTTAAATGAAACTTTCAAAATTTCAAACCTACCCTTTTGCATCTTTCTACTAAAACTCTCCTTCACTGTTGTCTCTCGCCCGCTCCCACTCTCCAGCTCTCTCTCTCTCTCCGTTCGAGCTCGATCTCTCCCTCTCATCTTGTTCGAGCACTCTTCACCAAAAAAAAGGTATATTTCCTTTTCTCAACCTCTATTTCTGGATAGTTGGAATATTGAAATTGAATAATTGGAAGGTAGAATTGGAAGGTTTAGATTTCTGGGTAATCTGGGTGATCTGCGATTCTGGGTTTCGGAGTGATGAGGCCGACGATGGACTTCTTCAACGGCATGGAAGACCAGGGCTCCACCATGGCCATGGACGTCTCATCAACCCACTAGAGGCGTTCCGCGAGACCCTGACGGGTGAAAGCAAGCTAGCCGATGCCGATTTCTTCACCTGCTTCGAGGACGATTTCGGTGACACCGACATCAACTGAACCAGCAAGCCAAATCATCTTCCTCTCTATTATTTTGAAAAATTGGATATATAAAGATATGGATTTTAGTATGTGTTTTTGCAATCTGTGATTTTTCTATGAATGGTTGATGAGTTTTCTGTGTGATTTGCTGATAAATTAGACATTCTTCTATGAATGATTAATGTCCTTATTAGTTATTTTACACAGTGACAGCACTTTTATATAAAAGTTTACCAAACATTATGACATTGCTTTTTTTGCTAAAAGCACTTTTAGCATTATAGTTTACCAAACACTTACCTGCTTTTTTCCACCGCTGTTTATTCTCACAGCACAGCAAAAACATTTTTTTTTAAAAAGCACAGCAATCCCAAACTAGCCCTTAGTATCACATGTGCTTCGGTTAAAGTTTGACCAATCATCAAACTTTAGAGTGAATTGATGATTCGATTTTATTGTTTTGGTACTGCAGGTGGGATTTTACATAGTCGAATTGCTTGGGATTGGGGGCTTTTTCACCTCTATCATTCAGAGGTGTGTTGGTTATAGAGTTAAATCTCAGAGGTTACTCTCATGATTTTTCGTGTCTACTGATATTTCCATGCACTCTAGTGACAATTGAATATGTTCTCTTCCTTGTATATTTTCAAATTGCTTTACAAATACAGAATAATGAATTGGAAGTCAAATTATGAGAGGAACTTTGATAAACAATTATGAAAGACAAAAGCAACATTGATTAATCTAGAATATAGTCGGGCCTGCTCTACTTTAATTTGTTGCTTCATTCCATTAGAATTTATATGGGATGGTGTACTTGAACAAAAATGTCATTAGTGGACGTGACCACAAATAAGGCATTGAAACAAAGCTGTTTTTTTTAATAAATTACATATACAATTGGCTAAAAGAGAAGTTTAATTCTACATGGGCACCAACAGAAAGTTCAGATATTTCGCTATATAGAGTAGTAAATTTCCTTTTTTTTTTTTTTTTGCCTTGGTTGGTTTTTGTAACGAAGAATATCAGAAAAGATTAATGATGTTATTTAGTATTAAATGATTCTTTAACCCACATCGTGGCATTTGATACACTGAAGGAGTTAAGATCTCAGCATCTTGTAGTGGTCAAATTTGACACCTTTAGACTCTTATCAATCAGTAATTCTATGTTCAGATGTTAAAGCATTATTGGGTTGCTTTCTTTGTGGTGGTGTCATGGGCTGTCAGCTTCACAGTTTTAGATGCCAGTGCTGGTGATGCTGATCCGCGCTATAGGTAATTGTTTTATCTTTTTTTAGATATTCTTTTATAGTTCATTTTGAGGTATGCTGCCTTTATAGCTATTGTTACTCGTTTGCCACATCTGCTTGTATGTTTTTTGAGGTTTTCACATTTGTTAAGTTTAAAAGTTATGTATTGTCACCTCTTGTCATTCATCATTTAGAACACAATGTAGCCTACTAAGTTATTCTAGCATGCAGAACGCGTTCTTTCCTGAATCAGCCATTTATCTTCCAAATGACTGAAATTTCAGCTGAATCCTGAATGGCTATTGCCCGTCTTCATTGGAAGTTCTAATGGAAAGGGCCAGTTGTCGCCCACACCATTCCAGTGAGTAGGGCCACATTGGTGTTCTCCCCATTATTAGCAATTAGTGCTCCTCATTTGAATTTCGAACTGGGAGCTTTCTTTTCCCTCAAATGTTTGTGTTCGCATATCTATATGGTAATTCACCAATCAGTAATTTAGTGGATGAATTAATACATAATAAGTATCCCTTGAATAAAATAGCTTCCATAAAACTATTTATCAATCCTTATTACACAATTGGAATTCTTTTCGGTAAGTACCTCACTAGTATTTCTAAGCTGTACAAGTTCCTTGTGTATTAATTCTTTGGCAAAATCGACATTTTGTTATTTTGCCGACACTTGTAACTTGTCATGTGGATTTAACACTGCGAATTTGGAAAATGATATATGATTACTTGCAACTTTAGGGCTTGTCTAAAAGAATGTGGAGAAACCGGTTGTGTAGGGCAGATATGCTTTCCGCATTGCAATTTCTCTTCTGATGGGGTCTCTGTTGATCGTCCATGGTACATGCAAGAACCTCTTTATCAGCAGTGGAAACAATGGGATTGCCAAAGTGATTGCCGTTACTATTGTATGGTTGACAGAGAGAAAGAAAGAGAAGCGGCTGGTAACGGTCCAGTCAAATATCATGGTAAATGGCCCTTCAAGCGTGTTTACGGGATCCAGGTTTGCCTTTTTCGGACTATATGCATTGGCAACATTTTCTTTTACAATATATTTTAATGGTATCACAGTTCTGTGGTTGGTGCTATTTGACATGTTATCCTTTATTTAGGAGCCTGCTTCCGTAGCTTTCTCTGTGCTTAACCTTGCAACACATTTTCATGGTTGGATATCCTTTTTCATCCTTTTATACTACAACTTGCCTCTGAGACGGGATAAGAAGACATACTATTATTTTGCTGGTTTATGGCACATCTATGCTCTCTTGTCATTGACCTCCTGGTTTGCGAGTGCTGTGTTCCATAGCAAGTAAGCTTTTTATTCTACTCTAACTTGTGCCACCCATATGCAAACTCACAATTTTCTTTTTATTATTGGGACTTGGATATTTCCTCATGCTTGAATGGGTTGTAAAATAATTGTGAGCGTTGGTTTGTATGTTAAGTTATTACTGTCCTATTTAAGTGACATTTTAATTTTCCCTAAATCTTTCTGGAAAGACTAGTTATTGATGAAAGACGAATGATAAATACGGTTTGCTTATGCATTTACCTCATCTGGTGATCCTTACTAAAATGGGGGGGAGTTCGGTTACTTGGCACATTTCTTGATCATCAATGTGTCTAATGGACTACAGGGATGTGGATTTGACCGAGAAATTAGACTACTCATGTGCAGTGGCAATACTTGGGTACTCGCTTATTCTGTCCATACTAAGAAGTTTTGATGTGAAAGATGATGCCGTCAGAGTGATGGTTGCTGCTCCACTGCTTGCTTTCGTAACCACCCACATATTGTACCTCAACTTCTATAAACTGGATTACGGTATGGCAGTTTACTACTATTTTTTCATTAACGTATAGTTGGAGAGGGAATATTGATCAATTGCACCTCCTTTAATCTTCAAATAATTTTGTTAACATGTAGTTTCTTGACGTGCATATCAATCTCACGACGACAATCTGACTGAGATAATAAAAAATCTTTGCAGGGTGGAACATGCAGGTTTGTGTTGTCATGGCGGTGGTTCAACTTCTTCTTTGGGCAGTTTGGGCTGGCGTCACTCGCCATCCATCACGTTGGAAGCTGTGGGTGGTAGTAGTGGGAGGAGGCCTTGCAATGCTCCTAGAAATCTATGACTTCCCTCCATATTACGGATTCTTGGATGCTCACGCCGCCTGGCATGCCACCACGATTCCCCTAACTTATATTTGGTGGAGTTTTATCCGAGACGATGCTGAGTTCGTGACATCTAATCAAGTAAAGAGGTTGCGAAACTCGAACGTTGCAAAGAAGGCAAAATAGAGCATGTGGTGGTGGCGCTTGAGCACGTAGCCCTGGTCTCCGTTAACTTACTGGAAATTGCAGTTTTCCCTTTTTCTTCACTCAACCTGCAATGCAAAACGAGACAGTTGCCATAGTCAGTAGGGTACCGATTGCAATTGCATTGAGATAACTTTGGATTTTGATTTTTCTTTGGTAATACTGTTATAGTTAAATTATTTTTATTTCATCATTTGTTGAAGTCCTAATGATGGTTTGTTTGGAAGTGCTTCTAAAGTGATTGAAAACGATTTTGGCGAAATTATTTTTGGGTTCTAAAAGCACTTTTAAGTGCTTTTTGCAATTTGCCAATTGCACTTTAAGTGCACTTTTAAGGCACTAGGGAATCCGCCGACTGAAGGTGGCAATTTGCCAATCGCACCACACCTTGTGGTTAGTTCCAAAAGCAAATTCATCAAGTGTTTTTTGTCCTCCATTTTAAACTCATTTCAACCAATTTTCGGCTTTCGTAATGATAAAACTTCCTTTCTCAAATCCCTCCGGCGCCACCATCACTAAGACCCGCCCACCAAGGAAACCTAAGCAAGAACATCACACCAAGTTTTTATGCGTCGCCCACCCAGGAAAAAATTCTTGACTCCGTCACTGTGGATTCCACCTAAAAATCAATAATACTAAAAACCTCCAAAAAAATTCTTGACTCCGTCACTCTGGATTCCACCTAAAAATCAATAATACTAAAACCTCCAAATAGGCTGAAATGCGTTTGCGTGTTTTCCCGGCCCCCGGAAGGTGTCGGCTTAAGCTCATTCATCTCACGCACATCTTCCATGGAAACGGCAACCTGCGTCATTGTTCGCTTAATCGCTTTAATATTCGTATCAGGTGCACCAAACGATTGCGGGATTGACGGCTTACAACTGGTGTCAACAGCATGCTTCACAGATGCATGGATACAAGAGGAAAGGGTAGGTCCTGCACCCACCGTACTCCCATGCGAAGGCAGAACCCGACCTCGTAGCATGTTGAAGTAGGAAACCATGTTCTCTTCGAGTGCTTTAACTGCCGGTGTTTCTCCTTCGGTCCAAAGCATTCCGAACGAGGTAGCTTGTTCGGAGACTTGATCACCCATCTTTATGACCTCCTCCCAGCTCACCTTCTCAAGTGTACAGGGTGCGGTTTGATCCAACACCTCGAGGGTCTCATGGACGGTGTTGAGGTGCTGGTTTAGAGTTCAGCGGGTTGCTCTCTCTCTCTCGGCTCAACCGACTCTCCCGCGGCGCTCGAACAATGAGAATTAGGCAAATGGTTCAAATTGGAAGAGAGAAGGGGTATATGGTTATCATTTCCCTTCTTTGCATTGGAGAGGGAGGGGGTAACGAAGGTAAAAATTTGGTTTGAACATTTAACAGTACATTCTATCACCACATGAATTGAATTTGGGTGCAAGATTTGATTCCTAAGGCATCGCCGATAAACAAACTGGACAGTAGTTTCTAAAATCGGGCAAATGTAAGGAGACGGAAGACGAATAAATACGTTATTATACACAAACAGAATTTCAAACCTCCAGAGTATATAGAAATAACACCATATCCTTCCATGTCATCTCATTGCTCCAAGCAAATTTGCACCATCAAGCTTTGCACCTTCCAAACGCTGTTCAAAACATAAAAATTAGAGTTACATTCTCGATTGCTCGCTGTCAGTTGACACACCTAGCAACTATCCTACCAACAGAAACGGCATTCTCAATGCAGCAATTTCTACACTGGATGTACAGATAATGCACATATATCGGACATCCGAACTTCAATTCAAGGGAGGAAAGTAAATCCTAAACTCATTGTCTAGTTTTAGTAACTTGGTCCCATTCAGTAACCTTTTCTTTCTTTCTTTTTTCTTTTTTTGCTTTTCATTTGCGTTTTTTTCAGTTAGAGATAGAGAGGAAATATATGGATGAAGTCTTGAAGAGAGGCGGTGAGAGGGGTGAGGGAAAAATCGAGGATGAATGAAACAAAAACTTGAAACGAAAACAACTTAAAATTGTTTTTATTTCCAAGCTGATATCTTCAATCTCCTCCCACCACCCTTCTATATATCTCCCTTTCTCCCATATATATCCTCCGTCTCTAACAGAAAACGGAAGCTAAAAGCCAAAAATGAGAAAATTACCAAACCAATAACCAAAATAGAAGTTTACAAAATGGTTTGAACTTTGATCAGCTTTCATTACCGTATCTCGAAGATTCACTTGACGTAAATAAGCTCGTTGAAGGTTTGCATCCTTCAAATTGGTATTACTCAACTTGGCACCCTAGCATGCAAAAAGACAAACCAAACAAATAAATTAAGGGAGGAAAGGGAGATATTTTTTTTTCATTTACGATTTCATTTCTTTGAACAATAATGGATAATGTCATATAAGATGAACTACAGATTGTTTTCTATAAAATTCTTTTCATGTAAACGTGGGGTGTTTCTCCAAAACAGCCTCGCATACCAGCTATATAATTATGACACATGTCTAACTGAAGGCATTCTTAATCACATAATAGAATATACGAAACAAGCAAACCAAATAGGTTTTACATTTGATTTCCCATAAATGAGAAGAATGTGAGATATCCGTCGCGTTGTTTTTGACTTTACTAAGTAAGATCTCACCAGATCGAAAGTAGAAAACAACTCAAAGGATATCTCACATTGTTTTTTATTATACCTTCACCACTACTACCTAGCACAATCACCTCATACATTTTCTCAAACACACCTTTGATTTGACCCCAAATCTAACATGATGAACATGTTGGTCGTATACTGTTCTCTACCAACACTAGAGTTCCACTACCAGCATTTATTATGTTCATTTAACCATGAAACACTAATTCACCACAAAGTGATCCAACCTTTACTGTTAGGGATCTTTCTAAATCATCTCACTTCCCTTAAGGTGAAACAAACGAAGGAATGAAAGAACCTATATTTCATTTCCATCCCCTGCCCGCTATAATCTCAGACCAAACAAAGCATTAGAAGAAGGCTTATATGTTTCGGTAATTGGAGAAAATGAAGACTATTTTCATGGTATTTTTCTTCTTAAAAAAGGGAGAGCAAGATATCTTCCCTTCTATTGCAATGTGTTAGCAAGCCCGTGAAGATGTGTCCCAGAAAATTTAGAGCTATGAAAAAAAGACGTAACATGCAATTCATAAGCTTTTTTACAAGTCAAACAGGATAATTATGTTCTCAAAATGAATTTATAGGAGTTCTTTTAATCTCTTAAACATAAAGATTCATACTAGACTAAGTTGTTTTTTTCTTTTGACACACAACCTCCACTTTACCTTCAAATTTGCTCCTTCCAGATTAGCTCCCTCTAGATTGGCATTTGTAAGATCAGCATTCTGAAAAATTAAGAGCAAGAAGATAATGCATCATTCAGTCTGTAAGCACCAAATCCTAAGCCTTCATTAGTCGAAGTAATATGAGAATCTCAAACAAACAGTTACTATCTCATTAATGGATGTTCTCGAAAACCAAAAAAGGACAAACTACTCGGAAACAAGTGAAATATATTCCGATTGACAAATGCAGAACCTGTAGGTGTGCAGAACGCAGGTCTGCCTGGCAGAAGCTAGAATCTATCAAGCATGCATCTGAAAAGGGACAGAACATGATCAAAAGGAAAATTCATAGTCTTAACTCTGGGTAAACGAGAGACACATCAGCTTAATCCATATTAAAAAAAGTTCAAAAAAAATATTTGAAGTTTAAATGAACAGAAACGTATGCCAAGGAATTTAAGGCAACATGATTACGGAAATAACCATAACAATAAAATATTATCAGAAACCAGAAAGCAGAAAAAGTTTGCCTTGTAGATTTGCACTCTGAAGATTAGCACCAGCCAACAAAGCTCCACGGAGATTTGCCCCAGTAAATTCACATCTTCCCTAGGCAAAAGATAATTGTGTTAATCAAGCAACCGATTAATATATGATATCATCATTAACTGGAAATTATTAGATTTCATACTCCCGCAAAGTTGCATTGTGAAAGATGGCACCCTCAGCATCGACATCCTGTGACAAAATATAAAAGCTTCAATAGTCATGTACTGATCTTATAAAAAGAAACGAAAACTATATACGCCGACAAAAAATACAGTGAGACTTTCTAACAACATTTACTATGTAGAAAAAACAACAGTTGTTTTTAACAGACCAGGCATACCATGTATTATAACTAAAGCTTACCTTGAACTTAGCACACTGAAGATTTGCACATGAGAAAAAGACATTTTTCAAACATGCATAGCTGAAGTCAACCAATGACAAATCCTGCAATTTCATGGATCAAGTAAGACCACGACATCAGAGACACGGCATCAAATAGATGGATAATCATGCATCTTTTACCATCCAAAACATCATTTCATTTAAATTCATAAATAATCCAGCAATGCTTACTTTTATGTAAGCAACTGGTTTCAACATGATATAGGAAATTTTGATTCTTAATACAGATTGTAATAGATGTTGTTTTACAAATTCAAAATATTTTTTGGTAAAAAAACTACACTAGGCATGAGTGAGGACATTGCAGAGAAAATGCAAATGCATAGATCTCTTAGGGGCTTCATTATGTGCCTGTACTTCTGAAACTAGATGTTCTAAACGGATATTAGCTTATTGTGGTTTATTTTTTCAAATTTCTACATATCTAGTACTAGATTTACTTTTTTCAGAACTGAGAACCTGAGAAATTACCAATTTGGAAAGGTCAAGGCCAGAAAGATTGACACCTCAAAAACGCACTTTCTCAGACTGTATGCACTTGATGATATCAGTACGTGTTAGTTCTGTATCTAACTCTTCATCCTCCCTCTTCTTATTTAGAACAGCATGTATTCCATCCATCAGACCCTGAAAATAGTTTCAGAAATTCACAACATTGTTGAAACAAGATAACTGTCAAATGAAAAGAGGCAGTATTCATTGCGATGGGAGAAATGCAGCGGATAAAAATGGAGATATGTTTGACATGTAAATTCATTAGTAGATTGACGAATGAATCTCAGCACATGTATAAACTCCACTTCTTCAACATAGTTAGAGATATACAAAAATGTTTCATCCGAGTTGTATAGTTGAAAAGCGAATACTTTATCTCTAGGGACTTGTTTCGACATTCTGGAAATATACTCAGTTTATGTTATTAGATTGTGAATCTGAACCATTAACTACTTTGATCACTGCTTGAATATGTGGTCCAGATTCACAGTTTGCAAATTAAGATTCCTAACTTGCAGTTTGTCTCAAAAAAAAAAAAGAAAAAAAAAAAAAAAAAATTAGCCCATATATTGTACATGTACATAAGAATGTAATTTTAATACGGTGGTGCTATCTACGCACCCTTTTTTACCTCCCACACATCCCCTATTAATTTTTGTCCTTTAATCCTCTTCAATTCATTCGATTTGAACCTTCCATCGGTTTAAATTTACGGAACAAAAATTCACTATTTGAGTAAACAAGTACACAATATGAACTAGAGTGCAGCCCATTGATGACATTAATAAATAAGAGTAAATGAATATAAAATGTAAAACCACACTTACAAGAAGTTGATAGTATTCAGCCTCCCTAAGTAGTTCTGCATATTCTGAATCTTTTAATGTGGGAACAACGCCATCCCTCAACCAGTTAAGGATGTGCCGAAAATGTTTGCCATCCCTATCAAGAAAAACATATCCCTACAAAAAAAGCCCGGGAGCAGATTATCATTATACAAATTGAAAATAATGTTTTCATTCATAATTACATAACAATAAATAAATAAAAATGATTCATGTCCAACTCTTTGGGTTTGTTACTTGAATCCTATCCCTTCATTTAATCCTATATGGATCATACGTCCATACAAATCACAGAGTACTGTATTTTTCCTAATTACTTCCTAGCCATCTCCTTTCGTAGCACTACCCTCCGTTTTGATTAAGTCACTTCCTAACCAGCACATCTATTGGTCTTTGTTGAACAAGCAGAGGCCACCATAGATGGTTCTCCCTATGTCTCCACTGAGCGCCATTTCAGCCTTCTCATGCATGATCATTCAAGTACATAAATAATTATCTAACATCTAATGAGGTTGTAATGGGGAAATCAATAGTCACAATGGAAAAATGTTTAAAATGTGTATCAAAGGCAGAAGTTTATACTTTTTCGGCTTCTTGACATAGACCATGGCGACCACTGAACATTGCAGCAAGCATCGAATCGGGGTCACGATGAGTCAAAGTATCAATAGTAGTACAAAATTTCTTTCCTCCTGTTAACAAACAAAGAATGTATCCAAATTATGCAGCTAATCCTCAAGCTCCATTAAACTACACCATAACTATAAGTTTTGAACCAAACCACTTCAAGAGCTCAATCGGAGAAGAAAGACTCTTCATTTATCCACTTTTCATACTCTAAGGATTCGTGGTTGCGAAATTTCTTTGGTGACATATTCTTGTTACAAAGTAAGATGGGGTTTAATCTAAAGTTAAGGGTTTGAAGTGGTTTTTCTCTAAAGTGAAATCTTATCAAGGCTTCTAAGTTAAAACCCCAATTTTGAATTTTTGACAACTCAAATCAGTCACACATACACAAACACACAGATTGCAGTAATTGCCTCGCCAAAACATTCAATTGGTTTACTTATATAGCTTGGCTTTTCTGAGAAAATGAAAAATTAGGGTTTCAACTTCCATTCGAGAGCGATCGAATCGATTCAACAACAAATTTTATACTGTAAGAAACAGAAAATTCAAATTAAATTGGATTGGATTGCAACTTGCAAGAGAGAGGGAGCTGACCGATGTTGAGGCGAATCAGAGAGGAGGAACCGTAGAACTTCATCATTGAATTGAGGGCTCCGATTTGGGTATCCACAGGAGCAAGTAATTCAAAGCTCGGAGCTTTTAATTTCCGACTGTATGATTGTAGGTTGAAGGTTCAAGTTTACGATGGTGTGTTTTTGCAGCTCATTCTTTACTTCGCAAGCGAGAAATAGAATATGAGGAATGGTAAATTAAGGGTAAAGTACAAAAAAACTACCTTAACTATTGGTGTCACGACACTTTCATACCTCATCTTTTAAAATTGACAATGTCATACCTCATCTTACGAATTTGTGCCAATGTCAAAGCCCGGTCATTTTTTCTGTTAATTTCTCTGTTAAATGCTAACGTGACCCGACATGTGTCCCACTCACTAATCCAATTGGATTAAAAAATAATTAAATATATTTTTAATAATTAAATATTCAAAAATTAAAAATATATATTAAATCTCTCTCACTCTCTCCTCTCTCTCCCCCCTTTCTCGCCTCTCTTTCTTCTCTGCAACCCAAAACCCCTTCTCACCCGTCCTCCACCACCCTCTCTCTCATCTCTCTTTCTCTCTCCCCTTTCTCGCTTCTCTCTCTTCTCTGCATCCCAGAAGACACAGACCCCGGAGGAACAAAACCCATCTTCCCATTACAGCAATTCGAAAACCCCAAAACGAAGAACCCAATATTGCTCGACTACTCCGCCAACCTCAATCTGGAGATCGCAACGACGCTGTTCCACGGCATCATCTTCCTCGACTACTCCGCCTCCCTCACTCTGCCACCCTCGATATGCACCTGGACGCCCAAAACGACGGCGTCGACCTGAACTCAGACTGGGAACTGGTCTGATTTGCGACGAAGTCCGAGTCTGTGGGGTAGTGGGGGGGACACGGGTCAATGGGCAAGAGTTTGGGGGACGGGTCAATGGGTAAGAGTTTGGCGGATGAAAAAACCCAGGTGGGTTTAGGTGGTTCTGGGCATGGCGAGAGAGAGAAGTGGGGAGGAAGGAGACTACGGTGGAGAGGAGAGGGAGAGGCGAGAGAGAAGGGAGAGAAAGGGTGGTGGAGGACGGGTGGGAAAGGGTTTTGGGTCTTCTGGGATGCAGAGAAGAGAGAAAGGCAAGAAAGGGGGGGGAGAGAGAGGAGAGAGAGAGAGATTTAATATATATATTTTTTAATTTTTGAATATTTAATTATTAAAAATATATTTAATTATTTTTTAATCCAATTGGATTAGTGAGTGGGACATGTGTCGGGCCACGTCAGCATTTAACAGAAAAATTAACAGAAAAACTGACGGAGGTCTGACATTGGCACAAATTCGTAAGATGAGGTATGACATTGTCAATTTTAAAAATGAGGTATGAAAGTGTCGTGACACCAATAGTTGAGGTAGTTTTTTGTACTTTACCCTTAATTTAACTAGCAAATAGCATACACTTTATGTGTGTGAACAATTGCCTACCTCCTCCCATGTTCTCTTCAAACGCAACTGTTTCAGTTCATTCAAACTATCCAAAATACATCATGATTTCATTTACCTGTATGAAAAAATAATAATGGGACAATTTCTCTTAATAAGGGCATATTTTTTTTATCTTATGTAAATATTTTGATACAAAATTGCTCTTTTGCCCTCTTATGTAAATATTGTGCATCAAAAGTGAGGGCAAAATAGAAAAAAATGGGATATGATTGTCTTTTTGTCAAAAGGTACAAAATTACTATTTTGCACTCCTCATCTCAACATTGTGTATTCAAAAGTGAGGCGCAAAATTGGAAAAAGTGGGCAAAAAGGTTTACATGGTGTGTATCAAAATTGAGGGTAAAATAGGAAAAAGGGGATATGATTGTCATTGTGTCAAAATGTACAAAATTACTATTTTGCCCTTCTCATCTCAACATTGTGTATTTAAAAGTGAGGGGCAAAATTGGACAAAGTGGGCAAAAAGGTTGACAAGGTGTGTTCTCTTAATAATAATATAGATTAGAATAATAGTTATTCAATTAAAATTTCATAATCATTGATTCGTTAATGACACACCCCGACCTGGAAATTAGGGCGTGCTGGCCATCACGCCTTGATTTCCAGGTCGGGGTGTGTCAGTTAATTCATTAAAACGTGTAACTATTATTTTTTTCATCAACTTCGTTGGAACTTTCGTAAAAAATAGTCACATGTCATGCACATGAGGCTGAATCAAGTGGCAAATATGAAAAACTAAAATGAGAAAAATTGTAGCAGTGATCCCTTAACTTTACCCAAAATGAGAAATAGTCCCTCACTTTAATCCAATTATAGCAATGGTACTTCTACCATGACTCATTTTGACGAAAGTTTTGATGGAGTTGACAAAAATGATCATAACTACATATTTTGATGGGTTAAGGGATCAATGGTTACAGATTTTTAGTTGAGGAACCAACGCGCCAATTGAATTAAAGTTAGGGTCATCGCTACAATTTTCTCAATACAAAAAATTCTTTTCATTTTCATCATATTTTACTTATTCCTAACAAAAATTAAGTTTGTTACTCAGTACTACGGTCTGGTGGTATTTCTCTTCACTTGGAAGTGAAAGATTTTAGATTTGAATCTCGTGGATAACAAATTGGATACCAAATTTGGCTGCCTATTGTGTGGCTTTACTGAACTCCCCCTCCCCTTATCGATATACTAAAAAAAAGAAAAGATTAACACATAAAAATGGAAGTAATTTCAACACATTTTGTCTTTTTTGTTTGTATTTTGATTTTTAATTAATTTATTTATTTTGAAGACCAAAATAAACACTATTGCGATCAAGAGAAAAAAGTGTGCACAATTTAATTCACAGTTCACATCTACCATTGAGTTGGCGAGGTTTTTTTCCCTAGAGTTGACAAGAGATTCAAAGTTTCAATTAGTTTTCAATTTGGTGACTCAATGCGAGATTAATTATTCATTTTGGCTCACTCGACAATGTATTAAATCATTTACTTGTTAATTAGGTTCTTATTCAAGGATTTTTAACAAGAATATTATATTCACACATCTCAAATTACTTCTCTTATTCGAGGATTTTTCTATCAAGTGTTAGTAATGTGTAGAAAATATTAAAAAATTAAAAAAGTGTGAAAGAAGTAATTTAGACTATGTGGATATAATCTCTCTTCCTAATAAATCAAGCTCACACAATTTGTTTATCAATATTTATTATTTATCAAAAATATTGTGTTTATATGTATTTATGTTGACCAGACTTAAATAACTAAACACTTTTCGTCCAATTAAAATTTCGCAAAAATGATCTTTAAATGAAAACCTAAAGACAAACAACGCCAATGATACACATGAAGTAGGCACAAACGAATCGTTAGTACCTTATTAACTTGTTAATAACTTAATTACCAACTAGTTAGCAATATAGTTGAATTTGAACAGGGCCAAGAGTGTGAGATCAGCTTTGTTTGGTTGGTTTCTAACTCTGGATAATTCAAACCCAAATCGACCCAGAAGTTATGAGAAGACAGCCCAAGTCGGCCTCAGAGAAACGAGGTACGTGCAACAGGTGGAATAGCAAATGCTGCATGGCCACCCAAACGTGGCAGCTCCATGAAGAAACACATCTCAGCCTCTGCCTCTCCTTCAACTTCTCCTTCCTCCTTCGTCCCTCCCTATTAAAAACCAAGCAATCTTCTGCTCTAATTTCTCTGCTGTTCTGCAACAATACAACAATGTCCACAATGAGGTTGAAGCATCTCTCCTCCATTGCAAACGACGTTGTACAAAAATGCGCTTTGTAAGTCCATCATATATGATATGCAATTCATACATATATAATATTTTGCACCTGTAAATATTGTTCTTCTTCGTATTTGTTGAATTTTTCAAATCGATGTTGACTATATATATAACATATATGAGTCTCTTTTATATACGAATCGTTTTTCTACTTTAAACTACTATAAACCGCATGTCGATGGAGATTCGAACTAGGGTGCACAGGAGAGCACATCCGCTGTAGCCAACCAATGAGGCTACGCCCACGTCTTCATGTGTATATGCATGTTTGTTGATTAAATCCTATTCTATACCCTTATATAATTATATTACGTTCAGGAAACTGGATACCCCGGTGGAGGAATTGGTGGAGGAATTTGAAACTATATGGAAGACGGATGGAACGGCGCCGGTTGGTGCTGCTACTATCAGTAGTAACAATAACAACAATAGTAATAGTTATGGGAGGAAATTCGTAGAATTTTGCAGTGCCAAGGTTATTCAGAGTTGTGACATGTGCAAAACCATTGAGGAAAAGATTGCCAACGGCTCTTTTAGCCGCTTCACCTTCGACATGATGCTCGCTTGGGAGATGCCTACCTCTGCTGACGAGGAATCTTTTACGGTAATTAATTATGTTCGTAATTTGATTGTTTCTGTTGATACTAACGGGGATTTGGCTAAGCCTCATGGTGATGTTGAAGTGAAAATTTTGGTATCGAAGAATTCACCCTTCATGGAAGTCGAACCTAAAAACACCTAAACTCTCACACAGAGGTGGATAGGAATACCACTAAACGGTTGTTTTTTATTGAAGAGAAAAAAATAGTTGCATAATTATGTTTGTAATTAGTTAGTTTGTTAACAACTTCACAATCAGGACTATATCTATATAATACATTGAAACATATATAAATTACATATGATTTCTCCACCATATTTACAATATTGATTGAACTATTATGATGCATTGATATATTTATATTTGTATGGCAAGGAAACACATGTACGCAGCCTTACCCTTACTCTTTGCAAAGCAAGGTAAGATTGTGTACGATAGACGTTCCTCCCCGATCCTCGCAAAGCGGGAAGCCTTGTTGGCTTGAGATTGCCCTTTTGTTGTTTCTTTTGTTATTGTTCAAATGTCATGTTTTTGGGGTTTTGCAGGAGTGCGTGGCGAAGGAGAAAGAAGAGAAAAAATTGCCTGAAAAATGTCTTTCGGAACAAGATGACATCTCTGTGTTCTATTCAGACCTTATGCCACTTCTTGTAAGCTATTTCATTTCTTAAGGTTTAATTTTGTTTTTGTTCTTTTTTTTCGAGATACATAGAGAGATGGAAAGTTGGACTAAACTAAGTTCTAGGTTAAAGTAATGGTCGTTGCTTGAACCCTAATCTTTTGTTCCTCGTTGTAGTTGTAATTATGTTTTGTTTCTATTCATTCTTCACCAACTGTCTGGCAGGTTGATAATGAGAAAAATGTTGGAGAAGATGCATTTGTTTGGATGGGGTCGCTGGTTCCACTAGTTACAGATGTTGTTAATGGGAGATTTACCTTTGAAACTTTAACAGCGCCTACGGGAAACCGGCTCCATTTTCCTTCCTATGACAAATATTTAAAGGAAATTGATAGGTGATGCATCTATAACCATATATTTCATTTGTATGATGTGTCGACGCATACCCAATAAGCAGCTAATACTGTTGGAGACACTTGTTATACCTTAGTTGAACCTTTTTCTTTGGAATAATAACATGCGAAGAGTAATTAATTTTGGTACAATACATTTAGGGGAATAGACAGTATAAATGGTAGTGCAACTCATAAAGAATGTTTGCATTTGAAGTTTCTTTAAGATTGTTTCAACTTTTCCCTTTTCGTACCGTTTTGATTTTATAGATGTATAAAACATTTGGCAAAACATGCAAAACCGAAGGGTGTGGAGCTTGTAGATGACGAATTCATTTTACACGTTGAGGGAACTGCTAGCACACAGCGAGTAGTGCGCCACATTGGAGGAACAAGCTGGCCTGGTTTGTTTAGAAAAGAGAACTTTGATCATCTCATGTCTTATATATAGTTTCTTTTCCCCATATATAATTAAGTAATCGATTTGATATGGCTAACCATGCATTGGTATTTCAGGTAGGCTTACTTTAACGAATTACGCACTCTATTTCGAGGCTTCTGGAGTATTAACATATGAAGATGCTCTTAAAATAGACCTTTCGAAGGATATGGAGCAAACGGTGAAACCAGCTTCAACAGGGCCATGGGGTGCTCCACTTTTTGACAAGGCTATAATTTATGAGTCTCCTGAATTGTAAGGGCATATACTCTGGATTTATGAATTTAAGTATTTATCCGAAATCTTGCATTCATTTTTCAGTCTAACCCAAAGCACCAAATAGCTAATCAATCTATGTGTCGCGTGTTTAGAAACTAGTATTTGACACACTGAAAAACCAAAATCTTCACTAGGGTTTCTAGTCCTCCTTGTGACGCAGTGTGGATGCTACATCGACCAAACAGAAACACAACTACACGAAGTTTGTTAAAATCTTATATTGTTAGATTAATGATTTGTTTCACCAAATTTCTAGATCAGAGGAGATTGTCCTGGAGTTCCCCGAGGTAACAAGCTCTACAAGGCGTGACCTTTGGCTTGCGCTCTCAAAGGAGATTATGTTGATGCATCGTTTCCTAGCAAAGTATGAAATAAATTGTCTGATACAAGCATGGGAGATGCATTCAAGGACAATCCTAGCAATAACAAGGCTCCATGCAGCAAGAGAAATGCTAAGAATATCACCCCCTCCACCAACAAGATTCTTAATTTTTTCTTTGTTCGATGAGATACCGAAGGGAGATTATGTACTGGAAGAGCTTGCAGAGAGTCTTAAGAAGAGCAATAGCGGGCATCCATGTAGTGCTAGTTCAATCCTAAGGAGCATGAACTTGTCAGAGTCGATGATCATCTCAGGTTTAGACCAAGAGATGGAAGTAGGGAGCAGCGAAAATGCAACCCCAACTCCAAGCGGTCAAGTCGAAAACAGTTCCTTATTAGAAACAGCAATTAATCAAGCAAGAAAGGAAGAAAAGGATATTGCTATTGCCAAAGCTACCACAAAGGAACTTAAAGAGGAGGGAATCAGTGAAAGCGCTACTATCTTTTTGGTAAGTATCTAACCCCATCCATATCACTCTAGAGGAATTTCCATGATTCATCAATCCAAATGGCGAAAAATATCTTAGTTTATATTATACTTAATATTCCGTCTAACGTGTACCTTCGCATACATCCACGTATCAATCTGACTTTGTTTTATTGTGTAGGAGCTACTAAGGCCCCTTAGGAATTCAGTGCCTTGGTTTGAAGTACTCATGTGGGAAAGACCGTCAACTACTCTCACTGTGGTTGCTGCGACTTTAATAGTCACCTACCAGTATGTCGTTTCTCTAGCTAGCTGCAGTGCTGCGTAAGCTTTAATAAAATTCCAATTTGGTGAATGGGATTTTGTGAAGAATAACTTCTTGATATGCAGGGAGTGGGTTGGCATAGCACTAGCCGCTTTATTCATTTGGCTGGTTGCGAAGATGGTTAGAGCCAGGCTGCAAAGACTTGATATAAAATGCAATGAGATAGTCGTGTGCACCGCCTCGGACCAGAGTACAATAGAAAGCATAGTGTCTGCTCAACGTGGAATGCAAACTGTGCATGAGACGATGCAGATAGCAAATGTTTCGATATTGAAGTTGTGGTCCATATATATTTCGAAGGCACGCAAGGTATTTATATATGCAGCCAAGCTATATGTTCACATTCACTGTGAATTTCCAGATCTATACGCATGCGTAATATTAGTAGCAAGAGTCGAAAGATATTCTAAATTCAGAGGCTCAAATGTCGCAATGCTTATGTTATGCCGACTTTTCTCCTGCATAAAAGAGATTGATAACTTGTGTTAATTGCATCAATCCAACTAACAAAGTTTAATTGTTGTTGCAGCATGCAAATGTTGCGATGGTGTTGTTGAGTGCGATAGCAATATTTTTCGCAGTGGTTCCAGTGAAGTTCGTTATAATGGCAGCCATAGTTTGTTGCTTCTCATCGACATTGGCATCGAGACTAGGTACGGGTAAGGGGGAGAACCAAAGCAGCAGACGACTAAGAGAATGGTGGGATTCAATTCCAGTCATTCCTGTCCGTGTTGTCGAGACCCGACAGTCCAAGGCAGACTAGCTACATAAGGCTGGTTCCGACTGCCAACTGCCCGAAATAGTTTACGTTGCACTTGTGATTCCGGTTTGTCATGGTTTCTCCGGTTTCTTTTCGATACTGCAGTAAATGGATACAGAAGAAGGGTAGCTTGCATGTGTGGCCATGTGTAAATAAATATCATCGTTAAGAGCTATAGATTGTACACGAGTGGTGTTATCGTCATACTTCCTTTACAGCAAAACTTGTAATGTAATAATAATGGAGTTTGTTATATAGCAAGCTTCTTATGCCCGCCTCGATTCAGTGAGATCGAATCTTCCTGGCCTTCGTTACACCATTTGTTTTGAGATATTGGAGCATCGGTTCCTGAATTCTGGTCGAACTGTGGGTTTTGGTCTTTGAACTAAAAAATCGCTGAGTATTGGTTTTTGAACTTTCATCTAAATAAAGGGTTTAAAGCGGCAATAAGCGATAAAACTTTTAATGAAGTTAATCAAAGTGATCATTACATCTTCCGTTGTTACAAGTTCAGGGATTAATACGTCGATAAGTTCATGGATTAATACACCGATTTTCTCTTTGCTCTCATGGTTCCATTGGTTTTGCAACTCGCATGTGTTATTGAAGGTTATTGAACAGTACTCGGCTGGTCAATGACGAGTGACCTCAAAATTTTTCGTGACCAAATCATAGTAAATTATTCTATAAAGATCATCTCCGTCAAAGATCACTTAATGAAACTCGAATTGTGTCTATATATCCATGGCATTTCTTTAAATAGTTTTTCAAACGGAGTTAATTTTAACGGCTTTTAGAGACTCTGAATTTGGCTCGGCTCGTTTATAGCCCCTGACTGGCTGAACAGGGCTAAGGTCGCATTAATTTGAAACGATGGAGTTAGAACCAAAGATAATACAAGTTTAGAGCATGAGGAGGATATGATCAAATAGTTACAAAGGATCTGTCATGTCAAAGTGTTTCGCCTTCGATCAAGTTTAACTAACTTTCCCTCTACTATTGTAATCTACCTAATAAGAGTCCCTTGCTGTCCATCCCTTATCGTTGCTTGCCACCCGCTACTTCGTCACCGTTTTCCTACTTTCTCGCCTTCTCCAGGTCCGGAAGATCTGTAAACAAGCCAAAACCGGGTGTTAAAGAACCGTGAGAAAGAGATGCAGGCGCAGCGCTTTTAACATTTCCAACATACTTCATATGACTCACTCTAATTCGTTCAACAACTGACTGAAACCGCAATGTCCTAAATGGCATCGCTAGGGTTTCTTCTTTTTCAAGGACAAATTGACGACGGAAGGTAACTCGAGAATAACAGAGAAGAACTTGTAGTTTTTAAATAGTAAAACCGTTCTATACTACACATTCGATTACAAAATGTCTTAGAATGAAGAGACTTTTATACTTTTAGGACTCGGACAGCAAACAAACTTTAAACACAATAAGGAGAAATGTTGAATGTACTGAGCGTCTACAAATTTGGTTTAAAAGAAAAAACAACTTGACAGTTTATGTGCCTCGCTATGCGTATAGATTATCAAGTGAGTTTGGCAAATAGAGGATGCTGCCACTGGCTTGCTGTTTAAGCCGCCACATTTAGTAAAAGGAACTTTGTGGAACTCTTTGTAAGGACTAAGCAGCAAAAATTACCAAATGCACATACTTCTATAAAATTAACTTTGACTAACATCACCAACAGACCAAGAGGAAAAATACACTTACAGAGCATTCCGTCGTCATCACTGCTTCCACCATCTTGACCAACATACTGCAAAAGTACAAAAAATCCATTTTACCTGATTAGGTGAAGTTAATCCATTATTCTAAATGATATAAGGTGTCATATTTACCGCATCATCATCATCATCGGGGGCCAAATCAGCTGCAAAAGACAACACAAATGTTGAGTCAGATCCATGGAAAATCTCTCTCAAGAACTATATTCAATTTGCAGGCACATGATACTAAAGATTGTGTCAAATTAAAAACGGCAATCATGCCCAATTGGCATTCCCCTGACCAACCGTGGCATTTCATATTAACAATAATGGTATGAAAAGACCAGGGATGCCATATCATTTCTATGGATTAGCCTAAGCCGCTAAAGCCCTCATATAATTGCATTTCCAGAAAGATTGTGCAAAAACTGGAGGTAGATAAAAACTAGGTAACGGTAACACAGCGGGGAACATTTTTTTTCACCATACACAAGAGAAGATGGGTACCATTTTCCTATTAAGCATGTCAACGGTTTTCGGATGAGCTATCATATGTCAGTTGGAAATGTGGTTTCTCAACACATATCAACAACTTTATAGTAAACAACAAATACACATAAAGAGAATCAATCTAATGTGCTAGAGCAATTAGAAACCAGCATTATGTACACACTACAGTGAGGCAATCAAATTACCAGATAGTCCTGCTTTCTCCTTTCAATCATTCACTACACAGACAAACAACGCCAAGCACGTCAACGAGAAAGGCAAGATATATGATTCTACTTGCCAAAGTAAGGCCTTTACATGTACTCATATATTCCAGATAGTTTGAAAACACACAAGCTATGAACTTCGTTCCACCTCATGCTCATTTTTCACATTCCTATCCTAAAATTCATTTCGGTTTCACTATTCACCTCAAAATCACAAATTGGTTAGACAAAATCATAATCAGACAAACCCCACCAACCAAAACATCACAAAATTTTGAAAAATAAACCGATAACAGAATCAAACAGCTAAAACAAAATGCAACCATTTAATGAAAATCGAAAGGCAATCTATACGAAAGTTCATCTTGGGTTCACTGTTCACCTCAATCTCACAAACTAGTTGGACAAAATTATAGTCAGACAAACCCCATCAATCAAAACATCAGAAAATTTTGAAAAATAAACCGATAACAGAATCAAACAGCTAAAATAAAGGCAACTGATTCAATGAAAATCGAAATGCGATCCATACGAAAGTTCATCTTGGGTTCACTATTCACCTCAATCTCACAATCTAGTTGGACAAAATCATAACCAGACACACCACATCAATCAAAACATGATTAAAATTCGAAAAATAAACCAATAACAAACCAAACAGCTAAAACAAAAACAACCCAATTGACGATAATCGAAACTTGACAAACAAAAACAAGTCACAAGTCTCACCTTCCTCGTCCTCATCGCACCATTTGTTCCAATCAACTTTAATGTAGGGCGCCGGCTTCTCTTCCGTCTTCAGCAACCGCCTCCACCAACCTCTCTGCTCCTTCTGGATCGAGCAGAGAATGTTCCGCAACCCAGTTCTGGTTTTGCAGCCGTCAGGGGTTATTGGACCGTACAGCTCGAGAGTGAAGTGAAAGGGCTCGCCTTGGACTCCCACGGCGGAGAAGCTGAAGAATCCCTCAGGCTCGCACTTAACGGTGACGTCTTTGGCGTCCGGTAGCGCCACCGTCAGGTACACCTTGTCGGAGCGCTGCGCCCACAGAACCTCCGGGTGCCGACTGGTCCCACTACAAAAGACAACAAAAAGTTAATCAAATTGAAATCTAGTGAGAGAGAGAGAGAGAGAGAGAGAGAGAGAGAGAGATTGAGGGAGGAGAGAGAAGGAGAACCTCATTTTGGAGGGTTGCTGAGGCAGAGGGATGGCAGAGATCAGGTATACTGGGTACTGTAATAAGAGTGGGTACGAAGCAACGAGCAAATGGAGAAATGACAAAAACCCTCAACAGTCGAACAATATGTACAAGTAATATTCCAAAAAATGATTCGATGTAACTTGTAGATTACTTGATTTTGGAATATGATTCGATGTAACTTGTAGATTACTGAGCATTCCCACTCGTATAACTCATTTGATTAAGAGTATTTATGTTTGTGTATGAGGCTTCATGTCAAACTCTTCTCTTTTCTTAGGTTGTAAGTCGGCAGTTCGAAATTGCTTAGTTGACTAAGAACATTCGCGGTTGTAAACGAGACTCTGAGTTCAAATCCCCTCTCGATATTTTTTATTGAAAAAATGGTAGTAGGCTCTTTGTAAAGGATTTGGATCCCCTCCTGAGTAAGGGGTCCAAATCCTCAATAACAAAGATCGTTGGATTTTGATCAAACGGCTACGACGTATAGAAACAAGCTAGTCGGCTCATAAAGTTCAAAAGCAGCTCATATCTTTTTCCAAAATAAAGCGAGTTTGATTCAAGCACGATTCTCATAATTAGACTACAAACAACAACAAAATCTTATTCCACTAAATGAGGTTGGATATATAAATACTATAACGCCATTGCGCTCTCGGTTTTGTGTTTATAATTCGAATAAGTTGTAAAATTAGAGCCAACTATTGTATTAGTTTACTTAAATATAAGTATTTATTTATGAACGTACCATTTCTAAAAGCATAAGCACAACATATGCCCATCTGAGACATCTTCAGAGGAGAACCTCAAAGAAATTGCATCATCAAAAGAAGCTAATCGAAATTAAATTGCAAATGAACGATGCTCATAATGCTCGTAACAGATTTCGTTACACTTCCAGTTAAGGTATACAATCTGCTAAAACCGTTGCGTTGCCTGATCTCTACTTCGATCACTAAGTGAAATGGGAAAAAAAATGAGTAACTGCAGTAAATGAACCTCAAACCTCGAACTAATATTGTTGTGCAGCTTACGACGAACAACTCGCAACTGCATTCAGTCTCCCATGTTTGTGAATTGTGATGATGAATCAGTCCCCGTGGATGGTATAACGCTCCCATTTCTTCGTTGGATCATATATCTGCCAGAAAAAAAGAAAGAAAAAAAAGACAAGACAGGAATCATACACAAATACCCAAAGGTGTAGAGTATCTCTGTAAAAAGAAACATCAGGGAACTAAAAACACAGAAATATCGATATTGGAACATTACAAGAGAAATGATGCAAACTTTGAAGGAACTATCCGCTATTTCAATCAAAGAATTGGAAAACATTCAAGGCATAGTAGGTCTATACGCTTTTAAGGTGGATATATTGTCACTCAAAACCAAAAAGTGAACATCCCATATTGCTATAAAAGAAGAAAGAATCATGAAGCCTCATCTGCAACTCTATGTTTGATGTTAACTACTCAAATATATTAAACATGTCTTAAATACTCAGATGAAGTAGCAAAGACGGTAGGCAATCATCCCACTGAAAGAGAGAGGTTAGGCACTCCCATAATCAAACTTATTTACCGCCCGTGCTGGTGCACACAATATGTTATCCCACGTAAAAATTAAATTTATCAACAATAGTCAGATATTGGTCGCAATACATTAACTATAGTGCTTTTGAGTATGCAATTTCTGTGTATGTAGTCTACATACACAGAAATTTGATACTCAAGCACTGTAGTTAATACTGGAGAGATGCAATTTATAGAATGGCAAGCAGTATACCACGCTATCAAGCCTGTCTGGAGCGAAAAGGCGAAAGGGACACTTCATTGTAGAAATCTCCCAGACATAGATACTATATATAACACACATATACGAAGAGAGAGTGAGAGAGGGAGTCAGAGAGAGAGGGTACCTCCCATCTGGAAGCAGGGAAAATATGCTTGTTCTTCTCATACCAATGCCTCTCAACAACCTTCCCAGCATGAGACTGCCACAAAAATAAAAGCAAAGATATAAGAATACAAAGAGAGCCATGTCATTACCAGAAATAGATACCTGAAACATATAACCAAGCATAGTCAAGCCATGGCATTAACTTAGTTATGGTTGTCTTTCATTTCTTTAGTATTGGAAACTTTCTATGCAATAGAGTATTAATAAAAAAGAAACGAGAATGTACCTCATCCTTCTCTATTGTAGCATCAGCAATTGTTCGCACATCCTCATGCACATCAAAATGAAAAAGCTATGCAAAATACAACAGAAAATCGTAATGAGTCACCATCAATGAGCACATCCTACAATAAAATTTCAGACAAACCTAAACCTTAATACAATATTTCCAAATGATGGAAGAAGAATAACAAGATATATTGAACATTACCGGTCCACTTTTTCCCCTAGCCTTGTTTACAATTAGCTCATAGAAACTATGCTGCTGTACTTCCACAACCATGACACAAGTGATGAGAAATTAATTAGCATTTATTCAGTAAAGCTTCTACCAAGAAAATGCATCACTAACAATTTTTTCTTACATGTGGAATGATAAGATCTTCTTTTACATATAGCAAATTCTCCACTGAGGTGGTTCGCACCTCTCGAAACTCAGGTGCAAGTTGCTGTTGAACAGCCTTAAGGAAATCTCCTATTTTATCACCTTTCGTTACCTGAATGGAAACAAAGAGAATATGAAAAATAATAGAAAAAATTCAATTTTAAAAGAGAAATCATGAAGGGAAAACAAATGCAAGTCAAGCATGCTTTACTTGCCTTGAGCACTCTCCTATGCCCAGTTCCATCCCAATAGCTGTAAGTAATTTGAAGTGCCTCCTCTGAAAAAACACGGTAAAAGTTTCTTTCAAAACTTATTATTGGCAAAGGAGATGAATACAGGGAAAATTAGGATAGCAAAATTACTTCGTATATTGTCCTGCTCAGTCTGCCACTGCTTCTGCAACCTTTCACGCTCAGCTTGTTCCGCTGCCTCCCGCTCACTGAAATAAATCCATAGCACCTCTTAAGTTCAAATGTTAGACTGAAACAGAATCAAATAAGAGGGAGGGATAAAAATGTTTGTGCATAAGAGCAAGAAAGAGAAAAATGTTACACCTATCTGGCAGAAAGCTGGTCTCCACTGTAGGATCTTTCCCAAGTCTACCGCACCGTAATCTTGTAGCCTCTGTGCTTTCTGTAGAATAAGAATCAGCATTAAGTTTCTAGTGGGCATCCACAAAAAACACTAGATGAGAATACTCTCAAGTGACCACTAAAACATCAAGTATCTAAATATAGCCTCCCGTCAAAAAATTAGAATGAACGCTTCTATACATGCAAGTTGCAACAAATATCAGTCTAGATCTACGCCTAATGTTCATCAGGGGAGAATATGTCACATAAAATGGTGAAAAGAAATGCCAAATCAATCTACAAAGTTCCATACAATAAACTTTAGTGACAGTCGGTCATTAAAAATAAGAACAATATGCATCCTATGAGCAACTTAAGGCACTGCATAACCAGAATAAATTTTTTAGTTCTTTAAGGAGAGAAGTTCTTACTATTTTCTCCATCGTCCTCTTCAATTCCATCCTCAATGTCATCTGCAAAGGACAATCGAGAACCCCCCTTTATCTTCCTCTTCTTTCGCTTTTGTAATTGAAGAAGCTCCTCCCTGAATTATAAAAGGAAAAACAAAATTAGACTGTTGCAGTCATTGACAAATATAAACACTTTCAAATGTTCATAAATCAAACAGCAACACAGTCATCTGTTACGAAACTCACTCTTGTTGTAGCTTCTGAAGTTTCTCCTTTTCTTCCTCCTCAAATTTGATCTTAATATTTTCTTTCTACAACATAAATTCACAGCACAAGCACCACACTTTAACCATCATATGCTTCCATTAGTATAAGTAAAAGAAAGCAATCCTAGTTGTTTAGTATTTACCTTCTCCACATACTGCTCCCTTGTTACCAAACCAATGGTTTCCTTCTTAAATGCCGTCTCAAGAATCTGAAATATCAATCAAGAAAATCATTAATCAACGATAAAAATTCTGTCTGTACAAAACTTGTTATCTATATCTATTGTAAGTTTGTAACACACCTATTTGGCACCACATAAATCGTAAGGACAAGAAATTTTTTTTGAATGAATAGTCTCACAACTTTCATGCTTCTCATCATTGGTAAACCAGAGAGAACACAGAACAAACATTAAAAAGTCATAAGATTTCTGAAACCGAAATATATGCGCATGGGGAACTTTAAAGCCCTAGATATGAGTTCCGTTTCAAGTACAAACCTCAGAGGTACTTGACCCGAATTGGAGGAGACCCGGCTGGCCTGTATCGTTGGCTGACTTGCTTTTGAGCTCATGAATTTTCTGGCGCTCGGCTTCTCTTTGCTTCTCAAGCCTTCGGATCCTCACTGCATCTTGGGCCGTGCCCACATATCCGTCTCCCATGCCTGACATCTTTTCCTGCCTCTCTGTTCAACCCCTAGCCCTCCTCTTATCCCCTACTTTGAACTGATATAATAAATTAAGGTTAATAATCTAGGTTCTTGTTAAAACCCAACTCCTCAGCATAAACCTACTCGAAATCTGACCTGTATTATTAAAAACTTCCATAATTTGTATTAAATAAAAGGGAATTTCAGCATTAAATTAACAGCTTTAGAACTCATATAAATTATAAATTCGAGAAATTACATGCTCAGAACTGGAAATTTGAGAAATTACTACTGGTTGTAATCAGGAAAATGTACCAATTTAAATATCAATTAGAAGTTGCCACTCAAAGCTCAAATATTTGTTTTCCCTAAACAAGGACTGCAGATAATAAAACTCGATCAAGAATGCATTTTCTCAAGAAATCGGCACTGTTATTACCTCAATTAGCAAAATTAAGCCACAATTTAATCATAAATTAACAGTTTATAATCAAGGATTGAAGGATGATGAGGTACCTGGCTGTGAAGAGACGAATTGAGGAAGAAGAAGACGAGCCGATTAGAAGCATCCGAATGAGAAAAGGAGGGAAGACCAAATTAGAGGGAGGTGAAAATAGAGAAGCAGGGAGGTGTCCTTTTAACTAGGTGACGTGGCAACCCTCAAGTTAATTTTTGATGAATCCAAAACGCTGTTATTATTTTACTCAAATTAAGATACATCTTGATCATAAAAAAAAAACCACAAGATATATATAACTTCGTTATTTATTTATATTAGAATATAAATGATAACACTATGTTATGTGTCCAAAATACATAAAATAGGGCGCATGGTTGTCCAAACTAATTATAAAATAACATACGAGAATGTCTGGAATGCTGTGATAACGTATCAGATGTAGTTGTTAACGACCTCATTGGGTTGGAAGTACGTGCGGTATATCATCCCAAACGTCATGTCATGTAAAACATTATATATTTTGACATGAAAAGCCAAGTGAGTATTTTTGCTCACCACCATTTAGTGTGATGCATGCTCACCACTTTATTTATTATTGTTAGATGAATTTGAATTTCGAGATTCGTGTAGTGGATAGGAACAAATTTCAAAATTCAAACTCATCTAACAGTGATAAATATGGTGATGAGCATATACCACACTAAATGGTGGTGAGCAAAAATACACTCAAACGCCAATGAGTATAAATATTTTTTTTTAAGAGAAGAGACATGTATAATCACTTTTTAAGCGACAATGCGTGATTGTCTTGAATTGACTTAGAAATGAGCTTGAACTTAAGTTTGCTAGGAGTTGATGGGATGTTACATGCCTTGTCTTCAACTCCCGGGTCAATTTGTAGGCGGTAAGTATCAACAACTGTTGAACAATAAACGTTCCTCCTCCAACCCTTACAATGCAGAGAGCCTTGTTAGCTTGGGGTCGCCCCATATCAGTAACTGTTGAAATTATCAACCAAATTATGGAAAATTGTGTGAATTGATCCAAATAGAACTTCACAGAACAACAATCTGAGCCTTCAGATCTAAAAATTAAAATACTACAAAATTGTATGTACTTCCCGAAAGAAGTTCGCATCTTTCAGACTCGCTAACTCCACCTATTCAAGACTAGTCGGTCCTCGGTGAAGCACAAATTCAAAGTTTCCGGCGACAGGTTCCTAATCGGTTTCAGCAATCCATGTTATGTATCTCTAGCATCAACAGTTTGTCAGACCCCTTTGTTGATTTCAAGTTTTGTAACCCAACGATCGAGCTGACTGGCGACGCATGCTGACCCTGTGGAACCATACGAGGAGAATTTCTTCACTGCATTCTCTACTCCGAGAAATTCGTATACATCTTTTTCAAACACTGGATCGATACTTTTGAGCTCATCGACACTCAATGCCTGCAGTTCGCAACTTTTTGACACACACACGGCAACTGCCCTTCCAACTATGTCATGAGAAGTTCTGAAAGGTATTCCCTTTACAAAACAAAAGAAGCAACTTCAGTAGCAATTATTGACAAATGTTATGAACTACATGTGATAATAAAACGCGTAAATAGAATTGTGATTTCAAGTTCAGAAGTTCTAAGCTCCGTCTATAATTGGCAAAAATGAAAGTTTGTCAAGAGAACTTGCCTTCTTCACGAGATAATCGGCAAGCGTTGTGGCATCAAGGTGACCAGCAGGTAAACTCTTTTGTATTCTCTCCCTGTTAAAGGTAATGTTCTGTGCAAACTCTGCAGACACTTCAAGCATTCCTAATATTGTCTTCACGCTGTCGAAGACAGGCTCCTTGTCTTCCTGTCTCAAGGGGAAATGACAGAACCTTTTGTGATCGTACTCAAAATATTGCAGGATTAGTTAAAAGACCAATGAATTTTACACACGGTAAGTGCAAACGGAATAGATCCTTTTATGTAGCATTGTGTTTGTGTATAAGTAAAGTAACACGCATGCAAATCCATCTAAGACCTTAGCTTCAGGCTCAAGAACGTAAAGAGTGGACAGACCCAACTGAACCGCTGCCTTTCCGTGCTGATTGCATGTAAATTAAAAAAAAGAAGAAAAAGATTATACCTGCAAATCACGATTGTAAGCAAGGGGAAGTCCTTTGCACAATGTGAGAAGGGTAACCAGGTCTCCTACTACTCTGGCGGACTTTCCACGAACAAGTTCCATTGGATCTGGATTTTTCTTCTGAGGCATGATACTACTTCCTGTTGAAACCTTGTCACTTGGCGTGACAAATCCAAACTCCTCTGAAGCCCAGAGTACCCATTCTTCACCAAGCCGGGAGAGATGAATTGCTGTGATGGCATTAGCAGAAAGAAACTCCATGACAAAATCTCGGTCTGACACCGCATCAATACTACATTAAGAAAAGAAATAAATCATTATTTGATGAAAACACATATAAAGAAGCATGAAATACACAACCAACCACAAGATTTAGACGCAACAGATGGTACCAAGAAACACTGTCACTCATTTAACTGACGTCATTGGGCATACCTAATGTACTTGTATGACTTCGCGGCAAAGCGTAATGAATGTATGATAAGTTGAACGATTGCGTTTGCCAACAAGTGGATAAACATTATTAATCTTTGTTATTGTTAATGTATCAGCTGCTTCTTTCAGAGAGTTCCATGCAATTTTTATATTAGAATGAAAAGCGAAACTGAACCATACAACTATAATCATGTATGTTTCAGTCTCATGTGCATTGGAAGGGAAAACAGGAAAAGGAGATGGCATGAGAATGCCATAAAGTAATTGACTAATTTGTTAAGTATTGGCCAGTTTACAACATCTTTTGCAGAGTACCAATGAAACAAAAAGGCAACATAGCTCCATGCTGCCGCTCACTAGCACAAGTCAACTTTGATCCCAACCAAAGAGTCAAACCAAGGGACATACCTGTTCCTCATAGGAGCAGTAAATTCTAAAGCATCAGAGGTCATAAACCGATCAATCGGAAGTCCAGTGCCGGCCAATGCACAAGCGCCTAAAGGGCAGAAATTCAACCTCACTCTGCAATCTAGTAAACGGCCAGCATCACGTTCAAGCTACATAACAAGAAAAATTGCCAAAATTAGTCTCTTCCAAAGGCCAAGCATACACTAAGGCCACGAAAAATACTCCATAAGCAACCAACATTTTCAATTTTTACATGGTAATAACAACTAATCGACAAATTCATACACAAACCAACTAACAAGCCACTAAAAACACTACAAACAATGTATGATTACAAAGCAACTACCACAATACAAGGGCCACAAACCATATAAATATATGTTAATAAATTAAGCAAAGAATTGCATTGTGCAAAGCTGTACAAATACAAACCTGCTCAACAAACGCCAAGAGTAAATGCTGAAGCAGAATAGGTTGAGCCCTTTGCAAATGTGTGTAACCAGGAACGATCACACCATCGTTCAACATTGCCAATTTGATGAGTGAAACTTGTAAATACTTAATCTTCACACCAATTGCATCAATCGCGTCTTGGATCCACAATCGGAAATCTGTCAAAACCTGATCGTTTCGGCTCCGAGCTGTGTGGAGCTTCTTAGCCGGTTCGCCAATCAAATCAGTCAGCGCTGCCTCAATGTTCATGTGCACATCTTCTCTGTCGGTCCTCCATTCAAACTCACCACTCTCAATTCGCCTTTCTATCTCGCTCAGCCCCTCGTGCATGCTATCCCGGTCATTAACAGTAATCAATCCCTAAAACATATAAAGCATAAAGCTTCCCCTCTAACCAAACAGATCCCAGAAAAACAAAACAAAAAGAAATTAAAAAAATGGGAAAAGAGAAAATACCTGTTTGGCTAGCATGGAAGCGTGAGCCTTGCTGCCCATGATATCATGCTTGTAGAGGGCTTTGTCGAACGAGATGGACTCAGTAAATCGCTCGACAGCGTCAGTCACGCTCTCCTCAAAGCGACCACCCCAGAGCTTGGCCTCCTTGGACTTGGGGTCAGTGGATTGGGCCAGGGCGGCACATTGGACCTCCAGCTTGGGCATTTGTCTGTGAGATTGCAAAGACGCCATACAAGAGGGTCGAAGGTTTTTTGGGATGAAGTGGTCATGTGAGGGAGAGCTGAGTGAGAATGAGTTGTTGAATACAGCTAAGGACTCCATGTTCATGTACTAGCACACAAGTTTTTAAGCCGGTGGACCAAGAATGAATCTATGGCTGGTAACAAATTCGAAAAAAAATAAGGAGAGCAACTAGTCCAGCCGTCCATTATAACCAAAATAAAGAAACATAAAACATAAACAAAAAAATGCTAACAGTCAGAGGTACAATCTCTAACAAATTTTTAGAAAAGGAAAATGAAAAACCGGAACCTAACCTAATGTATGCAACATTGCAAAGGGTAAGAGAAGACGGTCATGGTGATCCCAAACACTGGACATGGAATCCTTTCCAAAAAAAAAAAATTGGCTGTGAAGTATACATGCTAGCAGAAGATGATGAACAATAATACATTGAAAGAATACCAAATGGCATTCGCAATTGAGCAGGGACGGATTTAGGGTTTAAAAATTGGAGTGGACTGAATCCGCAAAGCTGCCGAGTTCAATTACAAACCCAAGTCGGAAATTTGAAATTAGACATTTATGTGAAATCATCCAAAGCTCTCATCTTTACTATCATCTGAACCTTTAAATCCCTAAAAGGTTAGGAATTATGCGAAATCAGAAATTGGGCATTAACTGAAATCGTAAATCCCTAAAGTATCTATCAACTAAAACCCATCAACATTGATTCCTAAGTCTAAAATCACTATATCAGAATTCAGAAACAATTTCATAAATTAATTTACAAGAAATAGGAAAAGAAGAAAAAGAAGAAGTGAAGAAAGACTTACATTTGCCGGAGGCAGGACGGAAGGCGGCGGGTGGAGGCGGAGCTGGGATGATGGCAGTGTAGACTAGAAAGAGGAGCCGCCAGTTGTACTGAGACCGGTGCAGCCAAGCCAACGACAGAATAGAACCAAAACTTGACACCATATCTTTCAAACGTAGCCGAAATCTCACTTGAATTGACCTAAATGCCCTCCAGTTTAAAAGTCCATGGCAATAATGGTTTATGTTACAAGTAGTCGTCGAGGTTTTTCTAAAACTAAAAACTAGAGGTCTCGGGTTCGAAATCCGTTACTGGTGTGGAAGCCAGACTTGTGACCAGGGGAGGCTGAAATGCATCTGTGAGTCTTCCCAACCTCGGAATGAGTGGATAACCGTAGCTTGTTACCAATTGTCACTTTTTTAAAAAAAAAGAAAAAGAAGAAAAAGATATGTTTACATATATCGACATATGTACTGGTCGTTGATTTTTAAAACCTATGGCGAGCATGGCTTTATCACAAGTAGAATATATGTTTACATATATACGTACATATCGTTGATATTTTACTTTGTTTGATACATTAAAAGAGAGTATGATTTGGTCATGACAATCACATTACAAGTAGGCCTTTAGTTTTTATATGCACATATTGTTTATTTTGGGGTTATTGTATCAAAACGTACTAAAATTTGACACATTAAAAAAAATGTGACCCAATTTTTTTTCTCATTTATCAACATATAAAAAATATCTTTAGTCGCGCGTAGCATCCATGCTAAAAAAAGTCTTTCCCACGCTTTTTTAGCATGCAAAAAGACTAGTTCCAATTAAGCTGTCATTAGAGTTGTAAAAGGTCCATTTGTATCTCCTGTTTTACATCTTTGCACTTGAGGTGCCCTAATTTACCTATAATATAGGGATTTGGGTGAAGTAAAATTAATTTTACAATTAAAAAATATTTCCTAGAGACCAAACTAATTCCGGGACATGTTCAATATGATTAGGGTTGTAAAACACATTTGAACCATCCCACTAATACAAATATGTCTCATCTTTATTATAGAGGAGATTCACATGTCGTCTACAAAATATTATTCAAATTAGGAAAAACCATTTAAACCTAGTTTGAGCATATCAGTTAGTATTGTTCGAGCTTAAGCCAAATTTGAACTTAAGTAATATTATTGAAATTGAGTTGGATCACTTTGATACTTGGCTCGACTCATTATATAATCTAAGTGAAATTAAATTGAGTTACACAATAAGTTAGTTATAAGTAACAAAGTATCCAAATAATTATTAGTTGTAAAACGCATGCATCTCATTCATTAATTCCATTTCTAAAACTGAATCAAACTCGCAAGAAAAATTTCAGTATGCTCGGAATACGATCAGGTTATAAATGGTTGAATTTTTTTTTCAATTTTAAACGATTGCATTTATAACACTTAGTGTATCAGGCCGTACACATGCCGCATTGAAAAATCTCTCCTTACTCACATATTCATTTGTCTCTGTCCCAATAATGTCCTTTCCATTTTTGTGACAGACAAACATCTCATGCATTAATTATGTTGGTAAAACTGAAAAACTAATTTTGTTAAAAAATAATAATATATATAACTGAAAAACTACTCACACAATGTTCATCATCACGTGCATCCGCACGAATATCACGTGACATCCCGGTATAGGTATAATCTAACAAACAACGGCCAATGAACGAAACGTTGGTGATCACCAGGGAGGCAAAAGTAACTGTAAATGAAACCCTACCAAAACCCTAACCGATAAAATCCCCCATTTGCACAACCACCATGAGCCAAGACGCCATGACAGTGAACCAATCTCCGCCGCTGCAGTCGAGGTCCGACGCCCTACAAACCCTAACCAAGGGCCCTCTCTCCTCGTCGATTTCCAAGCTCTCCGGCTCCTCGCGATTCTTGCCTAACAGCAAGGACTTCTATTTCTATCGTAACTTCGACGAATTCAAAGCCCCGATCGAGAAAATCACCAAGGAAGCGCAGACGATGCTCGGCTCGATTGGCTCGTCGGCGCCCGTTTGGGGGAAACCGATGGCTTTCCCCCAAGACTTGGACGACGCGTACGATTGGCTCGTTAATGTGAACGACGAGGTGCTGGAGAGGTTTGACTCGTCGGTGGACGAGTTCAAGAGGGTGAGGAAGGAGGCGGAGGAGGCCAAGCGTCTGACGAGTGCGGCATTGGACACAGACGATGGGTTTCAGTTGGTGTGTGGGAAGAAGAAGAAAAAGGGGCCCACTGGGTTGGCTTCGGCCAGTGGGAACGATGATTCGAGTCAGGTTTCCACCGCTGTGAGGGTGGCTGCCAAGGACAAGAAAACTGTGGTGGCGACGAAGCCCAAGGTTCCGTTTCATATACCAAGCATTCGGAGGTCTCAGGAGGAGTTTAACATTTTGGTTAACAATGCAAACCAGCCGTTTGAGCATGTTTGGTTGCAGAGAAGTGAGGATGGTCAGCGGTTCCTTCATCCCCTAGTAAGTCATTACTTTTATCATTTTTGTATATCTATTGAATTTCAGGGTGATTTTATGTTGGGTTTTAAAAAGTATTTAACTTTGATAATGTCTGAAATTATTTTGGGAATATGCCATCAAACAAAGGGTCTTTTTTTCTAATTATTGTTTTTTTTTAATCAATAAAGGAGAAGCTTTCTGTTCTGGATTTTGTTGACAACAACATCGGGGATGTTGAGTCTGTAAAACCGCCTTCATTAAAGTCTACGCCATTCAAGCTTGTGGAGGAGGTCAAAGATCTGAAAGAGCTAGCAGCTAAGCTCCGTGCTGTTAATGAATTTGCGGTAAAATTTGACTGCAATGATCCCTTTTCGTTTTTCTTTTGTGAAAGTTTATCTGCATTTCACGGTCAACTCCAACCACATACATTATCATCATGGTTAAAGTTATTTGCTTTTGCAGAATTTTGTTGTACTTGCAGTCACTATGATTAGGCAGATTTGATGATGTTGTCATCCATTTTATTTAGTGTAGAATTCATGGTTGTATTCATAGGAACTTATAGCATAAATAGAATATATACCTTGGCTCACAAACAATATACTTACAATAAACTTGCACAACCTGAACATGGTATTGATGGATGTCAAATTGGTGTCTATGCAAGAGTACTTCACCTTAGCATCTGTTATTAGCAGTGGATTTGTATAAACCTTTTGCTCTCAAGTTCTTATATTTTTGTGTGATAGTTGTTTGTTATGGATTTTGCTCATTAATAATATACATAAATGTCAGCATATATTTCCCTCGGGTTTTTTCCCAGTGGATCACGAAGTTGCTTCTTTTAACCTTTTTCCTTTCACCTGTAATATTGCTACCTTGGTGCACGCTATAGTTGAGTTCTTGAAAAGGTTTATTCACTCATAGCCGCATGGAATTGCTAAGTTGGCATTTCAATGTTATGATTATTTCATTTTGGTATTTTACTTAAACTTCACATTTTGGCATTCATTTCCCTGTATTTTAACTTCTATCTTTTGCTGTTTAGGTTGATTTGGAACACAATCAATATCGATCGTTTCAAGGATTGACTTGCTTGATGCAAATTTCAACTAGAACCGAAGATTTTATAGTAGATACTCTGAAGCTTAGAATTCATGTTGGGCCATATCTTAGGGAAGTTTTCAAGGACCCTGCCAAGAGAAAGGTTTGTTGCGTGGTCATTTGCATTTCTTACTTGGTATCATATGTTTTTTTCTGATAAAATTTACAATTCATCAGGTGATGCATGGAGCAGATCGTGATATCAGTTGGCTCCAACGTGATTTTGGCATTTATATCTGCAATTTGTTTGATACGGGCCAGGTGCTGTACTTTGATTCTTTGAAGCAACTGAACGAATCGATTTTCTTATCTTGCAAAGGAATATTTAGTTTCTTTTCCTTAATCTGGAAAAGAGTACAATGATTTTTACTTTTTGTTCAATGATTTTAGCTTTTCTACTTGAAATATACTTTTTCTTCATAATGTGTTGCTAACCAATGACGTTCAATTTGTTTTAATCCTCAGGCTTCGAGGGTGTTGAAATTGGAGAGAAATAGTTTGGAATATCTTCTGCAGAACTTATGTGGTGTTACTGCTAACAAAGAGTAAGCTTTTTCTATTACATCAATTTCTTTAATCTTCAAAATGCTCTTAATTAATTTTCCCTCTTTATATTCAATATATTCATGTGTTGCTTCTTTGACTTTAACTACTGTTTCTCCTTCAGATACCAGAATGCAGACTGGAGATTACGCCCTCTGCCTGAGGAGATGGTCAGGTAAAATATGGATTATGGTATATGTTTAAGTGGGTAACTCAGCTAACATTAGTTCTGTTACATGATTATTTTATAATCTCATAAGTCTCAGAATAACTATTCAATTCTAATTTTATAATTGAGACAACGTTAAATTTCTTTTTTATTTGTTGTAGAGTGATTTGACACTTGATTTTTTAGGTTAATCTAGTGCGGCGGTTTCTAGTAATGCAAAAGTTAGTTTTATGATTAAGCCAAATTGAAACTTGGAATAAACAATGCATTAAAGGAAGTCTTCATGCATCATAAATTAATTTTGCTTTCCTGGTTATTATTTTCACCTTTTGGGTGTTTTTATTAATAGTTACTTTAGATGTTGCATTCTCATGTCCATTCCTTTTCTAGTAATTTTTTTATTTTCCACGGTTATCTAAAGAAGTTTTCTTTTCTTGACAGATATGCCAGAGAAGATACACACTATTTGCTGCATATGTATGATTTAATGAGAACACAGTTATGTCTAATGCCCAAGGAATCAGAAAACTCTGACACTCCTTTAGTAGAGGTATAGTGTGAATGAGGATCACATGCTCTTCTTTGCTTTGAATCTTTCTTTAATGTTCTTTTATGCTCTCTCATTATCTACATTTTAACACTGTTATATATTGTTACCTACTGAACTGCTAGTTTTGCCTTTATGAGACTGTTTCTACATTATTGAATTTGCATATTTGGGTTGGCCAATATCCATGTTTCTTGGCATTTCTGTTCTGGGAATGAAGTTAACCGTATAGGATGTCTAAGTTTTATTTGTTTTTAAATTACCAAGACGAATTTTATAGCACTTCTAAAAATATGTATGTCGATATTATTTTGTTTACAGTATCTGCAGATGGATTATTATTTGAATTGGTGTTTTATTGTGTAGGTATCCTTCTAGTATTTTGTGAACTAAGTATTCTTTATAAAGTGAATATGTCTTGATGGTAAATTTGTTTATACATCTTAGGAAATGGTTCTTCCGATTATCTTGTCTTATATGTTATTTTCCATTAACTATAATTTCACAATTTTATTCAAATCTTTTTTCCCGACAGGTTTACAAACGCAGTTATGATATATGCATGCATCTGTATGAGAAAGATCTTTTGACCGAAAATTCTTATCTCCACATATACGGGTATGCATGCATCTGTTTGTGGCCAGGCATATGTTATTTATTTATCTTTCTTTTTCTCTTTTTGGTATTTGGGCAATTCTCTCTGGTCTTGGGCACGACTCCTCTGCAATCCTCCCAATCCCTCAAGTTCCCTAGTTCATGCTTTTGTTTTGTTAACCAAAATTTCTTTCAAAGGTCTTTTAAAATTATTACATGTCACTTAATTATTTTAAGGTTTTTCACACGCCTTGTACATTTTAAATGTTAGACTAGTTTTTCTCTCAGAGAGCACACATCTTTTCTGAATTTCATTGTTCAAGCCCACCACCACTCTGTACCAAAGATCCGGTCACGTTAAGGCTCCATTAGAAGTTTCCTATAAGTTGGTAGGGATTGTTTAAAAATCTTGTGCCTTCAATTAAATTCGTGAGATGACCTTATTGGATTATACTATTAATTGAGGAAATACGAATCTATGATAATGGGGAGGGAGTCCAGTTCTTTTTTCCTTTCTGTAAGTATGATTACCTTTGTTTATATATTATAATGACTTCAATTTATATTATTTTCTATTTTGATGCAGGTTGCAAGGTGCTGGTTTCAATTCTCAGCAGCTTGCCATTGTTTCCGTATGATGCCTCCTTTTTTTCTTTTATACATTGTTCAAATTTAACTGTTGGCTAATCTTTCATCTGAATTGTTTTATATCTTATCTACTTTTCCAATATGATTCTCATTGTTCATTAATTCTAACTATTTATTAATGAGTTTTTACATAAGAGGACTAGTTAAATATTAAATGCTTTGGCACAATCATAAGTTGATAATCTGTTTCCTTATTGAGCGATGTAATATATACTTATGTTACAAGAGGAACTCAACTTTTTGTCTATTGTTGATTATTGCGCAATATAAAAGGTTATACACTACTTATACTAGATTCATTGTTAAATGGTTTCAGGGTCTTTGTGAGTGGAGTAATATATACTTATGTTACAAGAGGAACTCAACTTTTTGTCTATTGTTGATTATTGCGCAATATAAAAGGTTATACACTACTTATACTAGATTCATTGTTAAATGGTTTCAGGGTCTTTGTGAGTGGAGGGACGTTGTTGCCCGTGCAGAGGATGAAAGCACTGGCTATATATTACCAAATAAAACTCTTCTTGAAATTGGTAATACTTTATTCCTTGTTCTTCAAGCTCAATATTAGTTCTTTTCTCTTTTTATACAGTAGACATCTGACTTTTTTACTTTTGTTTTTCTTCGGTAAAAGCTAAACAGATGCCTGTCACCACTAGCAAGTTAAAGCGGTTGGTGAAATCAAAGCACCCATACATTGAGCGTAATCTTGGGTCAGTTATTAGTATCATTAGACATTCTATGCAACATGCTGCTTCTTTTGAGCCTGCTGTTGAACATCTGGTGGCACGCGCAAGAATGGTAAGCCCTATGTTTAGTTGTTTGGTGATCATGAAGACTGGGCATTCATGTTTGCCTTTCTGTATTAGGCTTTCATTCATGTTACCTATGGAATGTTGTGGACAAAAAACTATCAATTGCATGTATCAGGTGACATTTAACTATTCTATCATGATAAATCAGTCCTTTTTCTCCTCCATTTTCAAATTTATAATTAATTTTAACTGTAATCCATTCTTCAGATTTTTGGCGATGACTATTTCTTCACATTTTTATCTATAGTTAACAGTACACCTTTTTGCAGGCATCTGAAGAGAGAGTATTGGTCAATGATGGGTCTGAAGCCTTGTTACCGGATCAATCTGTCACCAATTTGACTAATGGTAATGTATCTGCAGTTTCACCCCCGTCTAAGCAGCATAAAATGGAGTATAAGGAGATTGCATTTGGTGCCTCTGAACTTGTAAGAAATGGACAAGGAAACTCTCTTGAAGGCAGCTCCATTTCAGTAAATCTTAGGCAAAACAGTGTTCCGGGGCAAAACAGAGAAGCAAGCGGCATTGCCTGTTTATTAGATTCAGCAAAGGTTTACATCCATTGGCTTTTTTGGGATGTTTTATCTTGTTTTATTTCTTGCTCGTAAAGCTCTAGTCTTAAAATAGTTGTGTATTTCTTCTGTAGGTTACTGGAGTTAGTGTTCAGGTGCAAAAGAAGCCTAGCCGTGCCTTTAGTTCGCTGTTGGGGAGTTCAGTTCCAAAAAGAAAGTTTGACGCTGATAAAAAGGTTAGTAAGAAGAAAGCTGTTGTAAATTATATGCGTTACATGGAATAGGCAATCTTTGTCTTGTATTACTTGCAATCGCAGCTAGGCCTAAATCTTGCACCGTTGTACGTTACAAGTCAAGTAGAAATATTGCAACAACAAATGTTTTGATATATAGATTGCTCACCTTCTACACAAAGCATTTAAGTGATCAATGACCGTCCTTTTTTACCTCGACTAATTGAATCCATATATTGGTGATGGTTTCTTTTTTATTTATACAACTCGTTTTTCGTGTAATCTTCTTTAGTAACTTGTACATTATTAAATCTTGTGCTACTTGATTGTCTTTCTAGGACAAGGAAGGTAATAAGTTGGAGCAAATTAGATCTTCAGTGAACTTCCCATTCCACTCATTCTCGGGCGGGAGTGAGAAAACCAAACCAATCGTGGAAGCACAAGATAAAAGTTCTGATACTCCCCATTCTGAAGGGCCGCTTACTGCATCACCCCCTAGGTCTGGTTTAGATGACATCATAACGTTGGAAAATGACTCAGATGGAGGTGAGCCAGTAGATGGTTCCTCAGAAACCAGAAATGAGCCAGAGGAGAATGATTCAGTACCATCAGCTTTGGAAAGGGATAGGGAAGACGAACCTGTGTCTCTCTCTGGGTTGCCCTCAAGCTTCCAAAATTGCTTTCAGTCGCTTAACCAAAACAGGAAGACAAGAGAAGTGGAGAAGTCCCAGGAATCTGGTGGTTTGCAGGTGAAGCCTTTTGACTATGAGGCAGCAAAGAATCAGGTCATATTTGGAGCTAAACCGGTCAGGGAAGCTGGAGCTGCTGAAGGTGTAAAGAGCTTAAATTCAGCGGGAAAGAAAAAATCTTTAGCTGGTCGAGTTTCAAACGATGATGGGTCAAAAGAACTAGGACAGGGTAGACGACGCCAAGCTTTTCCTGCAACCGGAAATAGAAGTGCGACGTTTCGTTAAGTTTCCGGCCTAGATTTGTTCTGTATCATTGTAGAAATGACATAACTTTTCAAGTTGTCAAAAGAATTGCAACGAAATTGGAAGTTGAGAAAGAGAATGAAATTAGAAGTGTTTTCTTAAAACACGTGGGTCTTTAAAGAGCTTTAGTTTTCAGAATGGAAGCCATAATAAAACTAGTATCGAAGATGAAATTGTGAGAGTTTATTGAAAGAACTGCATGCGGGAGTGCATGTTTCTGTACAAACAATGTACGTACCTGTTAAGATTGTTTTCTGCCACTTCGGTAATGCGTCATCTGGGAACGAGTTCATAACTAAAATTGAAGTAGGAGATACTCGAAAAGTAAATGAAACAGGCTCGAAAGCTTCTTGGTCATCGGAAAAGATGGGAAGTAAGCAGAAGTCAAGTAGAAAGCTATTAAGAAGCCTTGTACAACCGAGATACCATACTATGGATGGAAAGGAGTTATGCCATTGTATCTCGGCGTGAGTTTGACTTTGAATCCCGTCAGCTCTCCAATTTAACATCTAACCACTAACCATTAAGCTATCGTCTTTTCACCAAAAAAAAAAAAAAAAAAAAAATCATTCTCACCAGACCAGCACAGTCGTATAATAATCGTAAATGTGTGTCCATATCCACCATCCTGTTACTGCTAGCCGGTGCCTCTTTGAAGTGAGAGATGTTGCCGGAATTGTGGCTCAACGCCCAGACGCCCGTGTTCCGGCTTGAATCGGTGGTCGTGTCTCCGCGGACTTTCACCATCCTTCTTGTAAACCCCGACAAGGCGGATTTGTCCTAGGAACGCGGCCAGACAAATCTCTTGTGCGGCGACAAGAAACGCCGTGACAGACTGATGCTCACATCCACGCCGTTGACTCCCTTGTTTACAACCAAGTGGAACAACGAAAGCCTCACTTTCAGTCACGCAATGGTGAGTGCGCATGTGGAAGATGGCGTGGCTAAGGAATTATTGATCTCCTCCAACTCCGACTCCGGCCGCGGCACTGTTGGGGATCGTCGGCCAGGTTGGTGCTCAAATTTATGGGTAAAGGTTTAGTAATAGGTAAGCTGTCGAAAACTGAACGTAAAAAAACCTACCCAGTCAAATTTTCAAGTTTATTTTTGTTACACTAGTATGAATCCAACTCTTGACTTATTCTAATCAAATTATTCTAGATAATGGATTTGTTGCTTGAAAGCTGGGACGTCCCATTGACATGAAATTTTAAATGCAACTGAATGTGCATCCTCGTGTTGCCATCTCTTTTTTTACGTGTAATGTGAGGGAAGAGAGACAAAATGCGATAAATACTCATTATGTTAAATACAAGTGTTCGGGCAAAGATTTTTTAGGGAAAGGACCTTCGGACCTCAGCACTAAAGATAAGGATGCCAAGTCATAACAGTTCATATAATTTTAGTTAGAAAATCATTCTTGTTATACCTGTATTATTACATCTGTATAGTTTAGTTAGGTGGTTATGTTTACAGTCTGTCATAGATATTTTGGTACATAGCCTTAACTATATATAGATATCGAAATGTAAGTGTAAAGTTAAGTTGTGAAAAGTAAATGAGAAGAGGAATATTAAGAAAGAAATCATCTCTCTGTTCTTTAAGTTTTTTATGCTATCCATCGCCACCGCCTCACAGCTCTCTTCGATCCTCCTCTCTTCCGCCGTGCTCTCGTCTCCGATCACTCATCTCATCTTCGATCTGTGAGATATTACCAGTGTTGTTCTTGGATCTCGCATCTTGGATCTTGCATCTTGTTATCTGATGGCGTCGCCCACCGGTTCCTCTTCTCCGACTCCTAATCCCAATTCCTCTTCTCCAAACCCTAATTTGTCTAATTCGTACGCTTCTCTCACGATTCAGAACATCGGCAGTATGGTGCCGATCAAGCTCAAGCGTTCGAATTACCTACCATGGTGTGCTCTCTTTGCCCCTATTCTTCGCCGGTACAAGCTTCTCGGACTCATTGATGGCACTGCGCCCTGTCCGGCGCCATTTCTACCAGATCGATCGATCAATCCTGCTTTCGAGAGTTGGTATAAGAAAGATCAGAATCTTCTCATCTGGTTCAATTCAACACTCTCTGAAGAAGTCATTCCCTTCACTGTCGGCGTTTCGTCTTCCAAAGATCTGTGGCTTAAACTTGAGCAGCGCTTCGGTGGTGTTTCTGATGCGCACATTCATCAGCTTCGTTCTCGCCTTCAGTGCATTCAGAAGAACTCTCAATCAATGGCGGATTATCTGCAGCAGATCAAAGAAATTTCAGATTCCCTCACTGCAGCAGGCGCTTCGATTTCAGATCGAGATCTAATTGCTGCTACACTGGCTGGTCTTCCTGATGAGTTCGAATCATTCATCGACTCCATCATGCTTCGTCTCTCTTCCACATCTCTTGATGAGTTGCATGGATTATTACTCACAAAGGAGCTTTCCATGAATCGACGGAAGCAACTTGCCTCTTCTGCACCTACTGAACCGTTTCATGCTCTCTCGGTTCAAGCTTCACCGCCTCTTCTTCCTACACCACCTCAGGCTTTTGCTGCTCAACAGACTCCTCTCCATAACTCTTCTCGATATAACTCCTATCGTGGCCGGAATAATCGATTTTCTAATAATCGAGGACACAGAGGCAATCATCGGGGCAACTACACTCATGGCTTCACTTCTGGATCCAATCGTGGTCATCATTCCCCCTCTCGTGGTTCATTTTCATCGGGTGCTCGTAATCCCTGCCAGATCTGTGGGAATACAAGTCATGAGGCAATCGATTGCTTTGATCGCATGAATCCAGATATTTCTGGTAAAATCCCTCCAGCAAAGCTTGCTGCCATGTGTGCGCGCTATCAATCCAAGTCCTCTTCTCATTCCTGGCTCATTGATTCTGGAGCAACTTCTCACATAACCAATGACATCTCCAACATCTCGTCTCCATCTCCTTATACTGGTGAAGATAAAGTCTACATTGGTGATGGTAAAGGTCTTCCCATCACTCATACTGGTTCCTCTTTGTTACATGCTCCTCATCATTCCTTTAAATTGAACAATGTACTTCATGTTCCTCAAATGAAGCACAACTTATTGTCTGCTTTTCAATTTGTTAATGACAATTCATGTTCATTAACCCTTGATTCTGATGGATCCTCTGTAAAGGATCGTTCTACGGGGAAGATGCTTTTGCGGGGACCAGTTAGAGCTGGCTCCTATCCTTTGCAAAGCTTTCCTTCCAGAGGTATCTCTTCTGTTTCTTCATCAGCATTCGTCAGTATTAAAGCTCCAGTGAAGATTTGGCACAGTCGATTGGGTCATCCCTCCTCTACCATTTTTCGGAAAGTAATCTCTAGTAATCGTCTTGCACTACATGGTAAATCCTCAGTTGACTTCTTCTGCTCAGATTGTGCCATTGCTAAGAATCATAAACTGTCCTTTTCTCCTGCTAAGTCATCCACTCCTCATAGTTTAGCTTTAATTCATTGTGATGTATGGGGACCTGCCCCTGTGACTTCTGTGAGTGGTTTTCAGTATTATCTGTTGTTAGTAGATGATTACACCAGATATAGCTGGTTCTTTCCATTAAGAAGAAAATCTGAGGTGTTTTCTACCTTTGTAAATTTCAAGAACTATGTGGAAAAATCTGTTGGCAATCAAATAAAGACTATACGTTCTGATTCCGGGGGTGAGTTCACTAGTGCTTCTTTTCAGTCTTATCTCAATTTGAATGGCATTTCTCATCAGTACAGCTGCCCACATACACCTGAACAGAATGGATGTGTAGAACGCAAGTATCGACATCTTGTAGAAACAGCACGAACACTGTTAGTAGCTTCTCAAGTCCCTTCAGTTTATTGGGTTGAAGCCTTCTCCACTGCCATTTACTTGATCAACAGGTTACCCATTTCTGGTCTTCTAAAATCTCCATGGGAGTTACTATTTCACACACTCCCTGACTACACTCGCCTACGGATCTTTGGGTGTAGTTGCTTCCCATGGTTAAAACCTTATGTCCACTCTAAACTTGATGGCAAAAGCAAGCAGTGTGTTTTTCTTGGGTACAGCTTACAACATAAGGGTTATAGGTGCTTAGACACAGCCACTGCCCGAGTTTACATCTCTCGGCATGTTCAATTTGATGAGAACTCATTTCCCTTCACTACCCAGACATCTTCATTCTCTCCTTCTACCCTTCCTATCTCTCCTACCTTTGATCTACATTTTCCTATTTCTACCCTAAACTCTGCTCCAACATGCTCTCCTCCTATCAACCCTATTACCCCTGCTTCCTCTCCTAGTGCTCATGTCTCCCAAGTCCCGATCCAATCTCCATCACCTTCTCCACCTTTGCCAAGTCATAACACCCATCCAATGGTCACTCGATCGAAAAATGGTATTTTTAAGCCTCGGGCCTACAATGCTACCAAACATCCCCTCTCATCCTCTATTGATTATATCCCCACAACTTACAATCAAGCTTCTAAGTTTGCTGAGTGGAGAACTGCAATGCAGGCCGAATTTAATGCCCTCCAATCCACTGGTACATGGATCTTGGTTCCTTCTTCTTCCAATCAGAATATTGTTGGCTGTAAATGGGTATTTAGAATAAAAAAGAAGCCTGATGGAACAGTTGACAGGTATAAAGCCCGGCTTGTTGCCAAGGGATTTCACCAACAAGAGGGTCTAGACTATCAAGAGACATTCAGTCCTGTCGCAAAGCCTGTCACCATTCGCATACTGTTAACCTTTGCTGTCCAGTTCAATTGGTTTCTTCATCAACTCGATATTAGCAATGCTTTTCTTCATGGTGATTTAAAGGAAGAAGTCTTCATGCATCAGCCACCTGGTTTCAGTGATCCAAACTATCCAAATCATGTGTGTAAATTGAAAAAGTCCCTGTATGGACTCAAACAGGCTCCACGGGCATGGTTTGATAAGCTGTTTCAGTCTCTTCAGTCTCTCGGCTTTACTCAGTCCTCCTCTGATGCATCTCTCTTTGTTCTCAAGGCTCCAGTTCTTGTAGTTGTACTTGTCTATGTAGACGATATATTGGTCAGTGGTCCGGATTCTTCAGCCTGCCATCTGTTCATTCAGAAGCTAAGTTCTTTGTTTCCTGTCAAAGACTTAGGTCCCTTACATTACTTCTTGGGACTTGAAGTCCAACGCACCACAGACGGTTTATTTTTACATCAAGGGAAATATTTGTTGGACCTTTTGCACAAGACAAAAATGGAGGGTGCTAAGCCTTGTTCGACACCTCTTGGTACTGTCAAACTGGATCACAGTGGTACACCTTTGGCAAATCCAACCGAGTATCGATCCATTGTGGGAGGTCTTCAGTATCTCACTTGGACTCGGCCTGATATCTCCTTTGTAGTCAACCAAGTATGCCAATTTATGCATACTCCTACTGACTTACATCTGCAAGCAGCCAAGAGAATTTTGCGATTTCTCAAAGGTACATCTTCTCATGGCATCTGGTTTCATAAGGGTCCTCTTACTCTATCAGCATACTCTGATGCAGACTGGGCTGGCTGCCCATTTGATAGACGATCCACGAGTGGCTTTTGTGTGTATCTTGGCTCCAATTTAGTCAGCTGGAGTGCTAAAAAGCAGTCTACAGTAGCTCGTTCTTCTACTGAGGCTGAATATCGGTCTCTTGCTCACACTGCCGCTGAAATTACCTGGATCTGCAAGGTTTTCAGAGATTTTGGTTTCCCCTTCACGCTCCAACCTACCATCTGGTGCGACAACATCTCTGCCATTTCACTTGCATCCAACCTTGTTTTTCATGCCCGAACTAAACACGTGGAAATCGATACCACTATATTAGGGAGCTGGTCCTTGCCAATCTGGTTAAAATTCAGTATGTCTGTAGTCAGGATCAGATCGCAGATATTCACACCAAATCTCTGTCTAAACATCGGTTTCTCTTCCTTCAATCCAAGCTCTCTCTTGGAACTCCTAGTCTTTCCAAGCTCAGCTTGAGGGGGTGTAAAGATAAAGATGCCAAGTCATAACAGTTCATATAATTTTAGTTAGAAAATCATTCTTGTTATACCTGTATTATTACATCTGTATAGTTTAGTTAGGTGGTTATGTTTACAGTCTGTCATAGATATTTTGGTACATAGCGTTAACTATATATAGATATCGAAATGTAAGTGTAAAGTTAAGTTGTGAAAAGTAAATGAGAAGAGGAATATTAAGAAAGAAATCATCTCTCTGTTCTTTAAGTTTCTTAAGCACAACTCCCCAAGGGATTGACATTTTGATGATTGGTAGTCGGGCTCTTGCTTGCTGTTGTACTACAAGAAGAGTAATGAGTTAGTTTTGAGAGGTGCCTTTGTAGGGCCTTAGGTGTAGGCCTTGAGGCTCGCAATCAAACTAACAAAGTGCAAGGTGTGCCACTGCTATCTCAGTATAACAAATGTAGAACAAATTTGGTTTAAGTCGATTACTTGTGCCCCAAGTTACTCAAACTTCTTGTTATCAAAGAATTGTCGCAAATGGGTTAAGTCTGCTTTAAGTTCTTTTCATTGCCTTGTAAACAAGACTTTTAGTTCATAGTCTTGTATGTTTGAATGGAGGGAGTCCAGAGCCCCTTAAGTCATTTGTTTGGTTTTAAACTTCTCTTAATGAAAACATATCCATTAAGCTAATCAAATCCAGATGCAAATGGGACTCTTAAAATAGAGAAACAGGTGAGAATAACTTGAATACATGATGGAGAATGCATTAAGCAATAGATTGTTCTCTTAGGCGTCTGTGTCCGTTCTGTTTTCTTTGAATCTATCTATTTCCCTGTGTGCCATGTGGAGTTCTCTCACTATTGCAGAAGACTTCACATGAAATTTGTAGACAGACAAAAATAGAAAGGGAGATCAGAAGCATTGCAGATGCTTTTTTGCTTACATAGTGAATGAAACTAATATGAAATGGGATTTTTCCAGAGTTTCCAGAGTTGGTTAAAAACATTCAACTTTTTGCACCTGAGGTCTCAAGTTCGATTCTCTCTCTCACCAACACCGCTTGAATAAAAAATTTCAGGGTTATATATATACCTCGGAGATATCTATCTGAGATTTCTTGAGGGAAGGACTAGCTTCAAGTATCCTATCTTCTTCATACAGATTGTTGGCTTTTCTAAATCTTCTTCTGTTATCAGAATCTCCTCTACTCACATTCACCTGTTTACCACTCTATCCATCATGCACCACAATTTCTATCAATTTCTTCAAAAATCCATACAACTTTATTCTTCATTTGAATAAAAATTCTAAGAAAAACCTAGAATCTAATTAAACACACTTCATCAAGCAAGAATTTCAACTATTTATAAGCATATGCAAGATCCCTTCTTTCTCCGACATCAGATTCAGACTCTCAACAAAATGCAAGTAATTTCAGCAGCTAAAATTAACATCTTCATATGTATATATACATACATACATAAATATCTATTCTTAGAGACAGAAAGCATGAGATTAAGAATTAAAAAGCTTAAAAATAATTGAGGTTGGGAGGGACTGCGATTTTTGGAAGAGTGAAATTTGCTAGGAAGGCAAGCAAACTTTGATATTTGTCAGACAGTTTTAATTTTATTCCGATTTAAAGCGGGAAGAAAGATAAAAGAGGAAGGACTGGCTTCGGTTCTGTCCTCAATCCAACTCCTGATGATTGGCTGATATTGGAACTACCGCCATCCGGCACCCATCTGTTTTATTCTTTTCTTCCCGCATTTTGAATGTTGCTTTCAAATCTTCTTTACTTCACAACTTCTTTTCAATTTTATTTAAACTGAAAAAGACATACGTCGGAACTTGAAATCATACATATTAAATAAAAAATTTTATGTTAGGAATAATATAAAGGAAAAATTCCTAAATCAGATACAAGATTGACTTTTTTTTTTGTAGAAGTATTGAGAAGAGAAAATCGAACTTAAGATGTAACAGCCCGTCCCGAAATATTTTTTTATCGATGATGTGAAAGGACGATAATACCCTTGGACGTTTAATTGTGTGGTTAAAATTATGGAAGTAGACCAATTATGTTGAGTCCTAATTGTTTGGACCCAATTAGGACTTAGATTTTCTTTTGTCTGGCTAGTGACCCAACTAGGACCACACACACACACCCATACCATTTCTCTCTCTTCTCTCCCGCACACTCTCTCTCTCGGACTCCCTCTCTCTCTCTTCTCTCGTGTACGGACAAGCACCAAAACCCTTTGAAACTTCATAGATCGTGGTCAAAGAGGGCACCATCGTGTTCGTGGAGCACAGACGAGTTGATTGGTAACCATTTCAGGTAAGGATACCTTTGAAAACCTCGTGAACCAAGAATCCCCGATTTGAGTACTGTTCATGCTCACGTTAAACGTTGTGTTTTTGGAAATTTGAAGCTTATAGGAAGCTTAGTGAGGTCCCAAGGAAGCTCGGAGTGCTTCGTTGGAAGGATTTGGACGTCGGGATCGTGAGCAGGCATAGGTATTGAGCTATATGATTAGCCGTACAGGACCACTGCAGGGTCTCCGGTTGATTTGTTATTTCACCTGTTATATATCTATGTTTTGATGCATATGGCATGGCATACTTTCATATTATGGATTTTGAACGATGATTTGAGAAAATGTTGAGATATATATGCTATATGCTATTTTCTGGGAAAGTATACAGGTTTTACGACGAGAGGTTAGCGCTTTGATAACGAGATGATTTTTGGAAAAGATTTGTTTTATTGACCCACACAACTTTGTTTTGCGCCCCTCCAGGTTCTAAGTAGCAGTGCTTTGGTGGCCACGAGGAATCCAACGGTGTTCTGACAGAAATCACAAATGTAGGATACATCTTCGGGTGTTATATCCTTGTAATTGTGTCTCTAAAGCTTCCGAACTGTGTAAATGGTTACGTCACTCTCACGTGACGGCCAGCATGCCCTCCTCCGGGATGGGGTGTGTCATAAGATCTCCAGTGTAGTGTAGAGGTGAATATTCTTAACTAACTAAGTTACAAGTCTCTCAAAACATTCAACGTAATATGCTAAAATGATAAGTTATACAACACTTTTAATGTTTTTGTGACGAGAAATTGGATTTCAAGTACTGAAAAAACTTTAACTTTTTGATACAATAATATATTTATATTAAGGGATAAAAATTTGAGTTAAACCACATAATAACACAGTCGTAATAATTTGGTACTGAGCTTTTTATTCACGATAATCGAATTAAGACCTCTTATTTGTAAGTGAAAAAAAAAATATCACTATAATCCCAAGTGGATTAAAATTTTGGATTAAAATTTCGATACGCTTCCCAGAAAAGTAATCCCACAAAGAAAAAAAAAATCGCCAAATGATGGAATAATTTACACTGGAGGCATCTATATTCTATTTTGTCCTCGGCGTAAGTGTTCATTCTACATATAATGCGTTTGTATCGTGAAGCGAACTTAACTACGAATGTGTTAGCTAATTTTGGCTTTTAAGACTCTGGATTTAGAGCTTAGATTGATTCTTTCGGCTCTGCTGCTTTCAAATGTTCCATTCATCTGCTTGTTTGGCCGTGCTTTCGAGATTCTGGAAGAAATTGAGGTTCTAACGCAAAATCAATTCGGAATAAAAGGTGTGATCTAACTCTTTATAAGTCATTGCAAAGTTTGATCTTTCTCCATCGTGTGACCTTACCTTTCACATCCTCATAGATTTCCCTTCACGCTTCATGCTTGTTTCAAGTAGCACCTCTGCTGAAAGGGTTTTAGTTCTAAGACCATTGTCAAATAGTTTTTAATTGGGTACAATGCAACTACTGCATTATCCATATTTCTTCTCCATTGAGTTTTTTGGTTATATTTTTTGATACACCGATATATTTATTTACACTAAGAAACGTAAATTAGTATCGCTCTCGCCGTTAAAAAGATTATAATCTAAAAAAAATTTTAATTAAAAAGATTCTAACCTAAGACTTATTGAACTTGCTAATAAGTTAGTATCGAACTCGCTATTAAAAAGTTTTTGGAGTCTTTTGTCATGTTTTATTTTTTGTCAAAATTGTTGAAAACATTGGCAATGTTGAAACCGTTGGCAGTTTAATGAATGCCCACATAAGTTTTTTCAACACCCACACAAAGTGATGTAGACTTTGGGAATAAAGGTGATCGTATTTTCAAAGTCATGTGCTGTAAATTTCAAAGTGTAAGAATATGTTCGTATGGAGTTGCTCTATAAATAGAGCACTCCGACTGCTATCAAAATATATAGAGTGAGAAAGGAAAGATCAATAACATCGGTATCTATTTCTCCCTATTTTATTTGTCATCCCCTTGTGCTATAGTTACAGTGTAATATTTTACACCTGCTTCGCTCCTGTCACTAGTAAAGGTTATCTCTCTAACTTTGACCTATTTATAACACGTTATCAGCACGACTCTCTAAATATAACCATTTCTCATTTCTCTTCGCCGAAAGAAATCATTCCTCTTCGCCGAACGAAAAGAAAAAAAAGAAGGTTTCCTCTAAGGATTTTACTGTTCATATTCTTCCTCTACCTCAACTGTTGGATATACCCTAGCAAAGAACTATTTGCACCATGCCTGCTTTTAGTTCTCAACCTAACAGTTACATATATCTTTGATTTCTTGTTTGGTGTAGATCTTGATTACTAACCCAATGTTTATTTTTGTTAATTATACTACAATCCAAGATGGTGCGGTACAATCATCCATCTTAAATTGCAAATTTAATCTTACTGCAATCCAAGATGGTGCGGTATCATCGCCTATCTTGGACCGCAATCGCCCACCCTACCCTGCATATTTAAATTTATTTGCTGTTTAATTTCATTGTAATTTTAGGTGGTGCGGTATAATCGCCCACCCTGCTCTGCGTATTTAAATTTTCCTGCTACTAAAGTGGTGCGGAATAATCGTCCATCCTATGTTATAAGAATGGTGTGGTACAATCGCCCTCCTCATTCATCATGTAAATCTCGAGCCAGAAGTTTCGAGTGCTTATCATTTTGGCCTGAAGATCAAAATGAAGAATTTGTAAGAACTAGAAGTTCTAACACTACATCCCCCAGAATACATATTATTGCAAGTTCTTACATATCTCAATTTTCTTTCAGAAAAGAAAATGGCGAACTTGGCAAAGCTTGATTTTGTTGCCCTGGACATTACTGGGAAGAACTACCTTACCTGGGTAGTGGATGTCAAGATCCATCTGGAGGCAGGGAATCTTGCAGAAACAATCAAGGAGGAGAACAGTGCATCTACTCAAGATCGGGCGAAGGCCATGATCTTTATCCGTCGTCACCTTGATGAGGGACTAAAAAACGAGTACCTAACGGTTGAAGATCCGTTAGCTATCTAGAAGGCATTAAGAAACAGATACAATCACCAGAAAACAGTGATTATTCCAAAAGCTCATTATGAGTGTACTCACCTAAGGATCCAGGATTTCAAGTCAGTGGCTGAGTACAATTCTGCGATGTTCAGAATTAGTTCGCAGATGAAACTCTGTGGGGAAACCATCACTGAGGAAGATATGCTGGAAAAGACTTTCAGCACCTTTCATGCCTCAAACGTGCTCCTACAGCAGCAGTATAGAGCGCGAGGTTTCACTGAATATAACCAGCTGATATCTGTGCTCCTGGTTGCTGAACAAAACAATGAGCTCCTGCTGAAAAAATCATTATTCTCGACCTACTGGATCTACACCATTCCCAGAAGTGAATGCTGCTTCCTTCAAAGTGACGCCACGTCCTCTGGTGGCAATAATCATAAACGAGGACGTGGCCACAATCGAGGATGGTGGAACGGGAAACGCAAGAATCATGGTGTCCAGTTTCACAACCAGGTTCCAATGCGTAATTCAGGCCCAAGCTTCAAAAATGTAAATCGCCACAAAGGCAGAGCTCATATGAACAATGCTCCCAAAAACTCTGAGGAGCCTACCATATGTGTGGTGGCAATGGGCACTGGGCGTGTACTTGTTGTACCCTAAAACATCTGGTGGATCTGTATCAAGCCTCCCTCAAGGATAAGGGTGTCGAGACCAATTTTCTCAACCAGGCTAAACCAATGGATATACCTGATCCAATGTGTGACTTATTAGGGCAGTTGAACACAACCCACCTAGATGTCTCAGACTTCATTGTGGAAATGGGGAATGAAGTGTACTGGTCCGACTGAATTGTTTATGTTTAATGTACTGAGCTTGTAATTCATTTCAAATTCAATAAAAGTGGCATTTAAATTTCCTATTATAACTTGCTTTTAACTGTGATTCCCTTACTCAGAGAGCATGGATAAAAACTATGGTCATTCTCAAAACATGAGAAATGACGGAGATATTTGTCTTGCAGACAGCTCAACCACCCATACAATACTTCGAGATCGAAAGTATTTCTCAAGATTGATGCTTACAAAAGTAAGGGTAACAATAATATCAGGGTAATTAGATGTGATTGAAGGCTCAAAGAAAGCTCGGATTATGTCACCAAATGGAACAATATTGTCCATATAGAATGCATTGTACGCTACTCGATGTACTTGAAATTTGTTAATTTTTAAAGACATACGTTTACATGGATACCACATTGAAACGGAAAGTGCAGAAAATGTGGAGCATCTATGCATTACCTCCAATGATACCCAGAAGTGTATATTGGAGACGTTGCGTGGTTTGTCGAGTGGATTGTATTATACATGCATAAAGATAGTTGAATCACATATTGTCATGAACCAGAATTTCATTGATTCAAAAGTTTACATGTTTTGGCATGACCGTCTGGGTTACCCAGGATCTACCATGATGCGTAGAATCATTACCAACTCTAATGGACATCCATTATTGAGCAGACACATTGCTATCTCAAATGATAACCCTTGCAAGGCTTGTTCTCAAGGGAAGTTGGTAATTAGACCATCACAACTAAAGGTTGATGTTGAATCCCCATCATTTCTGCAAAGAATTCAAAGAGATATTTGTGGGCCTATTCAACCATCCTATGGACCATTTCGATATTTTATGGTTTTGGTTGATGCATCTACCCGATGGTCACATGTTTGTCTCTTGTCTACTCGGAATGTAGCTTTTGAGAGACTTCTTGCTCAGATAATTAAGTTGCGAGCACAGTTCCCAGATTACCCCATTAAGTCAATCCGACTTGATAACGTCGATGAATTTACGTCTCAAACCTTTGATGATTACTGCATGACATTGGGCATTGATGTTGAACACCATGTTCCTTATGTCCATACTCAAAATGGTTTAGTAGAAACATTGATCAAGCGGATTCAGTTAATAGCTCGCACTCTGCTTATGAAAACAAAATTGCCAGTTTCTGCATGGGGACATGCAATCCTACATGCTGCATCATTGGTTCGATTGAGACCTATAGCCAACCACAAATACTCTTCAGTACAACTCATGTTTGGGCATCAACCAAACATTTCACATTTACGAGTTTTTGGTTGTGCTGTTTATGTACCTATTGCACCACCACAACGCACTAAAATGAGACCTCAGCGCAGACTGGGAATTTATGTGGGTTTTGATTCACCATCTATCATTAGATATTTGGAACCCTTGACAGGTGATATGTTTACAGCTCATTTTACTGATTGTCACTTTGATGAGACAATTTTCTCGTCGTTAGGGGGAGAAAAGACCGTTCCAGAAGAACGGAAAGAGTTGATATGGGTTGTTCCCACCTTATCTCATTTTGATCTACGTAGCACTCAATGTGAAAATGAAGTGAAAAGGATCGTTCATCTTCAAAGTATTGCCAATAAAATACCAGATGCATTTAATGATGCTATGAAAGTGACAAAATCACATATACCAGCTGTAAATGCACCTGCAAGAATTGATGTCCCTGTTGGACAAAATAAAGTGGCAGCGAATGATTCGTTTGGTGCACACCTGAAGTGTGGTAGACCCCCAGGTTCAAAAGATTCAGCCCCTCGAAAGAGAAAGACGAAGACACAATTGAATCCAAATGAAATCATTCAAGAAGAGAAAATGAATGACAAATCCACAATTCATGATCCTATACTTTCAGAAAAAGAAAATGTCCTTGATGAGACACATGTCCCTGAAGAAACAGAGGTCCATGAAAGCAAAGAAATCTCCATAAATTATGCATGTACTAATGAATTGTGGGATTAGAATGAAATAATCATAGACGACATGTTCGCATTTGCAGTAGCCACTGAAATCATATTAAGTGATGATATTGAACCCCGCTCTGTTGATGAATGAAAACAGAGACAAGATTGGCCTAAGTGGAAAGATGCAATCCAGGCAGAATTAAATTCCTTGGAAAGGTGAAATGTTTTTGGACCAGTAGTCCTAACCCCGCTTGGTGTAAACCCCATGGATTACAAATGGGTATTCATAAGGAAACACAATGAGAAAAACGAGATTGCAAGATATAAAGCACGACTCGTTGCACAAGGCTTTTCGCAAAGGCCTGGAATTGATTATGAGGAGACATACTCTCCTGTAATGGACGCAATTACGTTCTGTTACTTAATAAGTTTAGTGGTTTCAGAAAGACTTGACATGCAACTTATGGATGTTATCACCGCGTATCTATATGGAGAATTAGATGCTAACATATATATAAAAGTCCCAGAATGACTTAAGTTGCCTAAAAAACTAACAAACTACGAGGTATGCTCTCAATCAAATTAAGGCGATCATTGTATGGGTTGAAACAATCTGGACGAATGTGGTATAATCATCTTAGTGAGTATTTGATTAAAGAAGGATATATCAATAATGTCATTTGCCCTTGTGTGTTTATTAAGAAATCCAACTCTGGATTTGTTATAGTGGCAGTATATGTCGATGATATGAACCTAGTTGGAACCCCAGAAGAGCTCAATAAAACTGCTGAATATATGAAAAGCGAATTTGAAATGAAAGACCTTGGAAAAACAAAATTTTGTCTCGACCTGCAGATCGAGCATTTTGCTAATGGAATTTTGGTCCACCAATCAGCTTACATTGAAAAAATCCTGAAGCGATTTAGCATGGACAAGGCTTATCCACTCAGCACACCAATGGTCGTTCGTTCTCTGGGCATTAAGAAAGATCAATTCTGTCCAAAAGAAGATGATGAAATGGTCTTTGGTCCAGAAGTACCATATCTAAGTGCAATAGGTGCTGTATTGTATTTAGCACAATGTACTAGACCAGATATAGCTTTTTCAGTCAACTTGTTAGCAAGGTATAGCTCTACTCCAACAATTCGTCATTGGAAGGGAGTCAAAGATGTATTGCGATACCTTTGTGAAGGAAAATTTGTGAAAAACATGTTCATTTGAGCAACATCTATGACATGCAATTAACAATTAAAGGCGGAATCATGCTTGTATGCACTCAAAACAAAACATTACCCATGAAATTCAAAGCCTAGTAGTTATGGTGAACCATGACTCAACTTAAGAACAAAGTGAGTTGAGAAACTTTATACCTTTGAAGCACCTCTTTGCTTAGCAAAGGTTAATCACCCATGTGAGGGCCTTCTTTCCTTTGTCTCCTTGCTCCTTGGCTCCATGGATATGGATGGAAGAATTGATTCTCCAAAAGTCCCCAAGATAGGAGACCTCTAATTTTCGACACCAAGGATGATGAAGGAAGAAGATGAGTGACCTAGAGGAAGTAAGATTGGTAGCTAATTTCCTCTAGGGTGGCCGGCCTCTTTGAGAGCAAAGAGAGCATTGTGTTCTCATCTTTTCTCCAAAAGAAACCCTAAGGATGAAATGGCTATAAAGTTGCCTTTATACCACCTCACAATGGAGTGGCAAACTTGCAATTAAGCCAAGTTCACTACCCCTCTCTATATGGCCGGTTTTCCCATGCCTTTGGGCTATTTTGGGCTTCTTGAATTTTGGTTGTTAAGTTGTCATACAACTTAAGCTAATGGGCTTGACGATTCGAAGCCCAATTTGGGCTTTAAGGCCCAAATCTAACCAAGGTTTAAAACGAACTTATTCGTTTGATTAATTAACATATTAATTAATCCTTGCCATAAACAATTAAACTATTTAATTGTCCTTACTCATCTTCGTTATATCCTTCAATCATTACCTTACTCGGTGTGCGATCCATTAGGTTCCTTTTAGCTAGGCAGTGGGTGATTAGAACTCTTACTAATCGATTGTGAATTGAAACTTACTTTCAATTCTCCCTTTAGTGATTATACATCTTCAGGGCTTCCACAAGCCATGAGTGACACCTAGCAGTATATCATGGCTACCCAAGCTAATCAAAAGAGGTTGGAGAACCTATTCAGTTTGGGATTACAATGCAATACGGTCTTTCTCTAATACAATACTCTTGACCACATTGTTTGGTTTGATAGTTTATTCATGTCTACTATCCAATGTGATTCTCTTACTTATACGATTACCTTGAATGTGATTTGAAACGACTTCCTAAATCTCATTCATACTCTGGCCAGAGATTCTTAATCATATCATAGAGTATTCTCCCTCAACGTTTGAAGGTTAGAGATCCCTTGTTGCGCAATCACTTACCTCCATGGCTAAGTGGCTTAACCCCAACTATGCCGTGGACACTCTTTGACGGAGTGACTTTGACATAGTCAAAGATCAATGACCTAACCACAAGACTACTATGATGCCTCAGGTCAAAGAACTACTTTGCATTATCCCAACCATGAGTTCTCATGTGACATGAGTATGAGAACTCCTCGTTGATCGCGTTCAGTGGACTCATTCTCTATTGAGCACCTACGTACTTGTCTTGGTGTCAATCACACCATTGACTCGAGACCAGTCACCCTCCCTAAGAGAAGACATAGCACGTACTGATCTTAACGGACTGTCGATGCCCAATTGGCAATCCTATGATCAGGAACATTTAGGATATGTATACGAAAGAGAATGGTCTCATGAATCTAACTTCTTTAGATCACATTCTCCCTATTACATATTCCTTGGACTTATCGTTTAAGCATATAACATTTATATGAGACGGCTTAAAACAATAATCTTTGCCCTTTATATTAAACTAGATTAGTTTAACATGTGAAATGTCCGTAAAGTATCATCATATGATTGGTTTTAGGGCACATTTCCAACACTTTGTGGGACAACAGACATGGGTCTCTTCTACTCAAAGAAATCCACAAATGACCAGGTCCTTGTTAGATATGCAGATACTGGTTTTCTCTCTGATTCGCATAAAGCCCGCTCACAAACTGGATATGTGTTCAAGAATGGAGATACAGCAATCTCATGGCGCTCAACAAAGCAAACATTAGTTGCTACATCTTCAAATCACTTAGACATACTTGCTATAGATGAAGCAAGTCGTGAATGTTCTTGGTTAAGATCAATGATCCATCATATCCGGAATTCATGTGGTCTAACTTCAAAGACAGACAATCCAACTGTCATCCATGAAGATAATGTAGCTTGTGTTGCCCAAATGAATGAGAGATTCATCAAGGACGAAAAGACTAAACACATATCTCCAAAGTTTTTCAGTGCACATGAGCTTCAGAAGGCTAAAGTTATTGAAGTCAGACAAATCCGTTCTAATGAAAATTTGGCAGACCTGTTCACCAAATCTCTACCAAAATGCACGTTTCAAAAGATAGTGCAGAATATCGGATTACGTCGACTTACCAAACAGCTAAATTTAGAGAAAGCGGAAGGAGAGGATCCATGATACATACATGTTGTACTATTTTTCCTTCGATTAGGATTTTTCCCACTGGGTTTTTCCTATCAAAGTTTTAACGAGGCAACATAAGCATACTTAACCCTATATCAACAATCCAGGTAAATTTGTACTCTTTTTCCTTTGCTATGGTTTTTTCCCACTGGGTTTTTCCAAGCAAGGTTTTAACGAGGCAACTAATGTTGATATGTAGGCATCCAAGGGGGAGTGTTGAAAACATTGGCAATGTTGAAACCGTTGGCAGTTTAATGAATGCCCACATAAGTTTTTTCAATACCCACACAAAGTGATGTAGACTTTGGAAATAAAGGTGATCGTATTTTCGAAGTCATGTGCTGTAAATTTCAAAGTGTAAGAATATGTTCGTATGGAGTTGCTCTATAAATAGAGCACTCCGACTACTATCAAAATATATCAAGTAAGAAAGGAAAGATCAATAACATCGGTATTTATTCCTCCCTATTTTATTTGTCATACTCTTGTGCTATAGTTACAGTGTAATATTTTATACATGCTTCGCTCCTGTCACTAATAAATGTTATCTCTCTAACTTTGACCTATTTATGACAAAAATGTGTTTTTTCCTTCCCCAAAATAATGTGAAAATAGAAAGATTCCGGATGAAAAACAAACATTTTTGTGACTTGTGAGGTTTAATGACAAATACATACAAAGACAGTCTTCGCATGAAATGCGGAATAAAACAGATTTCGTTAGTTTTATCTACTGGAGTCTGGATGTGTCTTAGGGCTGGTTTGGTATTGCTGTGCTTTGAAAAAAAGCTGCTTCTGCTGTGCTGTGAAAATAAGCAGCTGTGGAATAAAGCAGCAGAGTGTTTGGTAAACTTTTTTTGTAAAAGTGCTTTTGAAAAAAAAAAGTAGTATTATAGTGTTTGGTGAACTTTTATGTAAAACAGATGTGAAAAAAAGCCGGTTTTTCAAAGCTGAGTTTTGCAGCTTCTTGTTTTTGGCTTTTTTTCACCCAAAACTGTGAAAAAAAGCTGAAGCTGAATGTTTACCAAACACCAAAAACTGTCACAGCTTTTTTTCATAGCAGCTTTTTTTAAAATCACCTCAACCCCAAACTGGGGCTTAGAAATCGAAGGGGATTATAAGCTTCCACGTCTTTGCATGCGAAACCACACAACCGCATAAAACATAATTAACATTTCCTTTTTATTTTATTGCTTAATATATATGTTAATATATTTCACATTGACCGTATCTTTGAGGAAAGAAGAGTTTGAATATCCTAACTCTACTCCAACTAATACCGACACATTTTGTGATAAAACTCACACCTAATGGATTGTGCAGTGCATGTGGTAATTACCAAGTAGAGGACAATATCAATGTTGTTGGTAGTGAATCTTCGACATGTCTCTTTGATAATTCTACAATTGATGCATGTTACAAAAGCAATATCATGAAGGTTTGAGAGGAACGAGTTAGGGCTCACTAATAACTATGCACATATACACATACACACACACACATATATATATAACATATTTTGTCTCTCAGTCTTCATTTGATCATGTACACGATACGATAGGCGGTGAGGGTTTTATCAGTTAAAAAAACTTTGTGTAATTAAAAATGAAACTACAAAATATAAGCCTATCTTCAATAAAATCACAAATCCATTAACACCAATTACCAAACCGGTGTGACCAAGTCTAATTTATCATTTCTTGATTGCAAGGTTGTTCAAGTAATTCTACGGACATGTGGAATTTGTTCCCTACAAATTGAAATTTGATATACTTTTGATATATGAGAGACAATTACCCTTTTAATGAAGTGAAAAATATCAAAAAGTCAAATTAGTTTGTAGAATTTATGAGAAAGACTTGATATGTCATCTCTAGAACCTTCAATCTTAAATTTTTTAATACTAAACAAATTTAAACAAAAATGTACACTACAAGAAAACTGGGCACTGCACACAATAAATTATATGTGCCCTTTAATGCCAAAGGGCACCAACATATGTGCTCATAGGTCAATGGCAACAATGCAGCAACTAAATTTGTATTTGTGCCCTCTATGGGCGTTACCTTTGATCATTGGGCACAATATGGTCTTTGATGCCCAAAAAGCTCAGCACAAATAGTGGTTCTTTTGTGTCTCAGTTTTTACAGTTATGACAATACTGACTTTTTCCAAGCCATGTTAGCATAGTTTTGTTTCTGTGCCCAATAGGTAAAATATTTAAAAAAAACAAATTCAAATATTACAAACAAGCTTTTACAATTTAGTTCTACAATCAATTCATACGAATAATGAAAACAAGCATTTCTAAACACTTGAATCTTTCCCAGAAAGCTTTTACTTTATCCCATCTTCTTGCTCCACAAATAAATTAATTAGCTGGTCTATATAGAATCTGGGCCTCTTCCTGCCAAGTTTATGAATAAAAACCTCAAAGATAAAGAAACCACACAACTTACAAGAACCGAAAATGAAAGGAAAATACATGAATATCAAAATAGATGTATTTTCTTTAAAATGATTTGAATAAGTTCACAATATCACTGGCAATTTTGAAAACTCATTCTCAACAATTGTATTCATGATATCAGTAGGTAGAATGTTAAATCTAGAGTCATGTGATTTAAGTATAGTCATCAGACACCAGAATAAATACACCATAAATTCAAACCACTTCCACATTCCATCTCAAATTACACACAAACGAATACAAAAATTAAAATCAATACCTATTTGGATTCGAAACAGAAGCAGATCAGCATTAAATCTCAACCATTTGTCAAAACTAAGTTGGGATTAAGAGGAGTTTGATTTTACCAAAATCGAGGCCAAGGGATGGCTAGAGGTGGCCAGAAATTGGCCTGAAAGCCTAGTTTAGGTCTCTATGAATCCCTGATAGATTCGAGCATGTAAAGGTCGAATATGGTCCCTTGGATTATGGGGAGTTCGTTTGTGGTGTCAATCTCGTCCAAGACGACAAGATTTGGTCGGAAAATCTTGGGAAACCTGCAACTCGGAGGACCTTACCTCGGTAGGGAAAGCGATGAACTCGCCGAAACTTTCTCGGATTCGAGACGGAGCTCTGGTTCTCCGATTTGAGGTTCGAGTCAAAGTTCTGGGACTTTGGGTTCTAGTTCCGTGTTTGGTGTGAGGTTGGGACGAGGATGATGGTGATTTGGTGTTCGAAGTCGCCGGAGAATGTGGTGGCTGTGTTGCTCGAGGAGAAGCGAGCCAAGAGAGAGAAGAGAAGGATGGGGGACAGAGGGAGAATAGAGAAGAGGAACCGAGGGAGAAGAGAGACAGGTGTGGGGATGGCAAAAAGAAGTGAGGGGAAAATGAGAGGGTTTGCGCGAGGAAGAGAGACTCATATGTGGGTAGGTCCCACAGCACACCACTCAAACATAAACAATACTAAAATAATTCAAATGCACAAATCCATAATTGTGCCAACATGAGAGATGTAGAGTTTGAGTGTCGGGAATGGGGATGGCAGAAAGAGAGTGAGGGGAAAATGAGGGGGTTTGCACGGGGAAGAGGGACTCACACATGGGTGGGTCCCACGTCACACCATTCAAACATAAACAATATTAAAACAATTCAAATGCACAAATCCATAATTGTGCCAATATATTCTTTTGATGTATGGGAAGTGGAATTATTTATTATTTATTACTATTTACTGGACACAATTTTTAAAATTTGTGTCACAAAAAGGAAATTGGAATGAAGGCCTTGAGGTGTTTAAAAGCAGAGAACTCTCGAGTATTCGAGAGAGAAATTAGGGTAGAGGCGTTTGGGTTTGAAGTGGTGTTGCTAGGGTGATCAGAGAGAGAGAGAAGAGGTGGAGCGGTTGCTAGGGTTGATAAATTACCAAATGGAGCTGCAGATCACTTATATGGTAGCAGCTGCTAGGTTTCTTTGCACACATGTGGCGAGCACGTGCACGCCCTATGCCTTTCACTGCTTCTAGGCCATGAATTCAAAACCAGGTGGTTTATGTCCCTTCTCTTTTCATTTTTGTTATGCTGCTTTTATTTTACGTGAAAAAAAAAATTAAAAAACTAATAGAGAGAGCAAGAAGGGGGGAGGGCATGAAAAGATTTTTTTATTTAAATATATTAAATTAGAGGGCACAAGAACTTTTATTGTGCTCTTGTATATTAATAAAAAAATCTAATTTCTGACGTGAAGAGGACATACACAAACTAGGCACAATAGTTTTGTGCCCAAATTTTTGTAGGCACAAATAAACTTTTCTATTTTTCTTTTTCGGCACCAACTAATGTGCCCTTTGTTTAGAGGGCACATTTGAGATGGTTTTGGTGCTCATTGATATTTAAAAAGCACAAATATGTATTTGTGCTCAATTATAATAAAAAGGGCACAAATGAATTGTGTTCTTAGCCCATTTTTTTTGTAGTGGTAATAAGGTATGAACAATATGTACTAACTTTGCAGACCGTTTGAAAAAAAAATTAAAAATAAAAAAACACTTCGCAGACCAAGTCGCCAATCGGTGGGGCTTGTTTGTCAAAATTCAAAATCATGCGACTACTAATCAACCTTCTAAGTGATCCCTTATGGCAATTTTTTCAATTCTCTTATTCTGGCTTCACCATCACTCATATGCGATGTGTAATTTATGGATCATCTTGATTAACTAATAGGCATGTACTACGAATCAAACAGTTGTAACAATGATATATTCTACTCAAATGGAAATTGGTATTGGGCTAGGTCACACAATAGGTCAGCCACTAATTACGTATTGGACTCAAATAAATACAATATGTCATTGTCATCCATGTGATTTGAATCTAAAGCCTCTCAATTGGAGAAAAATATTACTAAAACCGTAGTACTAATTGGTTAGTTAATTATATATGATCAATCAACTCAAACTCATATATAACACTATTGTGTTCGTTCACTTTATCATTATATGTATGTCCACAAACCATTTATATAATATGGGATTAATGATTAAAACTGTGTGATAGTACGTTATAATCCCATTAAAAAAAAAGTATGTCTCTCACCATCCCCTTCTTTCTATATCCCTCATTTCTTCTATGTTTTTTTCCTATTTTTAACACAAAAATAAAAATAAAAATTGAAAAACAAAATAATTATCAAATGGTGCAGAGTTTTTACGGATTAAAACTTGTTATAAATATGTAAAAGTTAGAGACATAACCTTTACTAGTGATAGGAGCGAAACAGATGTAAAGTATCACCCTGTAATTATAGCACAAGAGGATGACAAATAAAGGAGGGAGGAATAGATACTGAAGTTATTAATATTTCCTTTCTTCTCTGTGTATTCTCTCTATATCCTTTAACTGCAGTCAGAGCGCTCTATTTATAGAGCGGCTCCATACAAACAGGTTCTTACAGTTTGAAATTTACATCGCATGTTTTGAAAAACAATCCTTTTGTTTCCAAAGTCTATTTCAATTTGCAAGGGCATTGACAATGTGTGTGTCGGCATTCATAACAATGCCAATGTTTTCAACAAAACTGAATTTGTTAGTTATTGTAGGTCAAGGATGATACCTAAACCATTCCAAGACCAAATACTATTCCTTATCTATTTATTAGTTTTTTTTTTTTTGATACACTATCTATTTATTAGTTTGCGCTTTCGTTTTACTAGTCACCGTTGAACATAGACCTGCAATTACTACTCATGCAAAAGATCAAACAGGTTGGGCACGTTTTTTATTAAAAAGATTCTAACCTAAAACTTATCGAACTCGCTATTAAAAAAATTTTGAAGTCTTTTATCATGTTTTATTTTTTGTCAAAATGTGTTTTTTCCTTCCCCAAAATAGTGTGAAAATAGAAAGATTCCGGATGAAAAACAAACATTTTTGCGACTTATGAGGTTTAGGCCTCGTTTGGCAGCTCGGACAGTACTGACTATTTCAGTCGGATAGGATAAATAGTCGTCGGATAGTACTGACTAAATTAGTCAGATGTTTGGTGCAAATCGGACTAATAACCGTATTATTTATACTGTGTTTGATAGTGCACCGGATAAGAAAACTTAATGAAAATGCTGCTACTTTATACAGCAAGAACCGTAACAAAACATCACAGATTACAAAATCAACAAAATTAAAATTGTTAATTTGGTTTTTTCTCTCAATTATCAAAACCCAAATTTCAATCCAACACAACGAAACTCAATTGCAAGAGAATTGCTGAGGAATTACACCAAGCCAAGCAACAAACATGGAGCGTAATTCCAGAAGTTCAGCTGCACCCCCACTCGATTACAGTTCTCCGAATGTTGTAGAGGGAATTGGATTGGACAAATAGATAGGAATAAAGAAGTAAAATTTTAATATTACTCAACTAAATTGTGCATAATTTTCGTCCTCTAGCCAAAAACAAAACTGGGGAAAACAAAAGGGGGTTAGGTTTGGGCGGAACAGATAGAGAAGAAAGAAATTTGCAGGTGGGTTGGATGGCAAAATTGGGGAAAACGAAAAGGGTTGGGTTTGGGCGAAACAAATAGAGAAGGAGAAGAAATTTGCAGGAACAAAATTGGGGAAAACGAAAAGGGGTTGGTTTGGGCGGAACAGAAAAGAAGAAGAAATTTGTAGGTGAGACTGGATAGCAAAATTGGAAAAACGAAAACGGTTGGGTTTGGGCGGAACAGAGAGAGAAGAAGAAATTTTCAGGTGGATAGAGAAATTGGGGATAACGAAGAGGGATTGGTTTTGGGCAGAGCAGGGAGGAGATGAGGAGGAGGAGGAGGAGGAGAAGAACCTCAGACGATGCAACGCGCGATGCGAGAAGGGAAGGAACGAGAGCGACGAGGCGGACGGAGGAAGCGAAAGACAACCCGACTAATAATACATAGGATTTTGGGCGGATAAGGTAGCGAGCGTACACCGTATAAAACGTGTGGGGCCCGTTTAATTAATCCGGGTATTATTTAGTACAAAGGTACACCAAACACCTTGATTCGTACTATTTATCCTATCCGGTGTGTTATACGATCTGCCAAACAAGACCTTAATGACAAATACATACAAAGACAGTCTTCACATGAAATGCGGAATAAAACAGATTTTGTTAGTTTTATCTACCGGAGTCTGGATGTGTCTTAGAAATCGAAGGGGATTATAAACTTCCACGTCTTTGCATGCCAAACCATACAACCGCATAAAACATAATCAACATTTTATTTTTATTTTATTGCTTAATATATATGTTAAAATATTCCACATTGACCGTATCTTTGAGGAAAGAAGAGTTTGAATATCCTAACTCTACTCCAACTAATACCGACGCTTTTTGTGATAAAACTCACACCTAACGGATTGTGTAGTGCATGTGGTAATTACCAAGTAGTCACCGTTTAACATAGACCTGCAATCACTACTCATGCAAAAGATCAAACAGGTTGGGCACGCTATAAGCCTATATAGAGGTCCCCTTGGTTCCTAAGTTTATTAGCAAATCATAAGTTCAAGTTGATTAGTAACAAGCAGGCACTTAAGATATATTCAATGACGATGATGAAGAGCCAAGTAGCATCCCTCCTCGGCCTCACCTTGGCCATCCTCTTCTTCTCAGGTATTATAATACAAACTTCTTATTAATTTCTTTTCTATTTTGTTTCGTGTTAGTTCTAATATGCATGCCTGCCAGATGCAAATATTAGAGAGGGGTTGGTCCACGTTATATTGTAACAACGTTAAAAGTCACGGTATGGAGTGTAAAAGAGAATAACGATCGATGATGAGTAATGCGGATACATAGAAATGAGCCGGCCAATGTGGTGATGAGATCATGAGATTAGATGAATCATCATCAAAGTATATTTATAATAAAATTACTGAATAGTTATGAAAAAGTTCTTAAAATGATTTCAAATCATTTTTTTTTAATTTGATATATTTTACAATTGTATGTAAGATTTTCTGTATCAATATTCTTAGTACCTAGTTTTATGTTGAATATAAATGCAGGTGCACATGCAGCGAAAATCACTTTCACAAACAATTGCCCCAACACTATCTGGCCAGCAACCCTAACCGGTGACCAAAAACCTCAATTATCACTCACCGGGTTCGAACTAGCATCCAAAGCTAGCCAGTCAGTGGACGCTCCATCCCCATGGTCTGGTCGCTTCTGGGCTCGAACCAGATGCTCCAAGGATGCCGCTGGAAAATTCAGTTGTGAAACTGCAGACTGTGGCTCTGGCCAGGTCGAATGCAACGGCAGAGGCGGAGCTCCACCAGCAACTTTAATAGAACTCACAATCGCAGCAAACGGGGGTCAAGATTTTTACGATGTTAGTCTTGTTGATGGCTTCAACTTGCCTATGTCTATCGCCCCACAAGGCGGCACCGGCGACTGCAAGGCCTCGACTTGCCCTGCGAATGTTAACCAGGCGTGCCCCACTCAGTTCCAAATAAAAGCGGGTGATGGGAGTGTCATCAGCTGCAAAAGTGCTTGCTTGGCGTATGGTGAGTCGAAGTACTGCTGCACTCCACCGAATGATAAGCCGGACACATGTCCTCCTACAGAGTACTCTCAGATCTTTGAGCAGCAGTGCCCTCTAGCTTATAGCTATGCTTATGATGATAAAAACAGCACATTCACCTGCAATGGCGGACCTGATTACGTCATTACATTTTGCCCATGAGCAAGTAATGAAATGGGATTTATATATAGATGATATATCTCTCTTTATGTAGCAAATAAAGGAGAAGAATAAATACGGTGATTATCTTGATACATTGATGATGTCAAGAATTTGTAATATGAATTACAAGATCAAATAAAGGAATATATATATATATATATATATATATATATATATATATGTTATTATTTTATTCGCTCAAAGTTCTTTGTTAAAAAGGATGATATATTTATTTATGAAAAGAGTAAATGCAAGATTTAATACAAACGAGGAATATGAACCCAATATATATAAGAGGAACAAAAAAATGAAATTATAACATAATAAATCCAAGTTGCAAAAACTGAAAGAAACAAAGGTTCTTTGAAGCCAATGAATCTAGAGAACTTTGAACGCGTCGTCAATCACCTTGAGCCTGATTTGTAATTACCACAATCTCGTTCATCTTAATCTCCTGCGTATTAAGGAACTCGATCCTAATAGGCATGCAATAGGGATGTCAATTCTAACCGTTATATCTGATAACCGTGAATAACCGCTCGAATGGATTTGATTTGGGTATGAAAATTCGGATATATTTTGGGTATGGGAAAACCGTGAATATTATTCGGTTATGGTTTTGGATATGGTTATAGAGGTCCCCAATTCATATTCGTACCCAAATCCGAACCAAATAATATATAATATTAAAGTATTATATAATATATATATATATATATATATATATGTGTGTGTGTATTCATTATTCACCGAATCCATTACCTTGAGAATACAAAAATTTCATTGTGTGAGTTGCATTTTGTGGCAAAGTTCAAAAGTTTTAATATGAATCAAAATCTATGAGAATTTAATGGTAATTATGGGAGATATCAAAGATCAACCAACATTATCAATGTTTAGCTTTAATTTTTATTAGACCTGACATTCGTGTCGTGTTTTCCGTGTTCGTGTCGTTTTCGTGTCATACCCGATATCTTAATGGGTCGTGTCGTGTAACACCCGTTAAAATAAACGGGTAAAATGACCCGACCCGAAATCAACCCGATAATATTAACAGTTAATGTGACCCGACCTGTTACCCGTTAGGGAAAATATATTTTAAACCAATAAATAATCAAATGAAAAACATAATACTAAATAAGTATATACATGCCATATTGTCACATCCAAAACATAAAAACGCATTTTTCTTTTAAGTATATTTTCGCTTACCTAAATTGATCAAATGGTAAAATTGGAAAATATTGGAATAGAGAAGGGGTTTTTTCGTCCAAAAAAGTTCTAATAATATAAGTGAAATAGAATCGAACGATACAGATTTACTCTCATTTATCTTACGGCTGTTATTTAAGTAAAGTCTTTAATAGTTTTTTAATTAATGTAGAAGTGTAAAAAATATAGAAAAAATATATAAACGCTCGTAATGACAAGCTTTACAACTTTCAAGAAGAGCTTAACTTCGAAATTCGCCACTATAATCATATAAATCATAGATCAAAATTTAACCGTTGATATCAAAATTTAACCGTTGATTGTTGTTTACATTTACACTTCATTGTTCTCATCAAATTTTGTTTTTTTTTAGATTTTCTTTTTTGAAAACATGATCTATTAGAGAATGCAGGAAGATGAACGGTTTTGATCTTTGATATTATATTCATAGTTTTACGGTTAGTGAAAATATTGCTTGATGTTTATAAAGTTTCAACAAACTATATGACATCGACTCATATTTCAGTTAACCATAAATATCAAAACGTGATATCAAATATCTGAAGAATTCATCTTTTTACATCTGCCAGATGATCATGTTTTCAAAAAAGAAAATTTAAAAAATGAAATTCAGTAAGAAGAATAAAGCGTAAATGACAATCGACGGTTAAATATAAATTTAAGGTTTATGGATTATAGTGTTGGATTTCGAAGTTGACCCCTTCATGAAAGTTGTAAAGCTTGTCACTATGAGTGATTGTATATTTTTTTTTACATTTTTTACACTTCTACAATAATTATTATTAATTTTTCCCTCAAATAAAAAACATTATTCATGAGGGTTTGGAGGATTTTAAAAATCTAAACGATAATGTAAGTGTAACCATTATCTACTCGTGGAGGAATAATGATGAATCACGAGTATTTATATATTCTTTCACATTTTTCATACTTGTATGTATGTCTTCTTAGTTATTGCCTATACAAATACTATACTAGTTTATTTTAATTTTGGACAACAACATGTTAAGTAAAATTTATCCTAGTAATGATAATAAGGAACTCTCATAGTAAAAATAAATAATGACTAAATTTTTTTTTTAAACTTATATAGAATAATAATACAAAACTATATATTTAATATAGAATATATTTTATATATTAATATGGCTATTGTATTTTATAATAAATCTTCTAGTAATTAAACTTTAAAATTATCAAAATATTTTTTTTCTTAACGGGTCGAAACGGGTTACCCACGTGTTACCCGCGTGTATACCCGTTAAGAACCCGTTATTAACAGGTTCTTAATGGGTCACCCGATAATGACCCGATTAGTTATCGTGTTGACCCGAAACCCGTTATTTTCGTATCGTTTTCGTGTCGTGTCGGAAACTGCCGGGTCTAATTTTTATGCTCCACAAGATCCATTAATCAAATCATTTTATACATCAAATATTTAATGACTAAATTAATATTTACTAAATTATCATGCGTCAATTAGGCGAATATATTTTTTGTATTAACGAAGATGAATATAACCGTTAACCGATGGGGAATCCGTTATCCAGTGGGTATGGTTATGGATAATACCCGATGGTTAATTTGTGGTTATGGATATAGTTAGTTTTTGTGATTATGGAGATGAATATAGCATTTCCGTCTTCAAACCGATCTGTTGTCATCCTTAGCATGCAATGATGAGATTGAAAAGCTAACCAAATATAATAAAATACAAAACATTCTCAGTATATACTAGCAAGTGTACCCGCGCATTGCTGCGGTGTTTGAAAACATAATTCAATATGTAGAAGTCTCAAAAAATATATGCGCCAAAGAGTGTTGTTTATATACATATATTACATCCATGTCCATGTGTTAAGGAAGTGCTATTTACATTCATATATTACATGACAAAAATTGGAAATATGAGTGTGTCATTCTTAAGGATTGTTTTTCAAAAGCTATGACTCTACCCCAGAGATTCTTAAGGATTGTTTTTCACTAAAGACACCCAAATTCGTAACTTCGTTAATGATGTCTCCTTCATTTTCTACGACAACGTAGAAGTAAAAATTAAGAGAAGGAAATTAAAAACAGAATTGGATCACTTATGAATTGAATCACACTAAGTTGCATATGAATTGAATTGAATGAAAATCTAAAGATGAATGAAATCTAATGATGAATGAAAATTTGTCATAATCTAACTCTACAAAATTTCAATATGCCATATTTCTTTTGTAGGCACCAAATCAAATTCACAAAATTAAGTTGGGTTTTTCATATTCTCTATTGGTTTTCACTATGCCAGATTTCTAAATTTTACTTTAGGCGGGATTAATATGCACATCTCTACCAGTATATAGTTCTGCTAAATTGATTTTTACTCAATGTTTCACAGTATTAATGTAAATAGGGGAAAACATAACAAACATCCTTAATCACAAATAGAGCATAACTGAACGTCATGTATGTCACAATGCAGAATTCGCCCAACTGAATTGTGTTTCTAGTTGATTATATATCAAAACTAAATAAAACTCAAGCATATGAAGATAAAATACACACCTGGGATATCAATCTCACAAAATCGCAGCATAAGGAAGCAGATGGAAGTACTCAATGATTGTTGTAACTGCCCAGATGTTGAAACTCTTTTGTACCAAAGGACCCTATAGCAAAGTCCAATTGTTAAACAGGCAGGGCAACTTAGAAAAAAGTATAATAAAGATAGAAAACTAAGAAAAATTCCATAATATACCAGAGCATAAGGAAGATTCAACCACCAAGGATCAATATCATTCTTTGATCGATTGCCACTGACTTTGTTAGCCACTGATTCCTTTTCAGCTTCTTGGAATAATATTACTTTCTGATGCAAGGAAGGGAAAGAATAATCTATACGAATGCCGACTTATTTCCAACTCCAACACCAACCATTCTGCATCACTGTTGAAAAAAAAAAGTATTATAGGTTGATCAAATACTACTATGTAGTAGTGTAATTTCATATTAAGAGCTTTTTGTCACCTGTAATTTGTTAAGCTTTTGTTTAGATTCAGTTGGCAAAAGCTTTATTGTATCGCACACAGAATTTTAAAGAAAGCATCAGAAAGATGAACAAAATTGAAGTCATTGTTACTTATATCGGATAAGTCTATTACATGTTGCATTTTCTTTTTATGCGTGCCTGATCATTTTATATTTGTGGATCTCATGTCATAGTGAAGCTTAATGAACAGCTCAAAGAAACAAAATTGTAATAAAGTTCAAAAGAAAATGCAGCATGCAAACACCAACAAAAAGTAACGCGTGTAATAGACTTATCCAATATGAGTACATAGATTCTTAGAATGATATCAATATGAAGATGTCTCATACCTGAAAAATTGCAGAATGTTCTGAATCAGCAGGAAGAATTTTTACATTATGCTTGTGGGCAAGAGGAAGAACAATAGGGCCTCCAGCAATCAGGGTCTCTTTATTGGCTAATGCTATGTCTTTCCCTGCTTCTATTGCAACCACTGTAGGCTAAGAAAAAAAGGTAACATGAGAAATTTCAGTCTCTTGATTTATGTTCATTTTTAAGTCAAATACTGTTTTTCTTTTCTGAAAATATTTTTTTTCAATTTCATTATAAATCATCAGTCGTTATCATTTGTCAGTCAACTTTGCTATCCCATCTACCTTCCCTTGTCTTTCAGTTCTTATATTACGTATTTCAAAAGTTATATGTATCGCTTCTTTTCAATAAAAAAATTGACATTTATAACTTCACAGACAAAGCAATTACCTTCAGTCCTGCACAACCTACAATTCCTGTAAAAACTGTGACCGCATCTGGGTGGCGGGAAACCTGAGAAAAGAAAAATGAGCAATTCCTTGAAGATGAACAAAACAAAATTCATCCACCAAAGACGATTGGATGCTAGGCTACCTCAAAGCTTGAACACAAACCAAGACATAAGATACTCACCAAACTTTTTAAATGGCTCAATTGTTTGCTTAACTTGACAACTTTTTCCTGCAATTCATAAATAAGATCATTAGATGTAGTAAATAAAAATTATAAAAGCAAAATTCTCACCTCAGGTATGCAACAGAGGTTAAATTTCTAATATAAAAATAAAACTCTTGCATCTAGCGAACCTAGTTAGTCCTTAACACGAAACAAACAGATTTTAAGCAGTTAAATGCACATCCAGCTAGGCAGCTACAAAGAAACCAATTCAAGGCTTAAGCCTAGCTTATGACTACACTGAAATGACAAAGAAAATCCATATTAACAAACTGATAGAAACTTGTTTCTCACTACTAATATAGAAAATCTTACTAATGGCCAGGCCGAAACGACTACGAAAAAAAAAACACATGAGCAGAGCCTAATCCAAATACATATTTCTTCATTGAACTCGACAACCTAATAAAGGCAAACCACAGTCTTGTTAATTTCCTCATCGTAATTGGGACCAAGCATAATATTCCCAGACAGCGTGCTTCTCAGCTTCGGAAGAACCTCATTGTTCGGCGTTGTGCTCTCAATTGGTTGCTTCTTCTCTGTGCTTGATTTAATTGTTGCCTTCATGGCCTTAGCTTGGTTCATTGGAGGGGTTGATAGATTGGGGTTCTGATTTTCACTAACTTCCTTGAATCTTGAATTATTGGTCGGGTAATTCGAAGATTGATTTAGTCCCCTTCTCTTTAACTTCACATCTCTGAATCAGCAAAAAAAAAAAAAAAAAAGGTTAAACCATGCCGAATTTGAATTAAAATTGTACTATGAAAGAAAAAGATTCATGGGTTTTTCTTGTTACCTCTGTATTTTATCACGATTTGGTCAGTGTGATTTCTTTATGTTTATCATCCAATCTGGGGCCAGTAGGTTCCTTCTTGGGAGATTGAGGCTCCTCCTTGCTTGTTTTAACATTTCGACTCTCCGATTCATCGTTCATTGGCCTTGACTTCGACATCGTGTTGCTCTTCGGCCTAATTGACTTCCGCTGAGCCTCCAACGATGCTGGAACAGTTGAGAGTGGGGCAAATCATACGAAGACTCGCCATTTTCAGCTGGAGATCCAGGGTTTTTTTTTCAAATTCGGACATGAAGTCTCAACCTTAGCAAGCTGATCAGCCACCACTTTGGCCGTAGAAGAAATGATACTGTTTTGAACCGCCGGGTTCTTGTCGTAATACTTCACGGGTCGCGTCTTTTCCTCTTGGGTGCTGCAGATTCGAACCAAAGACACCAAATTTCCATCAGTCACGATAAAAACACAAAAGAACCCAGCTCTGTTTGCTCACCGAAAAACCAAGCGATTCAATCCATTTTTCTCAGTCTCTCAACAACCAAATGAGCATTTGGGGTACCCAAAAAGAAATGAACAAAACCGAGAGCTCCGTGAGCTTATAATACCCACTGACGGTGGACATGGAAGTGACAGAAGAGCTAGGAAGTGAGTCGTTTTCATCAAGAAAGTGAAAGAGAGATGGCAGCGGCAAGGGAGTTCTAGAGAGAAAAACTGGTTTGAAGGAGAATAGATGAAATTTTGGAGAGAGATTGAATTTTAGAGAGAGAACTCGAGAAACCTGCATAGGAAGGAAACGGAAAGGTTTACTAGAATTTTCGAGAGAGAGGTTGAGAAATCTAAGAGAGAACACGTGTCCATCATCAGCAACTGGCGTCCACCACTGACAAAACAAGGGTAAAAACGGAATCACACTGTATAATAAACAGTGATCATAGTAACAAAGAATGGGCAAAAACGGAAGAACACTGGCGAATGAACAGTGTTTCAAGCGTTTTTCTCTTTTAGTATATATATAATTTAGAGAGAAAACTCAAGAAACCTGCACAAGAAGGAAACGGAAAGGTTTACTAGAATCTTCGAGAGAGAGGTCGAGAAATCTGAGAGAGAACACGCGTCCACCATTAGCAAATGGCGTCCATCACTGACAAAACAGGGGTAAAAACGGAATCACACTGTATAATAAACAATGATCATAGTAAGAACACTGGCGAATGAACAGTGTTTCAAGCGTTTTTCTCTTTTAGTATATATATAATTTCATACAAAAACCACAAAAACAACTAAGGGTGAAATGACTAGTATACATTTTTTACGTTAATTAAGTTCAATTAATCACTTCATAATCATTGGTAATCAAAATTCAAAAAGACTCTAAGCGCTAGGCGGATTTAGTAAATTTATTGCATATCGTATAAATAAGTGCCTATTTATACTTTAAAAATCAAAATTATACTGTCAGTGGCGAAGCCAGGATTTGCCAAGGGAAGGGGCGAAATTCAAAAGAGTGTAAGGTTCAATCGAAGCGATTGTTTTCACATTGGAGAGTTCATAACATTAAATAGTCTCTCCACCAAAGCGCTCTCCACCAAAGCGGTTGTAAGCTATAATATCAAAGTCAATGTAAGAAGCTTAAATTGGCTAGAATTAGATCCTAAAAAATGTTAAGGCACTAATCAAACAGCGAACTGAGAGTATAGGACCTAGCAGCTAGGTGCCTAGGTGAGATCTAGGCAAGAGCCTAGATGGATTTAAATTATCATAAAATAAGCATTAAACAATATTTACATTGTTTCTAAAAGTAATAAAATATTCATAAATAATGTGAGAGTTTAAAATAAATACAATGAGAGTCTTAACAAAGAAAATAAAAATACATACAAGAATAAAAAAAAGAAAAAAAAGAGGGAGAAATGGGTTAATAAACCAAAAAAAAAAAAAAGGTAGGGTCAGAAGAGAAAAAAAAGAGGGGAAATGGGTAAACAAATAAGTGGGGCAGAAAGATAAAGACCAGAAGAGAAGTGGTGGGTCATCACAATATTTTAAGAGAGAAAAAAAGGTAAACAAATGGTCAGCAGGATAATACTTAGGTAAGGTGTCAATACCCAATTTTTACTGACTTAGTTGGCCCAATAATTGTCTAATTTAAAACTCACACCTAAATGGACTATTGACTATTCGGTACCCAAAATACTAACCCAATGACATGGCCCTGTAATATTAAAACACATGTCATTTAAAACTCTTCCCGAATACTTGTTATCTCATTAACCAAACACCTAACTTTATCTTCAACCCACATCCAAACACCCATCTTCTTCCTTGCTTCTTTCCCAGACTTGGCACCCCAAGCGCAATCTCATCCCCACACCTCCTCCCTCAACTTCTCCTCCGTCCATCGCAACCGCATCTCCTTCCCCGTCGATCCCACTCCCACCCCTCCTTCGTCGTCACCACCGTAATCCCTTCTTCGACTCCCCTCTAGACCTCTGTTAATCTCCACCGCCCTTCCTTTGCAAATTCGACCAAGATGAGAGCGGAGGGGCTGAACCAGAGCTCCTAGGCGTGTTTTCTGACGAGGGGAGAGGCGGCCGCCACTCCTCGCCCTCAAGTAGCTTCGCCACTGTGTACTGTAATACATAAATTGCAAAATGAAATGACATGCAAATTATAAAGTATAGAACATTGAAAACATGGGGCACAAACATATATTAAGTGTCAATCCAAGTATTTAACAAATCTCTTACAATTTATTGAAAAAATAAAATGCAAAATGAAAGTTATTGATTTTCTATCTAAATGAGAGTCACGACATATGTGAAAATTTTAGAATAGTGTCGGTAATATGATAATTAAATATAAGTTTAATTTACCCCACTTTTTGCTTTACACATGCATAATAACTATATTCTAGTTTGCATTAAGGCGTGAAAGATGTGGGTTAAGTCACTTAAGGGGTCTCTAAGAATAATTTAGTATCAAACTTGTTATTTATTGGGTTGAACTTAAGATATCTTTCTTACAAGTAATTATAACGATATGAGCTAGTATTCTATAACGCCTTGAAACGGACATTTAACATTTCTCATTGGCCGAAAAGCTCTCCAATAAAAAGATGTAAAATATTCATCTTCGTCGAAAAATGTAAAAATGCATCTTTAGAAAGTGGGCTTTGTAAGTTATTGTTGACCCTAAAAACTACCAAGCTTACGTGGCGCGCAGGCCTAGTAACTAATGAGATAACTACGTCCTTTGGTTGTGTGAGGGGCGTGCCAAGTCATCGGCCAAGGAGTAAAATATGTTGATGTTGAATTGAGCGCGCGGTTGAATTCTGCGTTTTGCGATTGCGACCGAGGAAGGAACACGTCTCGACCTTTGGGTTTTAGAACCTGAAGACAAGGCTGCTAGTTCTACGAAATTCAATATCAAATTTGGCTTTCAATGTGCTGAATGTAGTAACCTGTAACACCCCACTTCGCTGAGAAGGATAATGAGATGACCTCTGCCAATAAGGATTCGGAAATCTTTCTCGACCGAGACTTGGATAGATAACCAGTCGGCCTCGACGCAGTGCTGTTTATCCAAACTGAAGGTGCTCCGCGGTCGGTTGATTCTACGACAATAGTGTTGTTTATCCAAACTGAAGATGTCGCCGGTTGCCTTCACAGTACTGTTTATCCAAACTGATGATATGTTGGCGGAAAAACAAAATAAAAATCTCAAGGTTATTGAGAGGTTTCGCGTAAAACGAGAGTTTGCGCATGGTAGTTTGTGTGTTGAATTGGAGGGAGCTTGAATGGTGCACAACCTCATGTATTTATAATACTATTTGCCAGCCATGCTGAAGATTATCTGCCGCGGCATCCAGGTTATCAAAATAATATTCCTCAGAACATTATCCTTTAAAAACCCCACGGATTGCTTTTCAATTTTTATCTTTTGCATGACCAAAAGAAACCATGTCCATTTCAAACTATACTTCTCGTTAGACAGTACCATAATTTATGACGTAATCATCACCAACTCTTTGCTTGGTCGATTCTTATCTTTATCCATGCATCTCATCCATGCAGATTATGTTAATCCCTTTAGGGGGCGTTTGTTTACCCTTCTTAGCCTTCACTGGATTGGATTGGATTGTAGTCTTGTGTTTGGTGGCTTGCGGGACTAACATTAATGGCACTAGGTGGGACTCGCTTTCACAAACGGCTTCACTAGCCAGTCTTAGCGAGAGACCCCAACACCCACGGCTTTAGCTAATACCTTCCATCATCCTCTTTTGCCTTCGTCCACTTTTGTTGCATTCTTTATCGCCTTTGTCTGCTTCACTGCCCTAGGTTCATCGACCTCGATTTTCTACGGCATGGGCTTCAATGAAAGCTGGAACTTGGAAGATAGAAATTTTTTTACGGCTGGGTTCATCCATCTCAGTCTCCAATTTTCGACGGCATAGACCTCGACCTCAATTTCGACGGCTGGTTCATCCATCTCTATCTTCAATTTTCGACGGCATCGACCTCGACCTCGATTTTCGATGGCTGGGTTCATCCATCTCGTCTTCCTCCACCCACCCCTTGCCGTCTGCAACTCCAATCCCTGCCCACGCCCATACCCAGCTCCACCCACCCGTGCCGTCTGCAACTTCAATCCCCACCCATGGAAGAACAAGTGAAGTTAGATGGGAAAATAGGCAAAGGGAAGAGAGAGAGAGAGAACGGGATTTGAAAGGAAAAACTAAGGGGGAGAGAGAGAATGAGCTGAACAAGAAAACTCACCATGGCTGCCATTGAATTGGCGATGCTAAGCTTAAGAGGGAGGGGTTGGGGTTTTTTGGGGGAAGGCAAGTCTCCATTTTTTGTGATTTTAATTCGAATAGTCTGTGCAACAAAGGGAGAAAATGAGCGAAGAAACTTGGATAGACAGAGGAGAGGGGAGAGAGACTGCAGGGAAAAAAAAGGAGGTTAGCTGAAAAGAATGATTCTAGAAAATAAGAAAAAGATAAATTAATAATAGAATATTAATAAATATATATTAAGTAAATAATAAAATATTATAGATATAGATTAAATAATATAATATTAGAATCCTATTTCTTAGTCCAACACTGCACGAAACGCTTCACTAAATCAGTCCAGTTTAGTCTAGTCTAAGCCAGTCAAGCTTAGTCCCTAAAGTTAGTTCAATCTGAGATAGTCCGGTGCAACAAACACACCCTTAAATCCTTATGCTGATCACTCTATACATGCACAAATTGCATGGAAAATCTTTCACCCATAAGCATATGCATTACGCATGGAAGAAAAACTGTAACACCTTGGAGTCTTGAACTACAAATCAAATCAGCCAGATTCTAAGATAAAACCAAGTTCAAATATTTTAATATATTATTAAGGAATATTATCATGACAAAAAAATCAATAATAACTAAAAATTATCCCGACTAAGTCATCTAACGGTTAGAACTCCACTCACTCAACAGTCTCGATCGGTCGGACCGATTGTATAATCTTGGGTCCAAACAGTTATGCTAATACAAGATTCTTTTGAGACCCATTATAAATCAATAGGTAGATAATCACAAAAAATGAACATCGGCAAAAAATGAACATAGAGGCTCTAGTATGAACCCATGAAGTCTCACAGTTTAATGTCCGGTGCAAAAATATAAAATATTGTGAAAAAAATATAAAGTAGCAGATAATTTATGAAGAGTTTCATTTTTTAGAGTTTTTTTGACATTTTTCTAGTTTGTGGAGATATTTTTTAATGTGCTCGGAATAAAGAATGGTACACCACATGTCATTATACAAGTTGTGAGACATCTGAAAAATAAAACTTCTCCAAACTTGTATAATGACATGTGGCGTATCATCCTGTGTACTATGTACATTGAAAAATTTCTCTAATTTGAGAGTCAACAGTTGACCTTCTTGGCGGTGCACCAGTTTTCCATGCAAAATCACACGTGGTGAACGTAACAACAGTCATAAGATCGACGGTCAAAAACTCGAAGAAGCACGGATCAAAAGAACGACGCGTCGCACCGAATATCACACGTTCCCTCGGTCGGTCCTTCCCTTCTCTCTCCCAACTCAACGGCTCGATCCGGAGGAGCTCCTGAAGAAAATAGGCAGAGAGAAAGACAGAGAGAGAGAGATCTGCTTTGGTTCTCTGGTTCTTCAATGGCGTCGCGCTAAGGTTGCGGAGGAGATAGTGAGCTCCGATGGACGTGGAGAGGTCGTCGTTGTGTAATTGCCTCGTGAATTTTCTGCTGGAGGAGAATTACCTGCTCACGGCGTTCGAGCTACTCCACGAGCTGCTCGACGATGGCAGAGACGACCAGGCCATTTGACTCAAGGACTTCTTCGCCGACTCCTCTGAATTCCCTCCCGATCAGATCTCTCGCTTCAACTCTCTCCGAGGTTGGTACGATCAATTCACACTCGCACGCGCACTTCTGAATCTGTTTGAATTCGGTTAATTTGAAATTCTCTTGTTTTCTGTTTGGTTGCTGAGAAAGTGTGGGGAATGTGGTGAGCTAATAGATTTGGAATTCTGGTTTTCTACTCTGTTTTCTTTGGCATTGTTAATGGCATCGAAATGGCGCGCTTGTGATCGTTTACTTTGCCTAATTTTGAAGGATCCTTTATCTCCTTAGCGGCTTCTTGTTAATGATAACTGAAATTTGCCGCATTTGAAACCTGGTTACCGATGGCAATTATAGCGAAAGTCGAATTACATTTTGTTTGTTGGAGGCACAAGTTATACTTGAAACTAGTTGCAGAACTCAATAGTGTCTGAAATTCTTTTAGTTATGTGCCCAAATGGGCCACCTCGACTGATAGGCTTTTTACCACACGCGCAAAATGATTAAAAACACCTATAATATTTGCAAGAATGATAAGGATATTGTAGTATAAATGATTCTAACAATGTCGTTTTCCACAAGAATTATTACATAATTTGTATCAAATCAAATTTCAGTAAATTATTGTAAAGCAAAGATTTGGCATGATTGATTTTATGACCTAATTTAATAAAAAAAAAACGAAATTAATAAATGAGAATAGAACAATCTGCAATATTAAAGACGAGGAAAAAGAAACAATTTTTAGAAATTAAATTGAGAAAGCACTAGGAATCCGCCGCCACCTTAACAATCTTCCAATTACTTATGACCTATACATTTTGAAGGTTAGGAATTCCTAATATATGCCTACTTGGACCCCCAATATAGAGTGTATATCAAATATGCAATCCGTTTGTGATATTCAGATCAAATCTAAACATGCATGACTCATTAAGTTTTGTGAAACCTTTTGAAAAACCATGGAACCCTTAAGACGTGGTATTCATCCTAAGTGAACTTGCACATATTAACCACAAGAAGCCTTCGTCAATTTCAAGGCCCGACTTCCGACCAAAATTACATCAAATTACTTTTCTAAATATCCTAATGGTCGCGAATTATCAAGACAGTTAGATAGTTTAAACCGGTGATTAACAATTCAAAGCCTGCATGCATATAATCATAAACAAATTGACAAGAAACTACATATTCATGATAAGGCTCGTGGCCTCACCCTAGCAAAAACGGAATTAGTTACGCATATTCATAACTAAAATCAACACAAATTATATGGAAATAATAAAAGATCGAAAACACCTTAAATGTAAAAGTCCGAAAATCTCTACGCTTGGCCAATTTCCTCTCTCAATATCGAACAGAGACGAAGAAGTTAAAGTTAGGGCCGGCCAAGCTTATTTAACCTACTAAATTAAATCCTCCTAATAAAAGGTCTTCTAATCGAACTAGGAAACCAAATAAATAAAATAAAATAGGAAATATAACCCTAAATTAAATGGTAAAATTCGCCTAAAATCTACACAGCCACATTTTGGACCCATATCTGCTTCAAAACCGGCCCAAAATAGCTGGATTCAAAGCTTGGAATATTCTGAACACTTATCCAGTAGGCCACAAATCCATCAGATATCATAGTGGGCTAAAAAAATCGCAATTAAGCCCAAAAACGTTACTTTCCAGTAATGCGCACTGCTTCTTTATTCCCTTGCCATAAAATAACCGTTTGGTAGAAAAATCCCAAATTTTGACACGAACAGGCCAAGGGACACACAAACGTCCTCCAATTTAAATCACTCCAAAATTCGTCTGTTTGATCACGTTTTGCTCCAAAGGAAGTCGAATGTCCTATATTGAAAATATAAAGCAAAGTATCAAAATTCTACCAAAATAATTACCAAAACATACTAAAAATAGGGTAAAATACATAATATGGAATTGACTCATGATCGACCATAAGATAGATTTGTAGAGATTTTAATAGATTTATAAATCCATGGATTTTTATGGAGTTTAATTGATTTGTAGATATTCCACATAAAATTTTGATTCAATTCCCTCGAAATCTCATGAGGAGAGGTGAGATTTGTGGATGCTTAAAATACACTACGAAATCTCTCCAATTTCCTCTAATTCCTCAACTTTCTCAAATTATTTAAAATCAATTTCTAATTGAATACACCTGAAATGTTATAAACTTCTTTAAAATCCTAATTGAATACACCTGAATTTCTAAGGATTTTAATAAACTATCTTAAAATTCTAATTGAATACACCTTGAATTTCAGAGAATCATTTAAAATCATGATTGAATACCCCTAAATTCATTAAAAGAATTAAAATCCCTCAAAATCCCAATTGAATGCACCCCCTTCAGTTGGTTGGAAGAAAACACCGGTTTATTCTAGGAATTAGCCTGACTGAGAAAAGCAAGTAGTTTAGAACATATGGATTTTATGAAACTACTTTCTGCGGAGGAGTTACTTAACATATTTAGAGCATGCAACTGAAGTGTGAGTACGTGGTGGCTGCATAACTGTATTGCCTGTGCTTTCGGCTGCCAGGGTGAGATCTGATATCAGTTCCTTGATGGCTTTGTTGTGGATTTCTGTATAGCTTTCTCATTCTTTAATCTTTAGTTGTGTTTTCTGTTAAGAGGAACTGTGTTTGCTTCTTTGGTTCCCTTTTCTCTGGTACATTTTGGCTGTCATTCATTAAAACCTTAAATTTTCAGAAATTAAGTTTGTCAAAACTAGTTCAACGAGCTTGATGGTCAATTTGAAAAACTCAACTAAGAACATCCCAGTATGCTTTTTTTATTTTTTATAATTAGGTTACCATTACCAGCCCAACCCATAAACGTTTTATTTTTAATGAAAAGGGAAATAAAATACTAGCCAAGGGAAGGAATTCCATTAGTATTGTATGTTGCAGCCTGTAAGCGCAACTACAAAGGGCGTTTCTGGAGGTGGTGATTGACTGAGTGTGTGTTGGGGTAGGGGGTGGGCAAGAAAGCCTAACAAGCCCGCTAAACAGAAGCGGAGCTAACAAAAAAGAACTTTAATTGAACTTTTCTAAGCAAAGTGACAGAACTGATTAACAAATGGTTTATGTCTCTGCTTGATGAACTGATAATTGGAGCTTGAAAAGGAAAACTTCTTGTACCTCATTAATCTTGATACTAATATTTTCTTTTGGAACATTACTAATGTTTTATTTTTCTACTGCTTTCATTATTCGAATGCAGTTGCAGACCCTCAATGTTTGCTAGAGGAGAAAGAAGCTGTAGAAGAAAAATTAGCAATTAGTGAATATGAGCTTCGCTTAGCCCAAGAGGACATTTCAAAACTGAAGGCCGAATTGCAGAAGAAAGCAGAATCACCTTCAAATGACCTGAGAGGTAAGTTTCCCTTCTTTCTAGAATTTCAAATTCTATTCTTATGCTTGTTTTAGCTTCTAGTCTGATATATCTTTTCGAACGGTAGTAACTGTGATATTGTTTGCTGCAGAACTTTGCATTTTTATAGAGTTTGGTTATTAAATCTCTGGGCGTATCTTGTCATAAAGTGCGAGGCACATCTATAGTGAGGTTATTAGGTAAAATAACGAGGCAAGCTTTGTTGGTTTTGTTATGCTGGATATGGACATCCATGCCTGTTCCTAGATGTACTGGAATTGTTTTCTAGAAAACCTTCTAACAAATGAATGTCAATGCTGGAGACTCACACCACTTTTTTCTCTTCTTGTCACTGTTCATTGCATTTATATTTTCGGAATCAGTATTGCACCTGTATACAGTGGGAAAATGCGAGATTCACTATATGTGCAATATTCTCCAATACTAATAAATCACAAACGTTTCTGTTCCGTGACTTTCTACTCATATTTGTATTCAGATTCAAATGCCAATGTTTCCTTAAAAAATGGACCAGAATTTCAGCGGCAAAAGAGATTGAAAGATAATGAGCGCAGAGATCTTAACTGTGCCGTAAAAGAATATTTGCTTATAGCGGGGTACCGGCTTACTGCAATGACGTTTTTTTAGGAGGTATGGATCACCATGAATGCTTGTCTTTTTCTCTTCTTGCATCTATCTTCTCTTATTTGAGTTATTTCTCTTGTTATCTCTCTCCTTGTTTCTCCCCAGTATTTTTATATGTGAAAGGACGAGTCCTTTCTTTTCTGTGGCTCACATATTGTTTATTGGATTCAACCTCCAATAGACCATGGTAGATTAATGGTACGGGATTGTAAACAGGAGCTAGGGTAACTACACAACACATCTTAACAAAACGTACCAGTTTTTATGCATATGCAGTGTAAAATTATGTTGTAATTAGAATTCTATGTTAGTTAGAATTTCTATTTGCTAGGTGTTTGGTTGGGTTTGTGGTTTGTTGGGTTATTGATACTTCTTTCTATAGATTATTTTATTTTATGATTTACGGCCCATCTTTAGGGAGGCTATCATGCACCAAAATTTGAATTCATCCAGTTTGTAGGCAAGTGATGTTGGAAAGTTTACAATTTTATATCAAAAGTGAGTATATTATATTTCTAGCAATTCTTTAGGGGAACTTCTCCATCCAAACATTAGAAGTTTTGCTTCAAACATATGTGACAATTTCATCCACTGTAAATTGATATGGGAGCGTTGAGATTTTTGGAGATGGCTTTTAATTTTAATTCTATAAGAAATAAAATTTATTACAAATATTCAATAAATGTATTGCAATAGCAAGAGGGCCACCAAAAAGATGATGCAACTCTCATAAAAAAACAAATCCGTATTGAAGATGACTAATTAGTTATATCCTTACTGATCACTTGGTGTAATACCTTCTCCATCTCTCTCTCTTTGCTGTAAGGATGATGACTAATTACTTATACCTTAATCTCTCTCTGTATTTCTTTACTCCACTCTCAAATGTTTTCAGACCAAAAAACAGGTTATTTTGTTTTTCGTTTTTATGTTGATCAAGCTTAAAACTGGTCTAGTGGGAGAAGAACCCCGTTGTGGTCATGGTTCAAACTTCCATGCCGATGAGTTGTTTAATGTTAGTTTGATTTACTTGTTATTTAAGTAATGCAAGCTTTCTAACAATGTAACAACAACAGGTTTAATTTGTTTTATCAACAAAAGAAAGAAAATGGTTTGAGGAACACAAATATTTAAAATAAAGGAAAAAAAAAAAGATGTTTACGAGATTTGGATTGATTCTGATCTGTTTGTTGCAGTAATAAGTAGCATTGAACAACTTTTTAGGAACTATTGTACTAGGTTAATCTCTTGGAAGGCCCACTAGGTTTCTAAACCTTTGCATCAGGTGAATGTGGTGCTATTGTCACTTTGTTTGTGTGGCAAATCTTGGTATAATATCATACCCAGTTCGAGTAATCTTCAAATATTCTAATAACCTGTCGGTGCATTCTTCCCAGGTCACAGATCAAAATCTAGATGTTTGGAAGAACTCACCTGCATGTGTACCAGATGCATTGCGCCATTATTATTATCAGTATCTTTCATCCACTACTGAGGCTGCTGAGGTATTTCCTAGGATATGTGATGTTGGCAAGCTTCTGAAGTTCTATATACAGACTTTTACCATGCTTCCCTGACCTTGTTAGACAAGGGCTTCAAAGCTTTTCACTTGCTTCTGCTTTTGTGGATGTGGCCTGTGTCCTTTAGCATACTTGTTGTATGTTTATTACTTAGGTATCACAAACAAGCTTAGCCATTGGAAATTAACTAAATCAGAAATTAATGTTTCATTAGTTTCTGGCTATTGGTAATTCTATCTAGTAATCCGTGTTTAGCACTTTGGAAGTCTGAGGTAACACGACCACAACTAAACCCATCTCTTTTACTTTCTGATGTGCTGAAAACATTCGTTATTTAAGTTTGCTATTTGTTTTTTCTCTAAAACGATGGCCACGAAGCATATCGATATGTAGATCTGTGGGTCGGGAAAATTTTCCTTAAGTTTTGCTCTTAAATTATTTCTCAATATGTACAGTGCTTTTCCTTAGTTTCTGCTTTTTTTGCAACAACACATGTTATGGATGAGTACTGTCTCGGCTTAAGACTTGAAGGGTGCGTTTGTTGCACCGGACTGGACTGGCTGCAGGGACTAAGCTGGATTGGCTTAGACTAGACTAAGTTGGACTAGCTTAGTGAAGCGTTTGGTGCAGTGTCGGACTAAAAAGCAGGATAATGAAAAAAAAGAAAAAAAAATAACCGATGATATATAACAAAATATTAATGTTATTTGCTTCAATCCAACAAAAAGTAGCAGATCCGCAATAAAAAAAAATCGAGGAACAAACTCTTTCCAAAAAAAAAAAATTAAATGGAGGAACAAAGCTAAACATAAGGAATTCTTGGAAACGAAATTGAGTAAACAAAGAAACAATTCCAGAAAATATAACAGTTGACTCTGAGCCACTTATCCTTTACATTCCCAATTCTTGTAATTAGATTTCAACTTCTCACTACAGACTAAAACTAAGATGAGAGCTTTATATTGGAACAACAAAACCAAACCAGTTCTACTTATCCAAACTTGTTCTTTCTTGTTCTAGTTCTTCTCCAAGGTTGTTCTTTACCTAAAGTCCTTCTCCCAACGACCAACAACCGCTGCCAACGGCTGTTAATGTCAGTGGAGCAACAGCTGCGGTAAGAAAAAAAGAAATTAGCAAGAAATCCCCAAGAGACATTCCATGTTAAATAGGAAAATCCCCATGAATTATATGATCACACATAATAGCATTACTTGGTTAGAGGTGGGGTGGAGCTTCCAGATTTTCTGTGTGGGTTTCAGACATGGGACTCTGATAATCAAGAGACAATTCTATGAAAGCCGATCCATTTCCTTAGCGACCTCTTTTGCATATAGTATATCTCATTATGAAGGTTCAAACTCATTGCTAGATACCTCAACAGCCTGAATAAACATGACCGCATTGCTTAAACACCTAAAACTCATCTTAATTGCAAAGGCTATGAAGAAAACATAGCAGAATAACACATACAAAATATAAAATGTTACCTGGCTACTAAAGTACTCTGCAAAGGACAAGGGTGGCTTTATTGAGCAATATCATGCTTTGCACCATCCAAAGTGTTCTTGAGCAACATTGCCACCGTCATTGGTCCGACGCCACCAGGAACCGGAGTTACCCATCCGGCTACCTTACATGCTTACTAGAATTCTACATCTCCAAGCAATCTATAGCCCGACTTTCTACTCGGGTCGTCTATAGCATTTGTGCCGACAACAATGACAGCAGCACCTGGTTTTATCCAACTACCCTTGATCTGAAATTCAGCAAGGAAATATAATAACAAAAATGATAGTAAACAGATTTCATTGAGTTAAAACATAAACAATAATCGCCACGAGACGAAGACAAGGAAAGTACAGAACCGACGCAATGCTAGCTGCACCAGCAGATGTCGGTTATTCCATTTAAGCAACGATAGAGCCTAGTGAAAGCTTATAAATTTCTAATGCATTGTCTTACAACTCCAAAGTGAACGATGGAATGTCCTTTTTCCTTCACTTGGCATGAATGGAACCAAACAACTAGTCCTATTCTTCTAACTAGAACAAAACTAAGTACTAGATTTTTTCATGGAAAGCCAAAAAATACGAGATAAGATAACACCTGCATGTCATAAGACGATGTTACGACATACCAAGGAACTATAATCTATGAATTGCCTACCATCATTGCTTGTCCTGCTGCAGCAATAATAATGTCTGCTTCGCGAATGAAACTCTTTGGATCAGGTGTGCGGGAATGGACTACGGTAACAGTAGCATCTGCTTTCAAAAGCAGCAATGAAACTGGTAATCCAACAATGTTACTTCTGCCAACAAACACTGCCTTCTTTCCCTTTATGCTTATCCCACTCCGCGACATAAGTTCAAGACAGCCCTGCAGAAAAAAACCATTAAAACAAAACTATAACCTGTACATGAATGGCTTTCACGATTTTATGTAAATATTGCTTGGACAATAAGTTCTTTCCACCATTTAATTTCCATAACTTTCTGTGCAACTAAACACAAAATAAATATGACAGAAAAAACATACAGATTAAGCAGCAAAATTACTCGAATTGATAGGCATAACCGACGAGATCCATGTTGGGAATAACAACATGGCCTCTCGAAGGACATGCACGGAACGATTTTCTCAGAGGAAGACGATTGTTCTCTGCAGGATCAAATATTCTCCTAAAACAATATGACTGATTTGTGGATCAAATTAATACCCAGAAATCAATCAAAACCTAGAAATCCCATAAATAAATCAGAATGCAGAAATCCCACAAGTAAATCAAAACCCATAATCGATTAAACCCAGAAATCGTTCAAAACCCACTAACAATTTCACGAATCTTCATAACAAAATCGAAGAAAACGAAGAAGAGGAAGTGGAAGAGGAAGCCCTGAGAGACTTATGAGGACGCGGCGTTGGTCGTGGAATGGTCCGGCAAGGTTATGGAGCAACGCGGGACGACGAGATAGATGACGGTCTTACTAGTCTGCTGGTATTCGGGGGGTCTCGCTAAGACGATCTAGCGAGCCCCTTAGTCGAGGCGAGTGAAGGGTAATCCCACTAAAGCTAGTTCGGTTGTGGAACAAACAAGGGACTACAGTCTAATCCAGTCCAGTCCCTCTTAATCCGGTCAAACAAACGGACCCGAAGTTAATTAATTAATTACTGAAACTTTGCAGGTTCTACTCCAATGTAGGATTTTTTTTTTCTTTTTCTAAACTCAACAAAAATACTTTGCTATATACAGGAAAAAATTTCCATGCTCCGAGAAAATGAGTTGTTATCGAAAGAAAAAGAGAGTCTATACCTTGAAAAGCTATCCTTACTTAAAAACAAAGATTTGGCTGAAGGCCAAATAAGTACACTAAGCAAGTCATTGGAAGCTTTTCAGAAGGACCTTAAAGACGAAGAAAACCTTGTAAGTCCCTTTACTACACTGCATTGAGATGTTATCTAATGAAAAATCATATGTAAGAAAATTTTATTTCAGGTACAAGATTTGAATAAGTCCTTGGAACACCAGAGAAAGGAGCTCAATGATTGTAGAGCTGAAGTCACTGCATTGAAAATGCACATTGAAGGATATCGTTCTGGAAGGAATATGGGAGCTGCTGATGCTGATCAAATCCAACCTCTGTCCTTGGAAAGATACAAGGAAGAAATTAAATCATTGCAGATGGAACTAGATAGTTTAAAATCCAAAAACACAAAAGTTCATGATTTTTCAGGGACCACCAATTTTGAAAAAGAGTATGTGCAAATGGAAGAAAAGGTCGTTGTCGTTGATGAAGATAAAAGTGTAATCCCACCAGTTGATGTAGAATCAAGAGTTGTGGAAAAGGAAGAAGATCAGTCTCTGGCTGCTCAAAGTTTTCATGATAACACAGTTGAACCGAAGGAAGTTTCACATGAGGTCTCTGTCGGTGTTTTAAGTGATAGTAGTACCTTGGTGAATGGTGATAACGTCTCCAAACAAAATGATGAACCATCATTAGGCAGCAGCCTGCATCTAACGTCAGAGAATCTTAGTCCTGAAAATGTTTCTGAGAAAAGGGCAAATTTCTTTTACATTTCTTTTATTGCATCAATGCCTTTATAGGAGGACCGGATCAGACATGTTTTTCTTCTTCCAGGGTTGGCTTATATTTTACAGGGCCTAGAGACCATTCAGATCCTTGCTGATGCTTTGCCCAAGATTGTTCCTTATGTTTTGATCAACCATCGGGAGGTTTGCTTCTTTTACTTTTTCATATGTACATATATATATTTTATATATATATATATATATATATATGTATAAATATATTATTATTGTTATTATCATTGTATGTATGGATCTTTAAATTGATCCTTTCATAGAACGATATATTTTTATTTTTTTATTGGTTATGCATTCACAGGAGCTTCTTCCCCTAATCATGTGTGCGATTGAACGCCATCCAGATAGCAGCACTCGGGATTCCTTAACCCACACATTGTTTAACCTAATCAAACGCCCAGATGAGCAGCAGAGAAGAATTATAATGGATGTAGGCTAATATTCAAAGTACCCCATTATTTGTAATATAGCTGCATTGTTTTGGACTTGTTTCTGAATGTTTAACTGCATTTCAGGCATGTGTTAACCTTGCTAAGAATGTAGGAGAGATGATAACAGAAACACAATTGCTTCCCCAGTGTTGGGAACAAGTACGTTTGAGCCCCACCTTGAGAGGATCTTGTCTAACCTTTTCGTATTTCTGATTAGTTTTTTCTTATGTTTCTCCGGTTTGTGGGTTGCAGATAAATCATATGTATGAGGAACGCAGGCTGCTAGATGCTCAATCATGTGGAGAGCTTGCAGAGTTTGTCCGGCCTGAGATTCGTGATTCTCTTATATTGTCCATTATTGAACAACTTATAGAAGATTCTGCAACTGTTGTCCGTGAGGCTGCTGCACATAATCTTGCATTGCTGCTTCCACTCTTCCCGACCATGGACAAATATTTCAAGGTCAGCCTCACTAATATGCTTCAGAGGCTCTCATGGAGAGGAATTCTGACTTGACAGAAATGGCTACAATGTAAGCTCTAGAACAGGTTGATGCCACATGGTCTAGGGAATGGAGAATTTTCTCCTCATAATATGATGACTGACAAGAAATAAATGGATAAAGTAGTCAAGGATATGTTTCTCCAATATTTTACTGTATTTTTATATAGGTCGAGGAGTTGATGTTCCAATTGGTCTGTGATCCCTCTGGTGTGGTGGTGGAAACGACGCTTAAGCAATTAGTCCCTGCAGTAAACAAGTGGGGAAACAAATTAGACCATACCTTAAGAGTTCTACTCTCTCATATATCAAGCTCTGTTCAGGTCAGTCTCTGTTTGATTATATTTTCCACTTATGACTAAGGTCTTTCTAATGATACTTTCTTTAATTTGCATCCTTGTGACATTGCAGCGCTGTCCTCCTCTTTCAGGCGTTGAAGGTTCTGTGGAGTCACATCTTCGTGTTTTAGGTGAACGAGAACGCTGGAATGTTGATGTTTTACTACGAATGCTAGAGGAAATTCTTCCGTATGTGCACCAGAAAGCAATTGAAAAGTGCCCAGTTTCTTCTGATCCCGAAACAACTGGAACAATATTTTCCAAATCTTTCCTTGAATTGTATGCAGGGTAAGCTCTTTTCTCCTTTTCCCTTTTTTTTTTATTTACTTTGTTATATATTCTTTTTTCATGCCTGTCTACTATTTTCTGACAGAACATAGCCGTTTGACTTTTGTCTTTAGGTAGTGACATTGTTAAATTGATTTACTATAACTGCTTATGAGAATTTTGTTATCTCGGTAGTGGACATGTTCAATTGCCTGCATTTGAGTGGCTACATGTGGACTGCTTTCCTGCTTTAATACAGCTCGCAAGCTTGTTACCTCCAAAAGAGGACAATTTGCGAAACCAAATCACCAAGGTATCTTTCTCTATCTTTGGTGTCTTTTTTATATTACATCATCAACAATACTTTATTAATTGTTTCTGATCTACATGTTGGTAATGCAGTTTCTATTGGCTGTATCAGAACTCTACGGAGATTCTTATTTGACATGCATAACGCTGCCTGTATTCTTGTTAGCTGTTGGGGAAGATGCTGAATTGACATTTTTCCCATCTGCAATCCATTCCGGAATCAAAGGTAATAGTTTAAAGTTATTTGAAATCCTTTCACAACAGTGTTGTGTGTGCTCTTAATTGTGGATATATTATTATCTACATAACAGGTTTGAGGCCAAGAACGACTGTGGCTAAGAGATTGGCTACTATGTATGTCCTACCTCTTCTCTTGGCTGGTGTTTTGGGTGGTCCAAACAAGCATGAACAATTGGTGTAGGTGTAGTATCTGAGAAAGTTATTAGTTGAAGGTGTTGCAAATCAATCTACGAAGTGCAATGCTGAGATTGTTGATGCTGTTCGCTTCCTTTGGTTAGTAAAGCAATAAATACCCTTTACGACTAAATTTTTGATACTTAATTATGACTGAAGGGTTTTCCATAATGCAGCACATTTGAAGATCACCACAGTATGATATTTAATTTATTCTGGGAATTGGTTGTCAGCTCCAACATAGATATGAAAATAAATGCCGCCAATCTGTTGAAAGTCATTGTTAAGTATAGCCATTCTTGGAGTCCTAAGTTCTTTGTCTGATGAAGCAATAATTAATTGGTTTCCTTCGTTTATAGGTTCCATATATTGATGCGAAAGTTGCATCTACTCATATATTACCCGCCCTAGTTACTCTGGGTTCTGACCAAAACCTGAGTGAAGTATGCAAGCATAGATGCCTTTGGAGCAGTGGCCCAACATTTTAGAAATGACATGGTATGAGTTCTCTTCCTTCTGCAATTAAGATATTAGCCATCTTAATCGAACAGTTTTCGTACATCTGACTGACCAAATTAAAACGTCCCAGATTGTTGATAAGATACGTGTTCAAATGGATGCTTTTCTTGAAGATGGATCTCATGAAGCTGCCATTGCTGTGGTTCGTGCATTGGTGGTTGCTGTACCACATACAACGGATGGACTTAAAGATTATATCCTCTACATGTTTACTCAAAATTACTAGTAGCACATTTTCAGCAACGTGTTCATAAGCGCTCACACATTATTTGTTTGGGAAATTTTCTATTAGATTCATTATTGAATAGTCATTGGGGTACTTTGTTTCTTTGACATCACACTACTACAATATTAGCTTTAGGTGGCGGATATTAGAAAAATCATGTCGGATATAATCATGTCGGATAAATTATATCCGACACATCATTTAATTAGTGGCGGATATTAAAAAAATTCTGTCGGTTATATCCGACATAAATTCCTGGCGGATATTTAGTGGCGGATATCAAAAAAATCATGTTGGTTATAACCGATAGTATTTTTTAATCCTTTTTTTAAAAATATTTTATACAGATTTTGGCTGTTTTTAAGTTAATGGTGGCAGTTATAACCGACAGAAATTGACTATTTTATTATTTTAAAATGTTATATTGATTAAAAATAAATAAACACATATTAAAAATTTTTTTTCACTCACTCGTTACGTAATCTCTGAATGTTTGTTTTTTACGATTTTTTATGTATGCGATCTTGTAGTATCTACAAACAAGTTTGACGGTTAGATCATGGAAACTAGTTTCATAGAATGCATAAATTTGCCTAAATTTTGAAGTGGGAAAAGTAATTTGTGCTAAATTTTTATTTATGTTTTTCAAGTATTGATTAGACAATATTTTGTTTGTGCGATGATATTTTCATTGTACAATTCTCTTTTTGTTTCTTTATCGCATATTTTACATGGATTATTATCTATTAAATCCAAAATGTAAAACTTATCTATTAAACCAAACAATTATTTATTTAATTTTTAAAAACATATTCTATTTAAATACATATTATTTATTTATTTATTTATTAAACCAAACAATTATTATTTTATTTTTTAAAATCGTAACAAAATTTTGGGGGGGAATTTAAAATTTTGGGGGAAAATTTAAAATTTTCAGAGGGAATTTTGGGAGGATTTTTGCCGCCATTTTGTTTCTGTCGGTTATAACCGACATTAATGACAAGTTTCTGTCGGTTTTTATTGTAAAAAAATGTTTATGTTGGTTTTAACCGACAGTAATGAAAATTTTCCACAATATAACCCCTCCATCTTTTCCTTGTGCCGGTGCTTCTCCGTTCCCCCTTTTGTTCTCTCCTCATTTTCTTTGTCAACACAAGCTCATTTTCTTTGGCATTAGTCTCAAGCTTTGATTCCACAGAAGGGGATATACTATTTTCAGCTTCTGCAACAACACCATCTGCATGAGACTTTGAGCTTTCAGATTGCAGCTTGGTATTGCCTCCATCTGATTTTTTTCTTGCTGTTCTTATGGGATTTAAGAGGTGTCCCAAGTCCCTCAACCTTCAACTCAATTTTAGCCTTCTCGTTTGGCAGTTTCTGATCTTTGTCTGTATTCTTTAGGTCTTGCAAGTGTTGTATCCAGCAAGCTCCAAGTTCCCATCTCACAAAATTATCAGAATCTAGCTCTTCTTTCTCAAGCTTAGCAAGACTTTCTTCTAACACCCCCTCAACAAAAACACACGAGGCTGAAAGATCTTCGTGTTCCAGAGTTTGCATATGTGATGCCAGTTTATTCTGCTCTGAAGGTATTGTCTTGTGAAGTAGTAATCTTAAACTGCAAAAAACAAGGTACTAGTTAGGCTCTTATACTGAAAACTCCATGACAAAAGGTTGGTAGCTTTACATAATACTCACTGACACATTATTGCGTACCTGTTGATGTTAAGGACATTAGCACCATTGCTCCCTTGCCTAAGACTTTAAGGGCCCTGAGGTTTTCGAGATCGAGCTTCGACGAGGTTTCAGATGGTGAATGCAAGGGATATGGAAAATGCAGAATTTTTTTTTATTATTAATATATTTTCTGTTGGTTTTATCTGACAAGAATTCTTTTATTTATTCTTATAATAAATTCTCTGTTGGTTATAACCGACAAAAGTCCTGGCGGTTTTAGTATTTTCTGTTGGTTTTATCCGACAGAAATTCTCTTATTTATTTATTATAAATATATATCCTGTCGGATATAACCAACAGGATTTCTGCCGGTTTTAGAGTATTTTCTGTCGGAAAATTCATTTCCTGACGCAGACAATTCTGTCGCTTATTATATCCGCCACTGCATCCATTTTCTGTCGGATTTTGCTTAAAATCCGACAATAATATACGTTTTTTGTCAATTTTTAGACCGCCAGTTATAGATAATTTAGTAGTAGTGTCATGTACATCTTTTGTCCAAGATTTTTGAACTGACAGCCACTCCACCTTCAAGTGAGTTGATGCGCCGGAGTGAGAGAGCCAATCCATTTTGTGAAGCAATCCGTGCTCTGGATGCAACAGGTTTTCTTTTTCCTACGACCCAGATGTCCTATTTATTGATGGTTTATTAATTTCTCTTCCCTTTCTACATCGTTACACACCTTGAGCTACATTATCGCTCACTTCCTTCGTATATATCAGACATGACACTTGTCCACTTCTTGGGAACACGTAAAAGAAATTTGGTTTGATTACCTAGATTATTTTCAGACTTAAATACGTTATGCATTTTATCAAAGAGAATCGGATGCATTTTTATCCCTAATTTTACTCTAAACGAGGTTATGTTTCTTTAGCATGCAAACAAACATCAAATGTTAAACGACTATAATGTTTAATATAATACACAGATCACCAGTTCTTCTAAGTTTTTGAGCAGCCATGCTTGAAACCATGTGTTCATGTAAAAACAAGATGCTTGACTCAATATCCCTAGATCATATCAGTTTTCACCTTAATGACCTTATGTTCATAGTTGGAACTTTACAATCATGTGTCGAAACTAGTTTTTGGTGGCGCCCTAACAGATCGCGCCATGCCAAACTGTAGCTTCACAGGATTCTTAACTGATTGGCAATCTGTGCGGACTTTTGATGACCTACTATTATGTTAAAACAATGACCTACAGTTATAGTTTATATTCGCAACCCTATGTTCCATATTTTTCAGCTTTTGTAATGTGCTGCTGATATTGATTTCAAATGTAAGTAATTAATCCAGATATTTCGGCAACTAGTGTTCGGGACTTTCTTATGCCTGCGATACAGAACTTATTTAGAGACTCTGATGCGCTTGACCCTGCACACAAAGAAGCCCTTGAAATCATAATGAAGGAGAGATCTGGTGGAACTTTCGATACTATCAGTAAGGTGATGGGGACTGGGCTTACATCCTCCGTGAGTAGTTTCTTTGGTGAAGGTGGTCTACTGGGAAAGAAAGAAAGTCCCGAGCCACCACCAGAGCCCGTTGAGTCCCCAAAGGCCGCACCGTCACCACCTGCAGAAGACACTAGATTAAGCCCCAGTTTGGGGTTGAGATGATTTTAAAAAAAGCTGCTATGAAAAAAAGCTGTGACAGTTTTTGGTGTTTGGTAAACATTCAGCTTCAACTTTTTTTCACAGTTTTGGGTGAAAAAAAGCCAAAAACAAGAAGCTGCAAAACCCAGCTTTGAAAAACCGGTTTTTTTTCACATCTGTTTTACATAAAAGTTCACCAAACACTATAATACTACTTATTTTTTTCAAAAGCACTTTTACAAAAAAGTTTACCAAACACTCTACTGTTCACAACTGCTTATTCTCACAGCACAGCAGAAACAGCTTTTTTTCAAAGCACAACAATACCAAACCAGCCCCGGCGAATCATGCGGGGAAATTTCACTGACATGCTCAGAGGCAAAGCAAAGGGACCAGAGGAAACTCAGAACCAATAAAATTTGATTCGTCTCTGTTAAGGGGTGGCAAGAGTTTTACATTGCGTCTCGCTATCTCAGGTGAGGATCATCCAGTTAATACAAACAATTTTTTCATATTTTGGTGCACTCGTTGAGAAAAGGGATTTCAAGAAAGGAAGAGCAATACTTTGCTGCATTTTTTGTGACAGTTTCATTACATGATCGGATGGACGGCGGATTTGGTTCGAGTCCCGTCCAAAATCCAATTTGTTGTTTCTTCCTTTTCTCTCTTTCTTCTTATAGGCAGTTAAAATTGTACAAGTTATGAACAATATATAGGTAATTTGATGGCACTGTGTTTAAATTATAGAACCAAAACATTTTCCTACATTTTTTAGTTTAAACTTATTATACGGTGTGACTTTAATTTTATGTACCATTCAATACTATGGGTGTTTAGCCGTTAAATTTGATTTACACAACTGTTTCAGTTATTCATTCATATATTATTGACTACTATGTTCTGTTATTAGGAACGGTTGTAATGATATAATAGTATACTCTCTTTGATTGTTGTTGAGTTGAAAAATTTGGTATTCCTTCAGCCACAGTATATTGTAGGCTTGGTAATTTCTTACGGCCCGTTAATCATATACGAAATGACACAAAAATAACAGGTTTCGAGTTAATCTGTTAACGAGTCGGATCGTTATCGGGTATCCGTTAGGAACTTGTTAACGAGTTGGGTCGTTAACAAGCTTAAGCAGTATAAAACATCATCTTTACTTTTGAGGCCTCAGTTTGCTTCTCTGTCCCCAATTTCTCTTGTAAAATCGATGCCATATCAAGCTTAAGCATGCTTAGTTCCTGTCTCACAAGTTCCAATTCTCTCATCACTTCTGTGTACTTTTTATTGTCCACATCCCCAATAGCCAGTACCTGATCTTCCCGCCTACCTACGCGCCTTCGCGATTTCTTATGTACTTGAATCTCTCGCGTATGTGAATTCGCCGTGGAGCTTGATTCCTCAATTACAGAAGACAAATCTTTAGCTCTCTTCATTGCATCAAGCATCTCGAATTGCGCTTTTGCTCTTAAGGCGTCTGTGCATGCCAAACCATAGGACCGCATAAAACATAATCAACATTTTCTTCTTAGTTTATTGCTTAGTATATATGTTAAAATGTTCCACATAGATCGTACCTTTAAAAACAAAAACAAAAAGATTAAATATCCTAACTCCACTCCATTAATACTGATGTCTTTTGTGATAAAACCCACACCTGACGGATTGTGCAGGAATTACCAAGTAAGGGACAATATCAATGTTGTTAGTAGTGGAACCCGTCTCTCTGATAATTCTATTCTACTAATTTAGAAGACAAACAAAGAGCTTCGGGCAAGATTTCACCTTGTCTGGCAAGGTTGAACTTTTTGCAGTCACTTCTCTTCAAATTTACAGGGGTTATATGCTTGGAAAAGGATGGGTGGTAAACAAATTTACACGAGAGAATCAATACTACAGCATTGGGAATGGTAGCAGAGCTTTTAAACTAGACAAGAGATAGCTTTTCTAAGGAAACTATTGCTAAAAGAACTGAGATCTAGGGTGATTCCAGCTTTTGGATGCAAATCTGGCTTGAAAGCAGAGTTTGTATGTTTGTTTAATTGGTTGAGTGTCTTTGTCTCTGGGGCATGTTTTCCTTTTTATAGACCATTTGGCCCGACTGCTGTAGCTTTTACTCTTGCCCGAAAGCACTTGGAGGGTAGTGAATCATCAACTTTTTACTAGCAATGCCACTGGAAAATGTTATTTGGCTGATAGTAGGTTAGTCTCCATCACTTGTCACTTCAATCATAGACACGTGGTTTGTACCTTGGCTGAGAAGGCTTTAATTTGCTCATGGGCTTGATGCTGGGCTTCGTGTAAGTCTTCTTTAATTGGTATCTTTGGGCTTTCCTTCATCCTTGCCCAATATTTAATATTAACCCAAACAACAAGTTTACTTAAATGCAAGCAAGAAAGAACAAGATAACTTAGAAATAGAGGGAGTAAGAACAGAAAAATCATATCAATGAGCCCCCTTAGCGGATCTTATTCTTGATATTTTAGTATTAATTTTTGGATTACATATCTGTTAGTGAACAAGGAAAAGTTACGAAGTGAGATGATTTTACATAACTTAAATTTCTCTCTTGCTTGAGAGTACTCTTGCAAAGAACAAATAGGCTATCTCGCTGCCGACCCCTTCCTTAGGTTGGGATCGGCTGACAACCCTTTCTTTGTGCAATTTCCTTTTTTTCCTTTCCCATCTAGAATCTCAGACCATGCCATTCGTGGAAGGCTTGTTTTTTCAGCCTTCTTCACCATTTTTCAACGTTTATCAGTGTTTATAACCGTATTTTGTCTTCGGCAAACCTAACCCTTATCCTGTAATTGCCTTTCTTCAACCCCCAACACATATCATCTTCCATTTCCTTCATAAGCTCCCGCCTCTCGCACACAACTCCTCCCATAATCCTTGCTCAAAATTACGAGTGACAAACCTGATTTGGTTGCTAGATCTCAATCCTCCCCTCACTACCCAAAGCCCTTTTTTTGCTTCCTCTATTGATAGATCAAGGGCCCTCATTCGCTTGATCGGCGTGCCGAAATATCTGGGGCGAGCGTGCTGTGCTTAGCTCAAAGCAAGAGTTTTAGATGCCCCTTAGCTCCATCCCTTTCTCAATTTTTTGTGTCTTTTGGTTCCTTTTACAGGGGTTTGAGAATGTGGTTTGGATCTGGTGGTTCTCTTTCAATGCGATAGTTTTGTTGGCAAAATCTGGTTGGGGCTATTTTCTTGTTGTAGGTTGAAATTTTTTGTGCTGCAATGCTTTTGTCGAATTCAGCACGAAGTTGATTTTCTTAGGGCAGCTACCCTACTGCTGGTAAGGTGGTAGTGGTGGCGGCAGCAACAACAGTTGTGTTATGTCTTTGCAGGATAAAGATTAGAATTCTCTTTTACTATGGTCTAGTGGTATTCCCCTTCAATTGTAATTGAGAGGTCTTAGAGCAACTCTACCCTTGGAGCCCTCCCCCCAGGCAATCCATTATTCAATCCACCTAGTGAACAGTAACTACCCTAAATGAACAGTAATTGCCATTTGCATCTCCACCCTTGGAGCCCTCCCCCCTGGCAATAGGCAATAAAATATTAGTTTTTTTGTTTTGTTTAAATAATACAAAATAAAATTATTTGTAATTTCGGATAAGAATTTTTAAATCGTTCTTGTTGCGCCACGTGTCATTTTATCCAAAAAACAATTATTTTTGTGATGGATTTCGATAAGATTTTTATCCAATGTCATCGTGCCACATGTCGTTATCTTTTCAGAATCTTTGAGGATAGATTTCGATCAGATTTTAAATCGTTCTCGTTGTGCCATGTGTCATTATCCAAAAAGATAATTATTGGAGATCGATTTCGATAAGATTTTATCCAATGCCATCGTGCCACGTGTCGTTATCTTTTCAGAATCTTTGAGGATAGATTTCGATCAGATTTTAAATCGTTCTCGTTGCGCCATGTGTCATTATCCGAAAAGATAATTATTGGAGAACGATTTCGATAAGATTTTTATCCAATGCCATCGTGCCACGTGTCGTTATCTTTTCAGAATCTTTGAGGATAGATTTCGATCATATTTTAAATCGTTCTCGTTGCGCCACGTGTCATTATCCGAAAAGATAATTATTGGAGATCGATTTCGATAAGATTTTTATCCAATGCCATCGTGCCACGTGTCGTTATCTTTTCAGAATCTTTGAGGATAGATTTCAATCAGATTTTTAACAAATGACGGCATGCCACGTGGCCCTATCTACAAGCCAATCCTTTCTGAATCGTCTATATAATCCACCATCAATCCTCACAAATCTCACACCAACTTTCTCAGATCTCTATCATTATTCATAGTTTCTGCTTCCTTCATCACCAAAATCTTTATCATTATTCATAGTTTCTGCTTCCTTTTTACAATGTCTTCTTCTTCATCAAGGATGATGTGGGAAATTGATCAGCACAAGGAAGAATTGTTTAACCAATCTGAAGGAATGTTAAATCTTCAGATAGATGAAAATGAGATGGAAGATTAGGAGGAGCGTACAAGGAGAGATGACGAAGCAAGAATGGCCAGAGCCTCACATTCCCGCCGAGTGGTCCAAACTGTGGCTCAAATATGCAGGCCTAGCCGTTCCAGAAACCTTGAAAGAAGCAGGCAACGACGGGGTGAAGATATGTTGGACAATTACTTTGTCCATAACAGTGCATTTCCTGATACGTACTTCAGACGTCGTTTTAGAATGGAACGACATTTGTTCAACAGAATCATGACTGATGTTTGCAACCATGATTCTTACTTTGTGCAAAAGAATGATGCTTGTGGTGCTATGGGTCTCCTGCCTGAGCAAAAAATCACTGCTGCGTTGCAGATGCTTGCGTATAAAGCATCTGCAGACCAAGTGGATGAGATAACAAGGATGGGGAAATCAACCATTCTTGAGTCACCGATGAGGTTTTGCGGAGCAGTCGAATTTTTGTACACCGCAGAGTACCTCCAAAAACCTACTCACATGGACTTGCAAAGGCTTCTGAAGAAAGGAAAGATGCGAGGTTTTCCTAGGATGACAGGAAGCATAGATTGTATGCACTGGACGTGGAAAAATTGTCCAAGTGCATGGCAAGGCGCATATGGGGACAAAAAATGAGCAAAATCTATCATTTTAGAGGTGGTAGCATCTTTTGATACATGGATATGGCACGTCTTTTTCGGGGTTCCGGGGGCTCAAAATGATCTCAACGTCCTTGCCCAATCCCCAGTGTTCAACGACGTCCTGCAAGGAAATGCACCAAAAGTCACGTACATCGTCAACGAACGTATGTACGACGGGTCATACTACCTAGCTGACGACATTTACCCACGGTGGGAAACATTTGTCAAAACAGTGCCACGTCCACGACGTGCAAAGGAAAAACACTTTGCAAGCTGTCAAGAGGGGTGTAGGAAAGATGTGGAGTGTTGTTTTGGTATCCTCCAAGCTCATTGGGCGATTGTCAGGGGTGCTGCCAGAATGTTCGATTTAGAGTCACTTCGATCCATTATGATGACGTGCGTCATTCTTCATAACATGATTGTGAAAGATGAGTTTGATTATGATGCGGTTGATGAATATGAGCCAAACACGATGAACAATTCAAGAACACGAATATATTGTGCGCATGATGCTACCGAAGAACCCACGCAACACGAGCCATTAGAAAGGGATGGAGGTTACAATGAAAGGGTCATTCAACGATATACTGCACTTCAAAGGCCATCTATGCACAATGCTCGGCAAATTGACTTGATAGAGCACCAGTGGGCCTTGAAACAAGCTGAAGATACTTAAGTTTATTTAGTATGTTTGTTTGTATTTAGTGTGTTTATTTAATTTTATTTGGTGTGTTTTTTGTAGTGAGTTTTTTATTATTTGGTATGTTTATGTAATTTTATTTGGTGTGTTTATGTAATTTCATTTGGTGTGTTTATGTAATTTTATTTGGTGTGTTTATGTAATTTCATTTGGTGTGTTTATGTAATTTTATTTGGTGTATGTAATTTCATTTGGTGTGTTTATGTAATTTTATTTGGTGTGTTTATGTAATTTTATTAGTATAAATATATTACGAAATTAAATAAATGTACTCTCACTTTAAATAAAGTACTAAATTCAATAAATTGGAAACAACATAAACATTAAATTACAACCCAAAGTGATTGGAAAACTATGGGTGCTGATTACAAAAAGTACCCTATTCATCATCACTTAACCAATTTGTGGTGCTAGGATGATCTTCTCTTGTCGTGCTAGGACCATCTCCTCTTGATCTCGCTTCTCTTGCACGCATCCTTCGCACCACATCCGCTTTCTCCGACTCCCAAAAATATTTAGAATTTGGAGACTTCCCTTCTAAAGGCGTGTTCATAATGTCACGATCTCGTTGAGCATGTGAGCCATGATCCCGATGCTTGTTCAGGAATGGGCGTTTCAGGCAGTTCTTCTCCATCTTCTTCATGAACATGTGAGCCATGATCCGGTGTAGAGTGTAGAGGGGTGCTGTTCATGCAAACTTTTGGACCAACGGGCACAACTTTGAATTTAGGACAATCTTTAACAATATTCCAACATTCCCACCGGTTGAATGATTTGTTTTTTTATTTGATTTTGGTACCATACCATGCTTGTGCTTGAAGTTGCTACAAATGAATAATAATGAAATTAGGTAACAAATAAATAATACAAACAAATAATAATAATGAAATTAGGTAACAAATAAATAATACAAACAAATGAATAATAATGAAATTAGGTAACAAATAAATAATACAAACAAATAATAATAATGAAATTAGGTACCAAATAAGTAATACGAACAAATAATTATATATTCTTACCTCATCCGAGTAATTTTCCCCACTTCGAAGATTACTACTAGCTTGTGCCAAGGCGTCTCTCCATGTACTAAAGGAATGGCTAAGTAATTTCCAACGACTGGACACCGATTCTTTGGTTCTTTTCCCACCCATTTTCTCAAGAAATTTGGTATGAATTAAACTCCACATTTCTCGCAACTGCATCTCATTACCCGTAAGCGAACTATGAGTAACTTCAACCTAGCTAGTGCACAATGCAACATCTTCAAGAAGCAACCAATTCGTACCTGCATCAGTAGTCATTTTGTGGAAAAAAAATTGGATTGAAACTTTGAGAGAAAGATAGGAATTTGATTGAAAGTAGTTGAGAAAATATGAAATTGTGGTGTAAGGTAGATGGAGAAGAAGTGGTATTTATAGAAAAGTAAAATCAATTTTTTACAAAATTTTTCAGATTTTTTTTCGGATGTTTTACAATTGTTTTTTAATTTTTATTCAACTAATTAATCTCTGCCATTGGATTTAAAAAAAATTGAATTCCAACACTCTAGATTGTGCCATGTGTCACAACGGTAACTTTTCTTAATTTTAAAACTATTTTTTCTTTTTTTTTTAATTTATAAAGCAGATTAATATCAACCGTTGATCTCAAATCGAACGGTTGATATTAAATCGGCTTTTTTTTTATTACCGTTGTAAATCGGATGGCTCGTATTAAAGAGTCGTTGGGATCGAACGGACCGTGGGAAGCCACGTGGCTTCCCGACGGTCACTACGCACGGGTCATTCACTCTGAAAGCGTGTCGGCTGAAGCGTCCCCACGTGCGCGTGAGGGGCACGCGCCTGACACAAAAAAAATAAAAATAAAAAGGACCTACGCCAGGCATGGAGTGAGCCTGACGTCACACCCCTCGGGTTGAAGGGCTGGCAATCCCTCACGGTCCTGGCCCTCGGGCTCCCACCCTCACTCAGGCTCCCACGCTCACTCGGGCTGCCCAACGCTGGAGCCGAACCCACTGGCCCTCGGGCCCTTTCCTCTCGTCTATCCCCCGAGCAAGGTCCAACGGTGGACTTGCTCTTATGTTCGATTCTCGCTAAATGCGAATTTAAACCACATTATTGCTAGCTCATTGTCAGGCTAAGCTCACCCTCTTCCTCTTAGTGTAGATAATATCTTTTATTAAAAATAAAAAATAAAAATAAAAAAAAGCATTTTGGCTCTCTCTAATTTTTATTGACCTCTCTTATGTAATGCATATTGAATCTTCCCTCATTCATGAAATTCACGTTGTTTTTTAAAATAATAGAAAAAGAAAAAAAGAAGGGATACTTTGGATGCGGCCCATAACTACCAATGTTCTTTGACTAAAACCTTAGTGGTTTTTAGTTTTTTATCGAAATTTGTGGCATTAATGTAATAATGTATTTCTATGTATGTTATTATATTTTTAAATTAAAAATAAAATTTGTAGTTATTTATATTAATGAGATTTTAAATAAAACCCATATTTTAGGGGATTACAAATATTAAAAATGTATTAAATAAAAGCCATATTTTAGGGGATTACAAATATTAAAGATGAATTATACTCTCTAATATTGTGTGTGTATATATATATGTGTATATACATGTATATAAATGGGTACGTTTATCAAAACTATCAAAAAAATTATTGTACCAAAGCATAGGTACATTTTTCAAAAGCACAAAAAAAAAAAAAAAAAATTAGCCTTAATAACATTATTAAATTTCTTCTATTAAACTTGACATGAATACATTCTCAAATCAACAAAATAGAATGTACCCATATAAGTTTGAAAAATGGATTAGAGAAAAGATTGAATGAAATTTTATATAAAAAAAAATAGGTACATTTTAAATTAAAAAAGGTACATTTTTAACAAATTGGTAAATTTAAGAATGGATACATATAGGATTAAAAAAATTTAATGGGTACAAACTTATTCTAATTTTATTTTTTTATTTGGGAAATGTTTGAATTGAAAATTAATTAGGAGTTTAATAAGGGTGTGAGTATTAAAACTCTAAATCAATTACTAATTTTTTTTTATAAAAATTATGTAACTTACATGTAATTCATTAATATATTAATATTAAGGACTTTAATCAAAATCTAAAAATTGATAAAGTTTTAGTCAATGAACATTATAAACTAGGGATCAAAAACTAATTTTTCCACAAAAAGAAACACTGTTGACACTATCTGTCAAAAGTGCTTTAACTAAAAGCACTCCGAAGTGTTAAAAACAAAAATCTAAGCCACAGGAAGAATAATACAATTGACTCCTGAGTGAGTACTACGTGGTTGGTTTTCTCCCAGCCAAATTACCAATTACAAGGTTAAAGCCAACAGTATTTGCCATTTGTGTATGGGCTATTTGGTCATTTTCCATTTTGGTGTGACCAGCCAAGCCTAAAACCGCGGGTTGGGTGGTGGTGCGACACCACCGCCAGTTTCAATTCAAATCTATGGGTACAAATGGCGAACCGCAGAACCTTGTTCATAATTTTTCCATATTTTTTCCCACAATCTACACACTTTCTTCCTCTTCCGCACCACCATTCCATCCATGCAGCCCCTGGTTTTGGTTTCTCTCTCCTCCTCTCTCTCGATGGCTCAATCCTTATATTGACCTTGATCTTCCGCTCTCTCCCACTGTTAAACAATATCATCATCGTCCCACTTCTCTTTGCTTTGAGAATCAGTTGTTTCTCTTGCTTCTTTGTTTCTTAATTTGGATGTTGAGTTCTGGGTTTTGAAGGAGAAAGTCTTCTGCTGCATCTGAAGTGAATATATAGTTACACACACACACACACACACACATATATATTACACCTATGACCATGGAGACTGCGAGGGTGGTGGAGCAGGGAAGACATCAGAGGGTTGTTTCGCGTGTTGGGCATGCTAGCAGCAGCAGCAAGGTTAGGTATCAAGTGAAACAGGGTATAAGGAAGAGAAAATGGAGCCGGAAGATTCAGCATCCTCTTTCGTTGGCGTCACCGTCGACTGTTCCAACTCCGCTGCAACAGCTGTTTGATGCGTGCAGACATGTTTTCAAAGGCCATGGAACCGTTCCTTTGCCTCATCATGTGCACAAGCTGTGTCGCATTCTCGGTACGTTTTTCGGATTTACCAAGTTTCATACTTTACTTTTGTCTCTTCGATTTCCCGTCGCCTTTTCGATCTATGTATGTGCGTGCATCTGTGCTATGACATAGATTCGCGTCGTTTTGTTTTGGGAAAAAAAAAATCCAAATTTGCCAAGATAGATTAGGAATATAAACCTCGTTCCGTTTTAGGAAAAATTGCAAATTTCAGGTGCTTTCTAAATATGTATAGTTGGTGGAGTATAGGGTTTAGGAACCCTATTTGTACGGATAATTTTATGAATGAAAATGATATGCCGTCCAAATAAAGTATCGATCCATTTCATGCTTGAAGGAAACATTGTCTGAGTTGATTGCATTACTGCATGTTTAATGTGGACGCCCTCCATCTTCTTGACAAGCCAATTTTATTGTGGTGCTGTAGATGATATGAGACCAGAAGACATTGGGCTGAGTAGGAATCTGCAGTTCTTCAAGCCAAAAGCTGTTGTGAAAGGGACTCCTAGGGTCACGTATACAACCATATACGAGTGCAATAAATTTTCGGTAAGTCTAGTACTAGTACTTCCTTCTACCTAGTTTTCCCAGTATTTACTTCGGTCGCTTTCTGTAGAACTGACTATTGGTTCTCCTGTTTATTTCCATGTGCAGTTGTGCTGCTTTTTCATTCCAGCAAATGGCGTTATCCCACTCCATAACCATCCAGATATGACTGTTTTCAGCAAGCTTCTATTAGGCAAGATGCATATTAAATCATACGATTGGGTTGATCCCGTTCATTCAGATGGCTCCACGCCAGCCCCTCAATGTGAGTCAATATCACTCTCCTGTAAAGTTAAAACAAAAAATAAAAACTATCTGGGACCGTGTCTTAACCGGTATCTAATACTAGTAGGATGATTTTGCAGTGAGACTGGCCGAGTTGAAAGCTGATAGTGTCTTCACAGCCCCTTGCAATGCATCGGTACTCTATCCAACAAAAGGTGGCAACATCCATGCCTTCACAGCCATAACACCATGTGCAGTGCTCGATGTGATTGGACCTCCGTATTCTAAAGAAGATGGCCGGGATTGCTCATATTACAAAGATCATCCCTATGCTGCATATTCAAGTAAGTGACCTCTTGCTCTGTGGCCTTCATCACTTGCTTCTTTGACAAATTGCCAAATATAGGAGTTTATTGGCTTTGACCTATTGTGACAACCACCAAATTATGGTGTGATGCGTATTAATTTTTCAAGTTAGTGTTCTCGTACTTACATTCAAGTAAAGTACACAATCAACGTGGGAGAACATAGGAAAGAGATGTGCACGATGCAATTTGTGAGCCATTTGGCGATACAAAAGAGAATTTTAATCTACGAGATGAAACCTCTTTTAGGTGACGCGGCTGCGTTTTATATTCTCAAGAACCACTACGCCAGTTTATGTTTAGTAGTTGTGTACGGTCCTCAATTTTTGCTGCTTAGGCAGGGTCCTCAGTATTCTATCTAACCACTGAAGAAATTTGAACTCCTGATTTCTCAATTGGTTTAACGCAGAAAAATTGCATCAATAGAAAATTCTCAAATTCTTTGAAACTTAGTTCGCAGCCATATGTTAAAACTTGTGAAGCAAGTGCAGAGCTTAATATACTTAAAACTTTGATTACTGGAATTTGATGCATGTTTGAGTTTATAAGCTATATCTTATTCGCTTGCCAATGTTTCGGTGCAGATGGAGGAGCAGCAGTAACTGAAGAGAAACGCGATTGTTATGGATGGTTAGAAGAGATTGAAATGCCTGAGAACGCAGAAATGGATATAATTGAGTACTTGGGTCCACAAGTTAGTGAGACGAGTTCGTAGCTCTCCCGATGTATGCCCTTCCAGTATATATTCTTCTCCACGCTCTGCTCTAAACGGAAATCTCTTTTTTTTCTTTGGTACAGTGTTTGAATTAAGATAAGATGGTTGTAGAGCTTCCTCTTAGTTATTTTGTTCTTTCATATGTACCATACTTCACATGTTTTGAGAAAAAAAGTTGGATGGGTTTGGTTAACCTTTGCGCTCATGGTTTATGAATTTCACTAACTTCTTGGAATTCAACTCGTGTCATGTTTTACTTTGCCTTTGTACTGTTAAAGTCCGTTGAATAAATTTGTTGAAACTATTACATGGCAAAACTCCTAAAAAAATTGTTAAGAGTTATTTTCTTATTTGGATAAGAAAACTTCGACTTAAATTTGTTTTTGTTTATTAATTTTTCAATCATATGACACCCATCTCAACAACAATGGGTTTTATTTGTGCCACATAACAATTTTGATAGATTTATTAACGAATTTTGACAATAAAGGCAAAGTGAGACAGGAGTTGAGTTTCAGTTCAGAGAATAAAGTGACAAAATTTGTGTTTCAAGGAGTTAAATAAGATCCGAGTTGAGTTTTAGTGGATAATGAGTTGTTTAATGTTGAGAGAGAGAATCTTGCAAATGAAGAGACATATATGACTTCAAGGCTTCAAGACACAAATTAGGGGTGGATTGGATTCAGACTGCAGGAGGTGAGACATATAAGGCCTGCTTGGTGGGCTATATGAGATTAGGCCTTAGGGATAAAAGTGGATTGGCAGAGACATGTAAGACATGATTTGTAATTCATGCATAAGAATATGTTAGATAACTACTCTATTATGGATACATAATCCATCATGTTTAGTCATGTCTATCTCATATTTTTAAACAACATTTAGTCCAATCTAATTGTTCACAACCTATCTCAACTAGCCCACCAACCAGGCCCATCCGGCTTCAAGACACAAATTAGGGGTGGGTTGGACCTGAGAATGCAGGAGGTGAGATAGGTGGTGTTTTATGTGTGTTGGTCGGATGGGTGTGTTCGTCCGGCCGGCCGAATATAAATTTCTGGACTGAAATAGCACTAGAGTGGAGTCCTTGATCAAGTGAAAAGGGAACATGACCTAGGTGGATCTCCTGTTCCAGGGGGCCTATACCTTTAATAAAGTATATCATATCTAATCACCCGCCAAATCTATCTTCATTTGTCCTATGAAAGAACAATGTCCATTGAGAATTAAAAATCTTGGAGTGTATAATGAATTCTAAATGATTATGGGTTTGAACTTCTGAAATTCATGAGAAATTAATAAATTATTGGATAACCACGGCAAGTGATCCAGTGAAAATGCAATAGAATTCCCAGTCAGGTATGCTCTTTGGTCTTGGTTTGAGTTACGAAGCTGGCAAAAATACAAGTGATTTCCTAGCTGAAAGTTTTGGGAGAACGTGTGTCATTTGACTGTACCACGGGTGAGCTGAAATGCTTTTAGCCTTTTCAGGCCTCGTTAGGATTTTTTTTTTTTTTTAACAAACGATATTATCTACACTAAGAGGGAGGAGGTAGACTTAGTTTCACAATGAGCTAGAAATAATATGGTTCAAACTCGTCTTTGGCGAGAATCGAACCTAAGACCTCTCACTTGCAAGTGAAGAGGAATACCACTAGACCGTAGTACTAAGTAGCAAAAAATAAACCAATTATCAGGCTTCACTAGGAATTAATTCTACAATTTAGGGTATGGAATACCTCATGCTATGACAAAAAATAAACCAATGATCAGATTCAAATATAAGATATTAATTAAACATTAATGATATAACGATCAAAGATTTGACAATATTGTGATCAACAATTGAAATTTGAAAAATGATCATTTCGGCCCATTTTCACAAAAGATAAAGATGTTATAACGATAAGAAATTTGATGATATTGTGATCAACTAGTGAAAAATGATCATTTCAGCAACTGAAATAAAATTAAAAAAAATTGATCATTTTGGCCAATTTACACACAATGTAAAGGAGTAAATTGTAGCTATGGTCCCTTAACTTTAACTCAATTGGAGCAATGGTCCCTCAACTAAAAATCAATTACCATTGGTCCCTCAACTTATCAAAGCGTGCAGCTATGGTCCCTCAACTAAAAATCCATTACCATTGGTCCCTCAACTTTAATTCAACTGGAGAAATGGTCCCTTAACTTTAACCCAATTGTAGCAATGGTCCTTCCAATGTAACTCGTTTTGACAAAATTTTTGACATAGTTGACAAAAAAAAACCATAATTATACACTTTGATGAGTTGAGGGACCTTAATTGTATAAATGGTCATTCCAATATAACTTATTTTGACAAAATTTTGACAAAATTTATGAAAAGGACTATAGCTACACATTTTGATAAGTTGAGGGACCAATGGTAATGGATTTTTAGTTGAGGGACCATTGCTCCAATTTGATTAAAGTTGAGGGACCATTTGTACAATTTACTCAATGTAAGGATGGTAAGAAACTTAAGTTAGTTAAAAACAATAATTCTTATACAGTGGTCTTGAGTTCAACTCTCCATCATTGAGTATCATTTGTATAAGGGAACTTTAACGAAAAGCTTTTGGTATTGTTCACTTTAACGGAAAACCATATTTTTACACTAAAAAGTCAATCCTGGTACTATTCACTTTACTTCTTATTTTGTCATTTTCGTTAGAACTTAAAGTTTTCAAATCATTTTCATTAGTTTTACTTCTGTATAAAGAAAAAATGGATAAGAATACGTGTGACTGTGATAGGTTTACAAGAACACTCTCATCTTTTACGTGACGTTAAAAGGCTCTCAATTCCATGTTGATTGATTCTTCCACTTTAAGTGGGTCTTTCAAACGCTAAAGGCTCCAGTTGTGTCCCAACAAACACAATATTGGAAAATGCTTTTCCTCATTGACCTCCATTGTCCTCCTGATGTGATGTCGCACACTTTCTTGAGCTAGGAACAGTAATTTCTAAATTATTTTAAGGAAATCTTGGTGCATTTCATGTTGTTCTAATAAACTATGAGAGGGACGTTGCAACAAATGGAAGAAAACCTTGACAAGATAATCAAATTTAACATGAAATGAAGGGTTCATAAAATCTTTAAAAAAAAATTTAAAAAAAATTTCTAGATCAAATCTGCAAAGGAGCAAGTGCATATATAATAAAACAAGATAACACTTTATCTTAAGTGGCGGAAAGTAATAATGTATTTGAGACAGGTTCGATCTCTACCGATCTCCCTTTCCCATAACATTTAACAATTTAACCCAATACGCTATCGTTTGTAATAAAAAGAAGAGATAACTATGTGTCTTAGAGGGATCCATAACAGATTTTTAAAGCCATAACTTTGTTAAGAGTGTTCTGAAAGAATTTTAACAAGGTTACTTTTGTGAGGATTTTTGTAGAGATTCACAAAATCAATCAGACCTTGTGAGAAGCTCATATTTTATATTATCGTTACACAAATTTTTCTTTTCTAAAAACACAATGTACTTAGAATAGAATTCCGTCGATCAAAACATTTCTGTAATGTTTGATATAAATTTTAAGAAACTTATGTTACACGAAAAACTCCACAAAAGTAGTAGGTTTTGTGACTACTTTTGCAGAATTTCTCACCACTAATTATAAAACGTGTGTAACAATTTTTGTTTGGGGCAAAATGCAAATGAAGGACACTCAACAGAGTTGACGGTTAGCAGAAGAGAAAGAAGAACAACTGAAAAAGGCGCGAAAAGCAACAGATTGTGTGGAGAGAGTGGGCCACCGCTACACCATACAAAGAAGAGTGGATGAAAAGCCTCGGAACCCTTTCACCAAGTCCATCAAGGTTATAAATTCAGGCTTTTGAAATTTAATTAAACGATTATAAATAAGAACTCACTTTAAAAATTATAATAACTTTAACCGTTTGATCAAATTTCAAATGTCCAAATTTGTGACCGTGGTAGATTTGGTGGAAAGAATCCGGAGATGATCATTTTTTGAAAAGCCAAAGCTTACCACACCACCACACTCAGAAAGCAAAAGCATGGCTACCTTTTTTATTTTACTATTTCCAATTTAAATAAATTTTAATTTTCAAAATCAATCTAGAATTCGGAGAATATTATTAGCAAGTTGATTTATGTCAGAGACGGGTTTACGGTCTACTACTTGTCACTTCAATATTGTCATCTAACATGCTTCACCGTAATTATTGAATTTTATCACTAAAAGTCTCATTATAACATTATAACGAAAAGTCATATCTCTCTTCCAAGAAACTAAGTTCAAAGCTAAGCAAAACTACACAATATAAGTTATATTTAATTTTGTTAACTTTTCGACGGGGTTCTTATATTATATTCTTCGACAATTTCTTCCATTCAGAGACAGTCACAGTGAAATAGAGCTTCCCGACCCTTCTCTTCTGTTTTTTTCTTTTGCTTTCAGTTGCAGTCCAGGTATGGCTTCCCTTTGAGTTTAGCTTTTCCAAAAAGCACAAGAGAAATATTCCAGAATAGCAAAAATAAAAACACAGAAAAATAACTAAAATAAATATAAATATAAATGTCAGTTTCAAGTTGTCACTGGATTGTCTTGTTGTGGTATGCAAACTACAAACCAGAAAGCAAACTAGAAACTGACTTGTGGAGAAGAAAGAAGGAAAGAAGAAAAAAAGAAATTGTTAAGCTATATCACTTGATCAATTATATACTGTAATCTTGTATATTGAAGGAAGAACAAAAGAGAAGTTTTAGAGAGAGAGAAGAGAGTTGAAAGAGAGAAGAAGAACAATCTATATATTTCTTAATGAATAAGTAATTACATGAGGTTAGCCTTATATAGGCTGTTACAAGCTAGAGAGATAACTAACTAACTAACTGATATAGTAGGATTATGACAAGTGTCTCAATCTTAAGCACTATACTCTAACACACACCCCCCCCCCCCTCAAGTTCATGCTTTAAGGAACCAAGCATGAGATTGCAGCAATGAGTTTTAAAAAGTGGACTACTCAACCCTTTTGTAAGGATATTAGCAAATTGCTCATGTGAAGACACAAACTGCACTAAGAGTTGTTTCTTTGATACTTTTTCTCTGACAAAATGTACATCTATTTTGATGTGCTTAGTCTTTTGATGCTGGATGGGATTAAAGGACAAAGCAATTGCTGATAGATTATCACACAATAATACAGGAACAGTAGGCAGTGGTATGTGCAAAAATGCTAATAATTGTTTGATCCAATCCAACTCAGTTGAGGTGAATGATAAGGCTCGATATTCAGCTTCTGTTGAAGATCTGGAAACAGTTTGTTGCTTCTTAAAGGACCACGAAATTGGATTGTTACCCAAGAACACCACCAAACCAGTAGTTGACCTTCTGTCATTAAGATCCTCTGCCCAATCAGCATCACTAAAAGTCTTTAACTATAAATCTCCTTTAGTGTAGGATATACCAAACTGCATTGTCCCATTAAGATATCGTAAAATGTGTTTAACTGCAGTGAAATTTGACACCATTGGATTCTGCATAAACTGATAGACTTGGTGCACTGAAAAGGCAATATCTGGCCTTGTAAAAGTTAAGTACTGTAAAGCCCCTCCAATACTTCTATACAAACCAGGATTTGCATAAGGGTCACCATCCTCTTTGAGTAATCTGTTGTAAATGAGACATGGTGTATCACAGGGTTTAGCATCAAGCATTTCAGATTTAACCAACAGATCCTGAACATATTTAGTGTCTCCCCAAGAAATAGTGTAGTGGCCCTAAATCCTTGATATCAAATTCAGTAGTAAGGGCACTAATAGCCTATGTGATTGTATCAGAAGCACTGCCAGTGATGATTATATCATCCACATAGAGTAACAACACCACAATTTCATTTCCAACATGCTTAAAAAATAGTGATGAGTCAGAGTATGTGTTTAAAAATCCCAGATAAGGAAGAAACTGAGTGAACCTTTCATTCCAAGCCATAGGAGCCTGTTTTAGACTATATAAAGACTTATGCAGCTTGCATACCAGATGAGGATGAGTGTGATCTTCAAAACCAGGAGGTTGAGACATATACACCTCCTCTTGTAGGATGCCATGCAGAAATGCATTTTTGACATCTAATTGTCGAAGAGACCAATTGAAATATGCAGCAAGAGCAAGAACTAACCTTACTATGGTAGGTTTAACCACAGGGCTAAAAGTCTCCCCATAATCCAATCCGGGTTCTTAATTGAAACCCTTAGCAACTAACCTTGCTTTGTGTCTGGCAATGGATCCATCCGAGTGTTTCTTGATCTTGAAAATCCATTTGCATCCAACCAGGTTTTTGTTTGCAGGTAATGGGACTATGCTCCAAGTCCCTTGACCATGTAATGCATTGACTTCTTCTTTCATAGCTTCTAACCACACATGAACTTTGATTGCTGACTTGTAACTTGCTGGTTCAATTAATGACATATCAATTCCCCCAAAATCTTGAACACTTGCTAAGAGAGCCTTTTTTTTTAATAATCCCACTCTTGCTCCTTGTTTGCATGGGATGCAAGTTGAGTGGGGGAATAGACATAACAACTTGCAAAGTATCAGGATTAAACTCATGTGCTTCTGATTCAGAAGTATAACTGATTTCAGGTGCCACAAGGTTCTGAGATGAAGCTTGTGTTGTGGCAGTAATAGATTGAGAACTTGGAGATATATGAGGTGATACTGTTTCTGGAGTTGGTAATGAAACTGATGCTGGTATATTTGTAGGTGTAGGGATAGAATTACTTGGGGTGTGATGAGATGAAACATGTACATGTGAGATAACAATATTATCTAGAGTCACCATAGACACAAGACAATGAGAGGTATTATGTATTTTTGGAAATGTATGAATGTTTGAATGTGTAGCCAATAAGTATGTGCAAGGAAAATGTTGTTCATCAAAGATGACATGCCTAGAAACAAACACCCTCATGGTAGGTATATGATAGCACATATATCCCTTATTGTGGCATATCCAATAAACACACACTTTGTAGTTTTGGCTTGTAACTTGGTGCTATTATATAGCTTAAGTAGAGGAAAACAGGCACACCCAAAGATTCTAAGGTGAGTAAGAATTGGATGTGTCCCAAATAACAATTCAAAATGAGACTTGTTATTAAGAACAGCAGTGGGCATTCTATTAATTAGATAAGTTGTTGTTTGACAGGCATAGGACCAAAACTGAGGTGGTAATTTAGCTGTTTGTAACAAGGTAATAGTGGTTTCAATGATGTGTTTATGCTTCCTCTCAGCTAACCCATTTTGTTCAGGAGTGTATGGACAAGATAGATGATGTGAAATGCTTTTTTCCATGAGAAATTGTTTCAATTTGTTGATGGTATATTCCCCCCCCCCCCCCCACCCCAAAAAAAATCAGATTGAAGGATCTTAATAATTTGACTTATTTATTACTGGAAAATCCAGCAATTGTTGCAAAAAATTGAGTAACAACAAATGAATGAAAGGCAACAAATGTAGGAAACAATTTGACTTATTTATTACTGGAAAATCCAGCAATGTCTGGTCATTCATCCACAAAGATGGTGTAATATCTATAACCATCAACTAATACACATGGTGTAGGGCCCCACAGATCATTATGAATTGTCTCAAAAGAAATTACAGACTTATTGGCATGCTTTTGAAATGGTAATTTGCTAAATTTCCCTTTTAGACATGTACGACACAACATAGGTAATGAGGTTTTTGTGAAGGGTACATTAGCTTTGTTCAACATCAGAAAAACAATATTATTTGTGGGATGACCTAACCTATGGTGCCAGAGATTAGATTGAACAAGTTGTCCAAAAAGTGCCTTAGCTTAAGAGTTCATCTGTGAGTTTGAATTCGTCAGGGAGTGGATAAGATATAGCCCATTACTGCACAAGCCTTTGTAAAGGATCCTCCATGTGGCTTTGTCCTGAATCCAAAAGCAAAAATCATCAAATATAAGCCAACAATTGTTGTCAAGGCAAATTCGATGTACTGACAAAAGGTTCTGAGTTAATTGAGGAACATAAAGCACATAGTTCAATTTGATTGGAGAAACTGGTGTATTAATAGTAGAATAACCAACATTAAATACTGTCAAACCTTCACCGTTTGCAGTTTGAATTGTTTCATTTGTTGGATATTGTGATGCTAGTGACAAGTTGGTCAAATCAGCTGTCATGTGATTGATAGCACCTGAATTAGTGATCCACACCTGAAGAGAAGCTTGAGAACCTGATTTCTGAGATGCAGGATTAAGCATTGTGTGCATTGCTTACATAGGAAGCTACTGTGATTGAAACTGTGAAGATGTGAATGAAAACTACTGAGGAGAAACCTGATATGAAGAGTAATTGACAGTCTGTGGTTGCATGTGATAAGATGACTACTGATAATGAGATGCAGTGTTATTCATGCCAATATAATTTGGACCCTTGTCATTATAGAAGCAATACCAGGTGGTATGATTACTTCTACCACAAATGTGACACTTATTTCTCTCAGGTGAAGGAGATCCACATAATGGAGCAGTGTGACCCTCAGAGTTGCATAACTGGCAGATTTTGATCATTGGTGTAGAAGGACTGCCAAACTGTTGACCAGGTGATTGACTAAGAACCCGAGGATTAGAGTTGGGAAGCACATGTACTTGATTAGGAAACACTGGTATAGGATTATAGAATCTAGGGCCTTGATGGAATCTGTCTTTACCTTTGTTCTTATTCCCATTATATGGTTTGAAGCCTCTAGTAGCAAATTGAGATTGACCATGAGTATGAAAGAAACCATGAGTCTGAAAATTAGACCATTTTGAAGCAGATTGACATGTGTTAGCAACTATAGCTGTCATGATACGTGCAGTGGTTGAATTCTCAACAATTGCTTCTTCTGCAAGTAATTGTGATCTGAATTCTTTAAGTGAAATCACACTTCCATGCCCCCTTATGACACATCTAAAGGTGTTATACTTAGTTGGTAACCCATTCAATGCAAGGATTACATTGTCTTCTTCTGCAAAATACAATCCAGCAGCATAAAGCTAGTCCCTAGCTTCCTTGATTCGATGAAGATATTGAGAGACTAAATCTGAACCCTTTTTAATTGTTTGCAAATTAGACTTCATCTGAAAAATGTTAGTCCTAGATACAGTGGAAAATTGTCCCTTTAACCAAACCCATAGATCTTTGGAACTAGTGCTACCAATGGCACATGACATAGCAATAGGAGATAATGTTGCAGTAATCAATTGCAAAATGGCTTTATCATGCATTTTCCATACTATATTTTCATCATTATGAGCAGAAGAAGAAGTAACAGGGCAATTGGTACCATATTCTTAAGAAATCGAGACATGTTGAGATGGGCAGGGAGTAGAACCATCAACATACCCCATGATTCCATTGCTTTCAAGCAAAAGCTGCATCTGAAAGTGCCAATTGAGGTAGTTTGAGTCATTAAGCTTGACATTAACCGATGTAAAAATGGATGAAATGAGAGCCATGACTAGAGATTGTAGTAGTTGAAGTTGCAATGCAGTTACCATCGTGATTCAAAGACCAATTTTATCAGTGAAATAATACAACAAACACTTGATGTGCAAGATTTAGAGAGAACTGATCAAGAAATGAAGATCGATACGAAAACCTTAGAATTTGCAAAAACCAAAAATTGGAGAAGACGAAGTGTCGAATCGAAGAATGTAATCGGTTCGAGATAGAGAATGCGGAAGCAATAGAGGATCGAAACTTCAAGCGTAAGCTACAATGGCGATTGATACCATGTTAAGCTATATCACTTGATCAATTATATAATGTAATCTTGTATATAGAAGGAAAAACAGAAGAGAAGTTTTAAAGAGAGAGAAGAAGAACAATCTGTATATTTCTTAATGAATAAGTAATAACATGAGGTTAGCCTTATATAGGCTGTTACAAGCTAGAGAGATAACTAACTAACTAACTGATATAGTAGGATTATGACAAGTGACTCAATCTTAAGCACTGTACTCTAACAGAAATATCCATCTATTTTCTATGTCAGTCACTATGATTTTCAATGGGTGGTTCACAAAACTTTGGGATTTACTGAAGCAATAGGCAGGTCAGTGTTTGTTTTTTATTTATTTATTTATTTAGTTTTTTTGTTGGTTTTGTTTAAATTTGTTGCAGTTTGATGAGATTCTTTGTGTTTATGTAGCTTAAAAGTTTGGAAATTCTTTTGTTTGAGGGGATTCCTGTGTTTTTTTGGAGCGGTTTTTGGTGAATATTTATTTCATTTGAAGTTGAAGTCACAATTATTTGATTAGTTAATTATAACCAATGAAATATCAACATATCAGTGTGGTCAGTAATAGCCAGTAGGGCAATGACCCGTCTCTCTAAGATGTTTGACATATCTCTCTTGTTAATTTGCTTTCACAGGGATTTGGCAAAGCAAAAGCTTGTGGATTTGTAGCCATCATTATTTTCGTGGATTTGTTTGGATCTTAAGTCACCTTGAACTATTTGTTCAATCTTCAATCCATTGAGCTAAGGTATCTGATGAGTCCATATTATACCATAGATTTTATCCTATTCTTAGTTATAGTTTATTGGTTATTTTGGTATAATTTTGATTATTTGTTATATATTTTCAATGTATGACATTTGATTTCATCTAAAGCAAAAAGTGATCAAACGGATGAATTTTGGAGTGATTCCGATTGGAAGTTGTTCGTGAGTCTTTCAAGATGATTGTGTCAAAATTCCAGATTTTTCTACCAAGCCGTTTGACCGTGGTGATGAAATAAAGGCCCAGCGCGCAGCTTTCCCAGATTGACGTTTCTGAACGTTTTGGGTATTTTGGAGGTCAAGATGGCATATTTTTAGGAAGATTCCTTATGAGGATTTATAGGGGACGACTTAAGCTTTCAGAGCAATTCCACCCCTAAAGACTTTGCGCCAGCACCCAGCGCATTTATCCACTCAAGTGAACAGTGATAGACTCTAATGAACAGTAATAGACCAATGCATCTCCACCCCTAAAACTAAATAGCCTAGTAAATTTTATTAAAATATTATTAATTTTTATTATAAATAATAATTTGGTTTTTGACTTTCTGACGTCTTCTTCCCTTCTTCTTCTTCTGGAAATGGACCTCCTCCTCACCACACCAACGCTCCCCCAAAAATGGACATCCTCATCCTGGAAAAGAACCTTCTGGGTCTCTTCGTGGCAAGAAATTCAAGCTCTCGCCTGGTCACATACTCGTACCTGTTTTTGGAAACTGGCTCCAGGTCGACGACGACCTCAACCACCGTAATCTCACCGACCTCGCCAAGAAATTCGGCGACTGCTTCCTCATCCGCATAGGGCAGCGTAACCTCGTAATCGTCTCCTCGCCGAACCTCGCAAGGGGAAGAAGGACATGGTGTTAAATGTATGGATTTATCAGGGGAAGGGGGTTGATGGGGTTCCAGGGATTGGGTTCCAAGCGTCGGATGGGGTTCTGGATGAGAGAGACGGTAGCCATGACGTCAACATGGCGTCAAATGAGCCGTCTCCTTCCTCTGTCGATTTTAGGCCGGCCTGTGGACTGGCTTGGGCTGGGTGCCAGTCTATTCCACGGGCTGTAGTGAATTGGCTGAGTCCCAGCTTGTTTTTTCCACTGGTGCCGACCTCTTTTGCTTCCGGTGGAAGTGCTCTCAAAAGAGACCTTTTGGGACCAAATCGCTGTTGATTTAGTTGGTCAAAAGTCTGATTTTCTAAGAAGTCCGAATTGTAGTTCAAATAGGAAACCTTTTATTTTCTGTTTTATTATTTTATTATATTTCCTAGTTTTATTCTAAGACCTTTTAGGGTTTTATTTTGTAGTAGTATAAATAAAGATATTTAGTCATTAGGGTTTTAGAGAAGAGATGAGGAGACGCACAAGCCTTTGACAATTCAAGTTTATTTTCCAGATGTTTTCTATCCTTATTCTTAATAATATTTTGTTTTATGATTATTCGTAACTAATTTCTTTTGCTAAGGCGAAGCCTTGAGACTTAGCAAGAATATGTAGTTTCTTTTCAATTTACTTATGATATTATGCATGCATGTTTTGAATTATTGATCACTGTTTTAAACTGTCTAACTGTCTTACTACCTGATCACCATTAAGATTTTTGGAAAAGTAATTTGATGCAATTTTGGTCGGAAGGTTACCTGAAATTGGCCCTGGGTTCTTGTGATTAACAATTGTAATTTCACCTAAGATGAACATCACGTCTTAAGGGTTGAATGGTTTTTCAAAGGGTTTTCATAAAACTTAATGAGTCCCTCATGTTAATATTTGATCCGAACGTCTGGATGGGTTGCATGTTAGATATATGTTCTATGTTGGAGGTTCCAAGTATAATATATATTAGGAAAACCTAACCTTCAAAATATGCATGGGTAATTCATAAGTAATTGGAAGAATTACGTAGGATTGTTAAGATGACGGCTGAACCCTAGGGATTTTACAAATTGATTTTCTTTAAATTGTTTTCTAGTTAATTTATTTAATTGTTTTTAATTTAAATTCGTTTTTATTTTTTCAAAAATCATCCTTTTCACAACTTTGTTCTAAATAATTGGCTAAGGATTAGTATAAATACAAATTATTCATTCAATCCCGTGGAAATTGCTTGAGCTGCTGTACTACGACAACCTTGTACTCTTGCAAGTATTTTTAAGTGTTTTTATCCCTACAGGTGGTAAAAATCCCTATCAGTAACCTTCTTGATTCCTGAATAAACTTGTGTTCTGACCCTGCAAAGCGGGGAGTCTTGTTGGCTTATAGGGTTTCTGTATATGGTTTTGGGAAACTGAATGTATTAACTAGAACTGCTATGGCAAAACTCTCTCTCTCTTCTCTGCCTTTGGTTCTTGCTATCATTCATGCAAACATGTGAATATCGTGTCAATGCATCAACCAACACCATAAAATATCCAAATGGTCCGCATGTTGGTTGGATAGGTCAATAAATATCCCCTTAAATCCTATAAAGAAACTTAGGAGAATTTCTTTTGGTGATGTACTCATCATTTCCATGAGCATAAGCACAGGTGTACGAGTTGTTATACCTACAGTCAGTAGAAATCCCTAAAGTAGTAAGCATTTTCCCTAGAATCAACCTCCGGTGTCTCCTCTTTGTGGGATTCTGCCTAGTACTGAGGCTCCCAATGATCACCCTCCGGTGCCTCCTCTTTCTGGGGCTCTGCTGAGCTATCTTCAGTTCGTCATTCCGAACAACTTCAATCCTCCGAAGCTCAGACCCTTTTGAGAATTACGCGACTCATAAACTTTCCCGTTCTGAAAAGCTTGAATAACTACACAGATTTTTGCAACTTTGAAGTGAATACTGCTTTTACGGTCTCATGCTACGAAGGAAGCATAACCCAGCTGCATATATAATCGGCGAAAAACCTGCTCCTTTGTTGCCTCCCGTATACAACCATATACGAGTGCAATAAATTTTCGGTAAGTCTAGTACTTCCTTCTACCTAGTTTGCCCAGTATTTACTTCGGTCGCTTTCTGCAGAACTGACTATTAGTTCCTTTAAGATCACCATATAGGGTTCTTTACTAGTTAAATTAATAGCATATAAACATTATGGGTGATTTGCGAAGTTTCTTTTTCAAAAACCATTTACTAGGTCGATTGTTGATTGGTTCTCCTGTTTATTTCCATGTGCAGTTGTGCTGCTTTTTTATTCCGGCAAATGGCGTTATCCCACTCCATAACCATCCAGATATGACTGTTTTCAGCAAGCTTCTATTAGGCAAGATGCATATATATTAAATCATACGATTGGGTTGATCCCGTTAATTTAGATGGCTCCACGCCAGCCCCTCAATGTGAGTCAATATCACTCTCCTGTAAATTTAACACAAAAAATAAAAACTATCTGGGACCGTGTCTTAACCGGTATCTAATACTAGTAGGATGATTTTGCAGTGAGACTGGCCGAGTTGAAAGCTGATAGTGTCTTCACAGCCCCTTGCAATGCATCAGTACTATATCCAACAAAAGGTGGCAACATCCATGCATTCACGGCCATAACACCATGTGCAGTGCTCGATGTGATTGGACCTCCGTATTCTAAAGAAGATGGCCGGGATTGCTCCTATTACAAAGATCATCCCTATGCTGCATATTCAAGTAAGTGACCTCTTGCTCTGTGGCCTTCGTTACAAAGATCATCCTATGCTTCTTTGACAAAATATTTTAGTTTATTGGCTTTGACCTATTGTGACAACCACCAATTTATGGTGTGATGCATATTAATTTTTCAAATTAATGTTCTCGGACTTACATTCATGTAAAGTACGATGCAATTTGTGAGCCATTTGGCGATACAAAAGAGAATTTTAAGCCAAGTATATGTGTGGCTGCATTGTATATTCTCAAGAATCACTACGCCAGTATATGTGTAGTAGTTATGTACGAGTCCTAAAATGTACAAGTACATGCTGAATATTTATCCTGACGGTCCTGACCATTTGCTGCTTAAGCAGGGTCCTCAGTCATTCTATCTAACCACTGAAGAAATTTGAACTCCTAATTTCTCAATTCGTTTAACGCAGAAAAAATGCATCAATAGATATCCCAAATTCTCAAATTCTTTGAAATGTAGTTCGCAGCCATATGTTAAACTTGTGAAGCAAGTGCCGAGCTTGATATACTTAAAACTTTTATTACTGGAATTTGATGCATGTTTGAGTTTATAAGCGATATCTTATTCGCTTGCCAATGTTTTGATGCAGATGGAGGAGCAGCAGTAACTGAAGAGAAATGCGATTGTTATGGATGGTTGGAAGAGATTGAAATGCCTGAGAACGCAGAAATGGATATAATTGAGTACTTGGGTCCACAAGTTAGTGAGACGAGTTCGTAGCACTCCCGATGTATGTCCTTCGAGTATATATTCTTCTCCACGCTCTGCTCTAAACGGAAATCTCTCTTTTTTCTTTGGTACAGTGTTTGAGTTAAGATAAGATGGTTGTAGAGCTTCCTTTCGTTATTTTGTTCTTTCATATGTACCATACTTCACATGTTTTGAGAAAAAAAGTTGGATGGATTTGGTTAACCTTTGCGCTCATGGTTTATGAATTTGACTAACTTCTTGGCATTCAAATTTTATCATATAACTTTTTGAACCTCAACTCGTGTCATGTTTCACTTTACCTTTATACTGTTAAAATCCGTTGAATAAATTTGTTAAAACTATTACATGGCAAAACTCCTAAAAAAAATTTAAGAGTTATTTTCTTATTTGGATAAGAAAACTTCGACTTAAATTTGTTTTTGTTTATTAATTTTTTAATCATATGACACCCATCTCAACAACAATGGGTTTTATTTGTGCCACATAACAATTTTGAGATTTGTTAACGAATTTTGACGGTAAAGGCAAAGTGAGACACGAGTTGAGTTTCAGTTTAGGGAATAAAATGACAAAATTTGTGTTTCAATGACTTAAATGAGATCCGAGTTGAGTTTTTAGCCGGCTAATGAATTGTAGAATGTTGAGAGAGAGAATCTCGCGTCTGGGCAGACATATATGGCTTCAAGACACAAATTAGGGGTGGGTTGGATCTAAGAATGCAGGAGGTGAGACATATAGGGTCCGTTTGGTGGATTGTATGAGATTGGGCCATAGGAATAAGATTGGATTGACAGAGACATGTAAGACATGATTTGTAATCTATGCATAAGAATACGTTGGATAACTACTCTATTGTGGATTCATAATTCATTATGCATAGTCATGTCCATCTTACATTTTGACGCAACAAATAAGGAATTGGACTCAAGTCCATTCTAATTGTTCACAACCTATTCCAACTAGCCCACCAACCAGGCCCATACGGCTTCAAGACACAAATTAGGGGTGGATTGGACCTGAGAATGCAGGAGGTGAGATAGGTGGAGTTTTATGTGTGTTGGTCGGATGGGTGTGTTCGTCCGGCCGGCCGAATATAAAAATTTCTGAACTGAAATAGCACTAGAGTGGAGTCCTAAATCAAGTGAATAGGGAACATGACCTAGGTGGATCTCCTGTTCCAGGGAGCCTAAAACTTTAATAAAGCATATAATATCTAATCACCCGCCAAATCTATCTTCATTTGTCCTATGAAATAACAATGTCCATTGAAAATTAAAAATCTTGGAGTGTATAATGAATTCTCAATGATTATGGGTTTGAACTTCTGAAATTCATGAGAAATTAATAAATTATTGGATAACCACAAGTGGTCCAGTGAAATTACGGTAGAATTCCTAGTCATGTATGCTCTCTGGTCTTGGTTTGAGGTACGAAGCTTGCAAAAATACAAGTGGTTTCCTAGCTGAAAGCTTTAAGAGGACGTGTGTCATTTGACTGTGGTCATGAGTGAGCTGAAATGCCTTTAACCTTTCCATGCCTCACTAGGATTTAAGTCTACTATTCAGGGTATGGGATACCGCATGCTACGACAAAAAATAAACCAATTATCAGATTCAAATATAAGATATTAATTAAACATTGATGATATAACGATCAAAGATTTGACGATATTGTGATCAACTATTGAAAACTGATGATATAACGACAAAAAAAATACTAGTGATTTATTGGCTTGAAGCTTTGGGAGGACGTGTGCCATTTGATTGTAGCCATGGGTGGGTTGAAATGCATTTAGCCTTTCCAGGCCTCACTAGGAATTAAGTCTACTATTCAGGGTATGGGATACCTCATGTCATTTATTACTACTGTCTAGTGGTATTCCTCTTCACTTGTAAGTGAGAGGTCTTAGGTTCCAAAGGCGAATTTGAACCACATTATTGCTAGCCTATTGTGAGGTTTAGCCTATCCCCTCCCCCTTAGTGTAGATAATATCATTTGTTCAAAAAAAAATATAAGATATTAATTAAACATTGATGATATAACAATCAAAGATTTGACGATATTGTGAGCAACTATTGAAAACTGATCAATTCAACAATTGAAATTTGAAAAATAATCATTTCGGCCAAATTTCACAAAAGATAAAGTTGTTATAACGATAAAAAAATTTTGACGATATTCTGATCAACTGGTGAAAAATGATCAATTCAATAATTGAAATTTTTAAAAAAAATGATCATTTTGGCCAATTTACACACAAGATAAAGATGGTAAGAAACTTAAGTTAGATAAAAACATTAAGCCTTATACATAGTTCTTGAGTTCGACACTCCCTCGTTGAATATCATTTGTATAAAGAAAAAATGGATAAGAATGTGTGACTGTGACAGGTTTACTAGGAAATTCTCATCTTTTATGTGACCTTAAAAGGCTCTCAATTCCATGTTGATTGATTCTTCCACTTTAAGTAAGTGGGTCTTTCATTCCCTAAGGGCTCCAGTTGTGTCCCAACAACAATATTGTGTTTCAGGGAGTTAAATGAGATCCGAGTTGAGTTTTCATTGCTAATGAATTGTAGAATGTTGAGAGAGAGAATCTTGCGTCTGGCCAGACATATATGGCTTCAAGACTTCAAGACACAAATTAAGGGTGGGTTGGATCTAAGAATGCATCAGGTAAGGCATATAGGGTCCGTTTGGTGAACTGTATGAGATTAGGCCTTAGGGATAAGATTTGATTGATAGAGACATGTAAGACGTAATTTGTAATTCATACATAAGAATAGGTTGGATAACTACTGTATTGTGGATTCATAATCCATCATGCCTAGTCATGTCCAACTCATATTTTTACACAACAAATAAGGGATTGGACTAAAGTCCATTCTAATTGTTCAGAACCTATCCCAACTAGCCCACCAACCAGACCCATACGGCTTCAAGACAGGAATAAGGGGTGGGTTGGACCTGAGAATGCAGGAGGTGAGATAGGTGGAGTTTTATGTGTGTTGGTCGGATGGGTGCGTTCGTCCGGCCGGCCGAATATAAAAATTTCTGGACTGAAATAGCACTAGAGTGGAGTCCTCGATCAAGTGAAAAGGGAACATGACCTAGGTGGATCTTCTGTTCCAGGGGGCCTATACCTTTAATAAAGCATATCATATCTAATCACCCGCCAAATCCATCTTCATTTGTCCTATGAAATAACAATGTCCATTGAAAATTAAAAATCTTGGAGTGTATAATGAATTCTCAATGATTATGGGTTTGAACTTCTGAAATTCATGAGAAATTAATAAATTATTGGATAACCACAACAAGTGGTCTAGTGAAATTACGGTAGAATTCCCAGTCAGGTATGCTCTCTGGTCTTGGTTTGAGGTACGAAGCTAGCAAAAATACGAGTGGTTTCCTAGCTTAAAGCTTTAAGAGGACGTGTGTCATTTGACTGTGATCAGGAGTGAGCTGAAATGCCTTTAGCCTTTCCAGGCCTCACTAGGATTTAAGTCTACTATTCAGGGTATGGGATACCTCATGCTACGACAAAAAATAAACCAATTATCAGATTCAAATATAAGATATTAATTAAACATTGATGATATAACGATTAAAGATTTAACGATATTGTGATCAACTATTGAAAACTGATTAATTCAACAATTGAAATTTGAAAAATAATCATTTCGGCTAATTTTCACAAAAGATAAAGTTGTTATAACGATAAAAAAAAATTGACAATATTGTGATCAACTAGTGAAAAATGATCAATTCAACAATTGAAATTAAAAAAAAATGATCATTTTGGCCAATTTACACACAAGATAAAGATGGTAAGAAACTTAAATGATCATTTTGGCCAATTTGCACACAAGATAAAGATGGTAAGAAACTTAACACAAGATAAAGATGGTAAGAAACTTAAGTTAGTTAAAAACATTAATCCTTATACATAGGTATTGAGTTCGACTCTCCGTCGTTGAATATCATTTGTATAAAGAAAAAATGGATAAGAATATGTGTGACTCTGATAGGTTTACAAGGAATCTCTCATCTTTTATGTGACGTTAAATGGCTCTCAATTTCATGTTGATTGATTCTTCCACTTTAAGTAGGTGGGTCTTTCAAACCCTAAAGGCTCCAGTTATGTCCCAACCAAGGTCTAAAATATCCATAATATCCCGATATTTCCATCGAAATTTCCGTATTTTTTAAATTTCTATATTTAAAAAAACACCAAAGGGATTCGAACCACTCCCATTTTACTCCTTCAACACCTTGACCACCATATCACTTATATTTTTGTGAAAATATGCTAAAATATTTATTTATTTTCTACACTCACAATGTTTGCCAGCTCGCTATATAATCAACTTAAATCAGTTAAATCCATCATGCAATGCATTTCCTTCCAATTTTTTATGATAAACTAATAGATAATTGACTAAATAAACATCCTGCAAAGTTTCAATAAAAATTTCCAAGTTTTTCTTACAATTTCCGTGGTTTTTATTCAATTTTTATCGATATCGATAATATCCCGATATTTCCATCGAAATTTCCGTGTTTTTGGACTACCGATATTTCCGATATCATCAATATTTTATACCTTGGTCCCAACAAACACAATATTGGAAAATGCTTTTCCTTATTGACCTCCATTGTCCTCCTGATGTGATGTCGCACACTTTCTTGAGCTAGGGACAATAATTTCTAAATTATTTTAAGGAAATCTTAGTGCATTTCATGTTGTTCTAATAAACTATGAGAGAGACGTTGCAACAAATGGAAGAAAATCGTGACAAGAGAAATGCTTTTGTGAGTCTTTCTAGCCGTTGAAAGTGGTGGATAACCGTAACTTGTCACCAGTTGTTTCTCTCTAAACTAAAAATAAATAAAAAATAACATGAAATGAAGGGTTTGTAAATCTTAAAAAAAAACATAAACAAAATTTTCTAGATCAAATCTGAAAAGGAGCAAGTGCATATATAATAAGATAAGATAGCACTATACTTTAAGTGGTGGAATGCAATAAGGTACTTGGGGCGGGTTCGATTCTTACCGATCTTCCATTCCCTTAACATTTAATAATTTAACTCAATAACGCTATCGTTTGTTATAAAAATAAAAAATAAAAAATAAAAAGATAGATAACTACGTGTATTAGAGGGATCCATAACGGATTTTCAAAGCCATAGCTTTCTTAAGAGTGTTCTGAAAGAATTTTAACAAGGTTACGTTTTGTGAGGATTTTTGTAGAGATTCACAAAATCAAAATTAAACATTGTAAGTAGCTCATGTATTTTTAGAATAATGTTTTTGTGGATATTCACAAAATCAATCAGACTTTGTGAGAAGCTCATATTTTATGTCGTCGTTACACAATTTTTTTTTAAAACACAACGTACCCAGAATGAAATTCCGTCGATCAAAACATTTCTGCAATGTTTGATATAAATTTTAGGAAACTTATGTTACACGAAAAACTCCACAAAATTAGTAGGTTTTGTGACTACTTTTGTAGAATTTCTCACCACTAATTATAAAACGTGTGTAACAATTTTTGTTTGGGGCAAAATACAAATGAAGGACACTCAAGAGAGTTGATGGTTGGCAGAAGCGAACGAAGAACAACTGAAAAAGGCGCGAAAAGCAACAGATTGTGTGGAGAGAGTGGGCCACGGCTACACCATACAAAGACGGGTGGATGAAAAGCCAAAGCTTACCACACCACCACACTCAGAAAGCAAAAGCATGGCCACCTTTTTATTTTACTATTTCCAATTTAAATAAATTTTAATTTTCGAAATCAATCTGAAATTCAGAGAATATTATTAGCAAGTTGATTTATGTCAGAGGGATTTGGATCCTCTCCCAAATCCTTCTGACCTAATAACAAGGGTGGTTGGATTTTGATTCAACAGCTATAATTATTATAACTTTTAGAGGGTTCCCTGTTTGTAGCCGTTGGATCAAAATGCAACGGTCCGTGTTATTGAGTCAGAAGGATTCAAACCCCCTGCTTAGGAGAGGATCCATATCCATGTCAGAAACTGGTTTACGATCTACTACTTGTCACTTCAATACTGTCCTCTAACTTGCTTTACAGTAATTATAAAATTTTATCACTAAAAGTCTCGATATAACGAAAAGTCATTTCTCTCTTTCAAGGAACCAAACTCAAAGCTGAGATAACGAAAAGTCATATCTCTCTAGCAAGAAACCAAACTCAAAGCTGAGTAAAACTACACAATATAAGTTGTATTTAATTTTGTTAACTTTTCGACGAGGTTCTTATATTATATTCTTCGACAATTTCTTCCACTCACAGACAGTCACAGTGAAATAGAGCTTCCCGACCCTTCTCTTCTGTTTTTTTCTTTTGCTTTCAGTTACAGTCCAAGTATGGCTTCCCTTTGAGTTTAGCTTTTCCAAAAAGCACTAGAGAAATATTCCAGAATAGCAAAAATAAAAATGCAGAAAAATAACGAAAATAAATATAAATATAAAATGTCAGTTTCAAGTTGTCACTAGATTGTCTTGTTGTGGTATGCAAACTACAAACCAGAAAGCAAACTAGAAACTGGCTTGTGGAGAAGAAAGAAGAAAAGAAGAAATATCCATCTCTTTTCTGTGTCAGTCACTAAGATTTTCAATGGGTGGTTCACAAAACTTTGGGATTTACTGAAGCAATAGGCAGGTCAGTGTTTTATTTATTTATTTATTTAGTTTTTTTGTTGGTTTTGTTTAAATTTGTTGCAGTTTGAGATGCTTTGTGTTAATGTAGTTTAAAAGTTTGGAAATTCTTTTGTTTGAGGGGATTCCTGTGTTTTTTTGGAGCAGTTTTTGGTGAATATTTACTTCATTTGAAGTTGAAGTCACAATTATTTGATTAGTTAATTATAACCAATGAAATCTCAACGTATCGGTGTGGTTAGTAGTAGCCAGTAGGGCAATGACCCGTCTCTCTAAGATGTTTGACATATCTCTCTTGTTAATTTGCTTTCACAGGGTTTTGGCAAAGCAAAAGCTTGTGGATTTGTAACCATCATTATTTTCGTGGATTTGTTTGGATCTCAAGTCACATTGAGCTATTTGTTCAATCTTCAATCCATTGAGCTAAGGTAACCTTCTTGATTCCTGAATAAACTTGTGTTCCGACCCTGCAAAGCGGGGAGCCTTGTTGGCTTATAGGGTTTCTGTATATGGTTTTGGGAAGCTGAATGTGTTAACTGGAACTGCTATGGCAAAACTCTCTCTCTCTTCTCTGCCTTTGGTTCTTGCTATCATTCTATCTTCAGTTCGTCATTCCGAACAACTTCAATCCTCCGAAGCTCAGACCCTTTTGAGAATTACGCGACTCATAAACTTTCCCGTTCTGAAAAGCTTGAATAACTACACAGATTTTTGCAACCTTGAAGTGAATACTGCTTTTACGGTCTCTTGCTACGAAGAAAGCATAACCCAGCTGCATATAATCGGTGAAAAACCTGCTCCTTTGTTGCCTCAAAACTTTTCGATTGATTCCTTTGTAACAACTCTGGTTAAGCTTCCGAGGTTGAAAGTCCTCACATTGGTTTCTGTTGGTCTATGGGGAACCTTGCCGGGTAAAATCGCACGTTTATCATCACTCGAAATACTTAATGTGACTTCAAATTTCTTGTATGGCACCATCCCTCCAGAGCTTTCCTCTCTAACAAGCCTCCAAACGCTTGTACTCGATGACAACATGTTTTCTGGACCGCTTCCAGAAGGGCTGAGTTCACTTCCGGTTTTGTCTGTTTTGAGTTTGAAGAAGAACTTGTTCAATTCGTCCTTGCCGAGTTCATTGAGTGATTTGGAAAATCTTAGAGTTCTCGGGCTTTCTCAAAACCATTTCCATGGGGAACTGCCTGATTTTAGTCGTTTGACAAACCTTCAAGTTCTTGAAGTGGGAGATAATGCTTTTGGACCTCAGTTTCCGAAACTTGGGAAAAAGTTGGTCACCCTTGTACTGAGAAAGAACAAATTTAGGTCTTCCATCCCTGCTGAATTGAGCTCCTATCATCAGCTACAATGTCTAGACGTTTCTTCCAACGTGTTCATGGGGCCATTTCCTCCATCGCTGCTATCTCTACCTTCGATTACTTATCTTAATTTTTCAGGAAACAAGTTTACAGGAATGCTTTTTGAAAATTTTCCTTGCAATGCTGAACTTAAAGCTGTGGATTTGTCCTCGAATCTTTTGACCGGAAGCTTACCTAAATGTCTTGAGTCGGATTCTAAGGACAGGGTTGTCCTGTATGCAAGGAATTGTTTAGCTACTAGTAATCAAAATCAACATCCGGTTCCATTTTGCCGCAATGAGGCGTTAGCTGTTGGAATCGTACCTGGCCAAAGCAAGCGAAAGAAAGCCTCCAAAGCAGCCCTTGCCTTAGGTATAACTGGAGGGATTTTCGGAGGTGTTCTACTTGTCGGTCTAATTTTCCTCGTATATAGAAGAATTAATACCAACAAGACATTGAAGAAATCTCCACCAAGATCAATAACAGAGAATGCATCAAGTGGATATACCTCAAAGTTACTATCAGATGCAAGTAAGTTCTCATATCTCTCTCGCTCTCACGCACACACAAACATGCATAAATAAACGATGAGAAAGGAAAAACATAATACTGGATGTTGATTGTCTATTTTTTCCAGTGCATTCAAAATGTCTGATAATATGATCTTCTGCTTATACCTAAAGGATATATATCTCAAACAATGAAGATGGGAGCGCTTGGCCTTCCAAGTTATCGAACCTTTTCACTTGAGGAACTTGAGGACGCTACACAAAACTTTGATACGTCTACTTTCATGGGTGAAGGCTCACATGGACAGGTACATAACATAAACCTCTTACTTTCATGTGGTATTTATTGATGAGCTTTTGTGGATGCTTTTGAATGCAGTTTTGTGTGATTAACTATGCAATACATCATAGAATTTCTTCCGAGCTTAAATAAATGGTCGTTACATGGTGTTTTCGCTCCTTTTGTGATCTCAGATGTACAGAGGCCAGTTGAAGGATGGTTCTTTTGTTGCCATCAGATGCTTGAAAATGAAGGGAAGTCACAGCACTCAAAATTTCATGCACCACATAGAGCTAATTATGAAACTACGGCATCGCCATTTGGTCAGCGCACTTGGACACTGCTTTGAGTGTTACTTGGATGATTCGAGCGTCAGCAGAATATTTCTTGTTTTCGAATATGTACCATATGGCACACTCCGGAGCTGGATATCTGGTAATTCATCGTGAAATATTTTATTTTATTTCTCCACCATGACCATGTTTTTTTCTTTTGATTTCACACATTTATCTGGAATTTTTCGTTCTGTTTTTTCTTTTCTGGAAGAGGGACATCCCAGACGATCACTCGCGTGGACACAACGCATAGGAGCTGCAATTGGCATAGCGAAGGGCATTCAGTTTTTGCACACAGGGATCATGCCTGGTGTATATTCAAGTAATCTTAAAATAACAGACATTTTACTGGATCAGAATTTTGGTGCGAAAATTAGCAGTTACAGCCTTCCTCTGTTAGAAGCAAATATGGAACAGGTAAAGATTATGTTGTAATTAACTCACTGGGGTTGTCAATTCAATTCTCGAAGCAAATCATTATGCACCGGTTTTCAGCTACGCTTCTCCTTGCAGGGTGGTCATGGAATCTCTTCGAGTGGATCCATAACTTCTAGTACCGGTGCAAGGTCCGCAGTGAAAATTTTCAATCACTTTAAGTTACATGTATACTAAAACACTTAAATGCACCATTCATAGGAACTTCTTAATTCTATTACTTTTGATGTTAATCTTAGCACGCCTTTGTTCTTGTCGACACCCTTTCACTGCTCGCTACCTTCACAGTATTGCTTGTAACCATTGTGCTATGTTGGTTGACAGGAAGAAACACGACGATAGGACTGATGTTCATGACTTTGGTGTAATATTGCTGGAACTGATCAAGGGGAGACCGGTTAAGTCTGAGGCTCAAATCGAGGATTTAGAAGATCAGGTAAAAGAAACTTGCTTTTCTTATATTTTCTTCGAAAGCTTCATTTTAATTCTTGAGGAAACAAGATCTGTCAATATCTCCCATGCCGCCTGCAATGCTCTCGCAGACCTTATGATTTTCGACCTTTCATGGAAGAAGTTTTGGCTAATTTCACAACTAGAGAAAACACAAACAATCGTTTTGTTGGCCTTCGTTGAAGGATCAAGAGACTAGAAAATTTACTAAAATCAAGATGAAAGATTACAAACAAAATTTCTTACGGTTACACTCAACCTTATAATTATTCCTGAAAATAATTCTTCTTTTTCTCTTTGCCAGGGTAATATATTAATATGGGAATAAGTAATCAATTGATATATATTCGTTGATGATGCAGCTACAAGTGGCCCTTACAGCTGATGATGCAGCTCGGAGAAGCGTAGTTGATTCACGGATTAAGCAGACGTGCTTGGATCAGTCAGTGAAGACAATGATGGAAGTTTGTGTTCGGTGTCTGCGCAAGGATCCAGTAGACAGGCCTTCTATTGAGGATGTTCTGTGGAACTTGCAGTATGCTGAACAAGTTCAGGATGCATGGCAAGGAGGAGAATCCCAGAGCAGTGAGGGCTCTCCGGTTTCATCTCCACAACCTCCACGCGTCGCCTTTAAGTTGTGAGTTACCGGAGTTGTTTTAATGCTTGAGAATTCATACCACGGCTAGCTACACAAAGATGACGACGTCCGCTGTGAAAGATGTTACATTGCTCATATCCAGCATCATAGGTTACTGAAAACCTTAAAAAAAGGGATCAATTGATGGCGAAACTGCCTTGCCGGCCAGTGATCTATGTTCTGCAGCAGTTCAGAGATTTCTTGGTTTTCAAGTAACAACTGTAAATTAAGGAGTGTAAACAATCACTTTTGACCGTCTATATGTACATACATCTTATTACATTTGTACCCGACGTTTTGACATACAACCAATCTTTCACCCAGCCAGCTTCGATTCTTTTCCAATCGTAGCTGACCGAGGGATCCGACAAGATTCATGCAACATTTTCTTAGAAGCTTCAAGAATTGAACACAAGTATTACTTAAAACATATAGTTTTCTTTTTGACAATAAAATAAAATTTAATGAGTTGAGATTCAAACTAAATCTCAAGTGCAAGAGTGAATGTTCTTAAACAACTGAATTACAAGCTACTTGTTCTATAAAAAAAGTTAAACTATTATTATTTCGGTAGTGCTATACATACGTCAAATTTGTGCACTAAATTTATGCACCAGATGATGTCACATATTCTATACCCTATAAATTTTTATTATAATTATTAATCAAATTCCAACTTAAATAAAGTACATATTTAATTGGTACCACATTATTTGGTGTACAAATTTGATGTACCTAATATTGTTCTTATTATTTAATTATACTATATGGAACAATAACCTATAGCACAGTTAGTTGTTAAGAGCATTCATCCTACTATAATGAGCAAACGTTCACTGGCTTTTCCCATGTATCCTTCTCTCATTCTCCCTTCTAAGTTTGTACTTTTTTTTCTCTTTATATTAAATTTATTTTAGTATAAATATAAATTCTATTAAGCCAAAAAAATGCATATATGAGAAATAAAATTGTAATTTTTTTCATTTAAACAAATGTGTCAAAAGTGATCATCTTTTAACTTTTAGAAAACTAGATTTTAATCCCTAAATAAAATGAAGTTTAGAAAAATGTCTTATACAAGATTAAAAATTGATTTTAGACCCTAGACTCTATTAAATGTGTATTCAATGTCTCTCTTTTTTATTTATAATTTTATGGTGTTCATAAATTAAATTTTATGAAAATATTATAAATTTTAATTCTGATTATGATGAGTATCTTATATAAGAAAATATTTTCGTATAGATTATTCGGTACATTTATGTTTTTGCATATTTTCTTATGTGCCACTAATTCATTATAATATATTTAGGTATGAATATTTCAATACACTGAGTTAGTATAATATGTTTAGGTACGGACATTTAGGTACACTAGTTTAGTATAATATATTTAGGTATCGACATTTCGGTACACTAGTTTAGAATCGTATAGTTAGGTACGGAATTTTCGGTACATTTATTATTTTTGCATATTTTCTTATGTGCCACTAATTTACTACAATGTATTTAGGTACGGACATTTCGGTACACTAAATTAGTAAAATATATTATGATACGGACGTTTAGGTACACTAATTAGAGGAAATTAAATAAAATTAATGAATTAAAATGTGTATAATAATAAATTTAAAATTTAATGTAATGACATTAAATAAGATATCTATTAAATATTAAAACAAAAATATAATATAAATTTGAATTAAGTACGCATTAAGGGACTAAAATTAATATCCAATCTAACACAAGGTTTTTATTAAATTTTAATCTTCTTGAATTATTAAATTTTAATCTTCTTGAATGATTAAAGTTCAAAAACCCCTTTAACTTTTCGTCTTTAATCACCAAATACTTAAAGAGGGTAGTGTTACATATTTTATGTATATTTTCAACGTGTTCTCTTATTTTATGAAAAACGATAGTGTTAGTAAGTTAGATAATTAGTCATTAGAAAACAGGCAATCTGACACTACGGTAAAATGTGTGCATTTTTGCTTTATTAAAACATAAATATCATGTTCTCTCTTAAGTAAGGTAAAAGATTATGCTTGACATGTGCACCCATGCACTTTGAGGTTTTCCCCATTCCACACGCCACGGGCAATACAAATCTTATGCGTGCCTGCCATGATCGATCCAAGACAACCTTCTGCAAGTTCCATTCAAGTATCATTTGCTTTCTATATAGTACTATACTTAAAACTAACACCAATAATAGTATAAATTATGAGAACTTTAACGAAAAGCTTCCGGTACTGTTCACTTTAATGAAAAATCATATTTTTACACTAAAAAGTCAATCATGGTACTATTCACTTTACCCTTTATTTTGTCCTTATCGTTAAAACTCAAAGTTTTCAAACATTTTTCATTAGTTTTCCTATAAATTAATAAAACTACTTCTCATAAAATTAATTTAATTAAAACATTAATTAATTATAAAACCCCGACCTCTCTTTAACAAGAAATTTTTACCAGTGCATAAACACATACTACATAGTATATCATTTTTTTTATAAATAGAGTGACAATTTTAGTGAGTTAAATAATTAGTTATTAAGGGAAAGAGAAATCAATGGATCTCGAGTCTGAGAGATTTTTCAGTGTGACCGTCACACGGAATGCTACACCATATGTCGTTATATAAATGATGGGATATGTGTGTTAAAAAGTTAATAACTTAAAAAATAAAATTTCCTACCACTTACATAAAAATACGTGGTGTACCATCCATGTTCCTGTCACAACTAAAAATTTCTCCTCGAGCCCGTACCAGGGTGCATAGAAATGATTATTTTCTGTCACTATAATAAAGCATCATCCTCATATAGTATATCATTTTACGTGTTATAATAAAGGTGACAGAATCAATATACATGTTCCATTCAAACTATATTAATAAAAAAAACAAACAAATTCATGTGTTATACTTTAAGTAAAATATATAATAATGTCACAGGACCGTCTTCTGAGTATACCATAAAATTACTCACTTGGCTACCATAAAATTACTCACTTGGCCTTTCCACGTGCGCCTCACACACACCTTGCAGCTACCATACTCACATTTCACTCACTCACTCAATATTCATCAAATTCACCAACCATAACGTCTCTCTCTCTCTCTCTCTCTCTCTCTCTCTCTCTCTCTCTCTCTCTAAGAAAGAAATTAAAAGAAAGGCTTAGCACATTCAGCTTGCCAACTATTTCACGAGACAAACGTGCACTGCTAGCTCCGGCAGTTTCCTTATAAGCACCAAACTCGCCACCCTTCTCTTTTGCTCCCTCTCTAATTAATTAAATTACCCTTAATTTATACCTTCCTATATAGCCCATCTTGTTAACTAGCCAGTCCTTCCAATATAATTCCATTGCTTGATGGCTGATCAGCCAGTACAACGAGACCATGGCACGTCTGAAAGCCGAAGGAAGGGCACATCCAGTGGAGGGGGAGGCAAGCGTGCTTCTATGGAGGCGGCAATGGGAACGGCAACAATAAATAGTAATGCAGTAGGTTCTGGTGGTGGTGGTGGTGGTGGTGGTGGTGCAGCTCCATGTGGGGCGTGCAAGTTTTTGAGGAGGAAGTGCATAAGCGGGTGCATATTCGCACCCCATTTCGGTTCAGACCAAGGAGCTGCACGCTTTGCAGCGGTGCACAAGGTGTTTGGGGCGAGTAATGTCTCGAAGCTTTTGTTGCACATTCCCTTGAACCGCCGGCATGACGCTGTCGTTACCATTTCCTACGAGGCTCAAGCTAGGCTCTCCGACCCCGTTTATGGTTGCGTCTCCACCATACTTGCTTTGCAACAACAGGTTTCATTAAATCATATACTAACAATGTTCATTCATCCATTATCTCTACACGCACTATCAGAAATTTTAGCCTTGGCCTATGAAATTTTGCCTGACGAAATCCGACGAATTTTGTAGGTTCATAGAGCAAAGCTGGTCAACATTTAAAGTTTACCTCCTTTTGTACATCTTTTTATTGACATCAAAATATTGTATATATAGTCGATAAATTGTATTTACTCTTGCACTCGAGATTTATCATACAATGATCAAGTATCGACACAAAACAAATATACTTTAACGTTCATGAAGATGATGTCATAACCGAAAGGTTTCAGTTAAGATGCAAATTACCAGTAAAATAGTCAAAACATACACATATATTCATTGAAACGTACGTATGACTAACTGATGTGATATAGTTAACTATTGTGGCATGAATATCGTGCAGGTTGCATCTTTGCAAGCCGAGCTAGCAATGGTGCAAACTCAGCTGATAAACAGCAGGTTTGCATTTGCAAACGCTCTCCAAATCACCTCGCAGCAGCAACAGCACGAGCAGCAGCAGCAGCAACAGAACATGGCACTAATGTTGCAGCCTGCTTACTCCAACAACTCCTCAGCCACCACTAACCTCATCAACATGAACAGCTTCACCTCAAATTTCGACATCGAGGCGGCCCCGTCTTCACAGAGCTTCATGGAGCCTCTTCAGCTTTCGAGGCCATCCCGAGACGATGAAGATGATGAGGAAGAGAGTCGAGTTCCACTCTTGTTCGCCAATGATCGCTATTGATTTAGAATTTTCCGCTTCTTCTCCTTATTTCTCCATCTACACAACTTTCTATATCTATCCATACAATACTCTTCAAATTTTGCTTGCTATCATCTATATATATCGTTTGTTATCATTAAACTACTCTTTTTTCACCAATCGCTAATACGCGTGCATGGGTAAAATTTTGGGATAATTACATTTCACACTCTCCTTCTTATTTTAAATGATCACGGTATTTTATTTTTTCACATTGCACTATGAGATTTTGAAGTTATGAATTTATGCTTGTCCATATTTGAGCATCTGGTTCTCCATTAGATTGATGACATGGTAAATGTTGAACCCATTTCTGGGTTGCGTAGAAGCCACCCTTGGACAATTGTGACCAAATTGAAATTGTCCAACTATTTTCCATCTTGGGAGAAGTCGAGCTTCATGATAACTAGTTTAGGTTCATGTGGTGCAAATGTTGCTTCCACGTCAACCCATAAACAAGTATCATGGCTGCCAAGTCATCAATTTGACGAAGGATTAGAAGGTCAACTTGTGGGCCTGTATAGAATCGAAAGTCATATGATATGTAGCACTAGAATCAATTATCCATGTATTATTTGAAACAAGTGCAAAATTCAGAGATTAATTGAAAACAGGCTTAATCGACATTATTCGGAGGTTCCTCAACAGCACCAGCAGCTTCAGTTGGTTGACGACGTGAACTTCATTTTCTGGGATCCTTGCTATGATCCCACCATCCTGGATAACCCACAATCTCATAGCAACGAGATTTGGTTGGAAAGGCCAGGTTGTCCACAATGATCAGAGGAGGTCGATTAGGGTTCTTGGACTTCGGGAGCATCAGTGGCGCGAAAGGCGGGCCAAAAATTCTTATCACTATTGGAACTACAAACTCAGCTCTGATACCAAATTAGAATTCGTGAACGCTTCAATATTATTGTTCTCACTAGGAGAAAATGTATATAGCTATACAACCCTAATCACAATTACTCTAGAAAACATATTAAGGAAAGAAATCTTAAATACATGGGAACTTTAACGAAAAGCTTCAAGTACTGTTCACTTTAACGAAAAACTACATTTTTACACTAAAAAGTCAATCCTGGTACAATTCATTTTACCCTTTATTTTGTTCTTATCGTTAAAACTCAGTTTTCAAGCCCTTTTCATTAGTTTTCCTTAAATGGAATCAATTACAATATTCACATTCCTATTCTAATATATTCTAACATAACAAACCAACTCCAGATGCACAATAGTTAAAGGCCAATTGAGCAAATCAATGAATTCCAATACATCCATTATATATTACAGTAGCACAACTGAACAATTCGTAACATTCCTCCGTTTTGAACCAAAATTTGTTGCTTTGCCAGATTACTTACTATAGAGCCAAAAACTGCGACTAAGTCTGCTCTGCCGGCAACATTCCAAGACAACAAGAGCTTCCGCAAAAGCACTTTAAACCCTTAGACCTTAGCGTAACTTCACCATAGCTAAAAGTAAGCTCCTCGTCTTCTCGTATGTCTTTTGAAACAAAAAAGCAAAGGCGTGGGAGCAAAGCACCTGAACTTCTGATCAGTGTTGTGGATAAGTTACCACCATCACACGAATGGTTGATGAACCTTGCTACATTTCCAACTCTTGTTGCATCGATATTGTATCTTAAACACGCCTTTCTGGATGGAAGATGCTCCCTCACAACCAAAAGAGCAGGAGAAAAATTACCACCTGATGCAAACTCATCATATACTTGTTGCCGCAATCTTGCTTCTTTTGTTGTCAAGAGTTCACCTTTGTCACCAGAAAAGAAAAGGATATCAATATCTAAAGTGTTGGAACATATCTAGTCCTTCCTGCAGGATACACACATAAAAATTCAAGAAATTATTTGCAGAAAATTGTTAATCAACCTAATAGACAGAACCGGATCACAACATTCCAGGGAACAAGCATGAGAAATTGAGAATGCCCTAAACAAGTATCATTATGATGTAAGTAGATTCTAATATAGGAGTTTTGGCAAGAACTATAATATTAGGGGAGAAGATTGAGCAGCAGCAGCTGAAAGCCATTCATGAACAACAATTACCGCAATATGGTCAAAGTTTCAAACGTTGTAGCAGTCCATGGTCCCCAACACCTCAGCTGAAGGAGCAGGCAAGAAATAAAAAGGAAGGCCTCCTTAATTCACTCTTGCACTTCACTTTTTCCTATCCCCACATCCCCAAAAGTACCCTACGTCACTCCTCAATCTTGTTTTTATAAACTTTAATTTCACTCCCATCATGTTCACTCTTCCTTAAAGCTTTACCTAAATGTATGATGATCCAACTACATGATTTCAAATCTAAAGGGTCCTGGTCCCCACTCTAACTCAAGCTCCAAATATCGGACATATCATCTGTTCTCTTATCTACCTCTAAAGAAGTTTTGATACCATAAACCATATATTTCAATCCAACCTACCGAAAACAATGCCATTTCAGTAATGAAACTATAGTCCCCTTCCTATAAAGAGCATCTTTCTATATTTTCAATCTTCTCTACCTCAATAACATTTCCACCAAAAAACGAAAAGAACATCAGAATGATTACTCTTACTTCTCATGCAGGTTGAAGGATTCATTCATAAGGTCTCTGATTTTGATTTATTTGACGTTATGACACTGCATAACTATATATCCAAGAAAATACTAAGAGCACCAAATTCAAAACTTCCCAACCCAATTCAAGCACATTCTTCCTAATCTTGAATTTCATGTCACAAAATTTAAGACAAACATTATTTCTTCATCTCCTAGTCACAATCAAATCAAATCAACAGAAACACCAATCACATACCATCAGGACACACACTAAACATAACACAAAATGCCATTGAGATATTCAAATTCCACCCCGCTGCGCGCAGTTTAAATTAGTTTAAAGTAGAATAGCGAAATGAGAATTGTAAAATGTGGTTGTTATAAAAATACCTGCATATTCACAGACAAACCGACCCTTTGGAATGAACTGATCAGCATACAAGCTCCACCCTTTTCTCCTATCCCTCACGATCTTCAACCTCACCTCAATCCCTCTCTGACTCACCCGATTCCCACAATCCAATCCACACCCACAACCCAACCCACACTCCGAAACGACGCCGTCGAACCCACCAAACTCTGAACACGGACACCCACCACCCTCTTCCCCACACGTCTCGCAATCACACCCAGCCGCGCCCTCCCCCGACTCATCCACCAAACGCACCGTTTCGACACCGATTTCACCCGCCGAGCTCGGTCCCTGCGCGGAGCAACCGGAGCCCCAGGATTGGCGGAGTGGAAATCGGGAAGAGGAAGGAGGGATTTGAGATGGGGTGTACATGAAGAAGGCGTACGGGTGTCGATCAACGGAGTTATGGAACGGGATCGGATGGGGTTCCAGGGATCGGGAGGCGTCGGAGGCGCGGCGGAGAGTGATGGAGGTGGAGATTGCGCGGAGGGCGGTGCAGGTGAGAGAGACGGTGGCGAGTTCTTGTGGAGTTAGACATGGGAGGATTAGGTCTGAGCACTGGAAGAGGAGGGAAGGGGAGTGGTTGCGTTTGGATGGCGGGGTTGGGGGCTGAGTTTGCTGCATCCTTGAGGCTCCCGCTTTCAGTGAGCTGCAGCAAAAACACCTCTGGGAAATTTTATTAGGGGATATAGCAAATTTGGGACATTTTGAATACGGGGATGACAATTTTGGACACGACACGAATTATGGTTAATCGCATACATTTAAAGAGGTTGACTCTAATCGTTTTCGTGTTGTGAATAACAATTGTTGCCTTAAGATGACAGAATAATTTGATTCAATTTTGGAGCACAATAGTGACGGGAATAAATCGATTTCTAATCCGTTATCGACGAGTCCGCAACACTATGATCTCTCACTTGCAAGTGAAGAGGAATATCACTAAATTGTAGTACTAAAAGACCACCCTCAAAAGTTTGAATGTGAAAACCTTTGGGTATATTGTTTTAAGACAATCATTAGCGTTCCTGGTAGAGTTATACGTAGTGCGTGCTCATTGCTGGTTGTGTGAACCATTATTCCGATCATCAAGTCAATTAGCCGTTTAATTCGAAAAACGTGTTAATTAGGGTAGTTAGTGCACCTTGTGAGTAGGCCTAGACTTGATGTTAATGGTTCTTGCATCGTATTTGCCCCGTGTCTTACGCGAGCCTGGCAAATGTGCTCACCTCTACGGGCTTATAATACGACACGCCTACCCAATCGAACAGACATGCATGCATGCTCCCTGTTGAGCAAAAATTGTATATAATATGTAAACAAATAATTTCACTAGACATAATTTCACCCTCGTTCATTTTTTTAAAGAGGGTTTTAGTAATTCGAGTTCGACCCATTCTAGGCTACGTGCTTATTAATTACAGCTCTTCTTTTGGGAAAGGAATACCTTTTGATTCCAATATGAATAAATAGTAACTTGGGGATTTGGGTGTTTATTTGATTTTGTGACTGCACCTAGGTAGAACCCTAGATTGCCTACGTACCCTCATTGAGGGATCAAGTCACTCGTAGTTCCTTGGTATTTGTTGGGTTTTGATGCATTGTGCAGTTTTAGCTCGTGCAGGCAAGGAGCATTTGATGCCTTGTGCAGTTTTAGCTCATGCGGGCGAGGACTTTGAGCCATTGGAGTGTTTGATGCCTTGTGTGCAGTTTTAGCTCGTGCGGCGCAAGGACTTTGAGCCATTGGAGAGTTTGATGCCTTGTGTGCAGTTTTACCTTGTGCGGGCAACGACTTTAAGCCATTGGAGCTTTTGATGTCTTGCGCAGTTTTAGCTCGTGCAGGCGAGGACTTTGAGCCCTTGAAGTGTTTTGGTGCCCTGTGCAGTTTTAGCTCGTGCGGGTGAGGACTTTGAACCATTGGAGCATATAATGCCTCATGCAGTTTTAGCTCATGCGTGCGAGGACTTTAAGCCATTGGAGAGTTTAATGCCTTGTGCAGTTTTAGCTCGTGCAGGCGAGGACTTTGAGCCATTTGAGCGTTTAATGCCTCATGCAGTTTTAGCTCATACGGGCAAGAACTTTAAGCTATTGGAGCTTTTGATGCCTTATGCAGTTTTAGCTCGTGCAGGCGAGGACTTTAAACCATTTGAGCATTTAATGCCTCATGCAGTTTTAGCTCGTGCCGGCGAGGACTTTGAGCCATTGGAGCATTTGATTGGAGCATCTTTTATGTCATTTGGATTTGATGCGGCTTCATGCCATTTGAAATTTGATGTGGCTTCGTGCCATTTGTAATTTGAACCGACTTTGTGCCATTTGAAGTGGCTTTGTGCCATTTGTAGCGGCTTCTCTTTTACTCTTCGTAGAATTTGTAATTACTTGGTCAAAGTAGCAAAAGTGAATTTAGTTTATGTAAACCAGGGATTCATCTTGGTTTTACGGTTGCGTCTAAAATTTGATATTAAACTGCCTACGTATCCTTAACGGAATCAAACCGACGTAGTTCGTAAAATATTTGATTTAGATTTGTAGACTTGTGTTCAGACTTAGCAAAATGAGAAGCCAATTGGATTTATTTAAAACTAGGGGTGGGCAAACGGGTCTTGGATCCGCAGGTAGTGGCGGGTATAAGCAGGTACGGGGCGGGTCTAGTGTTTTAAAATCTGAAACGGGGCAGGCCGGATCGGGTTCATGTTAGTTGCGGGGCAAGGCGGGTCTAAATTGCTAAGAAAACGGGCCCCCGGCCCGAACCGTATACCCCGTCCGATATCTGGAGATTTGATCTCCTAATCATCTGCAGATGTCTTCTCAGTTTCTCGAAGACTCAAACCTCTCCAGACTGACCTTCATCCCTCTCAACTCTCAAACATCTTGACTCTGGGCTCTCATCCATCTCGATCTCTCTCTCCCAATTTGACTCTCCGTCCCGTCTCCGTTAGGGGATCCAGATCCTTATATGAACGAGGGATAAAAATGGCGGCTCAGGTCGTGTCTCTTTGCTCCTTCCTTCATCCCTGTTTTCGCATTCTAAGCCCTCATCGCATCTTTCTCTATGGTAATCTCCTTACAATGCGTTTCAATCAATGGCTGCGAATCGCTGGTTGAGGCCCGAGGTAAGCGCAGATCTACTTCCGATACTTGATCTTTTCCTTTTGTTTTGTGCCAGATTGGCTTTGATTCTGTTGGCTTGGCTTTCAATCCGGCGTCGTATTGTATGCATGTAGGTTTATCCACTGTTCGCTGCCACAGGGGTCGCCGTAGGGATCTGCGGGTTGAGTCTGTACCACTATATCACCATCAACCATGAACGAGGTCCCTCCCACCCACCACCTGATCACCATCTTCGTATATCGAGGTCCCTGCCACACACCACCTAACCACCATCTTCATCGAACGAGTTAAACGACGCCAAGAACTTGAGGTTGGTGAGCTCCCTACTGCGATTATGCTTCCAATTTTCAAAAAACCCAAATTGGTTTTGATTTGGGTCACGTTTTGGACTCTGAATCCACCGAGCTCGTTATTTTCAGAATAGTTCAATGGGATTTGGCAGCTGGGTGAGAATCCAAATGGGTAGCGAACCGTTTTGGCGGATTTTCCCGATCCGCATATGGGTATGCAGGAGCTTGAGTTTTGAGCTTTGGCTATGGCGGCTGTGGGGGTTGAAAGGATAAGGATGGTGACGACAGGGATCAAAGTCAGATATTTTCGACCCGCGGGGACCCTTAGAACTGGCCCGTTTCAAAAAGACCGGGTTAGGTCCGGATCTCATTTCGAAAAATCCAAAACCCGCCTCGCCCCATATTATTTACAAACGGGTCGGTCCGGTTCCTTCAATTTTGGGCCCGGCCTGACCCGTGCCCACCCCTATTTAAAACCCATATATGACCTTCGGTAATCGCCTAATAGGCTTTATGAAATAGGACTTTGATTTTCTTTTCCTTAAGTAGCTAAGGACTCGAAGACATAAAGTGGGACTTGATGATGCTTTGACTTGTCTTGCTACACTTCTTTTCTTTCCCTTTTTTTATTTATTTTAAGCTTGGAGTCCAATGGACTTTTGAGAAGAATTAAAAACAGCCACTTGTTTCTTTTTTTGAAGCCAAGTCTTTGAAATGACTTATTTTCTTTCCTTTGGTTTCCTCGTAAGCATCAATTCCCAATTAATTTAGGAATATCGCAGGCTTCCCGTTTCTTCTCCTTGTAGACTTGGATTTCTGAGTCCAAGCAGGACTTCACGTGGCGTCAGGAAAAGCAAGCCACATTTAGCTTCATAAAGGCATCTGGAGCACTTTTCTTCCTTTAGAGTTTTTAAACTCATCGTATGTACTTTGCACTTTTCTTCCTTCAGAAAAGCAAGTCTCCCCGTTTTTAATAAGACTTGCTAATATATTTTGTTTGTGAAAATATATGTCTCAACACTCCCACAATCTTCATTGTTTCCAGATATATGAAAATAGAGTACGAAAATGGAATTTTATTAGATCGAATGCGTATTGAATTCACAAACTTTATAGCTAATGGATTATTACTATCGAAATTACTCGAACAAGAAAAGGCTATCGCGTACATCAAAATGTGGTTACAAGACCTATACCTAGCTCCTCGGCAAGCTCATCCCATACCGGAAGAAGTGCGAGTACAACAAGGAAAACGGCCACTGTAACAACTGTTTTCCTCCACGTTCCAACCTCGGTTACATCATTCAGGCACGGTTTCTCCGGAGTCCTCTGAACATATAAACAAAACAATGTCAACGAGATGGAGCGTTTTTTATTTCTCGGTAGCAGATAGAGGATTGTTGAAGCATGAAAACGCAGTATATAAATTCTTATTTGCAAACCTGGCATATGAGCACGTAGAGTCCCCATGGAAGTGAGAGAGGTCCGCCAAGCTGAAAGGGAGGAAAAGAAGACTAAAACTTAACGAGCCTCTGGAAGTTGGGAAAACTGCTATTAATGCTTTTACCAAACATAAGCATGTTTTGTTTAAGTTGTACAAGTTAGCATACTCTGCTCAATCCAAGAATTTAAAGTTTGAAGCAAACATTAGCATGTTATGTTTAGGCCGTAAAAGTTAAAGACATACCACTCCCAATCCAAGCATCGTGTATGTCGTCAAGCCAAAAGCATTTAGAGCATTTTTTCCAAAAGCGCCCTGCAATAAGAGAGATATACCATAAGCCACATTAGAATACGGCTATCATCACCGCAAACTGTCTACCTTAGGCTACTTCAAAGAGAAAAAAAAAAAAAACTAAAACAAATTAAACAAAGATTTCATGAAATCATCATAATAAAGAAAACGGAAAGAGATATTCAGTGCACGGATTTGTAAATTAACCTGCACAGCTCTTCCACCATCAAGACAGCCCACTGGAAGCATATTAAAAGCTGTTGTTGTCAACCCACACCTGCAATGTTAAACTTGAGTCACGAGCATGTTACGCATTGCAATGAAATTATTAAGGTTGTCAAGAAATAGTACATTACCAGCCAGCAATCATAAGAGGATGGATTGGAACTGTCGCAGCATGCATTGATCTGCATGTTCAGGATGGTATCATGTCAACTAAGAATATATGAAGTCGAATGATCTGAAACTTCTGCTACATTAAATGAAAAAGGATTGCATAGATGTCTCGTAGCTCACATACAAAAAGAATCAGTTAAATAGTGGTACGGAGGCAAGGGAAGGACATACGCATAACCAAGAGTGGCTCTACTGATGAGTCCAAGAAGCAAAGAACCTTGAAACAGCATGCTAGGAACCTGCACCAACTCTCCTGTAGCGTTGGGATTAGACGAGAGCAGCAGACCTACAGCAAACATTGACAATGACAATGCAGCACCAGCAAAAGGGCCTGCCAGTGATATGTCGACTTTTGTGCTCCGATCAGGAAGAATGGATTTAAACTACAAAACCAGTGAACGATGAGAAGAAATTATCTGAATCACCTTTAAGTACAAACAAGGGAGATAAGGGGGTCTAGGCGCACAGATGACCTAGTTCAAGCAAAGGTAGTCACAAATCTAGGTCAAACTACTGCATCAAATACAACATACCTATAGCTACAACTATCACATAAATATAAAAGTCCTAAAAGTAGTAAACAACAGAGACAAGTCTCTTAAACGGACATGATTCGAATTGCTATACTTGGATTATTAGAGGTACCTGAGTGATTGCACCGAAGCTGCCAAGAGTAATATTAGGAATAAAGAAAGGAATGCTAAGTTTTACTTTCTTTGGGAAAGCAGCCACAAAATGCCCAACTTCCTGCATAAAATTAACTCCATCATAATCATATTCAAATAAGAACAAAAGTAAAATTCAAATAGGAAATCACAATTTACAAAATATTGACTTATTCGTCAAAATTCAAAAAATCATTTGGAGAAGGTCTAAATTGACAGAAATTTTTGAAAAGAAAATGACATAATTTTCATTTTTCACACAAAGCATATGCAAGTCATCAGATTTTTTTCACTTAAAACTGACACAATTGAGTATTTACTTATTGTTCATTTTATTCACTAGCATGCCCTCTCTTGAAACTGACAGAACTAAGTATCTACATATTCTTCAACGTACATCGTCAGGGTAAGTGAACTTGAACAATAAGCATGATCATTTTATTCACAATCAAATCTAGTATTATACATAACAATGTAAAGAAACATCACAATAAATCAGCTCTATCTTTCATAGGCATAGGCTTAAAGATTCTACTTGGTGGACAAGAAAGAGCACAGTGTGATAGCCAATATATAGAAAGAAATATACATTTTAAATTTGAACCAAACCCAACAAACAGCAAGACATCTCACTTACATGAAACAGTAAAACGCCCAAAACACCATATGCTACAGGAAAAGCCGATTCTACATATGGGAATAGCAACTCCATATCTGGTGGGTCAACGGCATTTGGATCTGTGAAGTATTTCACCACCTCTGGTGGAAGTCTATTTATCTGTTTAACATAATGCACGAATATAATTAGATACTCTAAAATGAGAAAGAAATCAATTGCTAATGGACAATTTATAGCATCACAAAACACATAAAAAAAAAAACACAAGTTGGCGTACCTGAGATGCAATTCCTAATTCCACAGATGATCCAATTGTTAGAAGGAATAATAAGAAAGCAATTACATATTGCCAAAGCGTTGTTGGCCCTGGTTCTGAGACCTCTTTCCGCAGCAAACCAAAGCTAACACGTGGCCCACCACGTGGATCTAGGTCTTCTGCATTGGGTTCCTCCACCATAAAAAGGTTGTACTTGTTACCCGTGACCTCAGCCAATAGACTCTGGAATTTGGCAAATACCTCTTCTCTCTTTCCCCTCAAATTCCCAAGGAAGAGAATGCCCTCACCAAGGTCTCCGAAAGGCTCCTCTTTGGTCACCCAAAAGGTAGAATAACCAAAAAGTGCTTCCTTAATCAGCTTTACATCAGCAGGATCAACCTTCTCAGGTCCAAGGAGTTCCATCAGTTTAAAAGAGTCAACTTGGAAATTATTGTACGCGGGCCCAAGTGGTGATATAGTTGGCGGCTGACAGACATATTGACACATAACGCTATTAGAGACTGTTACATTACTATATTAGATGTATGTGAGAATAAAACTCTGATGTCCTCTTTCTCGCAAGTAGAATCAAGTCTATAGGTACATAACTACATATGCATATTGGCAGTCATAGTCAGTTCCCTCACAAGTACTGTGAACAAAGCGTATGTAGGAAATTAACGGTTATCTGTAACCTATATTCTTACATGATCCATTCAAGGTAAAAAAAATATACATACATATATATATATATATATATTATGTGTCAGCATGCGTGTGCATAGTTCATGGACCATTCATTGTGTCTTTTACTAATTCATGCACTGCAGTCAGTCCCAATTGTTTTCCTTTGAAACTGAGCTCCCAACCGTTTGAAGACATTCAATGGCTGAAGCTACCTAGATTCTGTCTATCCCAACAGTTGGAAGTCCAGATGAGACTCCACCTCCATGTATAATGTAGAAAACAAGATGGAAATTTCTCCAACACCAATTCTTAAAACAGTTCAACAAAGACACTAACACTAACACAGAAAATGAACTCAAACGCACTCTTGAGTGCTGCAACTAAAACCCACAATTGGGTAGCTACCATTTTCACTATACATGCCATACCGTCATCAACTGCGGATTCCGGAAATAAACCCCACTGACCAAACCAGAAAATTCTACAAATACAGAACCTTTTACTCCTATTTGCAGAACCCAAAACCGAATTTAAATTCCTATACCAATTTCTTCATTAAAAATTCAAACTTGATAAATAAAACGCTGTAAGGTAACCCAATTAAAAGAAGAAGACACTAATGCAAATTCAACAGCTAATGCAAAATATAAGTAAGAACACATATAACAAAGATAAGCAATGTACCCTGGAAGAAACCGATGGACGCTCGGAATCATATTTGTTCGAGCGTATATTATCTTCATCTACTTCCGTTGTCGTCGCCGCCGTCGTGGAGTCTGTTGACTTATTACTACTACTACCGCTGCTACTCTCTCCGTCACCGTCACCGTCACCGTCACCGTTATCGCTAGAACTATAACATTTATGCCTACCAAAATTCCTACGCGGAACCCAACAAATTCTCTGGCTATTTACACTCGCTCGGCTGCAAAAGAAGCATGAATTCTTCTTGCTGCTGGGTTTCCTGGGAAATGGCAGTCTCGGAATCTCGCGGGTTTTGAGGGTGAAGTTGAAATCGAGGATGCTGAAACTGCAGCTGGTGAGCGTCCCCATTCAGCTGAATTCACAGAGCTTGAATTATATGAGACTGTGAAATTACAACTACAACAACATTTGGAATTTGGAAGCAGAGGAGAGGAGGGAGGAGGGAGGGAGGGAGGCGGGAGGAGGGGCTGCACTCTTTCAGCTAGTTTTTTTTGCTGTGTGACTGAATATGTGAATATCCGATGACTTTTGCTAATATCCCTTTTTTTTCTCTTTTTCTTTTTAAGTTTTTTCATTTTGTATATTTCTCAAGTCTATTTTCTGCTCCAGCCCATTTTACAATGCTTCTCACGCAATTCAAGTTACCTCTAAAACACGAGAAATTTTTAGTTGTAAAAAGGAACACATATGGTACACTACATGTTTTTATGTAAGTGGTGGAAAATTTTAATTTTTAAGTTATTAACATTTTAACACATATAACTCACCATTTATATAGGAACACGTAGTATAACACCTCGTGTGACGATCACACTGAAAAATCTCTCCTAAAACACGATTTTAATTTCGATATTTTTTCAACTTTGATTGCATGAAACTTTTACTACGATGCATAAATTCAATTTTATACATTTCGAATTATAATATTCTGCTTCAAATATGCTCTCAATTCTTATATATTGCGGTACACTGATAATTGTGCGAGAAAAGAAAAAATAATAAAATTAGGGTTTCTGCACCTTGACTTGTGCAAAGCCACAGCTTGAAGCCATATAAGCTGCGTCGTCAGGCCATGTTTTCGAGCCGCTAAAGCGAGCCACTCTTGTTCCAAAACCCTAGGACCAAACGTCGTCCCTGTCCACCATACTTGGGTTGTCAGCTGGATCGCCTGAAGTTTGAACCCTGACCGTATTTTATCATTTTTGTCAAACTTAGGAAAAGTATCATGAAGTATACTCATTTGATATTAATGTACACTTTTTTCTACGATCAGGATCATTTTGTCCAACTGAGTTTTTTGGTCTGACGAGATTTTGACGAGGCTCCCATTCTAAGATGGCTATACCTTTGTGTGCGTCCTACTTGCGTTATGAAGATGTTAAGTTTTAACTGATTACATTTACTCACATTTTTCCTTAGAAAGTCTACTCCTATATGCAATTTCTTAAGTGAAACTAGCGTGTTTTCAATGGGTGCCTATGAGACGAAGTATAAGAAAAGCCCAATGGTCACGGTGCCTTCGGGACAGCCAAAATCCAAGCCCTTTTCTTCAAGGCCCAAAACATGATGCTTTTACTCCCTCGATAAGATATCTTTCTTCAAAATTTGGAATTTGAAACAGAAAAAATGGACACTTTTTAGAGCCGAAGCGTTCTCGGAACGCAGAGAGAGTAGCGAGTGTGCGACGCAATGGGATCTTCTGTCTTCTCCGCCATTCTCCTTCTTCTCTTTGCTTTCTGTCTCTCTCTTCCGACCCTCTCACTATTCACCGAACTCAAAGGTATCTATCTCCATATTGTCAATTTTTGTTCAGTATTGCTCGTCGCCGCCCGTTTGTTTCCCGAGAAAATTTTAGGAAAATCAGTGAAATTTGATGTTTGAGTGTGTGGGTTGTTTACTTATTTCCATTTTAAGAGGGAAAAACTTGTACTTTGACTTGCTCTGCATTTATTTGCTGTGAAAATTATTACGTTTTAGTCTCACTTTTGTTGTTTCTTTACTTGTAAGGCAGATAGAGGGTTAGGGTTTCGTTATGCCTCTTTAGGGTTTATTTCGGTTGCTGTATTGCTTGAGGGAAATGTCAAGTTGTTAGCCGGTTAGGGTTTCAAAAAAATGTCGACTTTTTGGCCTTTAAAGTGGAATGTTAGTTTCAGTATTGTAGTTTAGCGTGATACCGTTTTGGTTTTGGTCTGATAACATATGTTGCACCCTACCTTTCGATGTCGCTTTGATTTTGAGTTTTTAATCTGCTATAGCTAAACAGTGTGTCCATTATAATTTTAGGGATTTTAACTTTGAAGAGTTCGAAATATCTCTTGTGTACTTCGGTGGTTTGTTTGCATATTTGAAACTAACCTTTACCAATATTGAAATCACAGGTGTTGATATTGAAAACCCAGTACTAGAAGTCATCCCGGCACCTCTTTCTGAGTACTCAGCTGTGCCTGGTTCTAAAGATGTTTTATTTTGTGAACGGGCACGAGTTTCTGGTATATCCAGGTTAAAACTTGGGAGTTATGCAAGTTCACTGAAGATCACCTTGTCTACATCTCTAGTAATCCCGGAGAGGTTGCATAGCAAAATTCAAGTCTGTTTTCATAGGTGAGTGAAATGTCTCATCTTTTGTTACAATCATTCTGTTTTTTTTTTTTTAGGATAATTGTGTTTTATTTATTGAGTTATGAGTGCACCATATGCTACCCCTCCCTCCCTCTCTCTGTTTCTCTTTCCCTTACTTATTTTCTCTAGTCGCACTCTCACACACATGCACACCTTTTTTCTGTGGATTGTTTTGTCTCACTCATGAATTTTTTACAGGAATAATACACTTGGATTATGTCAGTGTGGAGAGGATGATTGGAAAAATATTCAGAAAGGGTTATGGAGCTCTGTCATGTCGCCTTATGATGAAAGATATGTCGATGTCAAGTTCATTGGCAAAATACCTGGCTCTGTCACCATAACTGTTGAAGAAGGTCTGATGAAAGTAAAAGTGTGGCTGACTATAATTGCTTATGCTACAATTTGCAGGCTCTGATAGTTATCTATTTTTGTCTGTACAGATTTTCAGAGATGGCCCCTTGTGTGTCTGGCTCTGGGATTTACTTTATTATTGTTGGCACCAATTGTCAGCAACTGGGTACCTTTTTATTATAGCAGTTCAATGGCTATAGGAGTTTTTCTGGTCATTATAATCATTCTCTTCCAGGTAATTTTTTGTGTGATTCCGATGTATTTTTGTTTGACTTGCATGCTCTTAGTTTTTCATTGGGTAGTTTGAATTTCAGATCTCCTCTAAAACGAATTGTAATTACAGGGTTTTGTGATCGTTATCTTTCACCTGCAGTTTTAGCTTGCAAATTTGTAGGTAATTTTTTGCATCATTGTTTGTCTTTAATCTTTCAGGGAATGAAGCTGTTGCCGACTGGAAGGAAAAATGTCCTCTATCTTGCCATATATGGATCAGTGGTAACACTTGGTGTCTTGAAGTTTACCGTTGCTTCATGGTAACTTATTAACCTCATGTAATTGACAGTACAAGTGATTCTTACAACTTATATGCCGTTGACAGCTTGGAGCAGGATCTTTCCTTGTTCATCAGTTTTCACTGATGGTAAATTCAATTCTTTTGAGTTTTGGGCTAAGTGAAGAGATGCATAACCCAGTAAGTATTGGTTCCCTAAATCTTATATTCGCAAAATTCTCATAAATATCTAGACAAATTATCTGCTTCTGATACTTTCTCATTGGATCACTTTATTGTCTTGGCTTCTCGTGTTTTTCTGCCAGGTCTCTATATTTTTACTAGTGGGAATTATCCTCGCGGGAGCTGCATTAGGGTACTGGATTGTGAGGAAGTTTGTTGTCTCAAAAGATGGGACTGTAGATGTTGGTATAGCACAATTTGTCAAGTGGGCTATGCGTATCATTGGAACAACCTCCATCTTGCAGGTGTTCTCTCACATTCCTTTTGGCTGTATTCTTGATATTTGAGTCCAAATGTTTGCCTGCTTAATTAAACTTTGTGGGGTAGAAATTTGTAACGGTACTTTTTGTACCTTGCTAAAATTATTTGAGGGACTTTTTATAGCCGATATGTGTCAAAGGAGAATCATTGGAATTGTTGGATAATAGGGCCATGTCTTTGTGGCCTAAGATTTAGCTAGTAGATTATTGGACACTCGATACTCAGTAGACATATACCACATGTCACTTCCCATAGCCAAGTGCAATACACCTAGATTGTGTTTCTTGTCTATTACTTGTCCCTTTGAGGATCAATTCTTAGATCATAGATACACCATTTATTGCCTGGCACCATTAGGACAATGTTACTTCAAACCCTTTTTTTATTTATATTTGTCTTATGGACCCACAGGCCCTTACGACTGAATTGGTTATTCAGTAATCTTATGTTAAAGTTAGTTTTATAATTTGATGTAATTGCCAAAATATTTGGTTATTGATTCTTTTCATTTTCTCAGAGCACTCTCGATACTCCTTTAGCAATGGGCGCTTTGGTTTCTTACTGGATTATCAGCAAGTTGATTACTTCTCTGAAATGGCATCTCAAATCGTAAGTCATACATTCTTTACCTGCGTACTTCTTGGTATTACAGAAGTGAATGTGTTTTAGCCAAAATAATTTTTTAACTTTTTGTGTGGTGCTATATTTTTCTTGAAATAAGTTTAGATTTCTGGCTGGGTTTTGTATTTGGAAGGTAAACATTAGCAGTCCAAGAAAGTTCAGTTAGATGAATGGATGTGTCCCCTGATCATTGAAGGGTTTTGTCACATTAAAACCTTTTACCATCATTCCATGCAGTCATCAGTCGGATGCTGGGAGTGGGAGTCCTTGGCTGCAGAAGGGAAAACAGGTCAAGGGTAGACAAAGTCGTCCAGAATTTCTTAGCAGGTCTAGTCCACAAGAAAAGAATTGGAACAGCCGAAGGAGTCTATCTGCTTGGTCTGACTCTCCTGTTAAAGGTATTTTTATTTTATGTGCTGTTACATTTATGCATATTTTGACTGATTTGCCGTTGCTGGTACTCAGTAGTTGTTTTGTTAAGTACTTTAACAAAGAGTTTCTGTTGGTTATTTGTTCTGCCACCTGTTTAGAAAAAACTGAGTCGACATGCAAAATGCAGATTATCCATTCCCTTTTCAGCTTCATATATCATGCAAGAGTGTAGGCGTGTATGGTCAGCGTACCATTGTACACTTTAAAATATGCTATTTGTTTCTTTTTGTTGCAGGTGTCATGTCCCCATCTTCCAGGGCACCAAACCAACAGGAGTACTATTCAACCTTCCACAAGGTGCAGAACCGAAAGAAGTTCACAAAGAAAGAGTGGGATGAGTTCACACATGAATCAACCCGCCAAGCTCTAGCAGAATGGGCAGCATCTCCTGAAGTCCCTAATTGGCTCATCGAGCATGCTGATCGCATACAACTCCTTCCAAGCGAGAGTTCAGATGAAACTGGGGGAAGTGAATCAGACTCCATAGATGAGAATGTCGTGGGGAGCACAGATCGAGTAGGTTTTCTTAAGTGGTAGTGACTGACATAGAGTGTCATATTGACTATGGCATCTGCTATTTGCAGTTGGCTTAGGTTGAATTCTGTAACTGCTGAGGTAGATCACACTAACTTGAACTGCCTCCTTGAAGGAATATGTAGAGAGCTGTATAGAACGGGGTAGGAATGACGTAGGTAATTTTTTGCATCAGTGAGCCTTACAATTTCTTGTCTGTCGTAGAATGTTAGTTTCTACATGTGATGAGTTTTAACTGCAGTCTTGTACTGGATATGAAATGGATTTGTGCTTTATGTATGTCTTCTCCAAAGGCGCTTTCTTCTTCTTCCCCGACCTTCTCATACACTTAAAAGGATTCATGATGCTGTCTGTATTTTTTTTCTCCAACAGAGCGTGGTTTTATCTTCATTGGAATCGTTATTTCGTTTATATTATAAATCACTCTATAAAGATTGTCTTTGCAAAAATAGGTCGTTTAGTCATCACTCATCAAACTGTATAGAAACAAATAAACGAAATTAATAAAATTATTACTGTTATGTCTGTATTTGCTATAATAAATTAATTAAACGGTTTTAGCTTTTGTTCATTTTTTGATGATCTTTAGATAGTGATTTTTTATATGAACGGGTACGATGATAAACACAAAACCTTGTAATTCGAACTCGAAGTTTTGTTTCTTTTTTAATATCCTGATTTTTATTTATTTTTACGTCTCCAGCCACAGAAAATAAATCCCCCAATTCGCTTGTGGACTCAACGGAAAAACCCTCCTAAACCCCGAACATTTCATTTCCTCTCCAACTCTCCTCGGTCCTCAGTGGGCCACCACTCCAAAATGTTCCTCCAGAGGCAGCGCGCCGCCGTCCTCACCCAAGCACTCCAAATCCAACTCCGCCGCTACACCCAATCATCCGCCGCTGCCCTCCTCCACCCCGACCCGGAACTCGATCCCGACCTCGAATCCTCCACCTCCTTCCCGATACCCGACCCGAAGTACGCCGAAACCATCTTCGCAGTCCCACGCACCACCTCCGGCAAGAGCATCGCGGCCAAAGAGCGCAAGGCCGGCCGCGTCCCCAGCATCATTTTCGAGCAGGAGGACGGCCAGCACGGCGGCAACAAGCGCCTCATTTCTGTACGGACCAACCAGATTCGCAAGCTCGTTGGTCATCTCGGCCGCTCTTTCTTCCTCTCCAGGCTCTTCGATCTCGAGGTTCGCTCCGACTTCGACTCTGAAAACGACGCCGTTGAGAGGGTCCGCGTTTTGCCTCGCTCGGTATGTAGTCTTACACTCTGCAGTCTCTAATAACTTCAACAAATTTAATCCAATTTAATTTAATTTGCTGTTAGGGTTTATCAAATGTTGTGTTTTTTGGGTTAGATTCATCTGCACTCTGCGACGGACGCACCGCTGAATGTGACCTTCATAAGGGCTCCTTCCCATGCTTGGTTGAAAGTCGATATTCCCCTTGTATTTCGAGGAGATGATGTCTCTCCTGGATTGAAGAAAAGTAAAAGAAACCATCTTTTTCTATCTGTTGTATGGGATTTCATTTGTTTCATTCCGTTGTTGCGAATTTCCGGTTGCACTTTCTGTTTCTATCTTGTTGTGTATGCCATGCTTTGATTCAACATTACCACCATTCTGTTGTGCATATAACAAACTGTTGTAGTTAGCAAAATATGATACTTGGTCTCATTTGGATTATATCCCACTGTTCCTTTCTCATAATTCCGTTGTTGTGTTCCTCGATTTTTTATGTTTAGACGTATATAGAAAAGAAGAATGTAGGTGCTTGTTTTGAACACAACATAGCATTCAGATATTATCAGATTTTAGATTGTTGTTCTGGATTATTACGAGCCTTTGTGGATATGGAACATTCTGAAATCTTAAATGCTTTGAGAATTTATGTGGGAAGTCATTGTTTCTTGCAAGAGATTATGACATGATTGGAAGTTTTGGTCTCAAAGCTATAATTCCTAACATTGATGTTTGAGCATACGAAGCTTTTGTTGTGGAGCATGTTATTGGCTCAAATCCGTAATTAAAATTAGGTTGAAAAGTCCCGGAAATTGTCAGGGATTATACAAGGATTTTGTCAAAAGAAAAAAGTTTCGCTTTTATGGAAACAATTTTCACCATCCATTTCCAAGAGTCGAGTGCGTCTAAGTTTTTGATCGTATTGATTTTGGTAGATTGCTTTCTGTGTTATGTATAATCATTTTCAAATCATGGACATGAAGGTTAGTTGCAAATTAGTTTGCGGGTGAGGTAAATTAGAGGTTCAATTATAGAGGGAGACTTGAATTTGATAATGGCTTACTTTTCGAATTCTAAGATACATATATTATGTACTGTAAATTTAGTACGTGAAGGGTCTTACTTTATGGTTTTTGTTGTACTTAGAATTTAGTTTGCTGTTTTGGTTACTTTCGATCAGTTTGCATTGTTATTCATATTGCTTTGATGATCTTATCGAATTGAGTTAAACTGTGACATTTTACAATTTGGCAGATGGTTGTCTAAATACGATCAAGAGGACCGTAAAGTTCCTTTGTCCTGCTGATGTGATTCCTCCATATATTGATGTGGATCTGAGCGAGTTGGATGTTAACCAAAAGATAGTAATGGGAGATCTCAAAGTTCATCCAGATCTCAAGCTTCTCCAGTCGAAGGATGAGCCTGTTTGTAAGATCACGGGAGCAAGGGTTTCTGAACAAAAGAAGTCTAAAGACAAAGACTCTAAATAATTGCGGTCGTTGGATTCTGGTTGCTTCTTATTAAGAAAAATGGCTTCAAGCATTATATCCCTTCTCAGCTAACATGTTTACACGTTGTTCGACCCATATCTTTTGATCTTGTAATGGCCGTGGAAGACAAGTTGATGGAATGCAACTGTGAGTTTTCATCTTCTTTTTTGCAATTTTGTGGGTATGTTTCACTTTCGGTGGCGGGAAATGTGGTTTGGCGGCGAAGGATGCCGTTAGAGAGACGAAGAAACTGGTTCTGCTTCGTGATTCTTGTGAATCTGAGCCAGAATTCTACGATAATGGTAGTTTCTGGAAGTGTTGTCAATGTATATGCCAGTGTTCTGAATAGGCAGCTAGACAGATCAAATATGTTATTTGATTGCTCAATTTTGATGTTTCTTTTGCAATTTCTCTCATTCGAAGGTTTTGTAGTTCAACTGTTTTGAGCAAAATTTTGTTTGGCATAGCAACAATAACAATAACAAGCTCAAATATCCCAAAGCCCATGGAAACGATTACTAGCTCGTTTCGAAGTGCTTTTAAATGACTTAAAAACACTTTAGCGAAAATGTCTTTTAGTTCTAAAAGCATTGAAAATGTGCTTCCTAGAAGAAGTACATAACTGATGTGCCATGTAAGAAGCACTTTAAGTGTTTTTTCAGGATTTACTTGCATTTTTACTAAGGATTAGTTCCAAAAATATTTTTCACGAGAAGCACTTTCAATAAGTTTAAAAGTATTTCCAAACAAGCTCAACTACGCATCCGCACAAGCAGAAACAAAAACTAAACATCATCATTGTAGGGTGTTCTCAATTTGAAACCATAGGCTTTGTTTGGTGTCTAAGATTGGATTGGATTGGATCACTAATTAGACTCAATGTATTTGATGGATGAAAACTTTCAAATTTTTAATGGGTTAAAATAGAAGACGGATTACTCATGAAGAAAACTTATCTTTCTCTCAATCCCCTCGTTGTTTCAGTAGAAGTGCGAGTCGCGAATGTATAATGATGATGTGAGTTCTTGGTCCGTCTGTTTGAAATTTTGATAATTTGTTTCTCAATAATATCGCAGATGGACATTTTGATCACAGTGGACAAATCACCAAAATTACCTTCAAAATACATGTCATTTTTTGAACTTATATAACAATATTCACTTTCTGTCCCAAGTAAACGCACTTTCAAAAGTTTGGTTCAACATGGGATGAAAAAAAGGGTGAGGGCCCAAACTGATAAACCCAAAAGTTAAGGGGGCAAACATGTAATAGTAATAATAAACCCCTAATTCTATTTCCTTAAAGCACGTGGCCTTCCACGATTAGGCCAAATCATTCATACTTCAGGATTTCGAGAGATTTTTCAATGTAATCGTTACACGAGATGTTACATCACGTGTCATTACATTAATAGTGGGATATGTATGTCAAAAAGTTAATAACTTAAAAAATAAATTTTTTCACTACTTACATAAAAATACGTGATGTACCACTCGTATTTTCGTCACAATTAAAAATTTCTCTAGAATTTCCATCCTATCCTACTCACTCCGAATACTTTTCGACGTTTTTTATTTTTTATTATTTTTGGCGTCGGTTCTGTACAACTTTACCATGAAGCAAATACACAGAACTAGGAAGTGCTGGGATTTCATTGGTTTCTCTCTCTACTTTCTCTTTCTCTCTCTCTCTCTCTCTAGAAGCAGAAGCATAAGCAGAAGCGGCAGAGGAGAGGCCCTTGCTTTGCTGCTGTTCGACGTAACTGGTATGTGAATTTGTTGCATTATTTGTGTGTGTATGATGAAGAGATTGCCAAATTAAAAAGGAAAAAAAACAAAACAAAACAAAAATCCTGAGAATATATATTCAATTAAGTTTTTGACAACTTAAACCATCAGAATTATTATATCCAGAGTTAAGTTGTGTATTAGTGACATGATTTAACAAAAAATTAAAAGATTAATTTCCCACTTTACGCGGGGATTGGCACAACGGCAGTGTAACCAAAAGGCCACCAACTTGAGTCGTGGAAATAGCTTCTTTGCAAAGCAAGTGTAAGGCTGCATACGGTAGACATTTTTCGGCCTTCTGAAAGCGGGAAGTCTTGTTGGCTTAGGGTCGTCTCTTTTACAGAATATTGTATAAACTCTTTAATCTTTTGCCTGGGGCATTTCTCATCACTATTTACTTTCCACTTTCACAGGGATTCCCAAAGTTGAAATTCACCTGCACATTACACTGATCCATGACTTGTGATTGACAAGAAACTTTCCGTCAATGTTGTCTGATTTGTCTCCGTTTGCTTGAATCCGACAAGCTCTTAAGTCCCGAATGGCTTCCAGTAGCATACAGACGCATCCAACACAATGCACATATGACGTCTTCCTTAGTTTCAGAGGCGAAGACACTCGCAAGAACTTCACTGACCATCTGTATGCTGCTTTGGACCTCAAAGGAATCATGACATTCAGAGACGACCTCAAACTTGGGAGAGGGAAATCCATTGCCCCGGAACTCCTCAAAGCAATTGAAGAATCAAGGTTTGCGGTAGTTGTTTTCTCGCGAAACTATGCTTCTTCAGCATGGTGTTTGGATGAGCTTAGTAAGATTTGCGAATGCCTGAAGGAACTGGGACAAACAGTTTTTCCTGTTTTTTATGATGTGGATCCGTCTGAGGTGCGCAAACAAACAGGGAGTTTTGGGAAAGCGTTTGCTACTCACGAAGAATCTTTCAAGGGAAATGTAGAGAAGGTGCAGAGATGGAGGGCTGCAACGACGGAGATAGCCAATCTCTCTGGATGGCATGTGCAGGATAGGTAATCAAACTTTTGTTTTTGCCTATCAGAATATTTTCACTCATTGTCTTGTGCTTACTGCTTGCTTAAAACATAGAATTGTCTTGTCTTGCAGGCACGAGTCAGAAGTTATCCGTGAAATTTCTCAAGAAATATTGAGTAAACTGAGTGACACATTCTCACAAGTTTCCAAGGAACTAGTTGGAATAAAATCTCGTCTGGAGGAAATAAATACATACTTAGGTACAGAGTTAGATGATGTTCGCATTATAGGGATCTGCGGGATGGGAGGAATAGGTAAGACAACTATTGCTCGCGTTCTGTATGACAGAATCTGGGGTCAATTTGATGGTAGCAGCTTTCTTTCTAATGTCAGAGAGGTTTCCGAAAAGCGTGGACTAGTTTCTTTACAGAGACAAATGATTTCCGAAATCCTGATGGAAACAAATGTAAATGTATGGGATGTCTTCAAAGGTTCCAGTGTAATAAGACACAGACTGCGGCATAGAAGGGTTCTTCTTATTCTTGATGACGTGGATCAATCAGAACAGTTAGAAAAGTTAGCGGGAAAACATGATTGGTTTGGTTTGGGGAGTAGAATCATCATAACAACTAGAGACGAGCATTTGCTTCTTCGCCATGGAGTGGATCAAATATACAAGGCTAAGGAATTGGATCAAGATGAATCTCTTGAGCTCTTTAGCTGGAAAGCATTTAAAAGAGACCATCCGGAAAAAGAATATCTAGACCTCTCCTACCTTGTTGTAAATTATGCTAATGGTCTTCCATTGGCGCTTGAAGTTTTGGGGTCCTTTCTGTTTCGCAGGAATGTATCTGAGTGGAAAAGTGCATTGGATAAACTAAAAGAAGTTCGCAACATAACAGTTTTCGAAATACTTAGAATAAGCTTCGAAGGACTAGAGGAGATGGAGAGAAACATATTCCTAGATATCGCTTGTTTCTTCAAGTCGAAGAACAAAGCTCGAGTAACAAAGATACTTGACAGCTTTGGCTTTCATTCAGATATTGGAATAAGAGTATTAATTGATAAGTCTCTCATAAGTGTTTCGTATAACATGTTATGGATGCATGATTTACTACAAGAGATGGGTTGGGAAATTGTTTGCCAAGAATCTCGTAAGGAGCCTGGAAAACGCAGCAGGTTGTGGCTTTTCGAGGATGTCTATGATGTACTAGTGAATAATAAGGTAAGAGATTTGGTGCAGTTTGAATTCAGATACTAACGTATGACTAAGCAAAACTATAATCTGTTCTACTTAGTCTGCTATATCATGCAGTTGTCTTGATGTTTTCTCTTGTTAATTAGGGTACTGAAGTCATTGAAGGCTTAGTCCTAACTTCACGTGCAGACGAAGAGGTTCACACGAGCACTGAGGCCTTCTCTAAAATGAACAAACTGCGGATGCTCAAATTAGGTAATGTGCACCTGTCCGAAGACCTTACATATCTCTCGAATGAGTTAAGAGTTCTCAAATGGCACGGATATCCTTCAAGATCTCTCCCATCAAGTTTCCGACCAGATAAACTTTTCGAACTTAGCTTGTGTAATAGCCGCATTGAAGAACTCTGGAAAGTTATAAAGGTACTGTGGATTGTTATACATGTGATTTCATCGAAAAGCTTGCAAATCAGTAAATGCTAATTTAATTTCTTTTCCTTTTATTTTTGATTTTTTCCCTTTCTTCTGGATTTATAGAAGCCTCTGGAGAAGTTGAAAATCATTAAGCTAAGTTACTCTCAAAGTCTCATCAAGACCCCAGATTTTAGTGAAGTCCCAAACCTTGAGAGGCTGATCCTCGAAGGTTGTACAAGTTTATCCGAGATTCACCCGTCCATCACAGGGCTTAAAAGACTTGTTTTGTTGAATCTGAAAGATTGTAAAAGTCTTCGAAGTCTTCCAAGCTCCATAGAACTGAAGTCCCTTAGAATTTTCATTCTTTCCGGTTGCATAAAACTCAAAAAGTTCCCTAAGATTGTCGGAAATATGGAACACTTGTTCAAACTGTCAATAGATGGTACAGCTATACGAGAACTTCCCTCAACAATTGACCATCTACCCGGCCTTGTATATTTAAGTATGAGAGACTGTAAAGGCCTTGTGAATCTTCCGAGCTCCATTTGTGCGTTGGAGTCTCTTAAAGTTCTTGCATTATCTGGTTGCTCAAAACTTGAAAAACTGCCCGATAACTTGGGGCATTTAGAATCATTAGAGGATCTTGATATTGGTGGAACAGGAATAAGAGAAGCACCGCCCTCCGTTGAACTCTTCAAGAACCTTAAGTTATTATCTTTCCGCGGATGTAATGGACTGCCATCTACTCCGTGGATTTCATCCCTTTGGTCCACATTGGTCATGAGAAGACGTCAAGATTCTACGGGGCTTCTGGTTCCGTGTTTGTCAAGCTTACATTCGTTAACGAAACTTGATCTAAGTGACTGCAATCTATCAGAAGGAATGCTTCCCTCAGATCTTGGCTGCTTAAGCTCATTGGTGAAGTTATATCTGAATAGAAACGACTTCGTTAGTGTACCTGCAAGCATCAGTCAACTTACAAAGCTTACAGAACTGGACTTAAATGGTTGCAAGAGGCTTCAATTATTGCCAGACATTCCATCGAGTGTAAGAGAACTAATGGCGCAAGATTGTTCGTCACTGCAAACGTTTTCAAATCCATTGTCTGCATGCAGTTCAGTGTCGGCGGGGTTCAGTTTTATTAACTGCTATAGATTGGCTGGGAATGAAGGCATTAACCTGACCTTTCTCATGCTCAGAAAGTATCTTCAATCATCAATGAAAGCTGATTCTCAGGTCTCTCTCTCTCTCTCTCTCTCTCTCTCTCTCTCTCTCTCTCTCTCTCTCTCACACACACACACACACACAGACACATCACATGATTCTTAAGGTATGGGATGAACAAGGCGGGGTGGGCGGTTGATCAGTACCTGATTGGCATACATAATTTTAACAAGGAACCCACTTACTTTTTCATTCTTATGAGTTAGTAAACGAATGATATGTCCCGATGAGAATGATACTCATACCTTGCATACATATTCCTGCAAGGTAAACATGTGATAAAAGTTGTACCGATTGTTGTACAGGAACGATTTGCTGGATTCAGTAGTGCTATTCCTGGAAGTGAAATACCAACATGGTTCATGCATCAGAGTGTGGGCACTTCATTAAGTATTGAGGTGCGTCCACATTGGTGCAGTAGTAAGTTCAAGGGAGTTGCCGTATCTGCTGTTTTCGGAGTCTGCGAGAATGCAACCATCTGCCGCGTAGATTTGAATTCAACAGATGCTCCAGTGATTCGGTGTGAGTTGGATACTGACAAAGGTACAATGAGCCCTGGCATTCTTTATCCCTTCATCGAAGACACATGGATAGAGTCAGATCACCTTTGGCTAGGCTACCTATCGCGCAACGGGTTTCCAGCGAGTATAATTGAGTGGTGGAAATGTAGACACATTCAGGCTTCGTTCAAGTCCAATGTCCCTGGCTTGGAGGTGAAAATGTGTGCGCTCCGTCTGGTATACGAGCAAGACATGGAGGAGATATTCCGTGCTGATTTTGATGAATCATCAGTAGGACTAAGAGGTGCCATAACTGAACAAAGTCGTGATATCTACGAGTGTCATGATGAAGTCGAACCCTGGGAAAGCGGTAAAGTCAATCCGATGATTGGAAATGCAGTCAAATTCTTCAGAGCCCTTCTGGTTGGATTGCTAGTTTTGATTCTTTGGCAACTTTGCTTTTCCCGGGTTCCTTGTCTGTCAAGTTACTGCTAAAGTTAATGTGTGTCTGTTCTGTCATAAAGTATGCGGTATTCCTGTTCTTCAGTTGTCCGTACTAGGGCGTCCCAGCAAGCAGTGATACAGATCCAAGTAACTTCTGGGTAACAGAAGTTCACTTCCCCGTTCTTCGTGTTCTAGTTCTGTGCTGCCGTCTCCACCGCTGCCGCTTCAAATTCTTTTACTGCCGCCATGAAACCGCTGATGAGAAATGGGAGATGCAAATACAATGAGATGATGGAATGGTTGATCATGATCTGCAGTTAGAGTCAAGGGTTTCTGTGGACTAATTTATAAATATTTGGGTGTCTAATGTCTATCTTCTATGATTTAGTTCAAACTCGCTATCAACGAGAAAAGAATACAATTACATCGTAGTACTGAACAGTTCTTGTTTCTCGTTACAAGAGATACTCATCTAAACTAAAATGAGATGGAAGGTAGGGGTGAGCATCAAACTAACCGCAACAACTAAACTGACCAAACCGACCAATTTGAACCATTTTGATCAGTTTGGTTTGATTTTGACAAGAAAAAAGCCAAACAATTTAAAAACCGAACCGAATAGACTCATTTTTGTTTGATTCGGTTTTCATACCTTTGAAACCCACTAAAACCAAACCAAACCGACTACATATATTTTAGTTATTAGTTTATTTATTTTACACATGTTAACGTATTATTAGTGTCACCATGTTATAAGTTTTATGACTATTAACAATTGAAGATTTGTTTGTATTTTATGTTTACATGAGATTGTAATTAACAAAATTATTTGCTAGCACCCTAGCATGAATTTTTGTGTTCTGAAAAACTTATTGTTTTGATCGAATTAGAATGTGAGAGATGTAAGGATGTTTTGGAAAGTCAAAATTCATGAAACGTTGAATGTTTTTTTTTATTGATATTGGTCAAAACCGAACCAAACCAAATTGTTAAATGTTTTTAATTTCAAACCGCATCAAACCGAACCGATATAACCGCACGCGCGCTTCCCACACGTTTACTTTAGCAGCAAAATGAGTTTCCACTTTTGCCTGGCGATGCCTCTCCTCCTTCCCTCCATCTTCCACGAGAATTCCATGGAGTTTCCAAATTCCCAACGCATATAAGTCAACAAGCACAACCAAACCTCCATCGAATTCGAATCTCAAAAATCTCAGAGAGCTACTGAATTTCAAGAAATGGAGAACGAAAACGAAAGGTGGATATACGACGTGTTCGTCAACTTCCTCGGCGAAGACACCGGCCGTAACTTCACCGACCACCTCTGCGCCGCCCTGGACCAGAAGGGGATCATCGCCTTCCGGTACGATCAGGCACTCGAGAGAGGAAAGCCCGTTTCCTCCGAGGTCTTCAAGTCGATCGGAGAATCAAGGTTTTCGATCGTGGTCTTCTCGAAAAACTACGCCGCCTCGGCGCGGTGCTTGGACGAGCTCGTGGAGATCCTCCGGTGCATGAAATCGACCGGCCAGATCGTTTTTCCGGTGTTCTACGATGTGGATCCGTCGGATGTGAGGAAGCAGAGGGGGGAGTATTTTGAGAAGGCGTTCGGGAAGCATGAGGAGGATTTCATGGACAAGGTGGAGAGCTGGAGGGGTGCATTGAGAGACGCAGCCAGTCTTTCTGGGTGGGATTTGTATAACAAGTAAGTTGTCATCAACCAATTTAATTACTTATGAGTAGTTCCGCTCGCCTAATCCGACACTTATTGGCATAAAAAGGAGTAAAATCAGTTTTTCTTTTGGTCAAATTAGTTAGTTTAATTGTGGTCTACTATATTTGTTAGTTAAGTTGAAACGCCTGGCGTTGGCACGTTCTGGATTCGATTTTTGGCGCTAATGAATCATACGTTAGTGATTAAGGAAGGTTGAAATGCCTCTACAAGTCTTTTCGGCCACTAGCCGGTCCCCTTTTTAGAAGAAGAAAAGAAAGTGATTAATCGTCACTAACACCTGGGTCTAGCACGGTAGTACCTAATGGTACACGTTAAGAGCGAGGTTTCATATTCAACTCACATAGATAACGATATTTGGATTATGTTCGATGCATAATTATGATTGACTCCTCGTATGGTTTAGCACATAATTAGGTAACAGGAGGTTGAAAGAAGAGGAAATTGTATTCAGTTATCAAATTTTAGGTAACCGGAACAGAGATTTCTATTGAATTGTGCATATAAGTCCGTCCTTTTCAAGGATCGAGTCATGTTTTCTATGTGATATTTGAGAAAAAATCAGACTTGAGTTTTTGAAAACAGCATTTGGAGCTTTTAAGTTTCTCGAGCTGTGTTCATTTTTCACTGTATGTCAGTATAACCAGGACTGTTTCATTTACTAAGCGGACATGAAATGTGAATGCTAGATTTCATTTCCAGGCCTTCGAATTTGGATCCCGCTTTCTCTGTATCATGTAATTTCCTTGAAAATTACGTCGCTGTATTGCTCTTGATTGTATAATGTGCTGTTCTATACAGAATCAGAGTGCATTTTATACATGCTTGAAATTGTGGCTCGCTTCTATCAAATTTTCAGTCTCAGTGAAGAAACTAAACTATACTACGTATCTGTGTGTTTATGGCTTATTGTTGACTCCTCAGTCCTCACACACAAAATTCTTGCTGTCTGTTTTGTAGGCACGAGGCAAAAGTTATCCAAGAGATTGTCAAAGATATATCAAATCGATTGAGCCAAAAGCTTTCAAACGTGCCCGAGGATTTATTTGGAATCGATTCCCGAGTGGAGGAAGTGAATCTCTGCTTGGATATGGGGGAGAACGATGTTCGCATTATAGGAATTTACGGGGAGAAAGGTATAGGCAAGACAACAGTTGCTCAAGTTGTTTACGACAGGGTATCTGGTCAGTTCAACGGCAGCAGCTTCCTTGCTAACATAAAAGAAGTTTATGAAAAACAAGGCCTAGTTCCTTTACAGGAACAACTTATTTCGGAAATCCTCATGGATAAGAATATTAAGATATGGAATGTACATAGAGGAGTCAATGCAATCCGGAACAGACTGCGCTATAAAAAGGTTCTTCTCGTTCTTGATGACGTGGATCGGTTAGAACAGTTAGAAGCCTTGGCTGGGAGCCACGATTGGTTTGGCGCAGGAAGTAGAATCATTGTAACAACCAGGGATGAAAACTTGCTGATCAGATACCGTGTTGACAGGATTTATAGGGCACAGGCGTTGAATCACGAAGAAGCGCTTCGCCTTTTTTGTTGGAAAGCGTTTAAGCAAGGCCATCCGCCGGAGGAGCAGTATGTAGAGCTGTGCGTGCTTGTGTTGAATCATGCTCGCGGCCTTCCGTCTGCGCTTGAAGCTTTGGGGTCTTTCTTGTTTGGCAGGAGTTTAGTTGAATGGAGAAGTGCAGTAAATAGACTAGCACAAGTTCCTTGTACGTGGAATTACTTGAAATGAATAATTGCTCGACGTGCAAGGGTAAGGGCTTGTAGCTTAGTTGGTGAAGAGCGTTCACCCATTTAGTCGAGGTCTTGAGTTTGATTTCCCCTCCATAATGTCACTTGTATAAAAGAAAAGAAAGATATAACGAATTATTTGAGAGCATTCACCCTTTTAGTCAAAATTCCGAGATTAATTTAGTTAATGGAGTTGAAGTCTCTCATTAGTCAATGTAAACCTTTCTTGTATCATCAAAATATTCAAGTGCATGCGTTAATTTTGAGGGGTGCGTTCTTGCTCACCATCTTTAAATAGTGGTAATGTTCGCCACTCTATTGATAACATTTGATGAGTTTAAAATTTGATATTTATGTCTATTCACTACATAATATCTTAAAATTTAATCTCAAATTTAAATTCATCTAACAATAATAAATAGAATGGTGAGCATAATTGTAAAAATTTTCTTTTGTGGAGAGGGAAAGACTCCCCATGCATGCTTGTAATCTCAAAATTGGGAATATTTTTCTAACCGGCCTCGGTGATGGTGATGCTCCACCCTATGTATCACCGTCATATAAGTTTAAATTTTGAGATCTGAGTAGTAAATAAATACATATTTTAAAATTAAACTCATTCAACAAAGATAAATAAGATGTAAACATTATCACCACTTAAGGGTGGTGAGCAAAAATGCACCCTACAAATTATTGGGATTACCAAAAGAGGAGTGAGACCCAATTAAGGTGCATGCTATTGCTACAAGAAGTTTTCTGATGAAGATAAAATACTTAATCCAAGAATTGAAAAAAAACGTCATTCGACCGTACTATTAAGTGGCTGGACTGATAAATTAATGATAACCTATAATTGCAAACCACTTAGCCCTATCCCTCTCTAGGGGTATTTTAGTGATAGGTTCTATAGGAACTAGACGATCCTATTTGGTCAAATACCTAGCGACAAACTCCTATGTTCCTTTCATTACAGTATTTCTAAACAAGTTCTTGGCTAACAAGCCCAAGGGTTTTCTTGTTGATGATAGTGACGATATTGATGATAATGACGACCGTGACTTTGATACGGAGCTGGCGCTTCTAACTATGATGAATGCGCTAACTATGGATATGACGCCGGAAATAGACCGATTTTATATCACCCTTCAATTTGAATTAACAAAAGCAATGTCTCCTTACATAATATGGATTCCAAACATTCATGATCTGGATGTGAATGAGTCGAATTACTTATCCCTCAGTCTATTAGTGAACTATCTCTCCAGGGATTGTGAAAGATGTTCCACTATAAATATTCTTGTTATTGCTTCAACTCATATTCTTGTTATTGATTCTTCTTAGGTCGATGCCCAAGCGGTTAATGGGGACAGATTGTAAATTCGTTAACAATATGTCTACCCTGGTTCAAATTCAACTTGGCCCAATAATTTGCCGATCCGCCATGAAATGATATAATATAACCCATTTGTTGCTCTCCAAGAATAGATTGGATCGAAACAACTTTCATGTCGAACCTTTTTTTGTCTGTATGAATTTCTGACCGCGCAGAATCTCCATAGCCAATTTTCCATTTTTTATTATGAAATCATAGGGTGCCTTTGGTAAAACTCTTATTTCACATGATCCAGGAACTTCCATAACATTAGCGTGACTCAGTTTGAGCGACGGATGCAAGACCCACCCGTCGAGCAAGGAAGAAAGTTGGCCTTAGTGATCCGACGGTGCCGAGTGGAAAGGCCGTCACTCAACGGATAAAAGTTACTCTAGGGATAACAAGTTGATTTTCCCCAAGAGCTCACATCGACGAGAAGGTTTGGCACTTCGATGTCTGCTCTTCGCCACCTGGGGTTGTAGTATGTTCCAAGGGTTAGGATGGTCACCCATTAAAGCGGTATGTAAGCTGGGTTCAGAACGTCGTGAAGCAGTTCGGTCCATATCCGATGTGGGTTCAAGTGGCATTTCACCCCTCACCACAACTCATCTGCTGATTCTTCAACATCAGTCTGTTCGGACCTCCACTTAGTTTCACCCAGGCTTCATCCTGGTCATGGATAGATCACCCAGGTTCGGGTCCATAAGCAGTGACAATTGCCCTATGAAGACTCATTTTCGCTACAGCTCCGGTAGGTTCCTTTAACCAAGCCACTGCCTATGAATCGCTGGCTCATTCTTCAACAGACATGCGGTCAGAGCCTTGGGCTCCTCCCACTGCTTGGGAGCTTACGGTTTCATGTTCTATTTAACTCCCCGATAGGGGTCCTTTTCACCATTCCCTCACGGTACTACTTCACAATTTCACGTTATTCCTTTCGGGAATGAAGGATTAGGAAAATCCTATTGATTGCAGCTTTCTCCAGACCTTCGGGAAAAGCATGAAAAAAAAAAAGGCTAAGGCTCTTCAAGTTCTTCTCGAAGCCTTATCCCCTATTTCATGAGCAATCATTTCATCCGCGATAACAACCTAGTGAGCTGACATAGCACACATTGACCGTCAACGACCTAAGGAAAGAAATTGCTAAGCTAACTATAGTGCAAAGTCATATCTCTTTGGTTAATAAGATCCAAAAGGTTTATAGATCCTAGGGGGTGTAGATCCACATGAGAATCGCCTGGGCGGAGACCAACTCACTTATCTCTCCTTAACATCTGGTACCATTGCCCCGCCACTCTGCCTATCTTCTTGTGGCCGAGCCGGGTTTTCTTGAACAAATATGATGATCTTCTACCACAGTTTCTTCGATTTCCCTTTCTTGTTGTTCAAAATCGTTGATTAATTTGTATGACCATCGAGAAACTTTTTTATTAATTTCTTTTATTCCAATAGATTTTTTTTAATCATTTTATCATTGGGAACAGTTCTAATTGCATCAAATAATAATTTAAAATTTTTAATTTTGTCCTCTGAATCAATTCTTACTTGTTCGTGTTCTGTAATATAGACTAAAGTCACATTAACTGTTCACCCAAAAAAAAGTCACATTAACTATTAAATTTAGGGAACTTTAACGAAAAGCTCTCGGTACTGTTCACTTTAACGAAAAACCACATTTTTACATTAAAAAATCAATCATGGTACTATTCACTTTACCATTTATTTTGTCTTTATCGTTAAAACTCAAAGTTTTCAAGCCCTTTTCATTAGTTTTCCTTTAAATTTAGGGTAAATTACATTTTACCCCCTTAAGTTTAGGGTCGATTTCAGTTCCTTACAACATCTTTAAAACATTTCAATTTCATACATTTACTTATCATTTTATTTCAATTTCATACATCCTTAGAAAATCCGTTAAATAAACCATTAAGTGATGACGTGGCAAATATAGGATCCACATTTGTGCTGACATGGCTGCCAAATTTGTGCCATGTGACAAACTTTTTTTTTTTATGCATTTAAAATATTATAATAATTTACCCTATTAAAAAATATAAAACAAAAACAAAACAAAAAAACCCATCTTCTTCCCCTCCCTTGTAACCCAAACACCCCCCCCCCCACCCCCACCTCCTCCGCAACCACACCACCCCCCCCCCCCCCCACCCCCACCTCCCACGCAACCACCCCCCACCCAAAAACCCACCCGTCTCCTACCTCATCACCCCCACCCCCTTTCTCTCTTCTCTCATCTACAACCCCACCCACCCTTTAAGAAGGATGATTTCGATGGGAACAGTGGCCTTTGTAGGAAGCCTCTAGGGTCGAAATGTGGTAGATTGAGCAACAAAAGCCTCGGCATTATAATTGCCTCTGGTGTTGTTGGTGCTGCCGGGTCTCTGATTTTGGGATTGAGCATTTGGTGGTGGTTTTTCGTCAGGGCGGGTGGGAAAAAGTGAAGCTTTGGTGATGGTGTTGGCGGTGGTGAAAAGAGTGAGGGTGGTTGGGTTGGGTTTTTCGTCAGTGACACCTTAATAGCCTGAAGAGAAGGGTGGGTGGGGTTGTAGATAAGAGAATGGAAAAAGGGGGTGGGGGTGATGAGGTAGGAGACGGGTGGGGTTTGGGGTTTTAGGTAGGGTGAGGAGTTGCGAAGGAGGTGGGGGTGGGGAGGGGGGTTGCAAGGGAGGTGGGGATGAGGTGTTTGGGTTGCAGGGAAGAGGAAGGGCTCGAGGAAGAAGATATATTTTTTTAATAGGGTAAATTATTATAATATTTTAAATGTATAAAAAATTATTATTTTTGCCACGTGGAACAATTTTGGCAGTCATGTCAGCACAAATGTGGATCCCATATTTGTCACGTCATCACTTAACGGATTTTCTAACAGATGTATGAAATTGAAATACAATGATAAGTAAATGTATGAAATTGAAATGTTTTTAAAATGTTGTAAGGAATTGAAATCAATCTCAAACCCGATAGGGTAAAATGTAATTTACCCTTAAATTTAATCAGGAAAATTTTTCCTCACCACCTCAAGTGATTTAACCGAATCTTCTTCAAAAAGGTCCAAGGATAAGCTACATAAGCAATAAATTGATTTTCTTCTCTAGCAATAGGCTCGATGCGGTAGGATTGACCTTTGTAACGATTAAGACTGGTAAGACCGTCAGTCTAGTACAACAACCCAAGCAAGATTTACTATATCCATGTGAATTATGTCTGTTATCTCTACGAATGAATTATTCAATTATTGGTAATGTTCTCTACCTTATTTATATGAGTTTAAATTTTGAGATCTGCATACTGGATAGACACATATCTCAAAATTTAAATGGAGTGATAAACATTACCACCACTTAAGATTAGTAAGCAAAAAAATACCCAATTTGATTTCTTGTTTCACATAATGAATTAGTATAAAGTAAAATATCACTAATGTAAAAAACAAAATTACGAGAAATCATTTTTTTTTTTTTAACAAACAATATCATATACACTAACGGAGAAGGGGTAGGCTTAGCCTCAATGGGCTAGTAATAATGGGATTCAAATTTACCTTTGTCGAGAATTGAACCTAAGATCTCTCACTCACTTATAAATGAATGAAGAAAAATATCACTATACTGTAGTACCGTGTTGGAACGAAATTGTTTTTACTCGCGTATCAAAAAATAAAAAGAAATTAAAATGAAAAAAAGGAAACTTTGAGAAACATACCAAATCGGCTTCTTTCTCACGCCAAAGGACAATCCCAATTTCTCAGGTGAAATCCATCAATACCGCCAAAACCACACACCCAAAAGAACCAAAAATCTCAGAAATTGCAAGAAATATCAGAAAAAAAATCAATCAAATTCTCCAGTCAAAGGCTTTTGACCTACTTTCGTTACTGCTCGAATTGTGAAATTGCAGATTTCGAACTTGCAATCCCCATTTCGGAAACAGATGATATCCGGCAGGCAGAAGAACGGCCGGTCTCTGGCGTCGCCGTCGAGCTCGCGCTTCGTGACGGAAACCGTTAACGGGTCCCACAACTTCATCATAAAAGGTTATTCCTTGGCCAAAGGAATTGGGGTCGGAAAGCACATTGCCAGTGAGAATTTCACCGTCGGAGGGTTTCAATGGGCCATCTATTTTTACCCTGATGGTAAAAACCCTGAGGATAACTCCGCCTACGTCTCCGTCTTCATTGCCCTCGCCTCCGAGGGCACCGACGTTCGAGCTCTCTTCGAATTGACTCTCGTTGATCAGGGTCCTAATGGCAAGCACAAGGTCCATAGCCATTTCGATCGATCCCTCGAAAGCGGGCCTTACACCCTCAAGTACAGGGGCAGCATGTGGTGGGTAATTTCACTTTGCTGGTTTCTTGTTCTGGGTTTATTTCAATTCTTCGAAATTTTTCGCTAATTCGATGCTTTACTTAATTGGAAATGAGTTTATGTATGTTGTGAATGAATGTTTTTCGCAATTTTTCGTTAATTCTATGCTTTATACAGTTGGAAATTAGTTTACGTATGTTGTTAATGAATATTTTTTTTCGCAGTTTTTCGCTAATTCCATGCTTTACTTAATTGGAAATGAGTTTTTGCATGTTGTGAATGAATGAATTTTTGCAGTTCTTCGATGAGACTGTCGGTTTGTTAGATTGTGAATTGGATTTTGAATAGCTACTTTGGTACTGGTAGGCATAGCAGGATTGCTATTTGTAATCAATTGTGTTTTTGTCTTAGAAATGGATAGTATTTGACTACTAACAGTTTTGATATGTAGATTTTATGTAATGCTATTTGAACTCCGCTTCGTTTATACATTTTAAAGTAAACTTATTTGCAATTGGGTTTTAGGGGCTACAAACGATTTTTCAGAAGGACGCTGCTCGAATCATCTAGTTTCCTCAAGGATGATTGCTTGAAAATCAATTGCACTGTTGGTGTTGTGGTTTCTGCAATAGATAGTTCGAGATTGCACTCCATACATGTCCCCGATTCTGATATTGGGGATCATTTTGGTATGCTTTTGGAGAATGAGGAAGGTTCAGATGTTACATTTAATGTGTGTGGTGAAAGGTTTCATGCTCACAAGCTAGTATTGGCAGCTAGATCTCCTTTATTTGAAAAAGAATTTTTCGATGGAACGGAAGAAGAGAATCATGATATAGTTGTTACAGATATGGATCCCAAGGTCTTTAAGGTAACACTTCTCAACTATTTCCTTTCCTTTAAAATTATGCTTTTGTAAGAGCGAGTTGTATTTGTTGTAGTATGTCATTTGGCATTTGGAAATAATATAATATACCAGTTTATCCTAGGTGGTTTGCTTCCTATGAAGTATGAACAAAGTTCATCCTGCTTTCCTATCTAATGTCTTTTGTGCTGTCTGAGCAGGCATTGCTACACTTCATATACACGGATAACCTTATTGAAGATGAAGAGTTTTCAGATGCAAGTTCACTGTGCATGTCATCTTTATCTGATGGATTAGCTGCCAAGTTGCTAGCTGCATCAGACAAATATGGCTTACCTCGACTCAGACTGATGTGTGAATCTGTTCTCTGCAAGATTATGTCTGTTAATTCTGTTGCCATTATTCTGGCCTTGGCCGACCGTTATCGTGCTATGGATCTAAAGTCTGTATGCCTAAAGTTTGCTGCTGAAAACCTAATTGGTATGTCCTCCCTTCTGTTTTCATGGTTCTTACTTTATGTAAGGGGTAGGTAAGGGGTTTGAATCAGGATAAGTCGTGTGTGTGTCCTTATACTGTTATCAGAAGAATTTAGGGAGTGCAGCGGCTGGGATTCCAGTCTAGTCATTAAGGGATCAAGTCGGAGCCCATGGAAAGACATTTCTCAAGGGATTAACTCGTTTTTCTTCTTGCTTCCAATTTTGGTGGGTAACGATGAAAGGGTTAGGTTTTGGGAACAGAGGTAGGTGTTGGAAAATGCCTTATGCCTTTTTTTCCCTAGACTATACAGTCTATCACAGCATCTCAATTTCTCCATAGCTAGGGCGTATGTTATTCCTTCTCAGTTTCTTTTGAGTTGGGATGTTGGGTTTCGTAGTAATATGAATGAATTGGAAGACCAATTCATTCTCTACAAACTGGTATACTTCTTTCAAGTTTAGGGATACTTCTTCTCTACAAACTTTTCAAATTGGAAAGCAGCTGCTTTTGAAGTGCCTTTTTGTGTATATACTGGCCCTCTGTAGTTCTCTCTTTTCGATAATTTTATTATTTTTCCTGGAAGAAAAACAAGATTTATTTCCATTGCCATCACCATCCTCAATCTGTCCCTATGCAAATACACGAAAGCAGCTGCTTGACCTAATCAAATAGTACATAACAAACATGAGGGGTGCTTATCTTCCAACTTCACGCTGACCCTTTTACCCAATAGCAAAAGGACAGATTGAGGATGGCAGGAGTAGGGAACCTATTTGATTCTGACTTAATTTCGAGCTTTCTGATTTCTCTAGCAGCTTTAAGTGTTTCATATCTGGGATAACTTGTAGTTCCTGGTTAGGTTTATGTTGCTCGCCAAAACTAATTGAGGTTTTGCATGAGCAATCAAACAACATGCAAGTGGGACCTGCCATATAACAGTAGTCTAACATACAGATTGTGGGAGTGAAATTACATGCATATTGTGGGAGTGAAATTGCATATAACCAATAATGATATGCTTTTGCTGCCTTGATTGCTTATGCTTTTACTTTTGAAAGTACATACTGTGGGAGTGAATTTACAAACAGCATGCATTATATTCCCAAAAGAAGGATGATATGCTTTTGCTGTTTGCTTTATGAAGTAGAGCCATCAACCACTCTGTTCTCCCCACCCTTCCCCTCCTCTCTCTGTTTGTGATGAATCTGCAGTACGATTGTGCATTCACTTTAGTATTTCGTTGTCAATTTATTTAGTTATACAAATATCAAAATCTTAAGCTTAGATTACAAGTGAGGTCTTACGATCAAAATTTAGGGATCCTGCAGTTACTGAAAACCTGGGAATCGAGAATGGTGCCTGTAATTTCTTTTGCACTTTACATGCCAGTCTCCTAAGTCACTCTGCTCACTTATCATTTCTACACTTTCTGATTGACGTGTTTGATGCAGCCGTCATGGAATCGGATGGTTTTGAGTATCTCAAGGAAAACTGCCCGCTGCTGCAGTCAGAGCTGCTGAAGACAGTTGCTGGATGCGACGAGGAACTTAGCGGAGGGGGAAAGACTCGGAGTGTGTGGGCCCAGTTTTCTGACGGAGGGGATACGAATGACAGGAGCGTAAGGCAACGAACCTGGGAAAACGGAGGCGAGAGAAGTCAAAGCATTTGGGCTCCGCTTTCCGACGGTGGCGATGCGAGAGGTAGGAGTAGGAGTCCCAGGCAAGATGATTGACGTGGAGGATGTGTGTATTGGTTTGAATGCGTGTAGATGAAAGGAAAAATGACTAGCAAAACTATGTGATAAAAGCAGAATGTATGACAGAATAAGAAAAAGCATGGCTGTTGTTATTTTTTCTGTAACGTTTATTTGTTTGATGGACTAGAGAGTAATTTTTGTGTTTGTAAAGCTGCAAACGTTAACGCTAGGGAAAGTGACCAAGAAAATTGTGCTTTTTGCAGTGCATTTAGTGCGATCGGTGATGCGGCTAATGCATCTGTTTGAACAAGAGTCACAATCTAGGTGGGCGCCTAAGCGGATCTAGACGCACTTATTTAATTTCCAAACGCTTAGGGACTAATGGGGGGCGTAACGTCTCAGCGGCGCTAGTCGGAGATTTTTAGAATACGGTGTACAGAAGTTATCATGCCTTCGGTGTGGCTCCGATTGGTTCCGAGTGTATTTTGCTCACCACTCTTAATCTCAGTGTAACATTTTTCTTATCGTTCAAGACTTGTGACGTAGGAGGATCTTGTACAAATTTGAAAATCCACTGAAACATGAGCAAAACTTTACTTTGGTTCTTTGAATAAAACAACTATAAAATACCTTTCTCGGTCTTTTATCTAACGGTGAATTATAGAACAACCTATAAACCAATAAATTCAACAATTATTGAACTTTGATGGAAAAAATAAATGCGACCCATGGCTGAGTTTAGGCTCATATTTGACAATGTGAGCGTTTTTTTTAAATGATTGAAAACGTTTTGGATGAGTGTTTTTAAAACCAATTGTGAGTAAAAATGTAAGTGAATCCTGAAAAAAAAAACACTTGAAGTGGTTTTTGCGATAAGCACACTTCTTCGATGAAATATTTAAGTGCTTTTGGAATCCAAAAATACTCTCATCAAAAACACTTTTAAGTCATTTTAGAAGTACTTGCAAACTGTAAATTTTGTATTGGATTCAATTTGTTTTTGTGGCAAGCAAATTGGTGGGGTAAGTAGAGTAAATTGTAGCAATGGTTCCTCAACTTTAATCAAATTGGAGTAATGATCCCTCAACTAAAAATCTATTACCATTGGTCCCTCAACTCATCAAAATGGGTAGCTATGGTCCTTTTCGTCAACTTTGTCAGAATTTTGTCAAAATAAGTTATGTTGGAATGACCTTTGCTACAATTGGGGTCCCTCAACTAATCAAAATGTGTAGCTATGGTCATTTTCGTCAACTTCGTCATAATTTTGTCAAAATGAGTTATGTTAGAAGGACCATTGTTACAATTGGATTAAAGTTTGAGAGGTCATTGCTACAATTGGATTAAAATTTGAGGGGTCATTGCTCCAATTAAGTTAAAGTTGAGGAATCATTTTTCCAATTAGATTAAAGTTGAGGGACCAATGGTAATGAATTTTTAGTTTACGGACCATAACTACACATTTTGATGAGTTGAGGAACCAACAATGGTAATGAATTTTTAGTTGATAGAACATAGCTCTAATTAAGTTAAAATTAAGGAACTATTGATACATTTTACCGGGACAAGTATATTTTCCTTTAAAATTTTTGGTCGAAGGTTCGTGAAGATTGGAGGAATGTTGGGTACACTCCAAAAATGCAAGCAATTCTCCACCTCTTCCACTCGTTGTCCAGTTCTTACCAAAAGTGTACAACTTTGTGTTGCTGCTGCTGTAATTTCTATATTTGTTACCTCTTACTTTACTTGGTAGAATATATCCATCACTATCAACCTCCATCCCCCGAAATCTGTCACCTTCGACCACCATCCCCATAAAAGCACCCATCTTTCACCCGACAACCCAGTGGCAGTGTCATCCTGCTCCCCCTCTCCTTCATAAAATCCCTTATCTCCAAACTGTTCCGAGAAAAACCCACAATTTATTTCCTTTTTATTTCAGTGATATAGTGAACAGGCGAAAAGTGCTTTTGAATTGAGTGTTTTTGGTTGGGTTTGCAAAGTGCTGATATGCAAAGTGTTGGTGGGGGCAAGTGCTATTGGGGGTTTAGAAGTTTGATTCAGAGGAAGGAAGTTGATTCAGTTCATGTGGGGAGGAGGGAGGGGCATCATCAATTGGCTAGGATATTATCTGTCACTGACCTCATTGCCATTGGTAATAATTCCATTAACTTGCTTCTCTCCCTTGCTTTCTGGAACTGGGTTTTGCTTTGTTTTCTTATTTTCATTTTCGATAATGCGATATTCTAAACTACGGGGAGCAGGTTCGAACTTAAATGTAAGGGGCGGACACACTACTCTAACCAACGGGCCTAACCCACATATGCACTTTTCTTTTCTTATTAGCTTATGATGTGTTCATTCAAGTTTGTGGTATGTAGTGTATGAAAGTAGCTAATTCCATTATGTTTTCTTATGTTGTTGTCTGTAAATTGAAAGTAATTTGTTCCTCAAGTCACTGTTTAATGGGGTTGTTAGCATAATAGTTTCCCCTTCTTTCTTTTTACTGTTCTTGCTTTTTAAATGTAAAATAAGTTTGTTTCATTTGGTTTTATAGCAATTGCTTGGAAGAATTTGCTCTTAGGATCTTCCTCATTGTGTTAAATTAACCATATGATGAGTGCACACTGCTTAGCATTGACGAACCAAAATACGTGTGCAACATTCAATTTGAGCTCATGCTAGGTTCATTGTATGTCTCATTTCCTTATAAGCATAGAGATAATTCTTTTAAAACTTCCTATCAATCAGGAGTTGGAGCTACAATAGGTGCTGGAGTTTATGTTCTGGTCGGCACAGTTGCTAGAGAGTGTGCAGGACCTGCACTTACCATTTCATTCTTAATTGCTGGGATAGCTGCTGCACTCTCAGCATTTTGTTATGCTGAGCTTGCATGTCGTTGCCCATCTGCTGGGAGTGCCTATCACTATTCATACATATGCGTTGGAGAAGGGTAATGTAAAATATTTTTAATCATTTGAATGTACTGTACTATTGATAGTCTTTACCTGTGCTATCTACCAACAGAGTCTCATCCTTTGTGCACGTTAATTTATATGATGTGCCGGCACTGTTTGATGTAACAAAATTCTTTGTTAATAGACTAGTTTCAAGGCATACTGGTTGTAAATTTTCTGACTCAAATAAAAGGCAATTTCATTATAGGACAAAAACAGTGCTAAGTTTGAGAACATGGTTAAGCTGCTCAGGCATATTGCTAAGTGCTTCTTAAGACGTGGGTGGGGGGATATGTTATTGTGATTGATCCTTGAATAGATACAAAACCATGAAAATCTTTCTTTTTATTTATGTTTATGACACCTTCAGTTAGTGACTCACATCATGTGGTTTCTTTAGCGTTGCTTGGTTGGTAGGTTGGGCTCTGATTCTAGAATATACCATTGGTGGTGCTGCTGTTGCTCGTGGCATAACCCCAAATCTGGTAGTGTATATATCTTGTCTTCTCTTGACAATGTCATATGCAATTGTGCTTATTGAAATATATTGCTGATAAATATGTAAACGCGCACACACACACACACACACACACACACACACAAACAAGCTGGATAAAGAGGGAGCTTCCACAGTGTGGACAAGCGAAAATGCAAAGGTCATTGCAACGACCAAGCACAGCCTTCTATATTTTTGTGTTTTGGTTTGCACAGACATGTTGGCACTTTAACTGTTATACATGTATTGTTTTAGAATACATTCAAAAAAATATTTACCTGCAGAATGCATGAGATAAAATAATAATATGTACCTGTGAGGACCAGCTGTAGTATCGTTTGACCAGTCTTGCTTTGTTGCTTTGCATACTTGTGAAACAAGGCTTCTTTGTGCCATTATATGGCACGTAACCTTGAAATGCCTAAAATACTTGAGTTATTATACTGGCATCTGTTAATTTCCTTCTTCTGTGTATTATCAGTTGTTCTTTTGTTGAAAACGATATCAACCTCAGCCTTGAAGGTCTAGCAGACTTCCCCAGATGCTTTCAGTTCTGAAACTTTTTCACTTAAAATGAATTGGTTTTAGAACAATTGGAACAGAAGTTAACTTTCGTGTGAGTTACAACATGAGTAAATTGACTTAAAATAACCTGATGATATCTTTCCATATATGAGTGAGAGTGTCAGTAAAAATTTAAAAATAATTTACTATAGAACAAAGGAGGATAATGGTACACTCACGCAGCAGAGGAGTCTGTATCTGTTTTAATTCATGGTGTTTATTACAAATTATCATATGTTTCGAAGTAATTTGTCTGTTCAATTTGAGTAGTTTTTCTGGCAAACAATGTGGGAGGTCCCCAATGTAATAGATAACATATGGTCCTTCTGTTTTTTACTTTTGAAATCAGGCCTTGTTTTTTGGAGGCTTGGATAACTTACCTTCATTCTTGGCCCGTCATACCATCCCCGGGCTTGGTATTGTGGTTGATCCATGTGCAGCAGTGTTAGTTCTTATTGTCACTTTTCTCTTGTGCACAGGGATAAAGGAGGTAATCTTTTTCCCAAAAGTATCATTGTAATCTTTTTCATCCATTCAAATTTTCTTTTCCTTTGCATTTCTTACTAAAGCGAACGACCTGATTTCTCAGAGTTCATTGGTACAAATGATTGTTACGTCAGTAAATGTTTCTGTCATGCTATTCATCATGATAGCCGGTGGCTATTTGGGTTTAAAAAATGGATGGGTTGGATATGAACTTTCTAGCGGGTAATGCTTTGTCTTCACTTTCTTATATATTAATCTCATGAAACTACTTTCTTATATTGCACTTTAACTTTTTAGGTACTTTCCCTTTGGAATAAATGGGATGTTTGCTGGTTCTGCTGTGGTCTTCTTTTCTTACATTGGTTTTGATTCAGTTACTAGCACAGTTGAGGAGGTAAAAAAAATTTTGTAGCAGTTTATTTGTGTTGTGTGATGTATATGGAGCCTGCTGGAAATATTAATATGCAGTTAGGTTGTACTGGAAATGTTTATTTTATTTTTTGGACGATTAGTTGTAAATAAAAGCATACTAGATTTTCAAAGGTTTCTTTTGGGCAAACTGGAATTGTCTACAAAAGGCAGCTACCATTTAGAAACCACCATGTGGCAGAGGATTAAATGATATCTGGTAATATAAAATTTTACTATATTAGAAGCATGGAAATTTAGCAAAGAATCTCAAAATTGACCAGATGAGTCACTTAATGAACACTTATGTATGCTGGTAAGTTTCGGTTTTCAATAAAAGTTATTGGTTGCGGGCACTCACCTGTTAAGGATTCGAGCAAAATTTCATAATGAATGGTTTGCACATCTCTTGTTCAAAGCCGTTCTGCTGTATCAGATGTCAAGTCAAATTTTTTATATAATGTTATTGTCGTGTTGTTCTTCAAGAATTTAAGAGAATATTTTTTATGGCAGGTGAGGAATCCTCAACGAGATTTGCCCCTCGGTATTGGAATAGCATTGTTTATATGTTGCATCTTGTACATGTTTGTATCTTTTGTAATTACCGGCTTAGTACCATACTATGACTTAGATCCAGATACTCCCATTTCCTCAGTATTTGCAAGCTATGGGGTGGAATGGGCAGTGTAAGCATATTTTCTTCTCGTTTCTCGTCCTCTGTTCACTAGGACTTTGAGTGCCTTCCATTTAAAAGTATTTGTTTTAAGATTCATATGTATGGACTGCAGGTATATTATAACAACGGGAGCAGTTACTGCTCTTTCTGCAAGTTTGTTGGGTTCACTTCTTGCTCAGGTGTGTCAGTAGTACCTTCTTTTTTAATTTAGCATAGTATAAATCTCTATATAGTGGAGTTTTACTAATGCAGACAGCACTTTTAGGAAGTTTTTGCATTTACTACTGCCTTTTCAGTTATATATTGGTTGGTTCCATCAAACTTTCCTGACAGTTTTATATAGATCTTCCTGAAGATTTTGTGTCAATGCCAAAAGAATTTGCTGTTTGAAAGTCTTTTTGCTTGCATTCCCATACTGAGACAGGACTACAAGGCACTCTTCCTTGTATCTAAAAAGTATTTAGGTTGCCAGTTTAAATTTAGGAGCTTGCCTCACCTGAATTTCCATTTGGAGGCACTTTGCTCTCTGCATTATCACAAATCAGAGGTTTATTCCACCTGGTAATCCGAGATCTCTCGGTTTGTTTTATTTAAATTTTACAGCCACGGATCCTGATGGCAATGGCTAGAGATGGATTGTTACCATCATTCTTTTCAGACATTAATAAAAAAACCCAAGTTCCTGTGAAGAGCACTGTTACAACTGGTATTTTTGCCGCAGTTCTGGCGTTCTTTATGGATGTTTCCCAATTGGCAGGGATGGTAAGTTAACCAAAGTTTTTTGACTGGAGATAAAAGCTGAGCACATATTTATAATTTATTATTCTCTAGGGAGATGAATCTTTGTCGTTTTCTCGTTTTCATCCTCATAAGTGTTTATTATGTGGGTACAGGTTAGCGTTGGTACACTATTTGCATTTACAACTGCTGCACTTTCAGTTTTGATACTACGATATGTGCCACCAGATGAAGTGCCACTTTCAGCAGCACTTAAAGAGTCCATTACGTCAGCATCATTGCAATCTGGTTGTAATATTCAGGAAAGTGACAGCGAAAACCTTCCACTTCCTGCTGGCTCCTCTAAGGATGATAGTCAATATTTATGTGAAATAGGGGAGGCATCACTTGGCTATCCTCTGATTCAGAAAGTCTTATCACAAGGTAATAGTAGCTCATGTGATTTGTAGTATGGGAAAACAGATTATGCACTGAATGTACCGAACTCATGACGCTTGTGGTTTGGAATAATCAGAATCTCACTGAACATGGAGGATTAAAAATAGGGGAAATGACCAATCCCTCTGGTTAGGGTATTTTTTTCAATTAGTTCTCTCTAGTGTTTTTTTTTTTTCTTTTCAATTTGGTCCTTATAGTTGAGTTTTGTTTAGAACTTTACAATTAAGGATAATTACAAGAATCTGTCAATCAGTTAGAGGAAATACTTTTTCAATGAGATCACTATAGTTAGTTTTGGTTTCCAAAGGTCCCTGCCTTATGTCCCACATGCAACTGAGGTGCGTGATATTTCAGTCTAACTGGTTGACGGATTCTTTAATTTGCCCTTGATTTTAAACGAAACCTAACTATGACGATCTGGTTGAAGAAATTAAAATTACAGAAAACTACTTTAGAAAACATCCAAACCGTCAATTTTGCTTAAAGTTAGGATGGTCTCTAGGGCCACATCCCATGTTAAATGAAGATGTTTACAATTTGGATTGACCAAGGTTCTATCCTAGACAATAGTTATATGATGTTCCTCTTTTTGACTACAAATAATCACACAGACAATCGAAATGAACAAAAAAGGCGGAAGATTGCTGCCTGGGCCATAGCCTTTCTCTGTATAGGGACTTTTATCTTTGCATTTGCAGCTTCAGCTAAAGGCGTTTCAAGGTTTGTCGAGTTTTAAATTACATTTTTTTTTTTTTGAGAAGAGTTTTAAATTACATTTTACGCAGGTTGACGTTTGATTAATGGCTGGCCTTTTGTACTTTGACTAGAATTTCAACTCGTGATAGGCTGTTAAATTTTTAAGACGGCGCTTTTGTTTGCTTGATAGACATTGTTGGCCCGTTCCCAAACAGCTTTTAGATTTTTGGGCTCGTGGTTGTATAAAATGATATTGGAGCTATTAAAAGTTGAACAACGTCCTGTTAAGATCTATCTAGGTAGTCTAAGATTTAGGCATATTCCATTAGAAACATATGCAGTTTTGTCTTTGTAAATCATGTGGAAAGAGATGAGATCAGAGATTCAGACATATATATCTAACAACTCCACCGGATGTAGTTTAATGTTCCCAAATTGTTTACTGTGTCAGCATTCTTCGCTTCACAGTGTGCGGAATGTCTGGTGTTCTACTGCTGTGCTGCTTAACTGTGCTGACCTGTATTGATCAAGATGATACAAGGCACAGCTTTGGACACACTGGAGGTACAATTAAAATCTATCCTATACTATAAATATTGTTGGAGATTGATTGGCATTACTAAACGTCGATTCTCTCAAATTTTCATCTCTTTGTTTCCTTCTTGTGTTTAGAATGGACTTCATCCTCGAAAGTTTAAGCAAATCATTTTTACGACTCCACAACCGTTTGTTTCTCTCTGCAGGTTTCAGTTGTCCATTTGTTCCATTTTTGCCTGCTGCTTGCATTCTCATAAATACCTACTTACTCATTGATCTTGGGTGAGTCCTCCCTTCCCCTTGTAACACACACGCAAATAAGCAAATTCGTATCCAAATCCAAAACCAGAATCTGAAAACATTGATCCATGACTTTCGAAATACACTATATTCACAACTGATAACATGTTTCATACTCGTAGAGCTGCCACATGGATCCGCGTCTCTGTATGGTTTGCCATAGGAGCATTGGTATACTTGTTTTACGGGCGGAGCCACAGTTCACTTTATAATGCAGTTTATGTGTCCTCAGCTTATGCTAATGAGATTTATCGTTCCTCGTCAGACCACGCGGCCTAGTCTGTGCCGGGCAAGAACCACGCTCGCCTCGGTGCAGGTCACAAATGTGTTTCTCTTATCATGTGTTTACTTATCTCATGTAAATGTTTACGTTGCAACTTTTGAACGGTATGTTCATCTCATTGTAAGTAACCCAAATTACTACTTTTATTTCAGTTTCTTTGCAATACAAATTAAACCTTGAAAGAGAAGGATAGAGAAAACCAAGCTCTGTTTTCTTTACTTTAACCATAGGATCATGGCGTGCATATGTTCCTTTTTGTCGCGTTTGGTGCCTCAGATTGGATTCGATTGGATATCCATGTTGAAGAACTTTTAGTTTTGACAGAGTTGACGGAATTAGATAGATTAGTTATAAGGTGTTGATATCCTATCGTGCAGTGTGGAAGGTATAAGTTTTCTTCTTGAAAGTTGACGTCAGTTTCTTCCGGTTATCTTAGCCAATGTTCAAACAATTTTTTTTTTTTTGTCTAAGAAAACATTATTTGACTCGAAAAACCAGTGTTCAAGGAACAAGTAAAAAAGGTTGGTGTTATCAACACATTGTTTTTTATCTCCTACACACTTATATTAATTTTTTTGCTCGGGTTGAATGAATAGAAGATTATCAAAAGATGTAAATTAATAAAAAGTTGTGTATCTCCTACACACCTATATTAATTTTCAGTCATCGGATCGAATGATTAGAATAAAATCAAAAGATGTAAATTAATAAAAATATGTGTAGAAAGTAAAAATAGATGTATAGTTAACGTCATCCAAAGAATAAAAAAGAAGCTAAGTTGTAACTAGTTTTTCTTTAATTTAATATTTTTTTAAGGAACAATAGTATTTACATGAGAGAGTGAGCTAAGTTTTACTATGAACTAACAATAATGTGGTTCAAATTTACCTTTAGCGAAAATCGAATATAAAACTATTACTCTTCATTTACAAATGAAGAATAATACATATCACAATACCGTAATACTAAATGGTTTTTTTAATTTAATATTAAGTCATCCATCACAAGATGAATTATTTGAGTTGGCTTTTTGCTAATAAACGCGCCGACGTCAGTTTCGTATGGGAATTGGGATATGATTGCGATTTATTATTTGACTCTAAAAACCCGTGTTCAAGGAACCAAGTAAAAGAAAAGGTTGGTGCTATCAACGGGATTTGAATCCTCTCCGGACTCTAGGAATCCCGAGGATCAATGCACGAGGACCGTTCATTAACGATTGTGCAACCACAATTAAATTTTAAAAGTAAAGCAATCTCGTTTTACGTGAAAAATATTTAATTGTGGCCGCACTATCTTTAATGAACGGTCATCGTGTATTGATCCCTTGGATCCTCAATGAGGGGATTCGGAGAGGATCCAAATCCCTATCAACGCACCATTTTTTATCTCCTACACACTTATATTAATTTTTGACCGTCGAATCGAATGAATAGAAGATAATCAAAAGATGTAAAAAAAGTGTGTATGAAGTAAAAATGGGTGTGAAGTTTTTTTTTTTTTTTTTTTAAAAAAAAAAAAAACTGGTGGCAAGTCATGATTATCCACCCACCACACCGATACTCCAACGTGGTAATTACCACATGCCCAATTTGTCAGTTATTGAGTTTACCATAAAATGTCTCGATGTTAATTAAAGTAAAATTATGATAAACTATTATTTCTCTTTTTCTCGACAGTAACAAGTTTTTCTTTAATTTAATATTAAGTCATCCATCAGAATATGAATTATTTGAGGGAACCGGATCTCATCCGAATCCAAAGGAACTGAGTCCAATGATCAAATGATCCGGATCATTGAAATTTGATCCAAAGATTACAATTATTATAACTTTTAGAATGGTTCCCTGTTTACAGTCGTTAGATCAAATTTCAATTATCCGAATCATTTGATTTTTAAGCTCAGTTCACTTGGATCCGCACGATTCCTTATTTGAGTTGGCTTTTTGCCAGTAAACGCGCCGACGTCGGTTTCGTAAGGGGCATGATTGCGATCTACTATTTGCCCATTTCTTGACTTGAACTGTACTTTTAATGCAATACATTACTTTATCTTACAAGTTGAGTGAGTGGAAATTTTGTCACCATCTCAATTGAATCTTGTGTGTAGTGTGTACCATTCATTGTCAATAAAAAATTACTGTCAACAGTTGAGCCCCACACGCATCGATTGCTTATGGGTACCCATAACTTATTTTTTAAGATAAATCAAGGGCTTGACAACGTTTCGATGGCGCGTCTATCGACATGTTAATTTTTTATCTGAGTCCAAAAAGAAGGAATGAGAATCGTATCCGGACTCTGTTTGTGAGAATCTCAGAAATTTTTCAATCGTGTCCGTTTATTATACATTGTGCAGTCAGTTTTTGTCAGGTAATGTTTATATTCAATTTTAAATAAAAAAATTTCAATAATTTCTGACCACACGATATACGATAAACATATATGATTCGTAGATTCCGGAATCATCACAAAAAGAATCCTTATTCGAGAAAAAGTATAGATCATATCGTAATGAAATGATTAAGCTTTGATAATTTGCATATTTAGATTCGTTTCTCTTTTAAATTCTGTCCACAAAAACTAAATCATCTTCCACAAAAATTCAATGAAGAACATTATGAAACCGTTCAAAAAGAATAAGCACAACTGATTTTATAATAGTTATCACTTATTTGTAATTCCTTTTGGAATTAGATCTCATCCGGATCCACTTTGTGGGAATCATAAGAATCTCACATCTTAATCATTCATTGTATATTGTACGGTCAGAAATTATTTGACTTTTTTTATTTAAAATTAAACACAAATAGTATATTAAGAAAATTGGCCGCACTGAATGACTAGAATGTGGGAATCTGATGAATGACTAGGATGTGGGAATCTGATGAATGACTAGGACGTGGGAATCCCTCAGATCCCCAGGATCTGGAGAGGATCCTTTTCCATTCCTTTTAACTTCAAGCATGTGATCTATCCCTAAAACCCTCATCTGCTGACTCTAGCAGTTGGCCTTGGGGTTCCACTGATATCTCTTGGTCTCTTCTTTTTATTTTTTTTCGTGTTTCTTTTCTCCTTGTGGTCACTCTTCCGCTATGGTGAGAGGAGTTTTTTTGTCATTGTGGATGCTCTCGCTTTTTCGAGGAGAACCTTCGTGATGAATATGCCTACTAATCAAACTTGGATCTTTAAGCAACAGCTATTGTTCATAGTTAAGGTTGGTTTTTGTTTTTTTTGTTTGGTTTGTGTGCGTGACAAGGGACTATGAGAAGGAAGGTCAATATCTGTTGGAGGTGGTGTAATATTTTCCTCGCAATGTTGTTACGATGATTTTACGACTCTCAAAATTGTTATCTTTTCTATTGGTTAGATATGGGTCTCCGTGGTGGTTGGAAAATTGTATTGTATTCATGATAAGTTTATCATTGTAAATTTGTGTGGTGTTTTTTTTTGGCGTGTGTGACACCTTGGTTACGTTCGACATGCCTACCCCATGTAGTTCTTATGGTTTCTTAATAAAGTCCTTATTACCTAAAAAAAAAAAAAAACTTTCATGAAAAGGATTTTGGCTAAGTTTATTTTAACAACAAAATCATGCTATAACTTTATTTAATGAAAAGGAATTAAATATTAATGAAAAACTCTTAAATTTTAATAAAAAGAATAAAATAACTTAAATTTTAATGAAAATGATACAATTTTAATGGGAAGTGTTATTGACACTCCAAAAATCTCATTATACACTCCTCAAAAGTGTATTTTTCTTAATATAGAAAGTTTGGAGTGTAGAATGAGATTTTTTGAGTGCTAATAACAATTCCCATTTTAATAATATAAAAAAAACCCTGACGCGCGGGACCCATGCTTCCATCACAGACAGGCACTGTTTATGAAATTGAACACTATTTATGAAACTGCATTATTTATGAAATTGAACAGTACTACACTATTTATCGGTCTAATTTCATAAATAGTGCCTAGATCTTGGTCCACTTTCATAAATCATGTCTAGTTCTTGGTCATATTTCATAAATAGTGCCTAGTTATTAGATCTAGTTTCATAAATAATGTACAGTAGTTGGTACAGTTTCATAAATAGTGTCTCTTTCTTGGTTCGCTTTCATAAATAGTGCCTAGTTATTGGTTCACTTTCATACGTAGTGTCTAGTTCTTGGTCATGTTTCATAAATATTGTCTAATTCTTAGTCCAGTTTCATAAATAGTGCCCAATTCTTGTTTTAGTTTCATAAATAGTGTCAACCTATTGGTCCAGTTTCATAAATAGTGTCTACTCATTGGTCTAGTTTCATGAATAGTGTCTATTTTGTTTAATTTTTTGTTTAGTTTCATAAGGTTTGAAACTTAAACCCTTTTTGGTCCTGTAAAAGCACTCATTGCGCTGAAAACGGTGAACCCAGAAGTGATCATTTAGATCAAAATAGGGATGACAATTCTAATCGTTAAACCCAATAACCATGAATAACCGTCCGAGTGGATTGGATTTGGGTATGAAAATTCAGGTATATTTTGGGTATGGGGAAAAACCGTGACTATTATTCGGTTATGGTTTTGGATATGGTTATAGGGGTCCCTAATCCATATCCATAACCGAATCCAAACCGAATAATATATAATATAATTATATGTATACATATGTATATTCATTATTCACCGAATTCATTACCTTGAGAATACAAAATTGCATTGTGTAAGTTGCATTTCGTGGCAAAGTTCAAAAGTTTTTACATTAATAAAAGAGTAAATTGTACGAATGGTCCCTCAACTTTAATCAAATTGGAGCAATGGTCCCTCAACTAAAAATCCATTACCATTGGTCCCTCAACTTATCAAAATGTGTAGCTATAGTCATTTTCATAAATTTTGTCAAAATTTTGTCAAACTAAGTTATATTGGAATGATCATTTATACAATTAGGGTCCCTCAACTCATCAAATTGTATAATTATGGTTCTTTTTGTCATCTATGTCAAAATTTTTGTCAAAACGAGTTACATTGGAAGGACCATTGCTACAATTGGGTTAAAGTTAAGGGACCATTTCTCCAGTTGAATTAAAGTTGAGGGACCAATGGTAATGGATTTTTAGTTGAGGGACCATAGCTGCACGTTTTGATAAGTTGAGGGACCAATGGTAATAGATTTTTAGCTGAGGGACCATTGCTCCAATTGAGTTAAAGTTAAGGGACCATAGCTACAATTTACTCTTAATAAAAATCTATGAGAATTTAATAGTATTTATGAGAGAGATCAAAGATCAACCAACATTATCAATGTTTAGCTTTAATTTTTATGTTCCACAAGATCCATTAATTAAATCATTTTATACATCAAATATTTAATGACGAAATTAATATTTACTAAATTATCATGCGTTAATTGGATGAATATATTTTTTGTATTAACGAAGATGAATATAACCGTTAACCGATAGGAAATCCGTTATCCGGTGGGTATGGTTATGGACAATACCCGATGGTTAATTTGCGGTTATGGATATGGTTAATTTTCGTGGTTATGGGGATGAATATAGCATTTTCGTCCCCAAACCGATCTGTTGCCATCCCTAGATCAAAACCTTGAGAAGATTATGTTCTCAGTAATTGTATTTAAAAAGCTGTTTTCAATTATCAAATCAAAATTTCCTCACATTTTTTACATACCTACAATAATAAATGTAGCTCTCCATCCAATTTCTTAAGCTTGGTTTTCATCTTGGAGAAAATTTTCCTTGTGCCCGTAACACAAGTGGTACACCACGTGTTATTATGTAAGTGGTGGGAAATTTAATTTTTTATGTCATTAATTTTTTAACACAAGAATCTCACAACTTGTATAGAGACACGTAATGTACCACCGTGTGTTCCGGGTACATTAAAAATATCTCATCATTTTGACTCCTATTGGGAAACAACATCACGAAAATAAAACTTCTAAGCAAAACAAAAAAAATCTATTAATGTAGCTGACAATGGGAGAAAAAAAGTGCAGTGTGGCCAAGCGAAGTTTTTCTTAATTATTTTTACTATTAAATAAAGTTACTAAATGATTTTTAATTAAAATGTTCGTTAGTTTTCTTAAAAGAACCTATAATATGTCTGATAAAAACAAATTTGAAGTCATTATTTTGAAAAATCCTCAAAGAAAGGATTTCGATCCGCTTCTGAGCTTAGGAGGTTGAGCCTTCTGAGCAAATCACATGGGCAAAATCCAACGGCTACAATTATTATAACTTTTAGAGGAAAATTATAGCCGTTGGATCAAAATCCAATAGCCCGTATGATTTGTTCAAGAGGTTCAGCCTCCTAAACTCAAGAGAGGATCCAAATCCCAAACAAAAGTAAAAATGGCTCTCCAAATAGAATATGTGTCCCCGGCACACATCAATCGACCTTTTTCATATCCAATAGGATTGTAGGAGCAAGAATGAATACCCAAACCCCTGTTTATTTGGACCGATTCAATCCCCATGCTAACAAAAAAACAAAGAAATATAAAATTAGAAAAAACAGCAACTTCAGATTGTTTGTGATATCATCTAAACAAAGAGACCAACACACGAACGCAAAGAGAAATAAAAAGGGAAGAAATCCTCTCTTTGTTTCCTTAATCTGCCGGCTTTCCCTTTGGGTGCAAGGCTTTCAGAAATCTGTATCAGATATTATGCATCCGGGAGTGTGCTGGCAGGTTGAATTTTAGTGTACATAAATTTTCAATTTTTCAGATTGAACTGTAGAATTTACCCTTTAGGATCGAAATACCAATCGAAACAGAAAAACCCAGCTCGTAATTTTTGGTTTGGACAAGGAAAGTTTGAAGAATCAGTGTGGGAGGATCAAAGTTTGGTGCTTTCTGGGAGAAAATTGGGTTTTTTGTGGTGTTTGCTTGATGGGTTTATTGGTTGATTCAAAAGGGGAATGGGGCGGAGGAGGAAGTGGAAGAAACGGCGGTTCATGGGGCGGCCGGCATAGTTTGATACGGCGGAAACAGGTGGATTCTGTTCATGTGAAGTCACGGGGTCATCAATTGGCCAAGGAGTTGACTGTTCCCCATCTTGTTGCCATTGGTAAAAGCTTGCTGCTTTCCCCTCTTATTTTTTTCAATCATATATTTTGATATCTGGTTTGTAATTTTAGATAAGATGATGATGCTGATGGAATATTCGGTTGTCTGCTATATTCATGTAATTTCGTCTGAATTTTCATCTTGCAGTTATATATTTTCCTCTCAACTTTATGGCTTTTTATCTACATAGGGCATGTTTGAGATTGCTTTTGTAGGAAGTACTTCTGGTCTTAAGTGCCTCTGCTAGAAGTATTATTTCATATTAACTTGTAGAAATTTTTATTAAAAATTACAAGTGCTGAAGGATCTAGAAGTGCTGTATGTGCTTCTTGCTGGAAGCACTTCAAGTGCTTTTCCAGAATTAATTTGCATTTTTACCAAGGTTTGGTTTTGCCAAACGAGCCCTTTGTAAAGCACTTTTAGGACCTAGAAGTGCTTTTAAGTTTTTCTGTCAAATGTAGTAAAAAACACTTTTGGTTGTCAGATTACACATTTAATCATCTCATATGCATTTCTAATCAGGCATTTAATATTTAGAGATTTTATCTTTGTGTGTTCGTTGCCTCACTTTAAATTTCAGGTTTATGGTATGATTTAAGTTTCTTCTTGTAGCTGTGCAGCTGTCATCGTAGAATTGCTTACTTACTACTAATCCTTTGCATAATGATAATGTCGACAATATTCTTACTAGTTTCTACTTGATGTTTTCTTATTTTCTACATAATGGATATTTTGGCTCTGTGTTCCTTACACACACAAGCACATTTCGGTACTGAAATAATGAAACAGGCTACTTCTGTTTTTTGATCATGAATTATTTTGTGTTTCTCATATAATTAACCGTTGGTTATCATACACTTTGATTAGGGGTTGGCTCAACGATTGGAGCAGGAGTCTATATTCTTGTTGGAACAGTTGCTAGAGAGCATTCTGGACCAGCACTAGCAATTTCCTTTCTAATAGCTGGAATTGCGGCAGCCCTTTCCGCCTTTTGTTATGCTGAACTTGCAAGTCGGTGCCCTTCTGCAGGGAGTGCCTATCACTATACATATATATGCATTGGAGAAGGGTAATTTCTCATTCCTTCTCTGTCATTAAAGTGTTGAGCATAGCAATTGGAAAAGAAAAGGGAGAGTTACGTTATCATGCTTATTCAACAATACATGCTTCCACAGTTGTACCAAACTAATTACATTGAAAATTTTCTTGTACGTCAGTTAGTGATATTAAAACTATCATTGTTTGCAGTGTCGCTTGGTTAGTCGGTTGGGCTTTGATTCTAGAATATACAATTGGTGGCTCAGCTGTTGCTCGGGGCATATCACCTAATTTGGTACAGTTTTTAAAAATATCTAGTTATGTATTCTGCAAGAAAGATTATAATGTCCGCTCGAATAAAAAAAGATCTTCCTGCATACTCTGACAATCTCTGAAGAGAAGTTGGGACATCTATCCTTAAATGGGTTTGTTTTTCTTTCTGAAGGCATTACTTTTTGGAGGAGAGGACAGTCTGCCTGCTATTATAGCCCGGCAACATATTCCTGCACTTGGTCTCGTGGTTGACCCATGTGCAGCAATTCTAGTATTTATTGTTACAGGGCTCTTGTGTGTGGGAATCAAGGAGGTATGCATATATCTCGTTTGTTTTCTTTTATGTATCAGATCAATCCTTAAACTTGGCAAACATAATTTTTTCTTCTGTTTCATTAATATTCTCTTTTTTTTTTTTTTAATGGAACACTCCTTTTATGCAGAGTACAGTAGCACAAGGCATTGTGACGATAGCGAATGTATGTGCAATGATATTTGTTGTAGTAGCTGGTACTTATTTGGGTTTCAAGTCTGGCTGGACTGGATATGAACTTCCTACTGGGTATTTTTCGTCCCTATTCCTATATCAACTCATGTAGTTTTCAAAAATAAATTTTGAGTTTCCTTCCTATTTATTCATGTAAAAGGTACTTTCCCTTTGGGGTGAATGGTATGCTTGCTGGGTCTGCGACTGTCTTCTTTGCATACATTGGTTTTGATTCAGTTGCCAGCACTGCTGAAGAGGTAAACAGGTTCTTGTTATGTCATCCGAAATATCAATCTTATAAGTTTTGTGGAGATTTTTTAACTTGTGTAGAATCTGAATTACGCCTTCATGTTTTTCAAAAGGTGAAGAATCCTCAACGAGATTTGCCACTTGGTATTGGTGCTGCACTATCTATTTGCTGTGCGTTGTACATGTTGGTTTCGATGGTCATTGTTGGTTTAGTGCCTTATTATGCAATGGATCCTGATACACCCATTTCCAGTGCATTTGCTAGTCATGGGATGCAATGGGCAGCGTAAGTGAATAATATTGTGGGGATTGCCGTTTCATCTTTGGGCAATTAAGTTAAATTTCCTGCTTATGTTTTGAAGGTATGTGATAACTGTTGGAGCTGTTACTGCTCTCTGCTCAACATTGATGGGCTCAATTCTTCCTCAGGTATTATTTGATCTTTTTAATATTCCTTTTATCTCCTACTTTTCAAGATGCATTGTGTATGGTCTCAGGTCTTGTCAGCTTGTTTATTGTCCATGAATCCCCTACCACACCTGTACTGTAACACTGATTAAGATATTTTCTTGTGTTTCTTAGCCACGAATCCTGATGGCAATGTCTAGAGATGGATTGCTGCCGCCATTTTTCGCGGATATTAGTAAAAAAACTCAGGTTCCTGTCAAGAGTACAATAGCAACTGGGATTTGTTCTGCAGTCTTGGCCTTCTTCATGGATGTTTCACAGTTGGCAGGAATGGTAAGTTGACCTTAACGGAAAGATTTGGCTTTGTTGTTGATAAGGTGGATAACTTATTTACTCTTTCTTATGCTAAATGACATGCGAGTTTTCTTAATGTAATGCTATAATTGTGGTTTACCAGACATTCGCTTTATAAGGGGGATTCCCACTGCATGTGAACTAGCCTTGAAGTTTCTTCTTTTATTTTCACAATAATTGATCCTTGATAATATTAATATCCTCTTAACAAATTCTGATACCGTTGAGGATTTTATTTTGTGGATCATGATAATGACTCAAGGAACCTCAATTCGAGATGGAAATCCATGTGTATAACCCTTATTTAAGTTGACATCGACCTTTTTCTGTGATAGTGAATGTAGATGTGGAGACTGACTTAGATAGTACCTATGTTGTGCAGGTTAGTGTGGGTACGCTTGTTGCATTCACTATGGTAGCAATATCTGTACTGATACTCAGATATGTTCCGCCAGATGAGGTGCCTATGCCTTCATCTCTTCGCGAGTCAATTGATTCAGTGTGGTTACGGCATGGAAGTAATTCTCAAGAGATCAATGTGGAAGATCCTAAGACTAGTGTTAGTTCTTCGAAGGAGAGTACCAAACCTCTACTCGAGGAAGTTGATATCATGGTTGAACTTCCTCTGATAAAAAAGCAACTCCCTCTTATTAACTGTAAGTTCCTTATAGTCTCGTATTCTCACTTCATTATATATAGTTACTGCAACAGTAGAAGGGTCATACAGAAACACACGAGCACACACGCATACACCTAAATGCCCTATTCTTGTAGTTATGTTGCCATAATCTCAATACGGCCCAACATTCAGGCAAGAAACAACCTTATAAATAGTCTACATTCTCAGTCGGGTAAGAGAATATTTCCTTGTATCTATGCATGTCTATAAAGTATGTATGACAATGGGATATACGTGTCTTTATATTTGTGTCAGAACCAACCTTATATTCTACATAGTATAGTTTCTGCTCTACTTTTCTGTTATGCGGCTGATTCTGAAATATTTTTTTGCTGTGTTCATTATAACAGACACACTAAGGGAAGATAAAAGGCGTAAAATTGCTGGCTGGACCATAATGTTCACATGTGTCGGCGTGCTTCTCCTGACATATTCAGCTTCAGATTTGGCCATTCCCAGGTGGGTGAATTTCGGTCCCAGGCTTAGTTCTGAGAATGATATTTTTCTGGCTGCATGATTCATTTTTGGCTGCAAAAACAAATTCGAGACGAATTCTAGATTCTAAAATTGATATGCCAAGATTTATGGTTTTGATTATGATTTTTTCATTTATGTTAATATTACATTATGTTTTACTTTCTCCTGGTAATATAGTTTAATTCTCTATTCATTAATTCTACAAAAATATTCTTGGTTTCAATTTCAGCTTTCTTCGCTATACATTTTGTGGAGGTGGCGGTATTCTTCTTTTGTTAGGTCTGATTGTGCTCACATGTATTGATCAAGATGATGCACGACACACCTTTGGGCACACAGGAGGTATGCTCACTATTTTACAAATATCACTGAAAAGGTTTCAGGGGATGCAACCTTGTCCGCAAGCTGTAAATAGTGAACTTGTAAAGTGTATATTACTAGTACACACAAACACATACATATACATATCAGCTGTAGTCGATGTGGTCAGCTTTTCCTCGAAGGAATCGCCCATGAGGCTGGTTATCTAATTTGGTTACTGTAGGCTTAGGTAGCTAATAATTAAAACGTGTTTTCATTTGCCGTGATTAGAATATAAAGACCGATAATAAAGAAACTCAACAATATCTTCATCTCGTGTTTAGTTGCGTTGGATTAAATGGTTAGATTATTGTTCATCAAGGAAAGTACTATTTGACTATACAATAACAATGATGTATTGGTTTCCTTTCAGGTTTCTTATGCCCATTTGTCCCATTGCTACCTATCGTCTGTATTCTCATCAACGTCTACCTACTGATAAATCTTGGGTAACTATCCAATTAAATAGTCCGTTCCATTTTAGTGTTAATTACGTTGTCCTTTTTGTTTCTCATAGCTTTTCACGTTTAAAAAAAATTATTTTTGCACTTTCTGTATCAAAGGGAAATCCTACATACTGGAAATGGTTCTTGTACTCTGGCCGCATAATATTATCAGAATTGAGATAATTCGTATTGTGTGTTCACCCGGAAAGCACTTTCAATATTATCAGAATTAAGTAAAATTTGTAAAATGCAAATGAAGTTTCCTTGATTTCTGCTGAATGCACCTGTGGCTAATCTGTCGGCTGTAAATATTCGTTCCTTTAAAATTGTTCGTATATTGTTTTGTTTTCAGAGCGGACACCTGGGCGCGTGTTGCTGTATGGCTGCTAATAGGAGTGGTGGTTTACGTATTTTATGGCCGAACACACAGCTCATTGGAGGATGCAGTTTACGTGCCAGTAGCTCACGCTGATGAGATCTTTCGGAGCTCAGAAAATTATGTAGCTTAAGTTTGTACAGGAAATGCAAGGAGGAACTCGGTCCATCATCTCGTGTACTATATGTCATCTGGCGATCGTGAAGCTTCCTTTTACCGTGTGCTTTTGACTCCGATTACGTATTGTTGGTAATCTTGTTATACCAAGGACTGAATTCAGCCCATTGTATAATAGCTTATTATCTTGATGCTGGACATGTTCAAGCAATGTAAATACTGTGCAATAATGAAAGTTTCCACTCTCCTTCCTTAGGACAGAGGCTCGAAAACATTACCTCTTCTGTCTGTTCTTGATTCGAGCAAGTTTTTGATACAAATTCCACCCAACCGAAAGAGAATACCAGAAATCGTAGACATATTTCACATGACATGGTGCTTCAACCACTGTGGCTTAGAAGGGTCAACGTTTTCCGCACACATCTATCGATCGTTTTTCTTAAGCCAATGCTAATGGATTCCTAGTTTTCTCGTTCCACGGTTTTTATGCCCTAAAGTTAAGCCCATTGGATCTTTCGATTCCCATAAAGTTGCTCATTATAAATATTGATTTTTGAACTGAGCTAAAATTCGACCATTGCTCCGGTTCTCTCCTCATTGTTTTCCCCAGCAGCGGTGGCCGATCTGAATTCGATCATATTCAGACCGAATAGGAAGAACATGAAACAAGAAGCGGCAGAAACGCTGATTTAGGCAGCGAGCTCAGATGGGTTGGAGCCGGCGTCCGTGAACTGCGCCATAAAGCTGTTGTTCCGGCGAATGCTAGTTGGGATAAGGGACAGCCGGTTTTTCTTGGGCACCTTTCACTGCATCGACAAACAAGGCAACATCATACTCCAGGACGTGGTGGAGTATCAAAGCACGCGGCGGTCCTAGCCGGCAACAGTGCCTCGGTCTCATTCTAATCCCTTCTTCTTGCCGTACTTCTAGAACCAAATTTTTATATAAAATATGGTCTAGTATTGGGATGTTTGTATTCTCATCTTCCACAAGACGATATTCAAAATTACTTTGACATGCGAAGAGGGGTTTGATTTTATAAATGATAGAAACTGTTTTGCTTAGAACTTGCGCATTGTATGTGTGGCTAGGCTATCCATGTATGAATTCGATTTTATTTTGAAGATCGATGTTTTCGTTCATTGGAAAATTTCTTGAACAGATTGGCATGAACTATAAAGCATTCTTTTGAGATATTTGATGTGCTAATGTCTTGTGGTTTCTGCATTTTGATAGTCTGAGGCTGCATTTTGAATGATCATGAACAAATTTACATAAAATTCAATATTCGATTTGTTCTATGATGAATACATTTTTAGGTACAACGGTAGATTTTGATCAAAATCTGTCGCGGTATGGTGTTCCATATACAATAAGATAAGGCACAGTTCGCACGACAATGTCAATCGGTATTGCAAAGTTAACTCCGGACGATGCTTCTGTCCCTGCAGTATAAACAGAGAAAATTTAAGCATTTGAAAGTCTTAACGAAGTCCGAGTTCCAGCTATCGGGCAATACAACTTGGTTTCTAGATCTCATCCTAGTTTGGTGCTGAGGAATAAGCTTAACGATGAGCAACTTTCACTCGCAAAGGGTTCGACACCTATCAAGGTACCCACCTAGCAATTGCTAGAGTTTCTTGCTTTCCAAATGTTGTGGGGTCAGGCGGGGGGGCCTAGTGATTAGTCGGGTCAAAGATCTGGAGACACTAGTTTTAAAAAAAAACAACAAAAAAAGCAACTTTCACTCGCAAAGGTAATCGTTAAGTTTATTCCTCACCACCAAACTTGGAAGAGATCTAGAAACCAAGTTGTATTGCCCGGAAGCTAGAACTCGGACTTCGTTAAGACTTTCAAATGCTTAAATTTTCTTTGTTTATAATGCATGGACAGGAGCATCGTCTGAAGTTAACTTTGCAATACCGATTGACATTGTCGTGCGAACTGTGCCTTATCTTATTGTATATGGAACACCATTCCGAGACAGATTTTGATCAAAATCTACCGTTGTCTTCATCACAGAACAAATTGAATATCTATACAAATATCTATTCATCACAGAACAAATTGAATATCTATACAAATATTGAATTTTATGTAAATTTGTTCATGATCATTCAAAATGCAGCTTCAGACTAACAAAATGTAGAAACCACAAGACATTAGCACATCAGATATCTCAAATGTCAAAAGAATGCTTCATCTTTCATGCCAATTTGTTCAAGAAATTCTCCGATGAACGAAAACATCAATCTTCAAAAGAAAATCGAATTCATACATGGATAGCCTAGCCACATATACAATGCAAGTTCTAACCAAAACAGTTTCTATCATTTATAAAATCAAACCCCTCTTTGCACATCGCATGTCAGAGTAATTTTGAATATCGTCTTGTAGAAGACGAGAATACAAACATCACAATACAAGACCACATTTTATATAAAAATTTGGTTCTAGAAGGAAAGAAGAGACAATTGTTCTTCGACAGAGCAACCAACGTGACAAGAAGCACGGCAAGAAGAAGGGATTAGAATGAGACCGAGGCACCGCTGCTCCATCGAAGAAGGCAAGGACCGCTGCGTGCTTCGATACTCCACTGCATCCTGGAGTATGATGTTGCCTTGTTTGTCGATGCAGTGAAAGGTGCCCAAGAAAAACCGGCCGTCCCTTATCCCAACTAGCATTCGCCGAAACAGCAGCTTCCTGGCGCGGTTCAAAGACGCCGGCTCCAACCCATCTGAGCTCGCTACTTGAATCAGCGTTTCTGCCGCTTCTTGTTCCATGTTCTTCCTATTCGGTCTGAATATGATCGGATTCGGATCGGCCACTGCTGCTGGGGAAAACAATGAGGAGAGAACCGAAGCAATGGTCGAATTTTAGCTCAGTTCAAAAATCAATATTTACAAATTTATAATGAGCAACTTGATGGGAATCGAAAGATCCAATGGGCTTAATTTTAGGGCATAAAAACCGTGGAACGAGAAAACTATGAATCCGTTACCATTGTGAGGCTAAGTCTAGCATTAAGCTGCCGCAGCTGAAATATAATTTGTGTATTCATTTGTTTCATGCATGATAATGTACAGAAGAGCCAGCATCAATTTCCAATGCAGGAATGTGTTGTATACATATAGAAGGATAGGAGAAAATATCTACTGCCTTAATGCCTCCTTGTCTCCAAGATTACACCAACACCAACATAACGATACATACATATATAGTTCTATTTATAATTCAGTGCCACACTGCAATTCATAGTTAAAGAACAGGCAATTTGCCAATTTGGAAGTAAATATATATATATATATATATATATATATATATAATATATAATATATATATATATAATTATACAACCTCGACCTTAATATTATGAGATTATGATCTATTCCAACCAGTCAGTGATTATTTGATCCCGTGCAATGTATAAATGATGTCATGCACAAGAGGATAAAGAATTTAAGCAGCAAGTGTGGTTTCAAGACAAATCAGTCCGGAATATAAGTTCTTAAGGATATAAAATGATGAAATTTACAGAAACCAACCTCAAGAATCTGGTGCCACTCTTTTCCAGACAGCTGCAAGACAGAAACGATAAAAATGTATGAGTTACTCTTGACCATCTACATTTATCAGACCAAAATCAACAGTGGGTATGAATGGTCAAATGAATACAGCGGGAAGAAGAATTTTCCTAAATCCCTCGTCATACGGGTTGGAACCGAAGAAGATATGCAACTGATTAAAGGAAATTTCCTAACCTTATGCAGAACAATGTCAAAAGGGCCTTGATCAGAAAGGGGCTTGTTATGATCACTAGCAACAAACAATATCCCCTTCTTTCTGCATTAAACAAACAATAAATTACACAAGGCAAGTAAACACCTGAGTAAAAATCGCATGACAACATCACCATTACTTGAAAGAACAGAGACATAACACCAACACGGAAACTCCGAATCAAAGCTATTCATCACTAGCAAATTAAGAGACGAAAAAAATCCACACTAATTGAATAGTATTGAAAAAGAAAATTTAACATTCAACCACTAATCTTGGTACACATGCAAGTGACACAAAGCATGAGAAATGTTGAACAAGCTCTATAGCTTAAGCTAAGTTGCCAAAAAATTTAGGGGATTTTGTCTATCTTATTAGTGAGACATTCTCAGCTCTTCTTCTTAGTTTATAATTTTAATTAAATTAATCATGGCCCTCTGGGTTCTCAGAAGCAAACACAGACAAGCTCATGGATCAACTGCAAAATTAACTCTAGTAACCTAGTTCGAAAACCACTGCGTCAGATCGAGACATGCCAACAGATCAATCATCAATCTACAAATTCTAATTTAAAAACCCTAAAATCCCTACACCAGAAATTCACATTAATAACAAAACCCTAATTCAAAATTACCTAAATTTTAGAGGGATGATGGCTGGTAGCAGCGTCCTCGACGGCGGTGGTGGGGTGATGGTGGTCGCGACGGCGGTGGTGTTGTCGAAGAGGAGAGAATCGAGCCGTCGTGGTTCTGGGACCTGGGTGCTCTGGGATGTCGTCAAGGAGGATGGCTGGATGGGTGGTGCCGTTGTGGGTCGCAACGGCGGTGAGGCTGGATGGGTGATGTCGTCGAGCGATGTCGTCGAGAAGACGATTGAGTTTGAGAGTTGGAGTCGAGGGAGGGAGTGACTGAAAGTCTGAAACTGGAACCCGGACACAGGGGAAGGGAGGATGACTAGCGTAGAAACTAACGGTTGAGATTGGATGATAGGTTATCATTTAATCTTGGCCGTTCATTATAATTAGAAACGGGGGCCCCATTTTCTAAGTACTAGGACTCGGCCCGCCCGCAATTGACAGCGCCCCGCCCCGTCCTGTCCCGTTTATTCTCTAAAATATTTGGAACCGGCCCGTACCCGTCCCGGTCCCGAACGTTGACTACCCGCCCACCCGCGGTTTCTTTACCCGTTTGCCCACCCTTAGTTATGGGTATGAGTATACCCATTTATACAATTATCCAGCATGTAAAGGCTTAAACAGTTATGGACAAATAATTGCGGTTACCAGCCCGCCATAACCGTCCATCCATAATACTGGAAATAGTTATCGTACTTTATGCTCTGTGTGTTTAATCTGCTGTCTAAATGTTCTTTCCTTGTACAATGCCATACATTGTTTCGTTTTCAGATCGGATGTGCTCTCTACCTGCACCTAAGGTCGGATTTAATGAAAAGACTTTATATACATATGATATATAAGGGGTATATCTCTTCTATTTAGATGGATAAATATGTATCATAATTTATACTATTAATGAATATGTATGTAGACCCAAATATTGGCTCATATTCGGATTGTTCAAGCTCGTTGGAACTCGATAAATTTGGCTAGGTTGTCCAATGGGTTGACCGGTCAATACGAATATAACTCATGCAAAGAAGAGGATTTCGAACTTAGGTGCATAAAAGAGAGCACGAGCACATCCGCAATTCCCATTTGTAAGATATTTCTTCAGTTGGATATATAACTCATCCACGACAAATTACGCACCAATTAAGATGTAACGAAGGGGGTTTTATTTGGTCTGGCTAAGCTCATTCAAATTCAACATATTCTTCTGTACCTACATATGACTGCCCTTCAAGACACCCTCCTCCGAAAGGATGGTTATGCACCCCACATACAACCTCAAGTTTCCACTCATCTCCGGGACCAACGTTTACACCTTTCAATAAAAACGGGCAACCACACTTTTTCGTACCAGTGGCCTTAGAGCGCTTTCTCTTCCGATGATCTATATCTGCACTGAAACTCATCTCTTGTTGCCCATCTGAATCTACGTTAGACTTCTTAGTATAGTGTCCACTATGCTCACAGCAAAGATTAATTCTAGCTCGTCGTAATCTATTTTTTCCAGCAGCATCTGACCTCTTGATGACCACCCCTACACCACAACTCCGTCCTTGTACACGAATCCAATTGACCAATTCTTCTCGACTCTTGAATACCTGCCAAAATACGTATATTTGTTGCAATCAACCATACACCACTAATAAGTTACAACAAAACAGAACTACTTTTACCTCATCAGTAATGAACTCATTTGTGGTGTCCAAAAGGCTATCTATTGCAACACCACTGCTTGTAGTAGAAGCATCATGCTGTGGCTGCAAAATACATTTTCGATAAAGAAAGTTTCAGTATCTGCAGCTGATGGATGAACTTAACTGTGAAAGTTTGGCCCACAACCACTGAATGTTATGCTACTCAGCCTACATGTGCAGTGGAACAGCCGAACACATGTCAGGTTCAAGGTTTAGGGTTGGTTCTGGGTAGAATGTGGTTCTAAAAGTTCGGTATATGGAGCCTGAACCCCCTGGATATCTTCTCAGTTTGCTACTTAACCAAAACAAGCACTTACGTTCAGTAATTCAGCTAACCTTTCAGCTCTGCCATGCGGTAAGTGTAGAGAAAATTATTTGCGCCACATCATACATTCTGTTGGAGACAATACATATCGGAAAGTATTTTTCCTTATTCTTTTTCATTTCTAATTTCTTTGATACAAAAAGATTGGGATAAGGTCATAATCTTTAACATTGCTCAGAGGATAATAAAAAGAATTACATAGATGAACTGATAAAAGAAATCATTCCAGGAAGGTTCTCGAGAGCCAACGTGAAAATTGCACCAAGTACAAAAATAAAAACGAAAGCTAATACTATTTTTCCAATGTACGTAAAACTGATTGCTGGTTTCAACACCCTCTTTGGAACATGTAACTTGGCAGAACGCTACAGAAAATCATAAGCATATATTAATACAAGCTAAAAGGTCAACAATTGATAAAGAGAACATTCAACTTAGAAATGGCAGAACGCTACCCTTAATCGCTTATTTGATTGTATGTCATCAAATATACCCTTTTGAAAATCATTTAACATCGTACATTACTTTTCGTGAAACAAAAACTTTAGTTTAGAAGAAAAAGAAAACGTAACTATCACAAGTGCAAGTTTTCATTCCTCACATTACAAATAAGGTATTTTTACATGTAGATTACTTAATCAATTCCGACAAAAACTTCACCCCTATGAAGTATGAATACTGGTTGGTTAGAAGTGCACATGAACATATTTTGCAAGATTCACATTTTCGGTTTACTTTCTGAGTTGTTTCTTTGAGATTTTATCTGTGTAATCGTATTTGTCTGCACATTCACTTGCGAAAGTTCAATTATCAGGGCCAATCTGTGGACTTGAGATGAGACGTATGTTTTTACTCCAACAATCTACTTAGTACACTGACTACAACTTAAAAGAAACGACGACGACGGATCACCCTGCCTTACCATTATCTTCCCATCTAAAATAACTGAATAGTTTACTGAACTTAAACAACCTTCAATCCAAAATCTCCACCTCACATCAAAACCCTTGCTATCCGAGACCTGGCCTAGAAATCTAAAGTATAGACTAATCCTTTCTTTTATTATTTCCATCTCTTTACACAACAACGTACTGGACACCACCGGGCTCAAGCTCAAGAGTCAAGACTATCACCACGCTGCTTCTATGCACACTCTAATGTTTTCCTTCCTAATGAGCCCGAGAAACTGAGCTTCCAGACCGTGGATACTATCTAAAGTATATATCTAGTCTTGGTTTTAGTCCCATTTTTCTTCCAAAAATCTATTTATAACCGAGAACGTTCCACAAAGTCATCCAATCAAGCCACTGACTTGTTAATTAACAAACTGAATCCGTATTATTAAAGTTTTATTTTTTTTGCAGATGTGGGCATAGCCCTATTGGCTCCCTGTGCACCTGAGTTTGAATTTAAAGTATAATATCACTTGTATATACAAAAAAGGATAAATCTTTCCTTTCATAATCACTATAAACAAATGTCCAGTCCGAACTCATGTACACAAAAAAGATGAACATAATCTTACCGTTACATCAGGAACTGGCATTGCCATTGGCCTTACAATCCCTTCTCCACCTCCAAACCCTGTACTCGAGCAAAGACAAAAAATCATTACAACCCACAATTTAATCATTTTTAACAGATACCCCAAAAATGAACTAAAATAAAGAGTAAATAGAAGCATTGGTATTGTATTGTAGCTTTGGCGCTGAATTAAACATCCAATTTTTAAATTTGACAAAATGCGGAGCATTGGTCCTTCACGCCAACTCTGCGAGAATTTCTGTCGAAGTTGGTCCTCGGTGCAGTTCCCCATTTACTTCTTAAAGGGGGCTCATGTGCACATCATTTACAAAAATTCTTACAAAGTTGGCACAAAGGACTAATTCTCCGCATTTCGTTAAATTCAAAGACGAGTTAGATTCAAATTCCTATTCCAGTTTTGGTGGATTTCAATTCAGAAAACGAAAGACGAAAGCTACAATTCGGTCATAGTTCAGGAACCAACGCTCCAATTATCCTAAAGTTAAAAGGGTCAAGTGCACTTCATTGACGAAAGTTACAATTCGGTCATAGTTCAGGAACCAATGCTCCAATTTTCTCGAAATCACGATAACTAAAGAACTTGGATTTGAGTGATTGAACAGGAGGGAGTGAATTACCAGGAGAATCCAGCTGGGTAACGGTCTGTAACCGCCAGCCACTGCCGTAATCGACGAGGGCGGAGCTGGGGCCGAAACTGATGGGCTCCTCACCTTCTTTGACGGCTTCAATGTGCAGAGCAAGTGGGTCCCCCGCACCCAATTTCTTGTTTATGAGTGAGACTGCGAATCCTACCTCTGTCCCCATCGCGAACCGCCGTGTCATCCCTGAACTCTGACATTTCACCTCCAGAAACTATCAACCATTCACAAATTACAGTCAGATTCCCGTACAAATTATATCGATCGGATGACAGAGAGAGAGAGAAAGAGGGGTTACCGGAGTAGGAGTAGGAGTAGGAGGTTGAGCTTCGTCCATGGAAATTTGGATGATCAATAGTCAAAGGAACTGAAGTAAACTTATTGGGTAAATTACACTTGGTTTAATTTCAATTCCTTACGACATCTTTAAAAAATTTCACTTTCATATTATTTTATTTCAAAATAATACATTCGTTACATTTTCCATCTATTGATCCGTTAAATCCATTAAATGCTGACGTGACTACCACATATATGCTATCTGGCTGCCAAATGTTTGTCCCGTGGCAAAAAAATAAATTTTTTTTTTTAAAACCTGAATTTCTACAAAAAAAAAAAAAAAAAAAAAAAAAAAAATTTGAAACCCAGCGACCTGCAACAAGAAGAAGAAGAGGAAGAAGAGGAAGAAGGAGGAAGAGGGAGAAGAAGAAGAAGCCCACCCCGCCGCCCGCGACCCTCCCCACCCCCCGCGCGACCCTAACCCGAAGCCCAGAACCCTCCCCACGGCGCCCGCGACCCTCCTCCCGTCCCCCCCGCGACCGGAGACCCAGCTCCCCACCCCCGCGCGACCCTCCTCCCTCCGCGATCTGGTGATGGGGTTTCAATTTTTCTTTCTCCCTCCCTCTTCCTCTTCCTTTTCCTCTTCTTCTTCTTCTTCTTCTTGCAGATGTGGTCGCTGGGTTTCAAGGTTTTTTTTTTTTCCTTGTAAAAATTCAGGTTTTAAAAAAAAAATTAAAATTTTTTTTTTTTGCCACGGGACAGACATTTGGTATATATGTGGCAGTCACGTCAGCATTTAACGGATCAATGGATGGAAAATGTAACGAAGGTATTATTTTGAAATAAAATAGTACTTAAGGTATGAAAGTGTAATTTACCTAAACTTATTTATTCGAATTAGATTGGTATTTTATTTAACTTTTTAGGCTTATTTATTGTTTTGTCTCTGAATTTATTTGGAGTGTGCTCTCTATACATCATATTTTACTTCATACACTTCCTCTTAATTTGCGATCATCAGATCAACTGGATTAAAAGAAGATCAAATGACAGAAATGAACAAAGAGTGTGAGAAGTAAATAGGGATGTGTGTATATCACACCACTTTATCTTTTAACCACACTTTACTTCCTTGTAACTGAATTCAATTTTTTTAGAACATCGATATTTTTACACTAAGAGAGGAGGAGTTCGATTATGTCACACAATGGACAATCTAATTTAGTATCAAATTTGTCATCCATGAGATTGGAACCTAAGACCTCTCATTCCCAAGTGAAAGAGAAATGTCACCATACCATAATACTGAGTGACAAAATTTGTCTTTTTAATCTCTAGAATGTTTGGTCTGAGTCCCTTTTTTGCCCACCAAGTGATTGACGAAATGCCTATCAAAGGTTGCGTCACTTGACAAATTCTCTCAATATTCTTCATCATATTGTTTCAGCATATATCAATAACTTTTGACATATGTGCAATTTAATTCGACTTACGACAACAAGCTCATCAAATGTTCAACAAAATGTCCCAGTGAATAAACTTTTGAACCTTTAACACTAAGGACCCCAAGGTTCGAATCTTGAATCTGTCATTGACTGGCAGCCCTTAGCACAATTTTAGGAGATATTTTTTTCAAAATACGGAATGATAAATCATGTGTGACCATACAAGCGGTGGGATGCTGGAAAGAGACAAAAGTGCAACAAATCTGATTTTAGAGCACTGAAAAGCAATTTAAGAGAACAAATCAATAAATAAGCCTTTTTTAGGGCTGGTTTGGTATTACTGTGCTTTGAAAAAAAACTGCTTCTGCTATGGTGTGAGAATAAGCAGTTGTGACATAAAGCAGCAGCGTGTTTGGTAAACATTTTTGTAAAAGTGCTTTTGAAAAAAAAAACAGTATTACAGTGTTTGGTAAACTTTTATGTAAAATAGATGTGAAAAAAAGCCGATTTTTCAAAGCTGGATTTTGAAGCTTCTTATTTTTGACTTTTTTTCACCCAAAACTGTGAAAAAAAGTTGAAAAAAGTTGAAGCTAAATGTTTACCAAACACCAAAAATTCTAGGGCAGTGTGGGTGTACAAGAGCATCCGTGCGTGGGAAAAAGCTCTGCCCTTATCATTTCTGCAGACTGAAAGCCCGCTCTCCCCGCCCTTTCGGTCTCCCAGCTCAAAAGCTCGAAACTTTCTCCGGCACCTTGGCCTGTAGGCTGAAACCGGTGAGTTTATCTTCTAAATGCACCCCATTTCTGGAATGTTGATTTCTCCTTTTACCATTATTATTATTTTTTTTTTCGTCACTACTTATATAGAACTGAAAGAAACTTTGGGGAAGATTTAATGCCCGAACTCACTGTAACTTTATTTATGGGTAATGAAAAGCATAATTCTTTTTTGTTACCTAGCATGTTTGATGATTTTTGTACATGCCCAAATGGAGAGTTTTTATTTTTAATTTTTAGTTTGTATTTTTGTTAGGGGTGTGAGTGATAAACCATAAATCTGTAAACTGAGTGATGGGTATTTGCAGCTTTCCATTTCTTAGAATTGCAAGTCTATCTGTGGCATATAAGTTGAAAATTACCAGAAAATAGGGATGACCTCATTTACATGTATATTGATCCCAAGATTAATGCCTTCGGAAATTTCTGTCATATAGATATAGGCCCATTGCGGACCTCACTTAGTGGAATAAGGCTTTATTGTTGTTGTGTAGACATAGGCCGGTTGCGAGTGGTTCATATTGTCATTTAACAAGCCTACATATGTGTGTGTGTGTGTGTGTGTTGAGATTTGTAGCTGAGTAAACTTCTTTTTCTGTTATTTAGATTAGGAACAGTTGAAGAACCCCCGAAGGTTAGCATCACCAAGTCCGTTATATAGGTAGGGATTCTAACAACGGGGAACTACATTGTGGAGTGGGGCGCACAATGTGCCCCTTTTGTAAGCTAAAATAAGGGACTCTTAGCAGTTTGGATACCACTCTGCGTGTGTGTTTTTTTCTGTAACTATTGGGGTAGTTCCATAAGTGCATTAGGCAGACAAATGTATGTTGTATTTAGCTGATATACTAAAAATATTAGGTATTCAAACTTTTAGTTCCCAGTTTTGGTTTTATTTATGGGTCTCCGATTGCTAGGAATTTCTGATGCCTTGAGTTTATTCGTGAGATTTGTTTGATACTTTTGATGCTGTGTTGATTGTTACTACAATAATCTGATTTATATATCCATGCTCAATTTGATTTTTAGGGTTGAGATGGACGAGGATTCAACTCCTCATCCTAATTCTGTTGAAACTCCCCGAGCTAACCAGCTTCCAGCAGCTCCTAAATTCAGTGCGGGCGTTAAAGGAAATCAACCTGGATCACTACCAAATGATTCAACTCCTCATCCTAATTCAGTTGAATATCCCCGAACTAACCTGCTTCCACCAGTTGCTAAGTTCAGTGCGGGTGTTAAGGGAAAACAACCTGGATCACTACCAACGGTATGGGATCACTTCATTAAACTTGAAAATGATGGCCTTAGCGAGCCTAGATATGAATGCAATTACTGCGGGGAGGAATTCAGTGTGGATACTATGAAGCACGGAGATAGTATTTTATGGAATCATTTGACAAATGACTGTGAAAATAACCCGCATAGATTAGAGCACAAAAGGAAAGAGAACCCGAGTCTTGAAACTAGCCAAGTTCCTAGTTGTTCTGGTGAGAATTCTTTGGAAGGGTGGTTAAGTGAAGCAGAATATATCAGAGCATGCACTGAGATGATAATTATCGACGATTTGCCTTTTAGCTTTTTAGAAAGGCAAGGGGCTCAAGTTTTTATGAAATCACTTCGTCCTGAGTTTGATGTCCCAACTTCAGTAACACTTACTCGAGATGCATACCAGCTTTATTTGGATCAGAAGAAGCAAAAGCTTGTTGATTGAAAATTCGCAGAGGGTCTGCCTTACCACCCAAACATGGACTTCTATGCAACAGATCGACTACATGGCTCTGAAGGTCCATTTTATTGATGGTGATTGGAAGCTTCATAGGAAAATGTTGAACTTTTGCCAAGTACCTAATGATAATGAGGAGACAGTTGGAGAAATCATTGCGTCGTGTTTAGTTGATTGGGGTATAGAAAGAGTGTTGACAGTTTCTATTGATAATGTGAATGATGCGGCTATGAACTCTATAAAAATAAAGCTGAAAAATTTTACTGGGAATTTGTTAGATGGTGAATGTTTACAGATGCGATGCTATACACATATTGTGAATTTGATTGTGAAGGAGAGCTTGATAGATGTGCATGAATCAATTGATAGTATTCGCAATGCTGTGAGATATGTGAAGTCTTCTCCCAAAGGATTATTGAAATTTAAAGCATGTATTGAGCACGAAGAAATTGAGTTTAAAGGTTATATGGTATTGGATGTTCCTACTAGGTGGAATACTACCTATTTGATGTTGAGAGATAACTTAAAGTTTCAAAAGGCTTTTGAGAAGCTAGAAGAAGACGATGAGGATTATGGTAGCCATTTCTTGGAGGATGAGAGTGGATTAAAAATGATAGGTCCACCTACAGTTGATGATTGGGAAAATGTTCGGGCTTTTGTTAGGTTTTTGGAGATTTTTTATGATGCGATGTTGAAGTTTAGTGCTTCAGGTGTCACTTCCAATATATGTTTTGATACAATGTGTTCAATTCGATCTAAGTTGACAACATTGAGCCAAAGTCAAGATTCACTTTTGGGGAAAATGGCAACTAGTATCAAAACAAAATATGACAAATATTGGGGTTCTCTTGACGACAACAAGCTGTTGATTGTTTCAGTTGTGCTTGATCCACGCTTTAAGTTGGATTATGTGGCATTTTGTTTTGGTGAGATATATGATGATTCCATGGTTGAAGAGATGGAGAAAGGTGTCAAAGAGCTTTTGTTTCGTCTTTACAAGGTTTATAGTGCATCGGATTCCACCCCTAGTTGCAATGAAGCTTCTAATGATGATCAGTGTCATTACGAACGGATAAATAAATTTCTAGAGTTCAAAGAAAACAAAGGTTTACTCCTAAGAAATGAGGTGGATAGGTATTTGTCGGACACTTGTGAGAATCCAGCAGACGACAAGTTTGATATGCTGCATTGGTGGAAAGTAAACTCTACAAAGTATCAAATGCTATCGCGTATTGCAAGGGATGTGTTTGCTATCCCAGCATCTACAATGGCTTCATCTGAAGCTGCATTTAGCAGAAGACGGTGTGTTCTAAATCAGCACTGGAGCTCGTACACTCCTAACTTTGTGCAGGCCTTGATGTGCTCACAAAATTGGCTACGGAGCCCACCATCTTCTACTGTCTTGGTAGATGATGATGAAGTATTAATTGAGGACGCGATATTTTACAATGAAATCCGGTCAGGTAGCAATTCAGCTTCTTTGTGGCTCTTTCTTATTAACCTATTACTTATACATTTGATCAGCGTAGAGTTTATGGATTTCTTCACACTTTCCATGGTTTTGTGTAGAGTATTATGCATCACGCCGAACAACTCAGCCTATGGATATTGACAATCTCATGTCAGATAACGAAGGCCTGTCAGATGACGAAGGTATATCTTTTTTGGTGTGTTAATATTCTCCAATGTATTAAAAGCATGAGGCGTGGGCGAGGCGTCCGAGGGGAAGCCCGGCCTAGGCGTCGCCTCACGGGATCTAAATTTTTTAATATATACACTGAGCATACACATATATTATATTAAAAAGAAGAAGATTATTAATCAATAATCACCTGAGCACACACATATATTATAAATATATATATACACACATATATATACATATATTATATTATATATGTATAAAATAGAGGATGAAAAGCACAATGAGCACCCATATAACAATGCACACAAACAACACACATCCATTATATAAAAAATAAAAATCAGAAAAAAGGCAGAGACAAAAGTGCAAGGAAGAGGTATGAGGTAGTTAAAATCCTACCCAAAATTTGGGTTTGGGAGTAAAGAGAAAAAAAAAAAAAAAAAAAGCCATTGAGGCGCCCCTAGGCGGCTCCGGCGAAGCCTTTCGCCCACTCCAGCAAAACTGAGGCGTTATCCATGGCGCCCAGCCTCAAGGGCGCCCTAGGCGCGCCTTGAGGCGAGTTTTTTAAAACATTGATATTCTCTTATCAGTTTTATCGTATCAGATGCTTAACAACGTAAGATGATCTCGTGTTTGATTATTAGACCTCTCCGAGGATTGAAGTTTTCAACTTCAGATCGAATCATGGATCATGGGAGCTTGGAAGTGGTGAAAGATTTCTGGTGTGCATTGGCAGTGGAGAGTTTGTTTGGAGTTGGATAACTTGACCTAAATGGATGGACAACAATTATCCTTAAATCTTTGTACTTTCTGTTGTATCTTGTTTCTGGGTGTGTCTCAATGTTGTTATTTTGTGTTCAAGACCAGGTTATTAGTTATTACTGAATTTGGTCAAATTCGTCCTCTTTTCTTCTTTTTCTACTACTTCATTTTGCATTAGCCAAATTCCCCCTATTTTCTAACCACCACGGGGTGGCCCAATTTGAGGGCGAATTTTAAGTCCTTATTCTACACAACACGTTTTGGGTTTAGTTTTTTACTCTAGTGAATCACATGATGGCAGCCAAGAGGTTTGAAATGTCTTTGTAGGTTTTTCCGGCTTCCTGAAAGGTACACTATCCTAGTGAACTCACCAAATGATCCCCTTTTAATTATAAACTAATAAAGTATCACATATAAAAAGAAGCTCTTAACTTCGTATTTCAATGAGGTGAAAAGGCCAATAATGTAACAAATATGTAGTAAAATGTCAATTTTTGAAGTGCAAAATTTAAAATTGATCTTAAACTTTTATTCTAGCTTGGATTTAGTGTTAATTAGAATTCTGAACTTAATAAAACAAGCATTATTAGTCAATCTGAAATGTTTTTCATCAACATAGGAGCCACAAATCACAATTGATATCTAAGGTCCTGTTTGGTATCCTATTTGAAAATTTTAATCATTTCTCAAAACATTTCTTGAAAATAATTTTCTGTAAGACTCAAAAACTTGATTGGTTTGCAATTTAAAAATTTTAAATCTTATGACTTAAACTAGACAAAGAGATCTAAAAAGATGGGGTCGCAGGAGAGGGAGAAAGAGGAGAGAGGAGGAAAGAAAGTAAGAGATGATTGAAGGAAAAAGAAAGAAGAGAGGATCGGACGAGATAGAGAGGAAGATGAGTGAGAGAAAGAACTGAGAGAATGAAGATAGCGGATTGGAGGAGAGACGAAAAAGGTACCAAAAAAAAAAGGAGAGAGAGAAGAAAAGAAAAAGAGATAGATTTTGAGTGAGAGGGGAAGAGTGAAAGAAAAGAAATGAGTGAGTTTAAGTTTAAAAACTCACTTTTTATGTTTTTAGAGAATAGATTATATTTTTGAGTTAGTCTTGAATTCAGTTTTTGAAATATTCATACCAAACAAGTTTTTAAGGCCTAAAACTTCAAAATTGTTTTTGAGTTTAAAAAGTTAGATTCAAGTAGAGTACCAAACAGGCCCTAAACTTTCACTATAGTTTAGATTTGGTTCCTGGAATTTCATCTTGATATAGATTTGACCTCCCAACACATATTGAAAACATACTAACATAATTTTTACGACAAATAACGGTAGGCAATCAACGGTGCACGTGTTGTTAAATTCAAGAAACCAAAAGTAATGAATTTTTGTTCAAGAACCAATTGTAAACTCGGTGATAATTTAAGGACCAATTCCAAAGTTTACTATTTAATAAAAATAATAAAATAATAAAATTGTTGTAAAATTGTGAGAATGAATGCCCACGTGCTTTAAGTGAGGAAGATTTGAGAACAGTAGTGTAACTGTTGTTATGTGATGTTTTCAAAATGGCAATAGTAGTGTAATTGTTGTCGTGTGATGTTTTCAAAAAAAGAAATAATTTCACTTTTTGGTTTGTCACGAATGTGGCTCTATATAAAGAGCACTCCGTGTGTGATTACAATACACAACAAAAGAAAAGAAGTGAAATGAATAATATCAGTATCCCTCCATTCCTCTTTTTACCTGCAATCCTTTTGTGTTATAATTACAAAACTAAACAGTGTGATATCTTGCACACGTTACTCTCCTGTCCCTAGCAAGGGTTATCTCTCTAACTTTTGGAAAAATGATCCTCTCCGGATCCCTTCCTCCTAATCCACAAAGTCAGGGGATCCGGACCACTGAAATTTGATCTAACGGTTACAAATAGAGGCCCACTTTAAAAGATATAATACCTTTAATTGTTGAATCAAATTTCAAAGATTCGGATCCCGAACTTGACGGAATAGGAGAAAATGATCCGGAGAGAATCATTTGCCTATTGATAACAAAAACTTCTTTCCCGCGCTTTCGGGATTTGTTTCGGTTCGGGATTGGTTTAGGGTTGTACGTACGTACTTGTTTGTGTAAATATAGAATCACTTTTGGGTTCTCAGCTTTTTGCTAAAACCCTTCAATTTCTGCAGACTGCGGCTCACTCGCAGTCTCCCATTTCGAGTCTCACCAGCTCAATTGTTGCAGCTAGCCTGCTGCTGCTTCTTCCGAAAGTGCTTTCGCGACGGTTCGAAAAGTCGGTGAGTTTCTCTTCCAAATTTATGCACCCTCATTTCTTATTGCAACTCTTCGATTTGTTAATTTATCAGATGATCGGATCAAAACTAGTAGAAAATAAAATAGTAATGACATGAACATTTCATCCCCCGATCTGTCTTGGGAAATTTCTGTCATATAGGCCGGTTGCGGGTAGTTTGTATTGGAAAATGATAAACACGCACCATTTTTATCCTCTGACACGCCATGTTTACTGCTGTTGTTGTAGTTTCCGTTTAATTTATCCAATCGGAATCCGATGACCAGAAATAAAGAGGGGTGTGTGAAAATCAGCTTCCGTTCATATTTGTGAACGTTTCGAGGTCATGAATTGTTTACTGTATGGGATTGAAAGGTGAATGTGTACATGAATGTGTTGAGATTTGTAGGTGATTGGGTGGTATACTGAAGCTGATTAGGTATTTAGACTTTTCAGTTCCTAATTTGATTTTAGGGGTCTCCGATTTCTTGCAATTTCTGCTGCTTTGAGTTTATTTGCTGAGATTTGTTTCATAGTTTTGATGCCGTGTTGATGTTTGTCGCGATTATCTGATTTATATTTCATACTCAATTTGATTGATAGGGTTGAGATGGAAGAGGATTACTCAAATGCAGATACTAATTCTGCTGAAAGTCCACGAACTGACCAACCTGGATCGCTACTAACGGTATGGGATCACTTCACTAAACTTGAAAATGATGGCCTTACTGAGCCTAGATATGAATGTAACTACTGTGGTGCGGAATACAGTTTTGGTACTCTGAAGCCCGAGGAGAGTATTTTATGGAATCATTTAGCTACTGAGTGTGAAAATAACCCGAATGGTTTAGAGCACGAAGGGAAAGAGGACCCAGGTCTTGAAACTAGTTGCTTTGTTGGTGATTCATTGGAAAGCCGGATTAGTTTAGCAAAATATATCAGAGGGTTAACTAAGATGACAATCGGCACTGGGTTACCTCTTAGGAACTTAGACATGAAAGAGTTTCAAGATTTTGTTAAAGAGCTTTATCCTTATTTCACTGTGCCATCTCCAATAACAATTGCTCGAGATGCCATCTCCAATAACAATTGCTCGAGATGCATACTGGCTTTATTCACATCAGAAGAAGCAGCTGAAAGGAATGTTGATTGAAAATCCGCAGAGGCGTGTCTGCCTTACCACCCAAACATGGACTTCTGTGAAAGAAATCAACTACATGGCTCTGAAGGTCCATTTTATTGATAGTAACTGGGAGCTGCATAAGAAAATATTGAACTTTCGCGTTGTACCTGATGTGAATGAGGAGACAGTTGGAGAAATCATCGCAGCGTGTTTAGTTGAATGGGGTATAGAAAGAGTGTTGACAGTTTCTGTTGATAACGCGAATGCAAATGATGCTGCTATCAACTTTATGAAAATGAAGTTGAAAAATTTGGCTGGGAATTTGTTAGATGGTGAATTTTTACACATGCCGTGCTATACACGTATTGTGAATTCGATTGTGAACGAGAGCTTGAGAGATATGCATAAGTCAATTGATAGTATTCGCAATGCTGTGAGATATGTAAAGATTTTTCCCAAAGGATTATCGAAATTTAAGGCATTTATTGAGCAGGAAGAAATTGTGTGTGAAGGTCTAATGGTTTCGGATGATCCTATTAGGTGGAATACAACCTATTTGATGTTGAGAGACACCTTAAAGTTCCAAAGGGCTTTTGAGAAGCTAGGAGAAGATGATGAAGATTATGCTAGCTACTTCTTGGAGAATTGGATCAGTAGGGTAAAATTGATAGGGCCACCTACTGTCGATGATTGGGAAAATGTTCGAGTTTTTGTTATACTTTTGAAGATCTTTTATGATGCGACCTTGAAGTTCAGCGCTTCGTGTGTCACTTCGAATGTGTATTTCGATAACATGTGTTCAATTCAATCGAAGTTGACAACATTGAGCCGAAATCAAGATTCAGTTTTGGGAAAAATGGTGGCTAGTATCAAGAGAAAATATGACAAATATTGGGGTTCTCTTGACAGCAACAAGCTGTTGATTGTTTCAATTGTCCTTGATCCACGGTTTAAGCTGGATTATGTGTCATTTTGTTTTAGTGAGATATATGACGATTCCATGGTTGAAGAGATGGTGAAAGGGGGTCAAAGAGCTTTTGTTTCGTCTTTACGAGGTTTATAGTGCATCGGATTCTACCCCTGGTTACCCCGAAGCTTCTAACGATGATGATCAGTGCCATGATGAATGGACAAAAAAGTATCTGGAGTTCAAAGAAAAGAAAGGTTTACTTCCAAGAAATGAGATGGATAAGTATTTGTTGGACCCTTGCGAGGATCCAGCAGATGACAAGTTCGACATGCTGCAGTGGTGGAAAGCACACTCAACAAGGTATCGAATTTTGTCGCACATTGCAAGGGACGTGCTTGCTATTCCATTGTCGACAATGGCTTCATCTGAGTCTGCATTTAGCACAGGCACAGGAGGGTGTGCTCTTAATAAGCATTGGAGCTCGTACACTCCTAAGTTTGTGCAGGCATTGATGTGCTCGCAAGATTGGCTACGAACCCTGCCATCTTCTCCCGTCGTGGTAGATGACGATGAAACACTTATCCGGGACACACAATTCTACGAAGAACTCGAGTCAGGTAACAATTCAAATTCTTTGTAATTTTGGCCCGAGTTGAATTTATGCGTTTCTTCAAACATTTCCCATTCTTTTCGTGTAGAGTTTTTCGGACGACCCCCAACAACTCAACAGATGGACGTTGATGGTTGATTCTGTCTTGTTTCGGTAAGTTTACGTTGATCTTGTTTCATTAATTTAGTCGTAGCAGATGTTTAACAATGTATGATGATTTCATGTTTGGTTATTAGAACTCTTTGAAGGTTGAAGTTTTGAAGAACTTCAGTTGAAACGTGGATATCATGGGGAGCTTGGAGGAAGTGGTGGAGGATTTAGTCCGGTGAACAATTATCCTTAATCTAATACTTTCGGTTTGGAATCGGATAGCTTGACCTGACTGGATAGACAATTTAGCCCGGTGGGCAATTATCCTTTTAAATCTTGTACTTTCTGTTGTATTTTGCGTCTGGGTGTCACTCAGCGTTGTTGTATTGTTTTCAAGACCAGGTCACCTCTGAAAAATATTTGCACTTATGTCATGATTTATTTTTGGGCCACTTCATTTTACACCGTTCAGGTTTGGAATGGTTTTTAAAACTGGTTGCGGGATGTTAATTTTTTCACATTGCATTATAAAATCTTGAGATCTTATCAATCTATGTCTTCCGTCAGGTTGACTTTGTAGTCCTTTGTTAAATTGAGTTTGGGTCCAATTTTATGAGTTGTGGAATGCACATTAGCACCACATGGACCAAAAGTAGTCATCATAGAGCTTCAACATCTCAGTTAATACTTTGTATTCCAAAACAATCACTTATTTTGGTTCGATTGGTATAAGTGTGACTTTTGCACAGCGTGAAAGCGGGTCTCACATGTCATAATATCATTTTATATTCCCGGTATAGTAGATGCTATCACACATACAATCATACTCAATTTGGTGGAATTGTTTGATCTTAAAGGAGATCTTCTATAATTTTGCATGTGAGGGGTGATTTCTTGGTTTCGTCCGATCATTAATAACTTGATTATTTTTAGATAATAGTAGATAGAAAAGTAAGAATCATACAATTAAACAGATGAAATGCATAAATGGAAACAATTTTAAAACCTCACGGTCCGATATGAGAAAATTGAGATTCAGTTGCACTTCTAAATAAACATGAAAGAGTTGTCGCTAAATGCTAGTGGCTGCCAAGATACATGGGATCACACTAGTATTGTTCGAGTTCCAATGCCGATAGGAGCACCACCAACAGAAGCTAAATCTCTCTGCTTTTGTTTAAAACGATTTTCCGTCATTATGCTAGTCCATACCGCCGATCTTCTTACCTGTGTTGTTCTTTCGCTTCCCCTTAGTTTTCCCTCTGAGCATACTCGGACCAGCATATGTGTCTCTAGATGAAGTAGGACGTAGCAAATGCTTCACATCAAGTACACCGTTTTTAAAGTGTCCTTCGCTTGCTTTCAAACCCCTGTTCTCGGGCCTCTTCCTCTCCGTGGATCTCTTAGAACTGCCACTCGAATTCCCACCAAAACGTCCAAGGACCATGTTCTATACAGATTGAGTATCGAGTTAGTTCAAGTTGACCAAACTACCATTTGCAAATTAAAAAGGGCAGTGGAAGAAGAAAATAACCTGTTCTTGCAGTTTTTGCTCCCTTTTCTTTTGATTCTTCATGACCAGTTTTGCTACACTTAGAGGTAGTCGCCGGTTCTTTTGAGGCTGTTTCAAGGAAGCAAGCACTCATGAATACTTTTGGAGAGCTTGTAAATGAATGCATACATAGCCATATTGAAAAAAGTAGTACTAGTCGGTGCTCAGCTGAAGGAGACCAATGTCCTATTACTCTTTAGTTATAAGCTGTGTGCTTTCAGCTGACTACTAGCACTATTTGCAAACTTAAGCAAATTTCATCCCCATTTACAGGAAACATAAAACTATATTCAACTCAAGTAATAAATAAAACAAATGTACGTTGCACCGAGCGAGCAGCCCACTGAAAATGCAATCAAAACCACCAAGTTTACACATTAACAGAACCAAACCGTCATTACAACAGACTACACACCTCAAAAACTAACAGCTGACTTAAGCTACATCAGCCCTCCAATCCACAATAATCTAAACCAATGGAACGTCCCTAAATTCATTGGACTCGAAGCCTATAGAAAACCAGAAACTTTCCCCTGTTCCACAAAATTTATTTGTCCTCCACTTTTCTGTTTGCCCTGAACAGACCTTGCTTTCCAGAACAACCTATACCTAAGCCTCAAAGCGATCACAGCGACTAAAAATATTGTCAATACTATCAATCAGATCATTGCTAATAGTGCAATCAAAAGGTGATAGTTCCTATGAGCAGGTGATAAGCCAACACTAGGCCTCTTTCTTCTGGATAATGTTACAGGTACAAACTTCTCCACAAGCTTATCCAAGCAAGTATTTTGTACCTTATGAGGTACCTTAGACTTCCAAATCAACGTGGCACAAACAGGCTACGGATACATGACAACAAAGCTTGTAGAGTGTGGAAATAATAGGCACTAACGAACTCCTCTCACCATTTATTTTCCTAAAACTAAATCCTTTTCCCATTACAACAAAAACATAAATCAATACAACGCAGTTCATAGATTAATACTTTTAAAATTAAATATAGGGATAGGTCAAATACCTTTCCGCCTAGAGAAACCACCTTCTTATTTTCCAACTCCTTTCTCTCCTTCCATGTCATATTAGAAGTACCTGAATGCAGTAATTTGAAGTGGAAGGGCAGACTAAAATTAGCATAAACATAACTGAAAAGGTACAGATAAATGCATCAAACACATGAAGTTGTCCAATCCCATTACTTATACATATAAGTAAAATCCACACACCATGAAACGATACTTTTGTCTCGCCATGCAACAAAAATTTGAGTGAACAATACAAAAGATTCACTTGACCACTGAAATAATCTTAAGTAGCTAGGCCCCATCAATGTGATGCATCAAACGAAAACATGAGCATTTCACGGGCATTATCCATGGAGCATGTCAAGCAATTCTATCATCTTCCTACACAAATTCGGTACGACAACACCAATACGCTTTGTAGAAGGAACTCACATTGGTCTTATAGGTTCTATAAAAATGTCGTTTCACCGAAAAATCTTAGGTTATTACAACAAAAGGAAACGTATGAATGCGAAAAACAATAGTGACAGATTATATACATACCCAAAAGCTCAATCTCTTTAGCAATGTTCCTCAAGTCCATTTTTTGGAAGTGGGTGTCTGTGTTTTCTTCCTTGTTATCCGTTCGTCTCGTAAATGGTCCCCCTCCTCTTTGTCTTCCCTTATTCTTCTGCATTTTTTGCTATTTGTTGGAACAAATTGGGAACAAAGTATTGCAAAAGCCCTAATAACCTGCCAGAATTATGGTTAATTCAGAAATTTGTAACAATTTAGTCACTAATTCAGAAATAATAAGAAGTTAGAAACATAATTAAAGTTAATTTGCAAAAAAATCAAACAGGAAAGATGAATACATTCACAGAATTCCTTGTAACAGAGAAGACTAGACGCAGAAGAGTTAAACAAGAAGAAGAAGATGAAATTACGAGGAAGGACTTACAGAGGGCGGCGCTGGGTGGAGGAGTGCTGCAGAATGGCGGTGGAGCGGCGGCTCGAGCTACAGGGAGGACTTAGCGCTGCCGACTGACGAGGCTGCGTGCTCGCGTTCGGGACTGGACGATTTATTCGAACCAAATGCCCTTACAATTTTCTAATTTATACATTTTTATTTTTTGGATCTGGACATTGGACAGGAATGGGTTGTGGGCTGGGCCGCTAGGTGGGCCTCGTAACTGAGCAACCCATTTCACATTCATATGTTTATCAAGTGACTCTAACTCTGACTCTGAGGCCCTGTGTTTGAGTTTGAATCCCTTCTCAGTAGTTTAATGTAAATTATCTTATCGTTTGTCAAAACAAAGAAAAAGTAAACACATATTTTGACCGTTGAAATTGATCCAAAGCTTAAATTGATGATAAATAATTGTTCTAGAACTCTTTCTTGCACTCAGTCGTCCCACTTGTTCCCCTGCGCCTTTTTGATTGCCTCGGAAAAGGGCTTGCATCGATCGATGGACCGCAAGAGGAAAGGTTGAGTGCATGTAGGTAATTCAGAAAAATAGAAGAAAATAAACCTTATGACCTCTTTCTTCCTTAATGAAGAGAATTGGGGGTTGGCTGAGTTGGGAGGGATATTCGAACTTGAGACACATCTACCGATTGAAGCATATAACGACTGTTTGCACCAAAGAAAAACCGCTTTATAATGACATAAGTTGATAAGCATAACATCACTAAACACGATTAACGGTAAGAGATACAGAAGATAATGTTTACACAGCATTTGTATGTTCTACATTGAAATTACATATATTACAACAAACAGTCATAAGGGCACTCAAAATATCAATCTACAATCTCAAAACAAAGCTTAGCCTCGTCCCACGGACCGTTAATCTCAAATTTGTACTCCTGCATCCGTATCAGCCAATACGGACAGACCACAGTTACAAAAACCAACAACCCTAACAACATTACGAAAAGAAACAGGTGTAGCGTATAAACAAAAGCCAAGGTTGCAACCATCAGACTAAACGAAAACCAGAGGTGCAGACGGAAGGAATACTTCCTGATGCAGTAAGTTACCAACGGAGCGAAAAGGAAAACTTGCAGGGAGAAAAGCATGTTCGCAAAGACAAGAAGACTTGAAGGCAGGCGCGAAGCCATGAAAACCGAGGCCACAACAGAAGCATTTAAAGAGATGCAACTTGTCAATGTCGGGTTGTTTAGAGCCCCTAGAGTTCTTATGGTGGACCCAAAGTAGTCATGGAGAAAAAGGTGAAGCACAAGGAGTGAGACGGTTACTGCCCAAACGGAGTCTGAGCTAATGGATCTTGTAAGAGTTTGATAAATAGGAGCTAGAAGATATAAGCCGGTGGTAAAAAAAGAAATATTGAGGATGTAATGGAAAAGAAGATTGAGGGAAAACATTTCTTGAGTTAAAAGGAGTATGAGAAAACCCAACCCGAGAAGGGTGACATCAAGAAGCAAAAGCGAATTTTCATTCAGAGTTGATCTGAGGGTGTAGATCCAAACCAAACCAGTGAGAGTTACGATGCACAGATATTGGGAGATGGAAACTGAATCCTGCATCACTTTTAGCATGTCCCTTTTTCGCACATTGGCATTTGTGACCATCTCTTCGAGAAATGATTCATCAGTGTGATTGTCATCAAACCCAGGTTGCATCCCTCCATAAGCCACTTTTCTCCATTTGGTTTGTGTCGGAGACGTCCTTTCAGTCATGTTGGTATCCATTACAATCCAAACACTCACAAAACCCCACCCTCAAGAGTGTACTTTGCCCTACTGGTTTCGACCTGTCCAATTACATGAAACATAAACAATGAAAACCAAAATACAACCACTGACTGATATTCATTTTATCCTCCTAATTTCCTGAGGTGAAAATATCAAAGAATTATATGGAAATGTAGGAGTACGTGTGAGTAAAGAGATACCTCAAACAAGAAAACACAGAGCCATTGTTATGCATCCCAAATCTCAGACATTATCAGGGTTAGTGCGAAGTTGGCTGATCCAAACATGTGTCAGAATCTACTGGGGAACGTAAGAAACAGAAGACAAATTACAGCATAGTACCGAAATTGGGATTTTTTTAAATACCAAGCTGATGAAGGACAGCTGAAAATTATTTGAAATAAAATGGCAAAAACTATGCAGTGATCACAAAACAAAAGCTAAAAAGTAAAGACACTTGAAGCCAAAACATCAGAATCTTTTCATTACATAAACCACCAAATAGGCAAACATCACATCATCATATGCAAAGAAAAGGGCAGCCCCCAATATGTCGAAAAAAGAATATAGGCTTGCGCCAAGAAGAAATAGGGTTTTATTGACAGAAGACAGAGGATCAACAGATCTACTCCCCCTGCTTCGACAAACTGGGCTTCCTTCCTTGGAGTTCTTCTTCATGCTATCATAAATAATAACTCCTAGGAAGGAACACTGACATGCAATCTCTCGACGGTGTATATTTCTCTTTGATAATGTCAACTTATCTACTTTAGATAATAAATTACAGTTCCAACTTACAAGTTCGTGTTTAGAATTGAACAAACAAAACATATAAATAATTAAACGAACCTTCATATCAAAACCGTTAGACTGAAAAAGTAACTAACTATTTAGGTGTCAAAAAGGACTTGTTAAGTGTCTAGGATTGGATTGGACTAGATAACTCACTATAATCAATGTACGTTGAAGGAAGAAATAACAACATCGTGTCCATCTTGAAGAAAGAAGAAGGATTACTCATTAACAAAACTTATCCATCCCAATCCTCTAAAATGGTAGGATTAGAAGCAATATCCTTAGTGTTTAATCGTCTCAAAAAGAAAAATCATTCACCTCCACCTTCGATACACCTTGAATTTCACTAGTTATCCAATCCAATCCTAACGAGCCCAAAAAGGCAGTGCAACCTGCACCAACTACTACCATTATCCCAATTGTTGTCTTAATTCCAGAGGAAGCACACACAAAAATAATACATAAAATTCTACTAAACTATATTTTTATGGATTCAAAACAATAAATTCAGGTATTTACTGCATCTGAGAGGAAAAGCATAAACAAAAAACAGTGAAAAAAATAGAGATAAATTAAAGAACCGAGCAGACATACAAGCCGAACCTTATTCGGAAGAATGCCAAAGGGGAAAGAGAAATAGAAATTGAGGTTGGATCTGGCTGGAGCAGATGTTTTTAGGGTTTCGGGGAATTTGGGGATTTAGGGTTCTTTATTTCTGGAGCAAAATTGGAACTCGAAAGGGGAAGAAGGGGGACACGACGTCGTAATAGAAGGAAGGTGTTTGGAAATGTAAAAATGCAAAACCGTCTTCGGTCGCGCGTTTCAGCGCAGTATTAGAATTTAGCTACAATACTTACCCTTAGATAAGATTTTTTTTTTTTTTTTTAGTGCATCGATATTTTTACATTAGGAAGAGAAGAGTTCGGCTAAGTCACACAATTGATAATCTAATTTGGTATCGAATTACATAATGAACATATTAACTATGTGTAAACATTGTAGTCACTCCCACTGCAATATTTCAATTGCAACAATCAATAATCTGAAGGGATCCAATTCAATACATGTTAATGATGTTAAGTTTCAACTAAATTTTAGGGATCAAATTCATTATCCTTAGGGGTGAAATTTTTTCCCTAAAATCCCGAACCGTTCCAAATTCGTCCTGAAATTTGACCCAAAAATGCCTGAACCGAATTTCCCGAAAAATTCGGTACTCGAAACCGAACAGATCTCAAAAATTTCGGTTTGGGATTCGGCCACATCTTTGAAAGTGTTCGGTAATCTTGAACCGAACCGAATATTATATATATATTTATTTATTTTTAATTTATAATTTATAATTAAAAATCACTTGGACCGTTGGATTGGATTGGTTAAGATCTAATCCAACCGTCCATTGTGAGTTAGGTCTTTTGTTGTATTCCTCACCCTCTCTCAGACTCTCAATCGCTTACTCCCACTCTCCCGAAAGCTGCTTTCGCCGCTCCTCCATCGATTCGAGTCACGCCGCTCTTCCATCGAGTCACGCCGCTCCTCCATCTGAGTCACCGTGAAACTGCAACTTTTCTCTCTCTTCCTGGTGCTGTTGCAAAGTTTTTGCTTTGGGAATTTGGAGGGGAAGCTTGAGATTAGCATCTGGAACTGGGTTTCCAAGAAAAACTTTTTCTGCGTGGTGGATGCACATCATGGGCAGCAAGGATTCCTTTTGTTTTATATTTGATTATTGCATGCGTGCTGTAAGTGTATATATATGTATATAATTTAGGTTTTTATTCAACTTTCTAACTCTTCCTCTTCCATGGCTGAGGAGAGAGAGAACTTTCTTGAACTTTAACACTGCCGCCTCAGTCTCCACCTGTAGGTAGGTTTTTCCATTGTTTTGGTTTGCACAAGAGATTGAGAACTCTGTGGCAGCTCCCACCCATTCCCGACCCAAAATCCCAAAACAGTTTCGGGTATCTCGAATTTCGGGAATTGCGTATTTTTGGTTCTATGTTGGGATATAAAATCTCATCCCGAAATGTTTTGGTTTGTGATTCGGATTGAGGGTTTCGGTTCGGGATCCCGACCCGAACCAACCTTAATTATCCTAGCTTACTTGCTTACGCCCAAGCCAGCTTCATTTCAAATAGCTTTTCTATGTGTTGTGATATACCTTTTTTTTTCCTTAACAAAATTTATTAAGAATATGAGAATTTCCGAGAACACCCGGAACCATATAGTCGAATACAAATGCTTGCCATGCTTCATTAGGGAATGAAGTTGTTTGGGTTAATATTGGAACATTGGGTCATGAAAAGGAAAATCTAAAGATGCCAATTAAAAAGGGACTTGCTCGAAACACAGCGTCAAGCCCAAAGACCAATTGAAGCCTTCTAAGCCAAATATAAGCCACGTGCTTACCATTGAAGTGACAAGTGATAGAGATTAACCTACTTCCAACCAAAAACCACTTTCTAGTAGCAGTTTTAGTAAAAAATTGATGACTCACTACCCTCTAAGTGCTCTCGGGAAAAAGCAGAAGTTACAGTCGGGCTATACTGCCTATAAAAGAAGGAAGAGGCCCCAGAGATAGGGATACTCAACCAATCAAACAAACAAACAAACATACAAACTCTGCTCTTAAACCAGATTTGCATACAAAAGCTGAAATCAACCCATATTCAGTTCTTTTTAGTGACAAGCTAACTCTTGTCTAGTATAAAAGCTTTGTTATCTCCCTTAGTGGCGTAATATCGATTCTCTTATGTAAACTTGTTTACCATCCATCCCTTTTTAGCATACCAACCTTTGTAAACTCAAAGAGAAGTGACTGCAAGAAGTTCAACCTTGCCAGACAGGTGAAATCTTGCCTGAAACTCTTTGTTTGTTTTCTAAATTAGTAGATCTATTGCTTAATGTATTCTCCAGCATGTATTCAAGTCATTACCACTTGTTTTTCTATTTTAAGAGTTCCCTTTGCATATGGATCTAGTTAGCTTGATGAAAGTGTTTTCATTAAATGTAATATGGAACCAAACTAGTGACTTAAGGGGCTCTGGACTCTCTCCATTCGAACATACAAGATCATGACCTTGTTTACAAGGCAAGAAAAAGAACTTAATGCAGACTTCACCCATTTGCGACAATCCTTTGATAACAAGAAGTTTGAGTAACTTGGGGCTCAAGTAATTGACTTAAAACATACTGGGATAATAGTGGCACGCCTAGTACTTAGTTTTGATTGTGAGCCTCAAGGCCTACACTTAAGGCCCCACAAAGGCACATTTAAGAACTAACTGTCCTCTTCTTGTAGCACATCAACAAGCAAGAGTCCGACTACACATCCAAAGTGCCAATCCCTTGGAGAGCTGTGCTGAGATCCGAAGAGCCTTCTCCAGAGAAATCTTTGCCCGAACAGAAGCACCCTTATCCCAAATAAAAAGTTGTCAATATTGTGGAGGACGCTAGCAATTTGACATCCTCGAAAATAGTTGTGAGCCTTGCAGATCTTGCATTGATGGAGAACGCCATCTATAACCATGTTGTGAGTTCTTTTGCTTCTTTTGGTGATGTTAGTTGAGCTTTCCTATTTAATGGAATAGTCTGTCAATTAATCGGTTCAGAACCGATTCTATTTGAATGAAACCGTATCCAATCCAACTGTAATCAGTTCTCTATGTTAAAATTAAATTAAAACAGTAACTGCAATAAATTTCTAAAACAGGAAGGTATAATACATCAGCGACGAAAAAATTAATAATCTCATACAACTTTTACATGGTTGAATACCGATAAGGGCAACGCAAGACAGATACGATCACTAGTTCCAGCAACCAGGATATGCACTCCTAATAACTTTCTCAATCGTCCTCTCTTTCCGGAGGAGGACCACAAGGCAAAAGAATCTTCTGCACAACAAAAAAGAAAACAAATCAATTCATTACGACAGGTATTTAGGGCCCGAAAACTATAATGCTTATCCGATATCTCTACACTATAAGATCAATCATATGTAATAGACAGCCATCATAAATTACCTAGAACAAACTTACGCATCAGATGATAAGTTTACAAATAAAGGGGAAAATACGAAAGGCTTACGTAACAGACTCCGTGAGTGGAATCTAGACCAAGTGATGTTAACAAGAAACCAAAATTACCGGAATTTGGAAACTAACACGAGGAAGCCTAACAAATAATTAGTATCAAAACACATGTTTGCATGCGCGCACACAAATCCATAGCATTTAAGTCTTAAGTCACATAAATTTACAACTACACATTTTATGCACAAGAGCCACATTTCATCGCATACACATACACATAATATTGAATCGAAAACTGCACAGGGTTAAGGGTAAGAGCCGCGTTTATTTACCCACGAAAAAGTACATACAAGGCGAGAAAACATTTGAAAGTACAATACATTGTCAATGTCACACACACCACGGCTAATGCACAAATTGATAGGATGCTCCGGTCATTGAAGTAAATTTATGAGAGATTGGTTTTAGTTAGGCGGTTCGGGTTGCAAACACAGTTTGTATACTGAGGTCTTTGTACAAATGATGATGTTCAATGAGCTCATTGTATTTCTAGTTCTTGTATGAATACTTTCTTGTGCATATGAGTTAAGGTTCGAACGGATAAGTAATACTATGAAGTACAAACAAGTAAGAAAATCAGAAAGCACTCGCAACATTGCCAGAGAATATATCCAGAATACACTTCCTAAAGCCTAAAGGTCATAAATAAACACAAAAGCAAGGGAATAGAGAGAACCTGCATAAAGTTGTAGCGTTCTCTCCCAATGGACTCATTCTCGGCAAGAGCAAAGTATGCGAGAATCGGATAATGGCCAACGTACGAAGCGTAGCTATCACGCTGAATATTCACCGCCCATTCACTACACATTACAGAGACGAGATAATTTCAAGATTAACACATAAGCAAAATTATAAACGCAAAAGATCAAGAGCTCGTTTTGGATGTGTTTTTAAAATGACTAAAAACGCTTTTAGAGAAAATGATTTTGGATTCCAAAAGCACTTGAAGTGCTTTCTGCAAGAAGCACCAGTTATGTACTTCTCCCATGAAACACTTTTAAGTGTTTTTTCAGAATTTACTTGTATTTTTACTAAGAATTGGCTCAAAAAATATTTTCACCAAATGTGTTTTTAGTCATTTTAAAAAGTACATCCAAACGAGCTCTAATTTTTTTCGTTCTTCGAGAATCGAAAGGAAGAGAGATTTAACTACTCACTATCGATTCAAGTCGGCGTGCCCGGTTCCAACGTACTTAGCTTGAAGGTGTTCAAGCTGGGAATTGATGTTGAACCTGTCACTGGCCTAAACCAATCAAAATAAAAACAATTAGCTATGCTCTAATTGCTAATTTCAAGTAAACGAAAAAATAAATTAGGGTTTATGAATTTGGAATCCCCAAAAAGACAGCTTAAGGGAGATGGATGTTGATTTTCTTCCTCAATTTTCTCAGCAAACAAACAGAAAATTGGGGTTTTAAGAGATTAATTAGGGCGATAATATCGATTTGACATGTAGTTACCTGCATAATGGCGAACGAGAAGAAGCACCAGCAAGGGTTTCAGGTAGAAGAAGAAGATGGATAGCCTGAGGATAAAAGGGGGAAAACGACGCCGTCTTACGGAAGAAGCTTAAGGAAAGCGGTCTGTGTTAAAAACCGTTTAAACCCTCGGCTCATTAAAAAAAAACTGCCAGTTGTTATACTGTGATTGGATTTTATAAAATTTACGGTGGTCGTTGCCACACCTGATCGTTCAAAAACCTTATTTCAAACCCTAATCCCTTCCCACATTATTCCAGACGCCCTCTCCCTCTCTCTCTCTCTCTCTAAAAGTTCCAAAACCCTAAACCAGAACTTCTTCACCCATCAACAATGGCGGACGACGACTACAACGATGTTGACATGGGGTTCTCTCTCTCTCTCTTTCTCTCCCCTTTCTCTCTCTCTCTCTCTCTCTCTCTCCTCAGATTTTTCTGTCATTGCGTATGTGAAGTATACTGATTTATTATTCATTTTTTTGCAGATACCAGGATGAGCCTCCAGAGCCCGAAATTGAAGTAAGGGTGTTTACTGTTTTTTAATTTTCCCCTTTTTGTTGGTAATATAATTTTTCTTTTATTTTTAATTGGAATGGTGGGCAGGAAGGGGCAGAGGAGGAGGATGTTGACAATTTGAACAATGATGATGACGTTGCAGGAGATCCCATCGAAGCCGAGGAGAAGGAAGAACAAGAGGGGGTGGAACGGCCTCGGAAAACCTCGAAATATATGACCAAGTATGAACGTGCTAGAATCTTGGGTACCCGTGCTCTGCAGATTAGGTATCCCAAATTTCCAAACTTTACCTTATCTGTCTACAATTTTTATTTTGTTTGATTTTGGCTTCGATGGACGCTGACAAAATTTTAATCTTTGGGTTGGATGAACAGCATGAATGCCCCTGTTATGGTTGAATTGGAGGGCGAGACTGACCCGCTTGAGGTAAGATTCCATTCCCCTACAGATATTTATCACTTGTAAATCTATTAGCCTCTGTTTCGATCTTGTCATTTTGCTGCTTTCACGTTTGAGTTAGGAGGTAAATTAAGGATGGAAACTTGTAATGTGAGATTGTATGCCCGAAAGATGAAAGTGTCGATAATGCTATATGTACAACATTCACCAACCGCCTTATTGACTATTTCTTCAAAAGTTTTTGGTAGCTAGAGTGTTGCAGAATGGAAATAGGGGTAGAAATGCTGTTTTCGTGAGCTCTTATTGTCCTGGTAGCATCTAATTCTTTGTAGTACAATGTAGATATGCAACAGCAACACGAATGATGCAGTGCATTAAAAATATTTTATTCTGGTAGCTATTGAAAATATGAGCGTTGAATATTTGTTTCTTGAATAATGTTCATCCTTACCCAATTCAACGAATGTCACATTAGGTGCTGCATTATCAATCTTGATATATTTGGGAGTGGGTAAGGCTATAGGTTTCTGATTGTTGATTATGTATGTCACCAACTGGTGTTTCTTGGTAATTAATTAAGGAAGATGAGGAAATGATGGAGAAAATGGAAGGGATGGCTCTAAAGGAGTGATGTCAGTATATGTCATGAAAGCAAAGTATATCTTTTCGGTTCTCAGTTTAATCAACTGTGGTTTGTGTGTGTCATCTCTCTATGAACTGTGAACAGACAAATGGAGTTGGTGGTTCATCCCTCATGTTCATTTGTTTATACTCTTCTGGGAGGTTAAAGAACTTGGTATATATAGTTGCCTTACACACGCACACACACACATATATAGGCATGGTTTAGGTGTGTGTCGGGCCTCTCCACTCCAGATGCATACATATAGCTAGATGTCAGTAATGGTTACATGGGAAAGAAAAGAGGTTTTTTATGTTTCTCATTTGTACGAGAAATGAGATTGTTTCTCTGTAAGCGTAGTAGAGCTTATAACCAAGTAAGATTTGCTAGTTATCTGGATTAACAGCGAAGAAGAATATCACTCCACTAAATATAACATTAATGACTTCTTTGGTTAATGTTCTCAATGACATGTTAAGCCAGCCATGCCACTTAGAATTGGAGAGGAGTATACGCTTTGTTAATTTCCTTAATTTACTGTCTGTAGCTATTACGGTTGGGTTGGGAGGGAAAAAGTTCCCTTCATTTTCTACTTTTAAGTTGCTTTAAACAGTCAGAAACAAATAAGTTGCTATAAAAAGTGCCGGCATGAATCACATATCGTTAATCCATTTGACTGCATTGAAATTTAACATGGAGTCGACATTGCTCCAATGTTCAAATATGATGGTTTAAATTAAACCATTTAGGCGACTTTACATATTGTCTAATTGTTAGTACACAAAGTAATCTAATTGATACAACAGGTATTGTTCCCTTGTGCTATACTCTAGTGTGCTAACAATAATCTCTGGAATATTGAATTTCATAGATTGCTATGAAGGAGCTTCGTGAGCGGAAGATACCATTCACCATACGCCGCTACCTGCCTGATGGAAGGTGAGGTTCTAGTTTTAGTTTTGCCCATGATTTGAGAGGTCTTGGTTTAAACTACCTGTTTACAACTTTTTTGAGAAGCTTGTTCATGATTGCACACACGGGCACAAAACTTTCCATAACTTGTATTTTAAGATTTTTAGGTGATTTAAGAAAAACACTAATTGGGGTTTAATATTTTCAGCTACGAAGACTGGGGCGTAGATGAATTGATCGTCGAAGACTCCTGGAAGAGGCAGGTGGGAGGTGATTGATCAGATATCGTTTATGCATGGAGAATGGTTTCCGATGTCTATATTAGCCTCTTAAGTACTAGGAAAATCTCTCTTTTGGCTCTGGACCTATGAACTTACATGTTGGAAGACTTGAAACTTTTTTGGTAAATATGTCGAAACAATGCTGAGACACCCCAGCAATGTAGTTCATCAAGTGTTAATCTTATTTTCATTGCTCCCCATTAACGGCTATTTCTTAATCTTTATGTTTGTGTCGACTATGGCAACCCGAGTGCTTGAGTTCGGGATAAGCATTCTGCCGTCATCTATTGTGTTCATTGACATATTTATAGGTTTAATTAGGGCATGTTTGGAAGTGCATTTAAAATAACTAGAAGTTGTTTTAGGTCATCAAAAACGCTTCTGACCATGTTTGACAGAAGTTAAAGTGTGAGTTCCAAAACGCACTTGAAGTGTTTTATGAAAGGACGGACTTCAAGTTCTTTTACTAGAAGCGCTTTAAAGCATAAATGCTTTCTGAAGAAACTTTTCCAATTAGGCCAAAATGTTTGAAAAGTTGGTTGCTTAAACATTGGTCAGATGAAAGTTGATTCTAAAATAGCTTTCCATAAGAATGTTGCACAAACGTCACCTAGGTTTCTGCATGTTCAAGCAAACACATATATCCAACCATTAAATTCTGTGGAATTCTTACGAGCATATCCAACCATTACAAAGCTGGTTTGCGAGTACACATCTTCTCATAATGTCTAGTAACATTAGTACACAATTCATTGCCATAATGTTTGGTTGACGGCCATTATGCTAAGTCTACTGCTCAGCCAAACGCTTCGATGAGGAAAGCCTTATAAATGCTCATGAACTTGGCCACGAATGCTGAAAACACAAAAAGAGAGAGAAGAGAAAACCCATTAGAGATTAGAAAGCCACTGCGTCTAATGCGTCATATTCATGAGCACATGCCCCCCAACCCATACAAAAAATGTGTGATGTAATAGAGGTCTGATGTTAAATATAAATGCTACCAAAGGCAAAACATGTACATGATGGATGAGTACGGATCTGAAAACTCACGCCTCATGCTTTACAATGAAATCACACGTAACATAAGATGAAACAAGATCACAACACAGAACATCATGCATCATGGGTAGAAAAAGAAAAATTAAAGTCTTAACGAGATTTCAAGAACCCTAAATGAGATTCTTTATAAATCGAGAGCAAGCAATTGAACTAATACGTAATGATTCTTCATTTCTACTTATCATTATCTCAACCAGAATCTTCAGAGACGAAAGTACCTTCAAGGTGAAATATGGCTTTTTGCCCAAGACGCATCCTATGTTCCTGTAAAAAAGAAAAAGAAATCTGCAATGTAAATACTATTAAAATTGGAGAAACCAAAACCTGACTTTATTCCACAATTCCCAAACTTTGACTTGTGGCCCGATGTAATGAGGTCAGTATGCTCATGATTCTTAATCATGTATAAACAGCACAAGAGATTAAAAGTACAGAGATGTTGATGAAAAATATATAAAGCCTAATCTAACCACATTGAACTACTGTCAGAAATCAAGGCTTCTGACATAACCTCGCTTATATACTTACATAATATGCAGCCCAATGACAAACCTCGTGCTTCAACTCCGCATCCAACTTCTTCAATAACTCAAAAAGGAGTCTCTGAAACAGAATATATAAGCTTCAAGATAATGTCCGAAGTTGAAGTAGCTTATACAACTATTGCCGCACTTGAAAAGGCCTAAAGCAAATAGGTGCAGAGAAAATTGTATGAAACAATATTAGGGAAAGAAAATTCTACCTTCAAGATGATCTCTGGAGGAATACAATTAAGCAGCAGCTCATATAACTTTTGCCGCACTTGATAAAGCCTAAAACCAACAAAACAATCTTTGATTAGGGATTGAGAATCAATCCTACTTCTACAAGCGTGAATAGTGTTGGCAAAATGAAAAGAAAAACTTTAGACATCAATAATTGTATGCAACCAAATAACTTCTACAATCATCTTTCTTTTCATGTAATATGATTGCACTATGGTAAACAAGGGCCTGCAGGTTGCTAGTCATGCAATTACTAAACTCAATTGGTGAGAAGATGGCATAATAAGGACAAATAATTTAAATGTATTCAAATCCAATTAATTTAGAATTCAATTATAAGTTTCCAAAAAAGTGACTTTTTGATAAAAGAAGGGCATGATCCCGTAAATACATATTCTGTTTTATGCTACATGGCAGCCATGCATGCTGTCACGAATGGCATGGTCATCTTTTAGCTTCTATTCTATTCCTTTTTTACCCTCCCACCTTGTAGAAGGGTTTAATGTGTAACATACATCTGTGGAAATCAATTTTTTCTTGTGTGCTTTTCTTAGGTTGGGTTTGATAATTAAACTACAAAAGGACGATTCTAAACTGAACTGCAGAGAAAAAAATTTCACAACAAATGCCAATTTGATAACATGCAGAAAAGCCAAACCTTTTAGGGCTTTGCTCCTTCATTATATCAGAAGCAATTTCAGAAACATATTCTTCCCAATCCATAGGTGGTATTGCCTGGTTACTTGTAAACGGATACCTGCAACCACATCAATGGTACACAGAAAGACCTTATGTATCAGGAACTGTGCAATTGCTACATGATGCACATTAGACTAAGAAAAGAACTGCTTGGTGTAGCTGATGATCAATAAGAACTATGGCACTTAACTGTTGAACACGACAAGTTTCCAATGACAATATAGCTCTCCTCAAGCTCCTATTTGATTTTTCAGCTATACGAGCAACAAATCCCGAAGGAAGTTGCAGCCCTTCTTTCTTTCCAATGAACTCCAATACCTTCACAATCTGGCACCCCAAAAAAGATATATGTTAAATGAAGAATAGATTATGGTGGAAGGCAACAAACTTGACAAACGTTTATTTCACACAAGTTCACACAAACAGTTCTACTAGTTGGAAGCCAGAAAAATCAAACCTGATCTTCTGTTGGTGAATTTATTCGCACATTAAGACACCGAGACCTGATTGCTTCAGTAACCCTTGAAGAACTGTTACAGCATAGTATTAGCCGGCAATAAGCACTATATTTCTCCATAGTTCTTCTAAGAGAATGCTGTGCTTCCCTTGAAAGTTTGTCAACTTCATTCAGCACTAGGACTGGCATTGAAAACAGGACATAGTATTAGTATATAATACTTAAACAACGGATACCCAACTACTTACATATTGGGTAAGCGTAAATTCATTAATGATAAGAAGGTACCTTTATATCCTTTTTTCCCTTTTGTGTCAATGGGTCTATTTTTAGCCATTTCTTTAATTATCTCTTGAACAATATATCTGTCTTGAAACCCTGCATCACTGGGGTTCAGTTCAATATGGTTGGTGCTCGATAATGTAGTCAGTTCTATATCAATCGTTCTACTCCCAGCCTGAAAATAAACCATACAAAAATTTCATTTAAAATGGAATGCAAATTAAACATACTAAAAGGGGAAAGTTTTAGTTAAAATGGATACTATGTATCAACAATTTCGAACAAGGAGGATATCTGGAAAAAGAAAAAGAAAACTGTAGTCTTTTATTTAACATGAACAATGTTACTAAAAGTCAGAAGGCCCAAAAGTATGTTGAAACAAAGCGAGATGGAAAAACTAATAGATTGGGTTGATACACTATACTGAGCTAAGAAAGGAGACATCAGTGTTCTTCAGCCTTTCAACAAGTTTAAACTACAACCTATGATTTTCAGGTGACGGATGCTACAAAAGCTCGTGAAACCACAAATGGAACAACACATTAGAGGAATGGGTAAATTTGAGATAACGCATGCAAAGAGGATTCTTGGTCCAGGATCTTCACAGTCAATCAGCCTAGATAGATAACAATAAGCAAAATGCAACTAAATCTTGGGTCACCTAAATCTAAATAACAAATCAACAATAGTTTCTACAGAGGCAACACAATGATCAATCACATAAATTAAAAAGCGGGCGATTCTCTTACATCGACTTTCCATGCCCTGTTTTCCACCTTCACCTGCCAACCAAAATCACAAGAATTTCTCAAAGTCCATCGCAAAAGAGAGAGTTTTCTCAAATACCCACAATTCGGTAACTGGAAATGCACATGGAGACAGTTTAAAAAACATTAAAAATGTGAGAATAAAAAAATCGGAGACCTTGTCGGCACTGGGTCCGAATATCTGACGAAGAAGGGCGATGATTAGGGTTTTCTTGCCGGAACCAGAAGGGCCATAAAAGAGCAAATGGGGGCAGTCCTGCTCCGCGACCTGTTAGAAATGAAAATTCCAACGAATTAGATAAAAACAACCCAAAAAACACCCTAGAATTGGGGGTTGAAGGCAGTAGAGGGACGATCGGAGGAGGAAGGGGGTTAGGGTTTTACGAGTTTCTTGAGGTTTTGGGCGATATCTTGGTGGACAATTGCCTGGTCTAGGGTTTTGGGTCGGTACTTGTCGACCCACAACATCTTGTGAGAATACTCTTTTTCTTTCACTCTTCACTGACAGAAGAAGGAGATGGCAAAAGTGGCGGGAACTAGTTCTCTCTCTCTCTCTCTAGGGTTTTGGGGCTGTAAGCCTGCAAATCGGCTGGATTTATTGGAGTTCGGCTCATGTTCGGCTCCTTTAAGCTCGACTTGTTAGTGAAACGAGCTGAGTTTGAGCTTCAATATATTTTATTTATTTATTCATATTATTATTATGGATGAAGTGCTAATTTATTCCTTGAACTATCACATCAGTGAAAATTAGATCCTTGAATTATTTTTTCGGTAAAATAAATCCCTGAATTCATTAGAAATTGCTAATTTCATCCCTACTATTATATTCAAAGCTATTTTATCCAATTTTTCTTCAATTTAAGTCACTTGACACACTTTAGAGTGTAATACTTTCATTTTCTCGTGTATAAGTGCTTAACATTTCATATAGATTGCGAATTTAATGTCTAATTTACCCTCAAAAGTTAACTTACACTATTTCTTTATGAAAAACTACCAATTTCTCCTCAAAAGTTAACCCCATACACTATTTCTTTATGAAAAACTATCAATCTACCCACCAATGTGTATCACATGCAAATAATGCGACTTAAATTGACGGAAAATTGAATATAATAACTTCGAATATAACATTAGGGATGTAATTGGCAGATTCTTATAATTCAGTGATTAATTTTTCTGAAAAAAATAGTTTAAGGATCTAATTTTCACTAAGATGATAATTCAGGGACTAAATTGGTAGTTTACCCTCTTATTATTTTTAATTAAGTTGAGTCCAACAAAAGCTCTCATATCTCAATTAACAAACGAGCAAAGCATGGGCCTTAAGAAGGAGATACAAAAGTAAGTTAGTACTACAGTTTAATTCTATTCTTCTTTATTTGTAAGTGAGAAATTTTAAATTTGATTCTCATCAAAGGTGAAGTTGAACCACATTATTATGACAAATCCGTTGTAAGGCTTAGTCCACTCTTTCATCTCTTTAATGTTGATACAACTGTTTGTTCAAAAGAAAAAAAAAAAAAAAAAACTAACGATAAAGATCTAAAATTTTAGATTTTAATAAAAAAAATTTTTATTTAATGGTTAGAATAAAGTTCAACATTTAATCATGGCCTAACCGAAATAACATAACATGTTTCCAATTTTAACCCTGACTTTTACCATTGACGGTGTTTAATTTTTCCGTTAGTTTATTTATGTCATAAAACTATATGATGCGGGCCTGGGCTCCTGTTCCTGGCCGGGCTGGGTTGGCGTTATGTGGGCCTGCAAAGGCTATTGGGCAGCAAGAAAAGCCTGCTGCATCTGGGCCACATGCGTAGAGTTTACCATGCCATGTGTCGACATCCAGTTAGCCAAAGTGTGTCCGTTTGATGGAGGAAACAATTATCTCAGAAATATTATTAATTAAACATTATCTTGAAATTATCTTGTGGAATTCTTAATTGGATTTGATTGTAATTCTTTGCTTGGTAGGGTTGGTTTTCAATTAGAAAAGCATAAAGATTGTAATCATCAACTCAGGTTTTCAATAGATTTCAACAGCGCGTGGAATATATGAGGGCCTCGCCAATCTAATAAGAGCATTCTTGTCAACTTTCAATAAAGGTTCACGCGTCGGCTTCAAGATTTTTCAGATTATTTTTTGCTTTATAGTACTGTTTCTGTTACTCATGCAAATGGTTCCAATACGTCCATGTATCACGTTTTGTGGAATTTGGTTGCCGTGAAACGATAAAAGGAATAGAGGAATTTTTTTTTTTTTTAAACGTAAATTCATTGCAAAGGAATATTACAAGGATTTCTAACATGGCAGGAATCACTAACTTGCAAGCTTTTCTGTTTTGCAAATTGTAAAGAAGAAGACTCGTTAATATGTTAAGGCCTAATATAAACACACACATACACAATTATATGTAAAGAAGAAGACTCGTTAATATGTCAAGGCCTATATATAAACACACACATACACAGTTATATGTAAAGAAGAAGACTCGTTAAGTAGTCCTTAACGAATCTTCTTTACATATAATTGTGTATGTGTGTGTTTATATATAGGCCCAACTGGCTGTGCAGCTTGCAAATAGTTACATTTCGCTGGGAAAGATGGCATCATTCAGGCAAATAGTTGCATCTTCGCTGGGAAAGAAGGCATCATCCAGTGAGCCGAATTGTCAACCACATGATGAGGTAAACCTACTATGATCTTATATAGGACTAGGATTCTCACACTTACGTGCCCTATCAATGTATGTACACACGCATAATTAAACACATCAGATTTCCGTTATATTTAATCAGAGGTATTTGTCAATTTCCTCCTGAACTTGTAAAGAGCTGTCAATTTTCCTTGTAAACTTTAGCCAATTGCCCCTTGAACTTTTATAATGACCTATTTTGTTCTTGAACTTTATGTTTAGCTGATTACCCTCTTAAATTTTTATAATTGGCCAATTTCCTTTAGATTTTGGAATTTTCCATCCATCTTGGTCACGTGGATGGCACATGGCAATTGTCCAAGTGCACAAATGTAATTTTATCTTGAATGTGGACAACTTATTTATTTCTTCTTCTTCTTCTCTTCCACTAGTTCACTCCTTACACTTTTTGTTTGAAAATTCTCCCTAATGTGGAAAACTATGAATCTTCTCCATGGTCTTGCTTTTTCAGCAACATATTGATGTTGTGATGCCATTTCATTAGCCTTCCTTTTGACTTGATTCATATAACCGCCTTAGTTCACCTAGTTCAATTCAAGACCTAAATTCAAATAAGAAAAGTAATTACTCATCTCAACAAATTCCATACTAGAAAGTGGCCAATTATAAAATTAAAGTTTAAGAGGGAAATCGGTCAATTATAAAAATTCAGGAATAATTGGCTAAAATTAAAGTTTAGGGAGAAAATTGGCGAATTATAAAAGTTTAGGGGGATTATAGAAATTATGGCTTTAATTTGTGATATATTTTCATAAGTTCAATGTACAATGATTCGGGTATATATGAGGAAGGAGGTAGAAAGAAAGAGAGAAGAAAGAGAGCTGAAAAACAGCTGACAGAAAAGAGAAGAAAGCAAGTAGTCGACAAAGACTAAGAAAAAGCAAAAGCAAACTAGCCACTCATTACTAATTATACTACCTAGCCTAGTCTAAGCCTTAAATCATTTCCCTTAAATCAAGGAAAATCATCTCCCTTAAATCAAGGAAAATATACTCATTACTTTCAACACTCCCCCTCAAGCTGGATCGAGGAGGTTCACTGAGCCAAGCTTGCCCAATAACCGATGAAACTGAGCGGATGCCAGTGCCTTTGTAAAGAGATCTGCCAGTTGATCATGGCTTCGTGTGAACATGGTCCTGATGATTTGAGTTTGAACTTGAGCTCTAATGAAATGACAATCCACTTCAATATGTTTTGTTCTTTCATGGAACACAGGATTGGCAGCAATGTGCATGGCTGCCTGATTATCACACAGAAGCGACATAGGAGTAGAACTAGGAAACCCTAAGTTTGAAAGAAGCCCTTTAAGCCAAATGAGTTCATAAGCAGTGGCTGCCATGGCTCGATACTCAGCCTCTGTGCTGGAACAAGCAATTACCTGTTGCTTCTTACTCTTCCATGTGACAAGGTTTCCACCAACAAATGTACAATAGCCTGTGATTGATTTCCTATCAATTGCATTACCTGCCCAGTCTGCATCTGTGTAGCCACTAATGACAGTGGACTGATTGTTATGCATTGTAATTCCTTGCCCTATTGAACCCTTAAGATAACGAAGGATTCTCTTAACAATGTTAAGGTGATCAACAGTGGGAGAGTACATGAACTGACTAGCCAAGCTCACTGCATATGTGATATCTGGACGAGTGATAGTGAGGTATATGAGCTTGCCTACTAATCGTTGATAGTAGCTTACATCATGCATGGCTTCTCCTTCTATGCTGAGCTTCAGTTTACAATCAACGGGAGTTATAGCAGGCTTGCAGTCAAGCATTTTTGCTTCTTGAAGGAGGTCTAATACATATTTTCGTTGATGTAGAAACAGTCCTTTTAAAGATGTTGCCATTTCGATCCCCAAAAAATACTTTAACTTCCCCAAATCTTTGATAGCGAAAACTTGATGTAGTGAGAGTTTTAGTGCCTCAATCTCCACGATACTATCTCCAGTGATGATAAGATCTTCAACGTAGATGAGGACCACCAACTTCCCACTGGTGCCAGTTCTTACAAATAACGAAGAATCAGCATTACTTCGCACGAATCCAGCCTTTTCCAGAACAGAACTGAGCTTGGCATACCAAGCTCTTGGTGATTGTTTCAATCCGTATATTGCCTTGTGCAATTTGCAAACTATGTTGCCTTTGATACCATCATAGCCTGGAGAAGGTTGCATATACACTTCTTCCTGCAACTCGCCATGAAGGAAAGCATTCTTCACGTCCATTTGGTAGAGTGACCACCCACAATTGATTGCAACTGAAAGTAAAACCCTGACTGAGTTCATCTTGGCCACCGGTGCAAATGTTTCCTTATAATCTACTCCAAAGGTTTGGGTGAAACCTCGAGCAACAAGTCTAGCCTTGTGTCTCTCGATAAATCCATCAGCTTTGAATTTAGTCTTGTAAATCCAACGACTTCCAATAGCCTTTTTTCCTGGTGGTAGTTGAACTAGGCTCCATGTGCAATTCTCTTCAAGTGCACGAATCTCTTCTGTCATGGCTTGGTTCCTTTGTGGGAGAAGATAAGCTTCTTGAAAGCTTCTTGGTTCATAGTGCTTATCAATTTCACTGAGAAATGCAGCATGAGATGTTGAGAACTTACTAAAGCTGATACATTCAGTCATTGGATGCCGTGAGACATACGTAACATAGTCCTGCAACCTAGCTGGAGGTTTTCTGATTCGAGGAGGGTTTCTTTTAATCACCTGAGACTCTGTAGAGGGCTGAGAATGATCAGAATAGGGCTCGTCTTCACTCTCACTGGCAGTAATTTGGTCAGCTTGAACTTCTTCACAATCTGGACTCACAATGACTGATCTCTTTTCCAACATTGGATGATTAAAGTTTTGAGGAAGTGGGAACATGTCAACTAAATCCTCCCCCTGACTTGTAAAATAGGGACAGTCTTCTTCGAACTTCACATCTCTCGAAACTGTGCACTTCTTAGTGACTGGATTGAAGCACTTGTATCCCTTTTGGGTGGTCGAGTATCCCATAAACACACACTTGGTTGCCCTGGCATCTAGTTTGTCACGGTTCAAGGTTTGGATGTGAACAAAACAAACACAACCAAACACCTTGAGATGTGCCAAATCTATTTTCCTCATCTTGAGTACTTCATAGGGAGATTTAAACCCTAGCACACGACTTGGAAGTCGATTGATGAGATAAGTGGCAGTAAGGATGGCAAACGACCAAAATTTCTTTGGAACGTGCATGTGAATCATGAGAGCACGAGTCTTCTCCAAAAGATCTCTATTTTTCCTCTCAGCTACTCCATTTTGTTGGGGAGTCCCCACACAGCTGGTTTGATGTATGATACCCTGAGAACTTATGTATTGAAGCATGTTGTTGGATAGAAATTCAGTGCCATTATCTGAACTTAAAACCTTAATGTTTGATTGAAATTGTGTTTTAACATGCATGTGAAATCTTTGAAAATGGTAGGGACTTCACTTTTTGATTTCATAAGATATAGAAAACTTGTTCGAGAGAAATCATCAACAAATAGAACAAAGTACTTAAACCCTTCCATTGATTCAGCTGCAGGTCCCCATACATCGGTGTGTACCATTTCAAAAGGTTTACTTGTCCTAGACATTGAATTACCAAAAGGTAGCCTAGTAAACTTAGAAAATTGACAAGTATCACAAGTAGGATAGAGGTTACAAAAATTTGGAAACAGTTTAGACAAGACAACTTCAGAGGGGTGAGCTAATCTCCTATGCCAAAGTTGATTTTCATCTATGGACTTCGATTGAGCTTGAAGAGCCTTAGTGAAACAGGCATTCATGCATAGGTAGTAAAGTCCATTTATGAAGACCCCTTCACCAATCATCTTCATGGTGAGAACATCCTGAACATCACAATATTTGGTGAGAAAATAGCACGGCAGTTTAGGGTGTTGGTGATCTTTCCAATTGACAAAAGTTGGAAAGTAAAGGTTGGTACATAGAGGGCAGTGGAAGGTGTTTTTTGAGAGAGTAAGTTTATTTCTCCTTTTCCCAAAACTAAGACATTTTTTCCATTTGCAACAGACACATGTGAGGGGCTTGAAATTTTTTTAAAATGATGTAAATTTGTAACTTTATTTGTCATATGATCTGTGGCGCCTGAATCAATTATCCAACAATTAGTTTCAGTACTAGTTAATAGGGCAGTAGTGAAGGCTTTGAGTATACCTGATGCTTCTCCCTTTGGAACTTTCTCATTTCCAGCAAGAAAGCCGGCAAATTGTCCCAACATAGCTGTGTGACTACCTTCTTCATTGCCTTGACCATGTGAGCCTCTTCCGTGCCCCTTACTTTGTAGGTAAGCTGCAAATTCATTGATCAATGACAATGGATTGGCAGTGAACTCCATGGATCCTTGTGAAATAGTAGGAGCGTGAGCATTAGCAAGTTGTGCCTTGAAATGAGGTTGAAATTGCTATGAGGACCTTGGTATCATCTTTCCATCTTTGCTGAACTTAGGCTTGAGTTCAGGATGAAGTTCCCAACACTTGTCTTCCACATGACCAACACCATTGCAATATTTGCATTTTAGATGTGTGTTTCTTCCCTTGTATACCTTGGCATCTGAGTTCTTGTAATTTGATGCATATGCCCGAGTCTCAGTTAATCTGGGGTTGTGATCAACATTCATAACCTTCTTCCTTGCTTCTTCTCGTTGGATAGTTGCACAAACATTGTTGAAGGTAGGCAGGTCTTGACTCATCAAAATGTGACTCCTTAGGTCCTCGTACTCAGAGCTCAAACTCCCTAACAGCTGATAAATTTTGTCTTCCTCAGCTCGTTTTAGGAGAATGGTAGGATCTATGGTATGTGGAAGATATACATCCAACTCATTCCATATGGCTTTGAGGCTCCCAAGATGTTGAACAAACGTTTTCCCTTCTTGTTGAGCACTGGCAATGTCCTTCTTTAATTGAAAGACCTGTGCATAGTTGTTTTGATTTCCATACATATCCTGCAAAGCTTTCCAAAGATCATGTGCGGAATTGGAGTAGCTAAAAATTTCAGCAACATGTTTCTCCATGGTGTTGAGCAGCAAGGACATGACAAATTGATCTTTGCAGAGCCATGCATCGTATGTAGAGGAAGAACGGTCTGGAGCTTCCACGCTTCTATTTACAAACCCTAACTTCCCTTTGCCTCCGAGAGCTAGTGAAACAGCTCGGGACCAAGGAAGATAATTGAACTCGTTCAAGAGAACTGAACATAAACGTTGATTGGTGTTAACCTCAACGTCTGAGAAGTTTGGAGAGTGACTGTGCTGGGTTTCCTCATCATGGTTCACATAACTTTCTTCAGCCATGACTTAGACTTTGAAAGAAAAAAAAATCGCAGCAGCAAGAATGGCAGAGACAGGTTACAAAAGAACCTGCTCTGATACCATATAGAAATTATGGCTTTAATTTGTGATATATTTTCATAAGTTCAATGTACAATGATTCGGGTATATATGAGGAAGGAGGTAGAAAGAAAGAGAGAAGAAAGAGAGCTGAAAAACAGCTGACAGAAAAGAGAAGAAAGCAAGTAGTCGACAAAGACTAAGAAAAAGCAAAAGCAAACTAGCCACTCATTACTAATTATACTACCTAGCCTAGTCTAAGCCTTAAATCATTTCCCTTAAATCAAGGAAAATCATCTCCCTTAAATCAAGGAAAATATACTCATTACTTTCAACAGGGATAATCGGCTAAAATAAAATTCGGGAAGAAAGTTGGGGCCCGCGAATACCTCATTTAATTAAACACATCAAAATTGTGTTGATAATGACTGTTTTGTCTTGAGGAGACTATTAAAAATAGAACTCTCCATGGACTTTTCATGGACTCTCTCACATCATGTTTTAAAGAGTTTTCTTAGCATTCCTCTAACGAAGTTTATTGTATGTATATATGATTTTAGAATGGAAGTTATTCTGCCGGGTTATTTTTCTGTGCCTTGCCTGGTGTAGTCCAGCAACTTATGCGCAAAGTCCCGGAGAGATTTCGCAGTGGCAACGAAGAATTCTACAGACCTCGAGTAGTCACAATCGGACCGTATCATGATATCGATGCAAATGTAAGGTGTGGAGGCATAAAGTTGCAATACGGAGATGCTTTTGCTGCTCGGTACAGTTGGCGCAAAGACCATTTTGATGAACTAGGGCGCAGATTGGCAGAAAGAGCCAGGCCTTACTATTGGGCGCCCTTCGAACAAATTCCCGGAGATTTTGGAACAATGATGCTGGTGGATGGAATTTTTCTATTAGAGCTGATGCTTCGGTCTCGCTTCCCGGAATACAGAAACGCCGGGGATGATGATCCTATATTCAATTCGACGAAGATAGTCGTAGACGTTTGTCGAGACATCCTGTTGATGGAAAATCAACTTCCCTTGATCGTTCTAAAGGAGCTATACCAACAGTACGTCGTCCCTCACCCTCCACCAGAACATGTGTCCCTTCCCCAGCTTGCACGCCACTTCTTCAACGCTCATTTATTTGACAATAACAATATTCCTTCAACTCCAACAGATGGTGATGAATTCCAGTTCGACCAGCATTCCATGGTTCATTTGGTTGCCTTTGTACGATCGTTTTACTCTCCATCAGCATCAGATGGGGACAACCATAGGCGCACGAGCAATAACGTTAATGATACCAATATTACTGTCCAATTAATCCCGCCAAGCGTGTCGAAACTGCACGAGGCTGGGGTTAAGTTTGATAAATTAATTTCGACAAGCAGCGGACTCTCAACATAGGATTCGACAAAGGCCGTCTGAAAATTCCGCACCTGGATTATCGGACGGGAACTTTTTTCTTAAATGTGATGGTGTTTGAGGAAAACGAGGACTTCTTAGTCCCTTCTGGTAGAAAGTACGTCTCCCAGTTCATGTTCTTCATGGGGTGGATGATCAGGACTTCCAAGGACGTGGACATACTCATCGATGGCGGAATTATATCTAGCATGCTGGGCAGCAACAGAGATCTGGTGGCTTTGTTCGACCGCATCAGCAAGATGGGCTGGCCACATGACTACTTCGATCTATGTCAGCAACTGAATGGCTACTGCACGAGTAACCCTTGGCACAAGTGGAAAGTGACTTTCAAGCGCGATTATTTCGACACCCCTTGGAAAATTGCTTCTACAATTGCTGCTGTTATACTCCTCCTACTCACTCTCATGCAAACTGTATGCTCTTTCTTATCGTTTAAGCCCTAGCCGCTAATTAATTAAGTTTGCTGTTCTTGTAAATAACTTCAGTTGATGGGTTTCCAACTTTTAATTTGTATACAATATACACCACGCATATTCTTATATGTATTATATATATATATATAAAGATTCAACGTAAGATAGAAGTGCCGGCTATTGACTACCTGACGCCTTCCCCCTCCTTTATCAAGCCTGTTGAAAGTCTCCTCACATATGTAACGTTAGAGCTAGATTTTCTGATAGAAATTATGAAGTAATGATGATGAGATCTACGGAGGAATAGGCAGAGAATTTCGAAGAAGAGAATGAGGCAATCACAAGTCACAGAGAAACGGGAAATTTGTGGAAGCTTAAAAAAATGCGGGCAGATCAAAATAACTGACCCGAACCCGCGTGGGTTATGGAGACCATGCCCCAAGGCTCAAGCTACAGTCATGGGAGACATGGCATTGTTTCCCGACGGCAGTGGTTGGGATTCAGGTTGGGAACAAAACCAGATTCCGAACCTGGTTGTGTACAACCTGACATCATTGTCTGGTTTGTGGTTCGAGCAACAGAACCAAACAACAATCCCTCTCCCGCCTACAAGACTACTAGATGGTTCGAGCATCAGTCAATAGCTAGAGTCGGATGGAGAAATAAATATGCCATAAAGCTTTTGAACACAAAGAAGAAAAACTTAAAAAAGCGTTGCGACGGAGCTCAACTGTGATCGTTTACAACATATTATCAAAAATATTGCGGTGCAGCGATAAACAGCCAACAGAAATGAAACCACCATGTCGAAATCTGAACAAAAAAATGCACCATGGCATCCTCCTGTACTGCAAAAGAAACTCTCAAGCACCTAGCAAGGAAGCTTACCCCACACCAAATAGAGTCTTGAGCATGTAAGAATCATTGCTTCAGCAAATTTTCCCAGCTCATAAGAGTTCCCAGCTTTCCTAAAGAACACACGGTGTGGTTACACTTAGTCAGGTTCCTTGGTAAAATGTGACACATTCATGTCAATGCACGCGAGGCGAGCCTTTTGGTACACGCTAATAAATGATTTCCTGTTGAAAGCCGATTCCATCATTTCTAATTAGTGAATGCTTAAGTAATACAAATACAACGTTATATATCATACTCAAAATCCAGTTTACTTCAGGTAGATCATATGAAAGTGAAATATGTACCTGCATGCATAAAAGAATATATTAGGAGGTAACTCATACCATTTCTTCCTTAGCTGGAGGCACTGCACCATCATTTTTCAACATGACAAACGGGAGCAATAACTAATCCTCGTGAGTTAGTCAAGAAGAAAATTCCATACTATCCGATGTTAGCCTCTCCATTCACTAAAGTATTCTCGTCCTTGCTGGAGACGCTACTGACTACTTTACTGTTGCTCTTCTTTGTCTTGTCTTTGCTGATATTTGGTCTATCTTTGGCAGTGCTGACTAATCTCCGAATAAACTTCTTTTGCGGGAGCTCTCCCCTCTTTGGAGAACCCTTGTCAGATGTTTCTTGAGAAGCTACATCATTCGAGTCACCTGTAGATTGCTTTGCACTGGCATTCTCTGCACCTGTATCTGGAAGTAGAGCTTTGCGGCTAAGGCGAAGTTGCCCCTTCTCATTTACCTGCATTATACGGACAAATTATCTGATTGTAGTTCTTCATAGTTGGCCCAGTAAAAGCAAAACTCGATCAATAGATAGCAAGGAATGAAAAATGAAGGCCCTGTCATGGTTATGGCAGAGCTATACATAAACAAACACTACAAAAAATTTACAAATTAACTATACTGATTACCAAACGAGACGAGAAAAAAAAAAAAAAAAAAGCATCTGGTCTGCAACTATGCATTCTCGTCAGTAGTCTATTTATAAAAGAGCTTTCTTAAAACCAATATGCAATGTTTGTTGAAATTACGACACTAGAAATGTTTCCAAAATTTTTATGCCAGGGATAATGGACAGATTTTGCAAAGGATGGTTGTACTTCAAATTCTCGCATGAATGCTATTGCCATCAAAATCTGGCAGTCGTATGCATTGGCCAATGTTTTAAAAAACTCGCCTTGAGGCGCGCCTAGGGCGCCCTTGAGGCTGGGCGTCATGGCTAACGCCTCAGTTTTGCTGGAGTGGGCGAAAGGCTTTGCCGGAGCCGCCTAGGCGCGCCTCAGTGGTTTTTTTTTTTTTTTTCCCTTTACTCCCAAACCCAAATTTTGGGTAGGATTTGAACTGCCTCATACCTCTTCCTTGCACTTTTGTCTCTGCCTTTTTTCTGATTTTTATTTTTTATATAATAGATGTGTGTGTTGTTTGCGTGCATTGTTATATGTGTGCTCATTATGCTTTTCATCCTCTATTTTATACATATATATAATATAATTTATGTATATATATGTGTGTGTGTATATATATTTATAATATATGTGTGTGCTCAGGGTGATTATTGATTAATAATCTTCTTCTTTTTAATATAATATATGAGTACGCTCAGTGTATATATTAAAAAATTTAGGTCCCGTGAGGCTTCGCCTCACGCCTCACGCCTAGGCAGGGCTTCCCCTCGGACGCCTCGCCCATTCCTCATGCTTTTAATACATTGGCATTGGCATAAATTTTTTGAACCAAGTCTAATAAGTAATCTTGTCAACATGTCTTCAATGTGCGAGGATTCAACGTTTTGTTTAAGGGAGTTAAATGGAAAGGGGCCTTACAATGGAAAATGGAGTATTAAAAGTTCATTGGCGAATGCAATGGTAAAAGTATAAGGCTAGAAAACACAAATACAGAGACTCAAGTCATGAGGTAGCAACTTGATGCAAAGGTTACGACTGGATTCAAATTCATTTAAGAAGACTAACGTTTGCAGGACCATAGACGGTAAAGGATTTTGCTTATCTTATTAGAAAGGACGTTCTTCGCACTTCTAGGATAAGGAAACTCTACAATTTCTTATTTATTTGGCTGTTAGAAAATGTTATATTTCCACTGAGATGAAGATCTATGATTTCACACTAAATTAATCACTTATCAGTTATCACTGAGCAGTTCACGTTAGGTTTTGTTTTTTTTAAAGATGTCAGGAATGGCAGAACGTACCTCAATAAGTTTAACATCAATTTGATCTCCAACTTTAACAGCCTGTTAAAAAAATAAACAAGAAAGCTTTTATCTCCATGATCATAACACACTCACACACATATAGTAATATAGAAAAACATTATGTGCTTACATCTTCTGCCTTGGCCAGCCACTCTGAAGTCAACTCGCTAATATGGCAAAGTCCCTGTAAAAGATTGAGAAGTGAGATGTCTGTTGATGTACTGATTTAACCCCATTTATTTATAAGTTGAGGCCTATCTCTATATAACACTAGGTTTATAACGCTTACAGAGGCAAAAGAACTAGTAAATTATGTACTAAGGATGCACTGCATTATACCTCTCGCCCAGGTGCTATTTCCACGAATACTCCATATGGAACTATTGATTTGATCTCGCAGTTCCTGATACATCAAAGCCAGAAAGTCAAACAGTTAGCTACTACTCTAAACCATGATTAACCACACAGAGGGCATATGAAAATGATGTCCTGTTTCCAGATACACTAATGAATGACAACATGCATCGGTTATGAGTTCCCATACCACACTTGACAGAAACTACGTTCTGGTAGTAGCAGACACAAAATTCAGATAGCCTACAATTTCTAGTTAGCAACAGAGTGCCTGGAGTTCTTATGAGTAAAGGGACTTTGGCCAGTTTTCAGCTAATATATTGATATACTCTTTCACTAAGCCTCAGAAAATAAATAAATACAAAAAGGTACAAAATCAAGGGGTGTATTAGATCCTGGTCTTTAGTCCATAAGATTATTGAGAATAGTTCCATAAATTACTTTAGTTTAAATGAGATCTCTCTATTTTTGCAAGCAGGCTGACTCTACATTTTGGACAAAATGTCACTACCACCTTATAATTGTCGTGGTATTAGATATAATTAATAACTACTACATTTCCTCAGAATTTAACAATGCCATTACTTTCACTCGACGTGTATTTTACATAATTTTATATACAGCATGGTTCTTGACAACATATTTGAAAGAGATCAAGGAATGTTCTCCAACTGTATAAACTATACGTAAAAGTGATAATGCAGAATGTAGTTATGATGCTTTTAAATTTTACAAAAAAAATTTGCAATAGCTATGATATTTAATACTTTGAATTATAAGGGCAATAACAGTATCTTTTGTGAATGAGTCTATTTTTCTACATAAGAAACAGCTACCTGAAGATATCGCCAACTGACGGAACCATTGTCAAGTTAGTAATAATAGCTTTAGACTTTTCTATGCTAGACAAATCCCTGCCAGTAATTTTCACCTGCAATACCCAGAACAAGAGTAATATTTAATATTTATGGTGAAATTTTTAAGCGAATTATATGATCTGACTGGGTAATTGTCTGCTCTTACAATCCCGTCATCTTGTGTGTCAATTGCGTCTACTCCACTCTCTTCTATAATACTCTTCACCTTCTTCCCACCACTGCCAATGATTAAGTTTACTTTCTCAGGGTTGACCTATCACAATATCAGGTCGTGAGCAAGAAGCAGATTACATACTTCAGATCATCAGTTTTATAACTTGCTTAGCAATATTGTTCCAGTAATCAACAAACCTTCATTATGTGAATCAGTGGTGCATACATAGAAAGCGATCTTGAAGGAGGAGGTGAGCACTTCAACATTTCCGCTAATTTTTTACCCAAAATAACAGAAACACAAAAAATTAACTTCAAACTTCCACTGACGGAACAAAATATTACAAAATACAGTATCTCTACAATCCAAACAACTAAACTCAACGTCTTTTGTAGTTGTTTAGAACCCATAAAAGTGTAACACACAAACATATAAATTGACCCACTAGCTCTAATCCAAGAAGTTAAGATGATCAACAACATGTGTACACATGCAGCCGTCTAAAGCAAGAACAAAGTGTTTAATCAATTCAACTGCAGATAATTTGCTGGTTGTGTTGGCACATGTTTGGGAGTGGCTTGGAGGCAGTATTTTTACCTTTGTAGCACATTTACATAGTAGCACTTTTGTCAGAAGGATATAAATTTTCAACAAAAACTGTTAGCATGTGTCACTGTAATTAGGTTATAATTAGCGTAAAATTAGTTAGGAGAGTTGACTTTGTAATAACTTTACTTTTGTTTTACTAGACTTATTAGGAACTCTTGTCAATCAGTGCAACTACCTTTATGAGAAAAAAGAAATTAGTAAAGTTTACCGATAATATGCTTCCGGCCATCCTTTGCCTGTAGGAGTGCCTCTCTCATAACTGGTAATGTAATCCCGCTCACCTAAGATAGGAGTGCTTCTGATTATTACTTACTAAAATGCACAGAAATCCCACACAACGCAAACAGCACATATGTGATAGCTGACCTTTATGTCCATCTGAAATGCAGTTACACCATCTTCATTTCCAGCAACCTGCAATCATTGAATTATTCAATACAAATATGATGCCATAAAACATGGTCTTTGCAGACCACTTTGACAACAGATGATTTCAGATATGAACAAAATCAAGGAAAAACCAACAAAATCTCCACAAAATCTCCAGGATAGTGAATTAAATAAATTCTAGAACATAAGACCTTGAAATCCATATCCCCGGATGCATCTTCAGATCCAGTTATGTCAGACAGAATTAGTGGAGCACCATTTCCCCCAAATTCCTCAGTTTCCAAAACCATACCCATTGCTATCCCAACTATAGAGGACTTGATCGGAACCCCAGCATCCTGCAAAGCTAAGCAGCCCCCACAAACAGATGCCATACTGTATTCCGCAGAAGAATGGTGCTAAGATGTACATTTTAGTGGTATAAGTTGGATTAATATGTGCAAAACCATTCATAAGAATATTGACCATGCTATAGATGTTTGAAATATATTTGATAATAAAATTAATTATTCGGTGGAAGGTCAACCTTGAAGAGCCATTGCTTTCAGTAATTGTACTCTCAACACGTATAGTGTAAGGAAAATCATCTTCGGAAGGCAAAATTGGTTCAAGAGCTCTCTCAGCAAGCATTCCATGGCCAATTTCTCTTCTACTAGGGGCTCCAGTCCGTCCAACTTCCCCAACACATGAAGGGGGAAATGTGTACTGAAAAATCAATACATTATTAGCCAGGTTCCCAAATGCTTTAACATGAAGAAATGCAAAAATATTTTGAAATGGCAATGGTAATAATTGCAGCATGATTTACATAGTGGAGTTCAAACATCAATGAATGAATGGTGATAATTCCAAAGTTCAAACAGAGAAAATTGTTATGAAATCAAACAACTTGCTTCTCTGTAACTCCAATTATGACCATGTTGATAATTATGACGATAACTTCCAAAATAACACAAAAGAAAACGACCATAGATGACAGTCATAAGTTAAATGCTTAAAGGAAACAGATGAAATCACAAAAGACAAATCTACTTAAGATCACAAAAGAAGGGCAGAATATCACATCATGAACAGATGTACATATTTATATCTGTAGGAAACTACGTGTGTGCCAGAGCCACTACATTGCCAAAAAACATTTACCACATAGCGAAGTTACTAAGAATAAGAGATATATAGAGAGACCTGGAGATAGAATCTCTTCCATTCGTCAACACCTACTAGGTTGTCTACCCTCTGTGCCATCTGTTTATCCCCGAGTGTAACAACAGCCAATGACTACAATAGAAAAAATGAAAAGAAATGGTTAATGAAGCTAAACTAAAAACATTTACAGCCTTGAAATACCCACACAACTGAATAAATAACACTTGTTAAATGATTGCCTGAGAAATTCATTTTCTGGCAAGATATGAGATTAAAGTTTAAACTAAATAAAGATAAGAATGGCAATGTGACAACCTAAAAAATCTATATATAAAAACTGTGCATTAAGAGACTAGCAACAGGCTTAGTACAAATGAGAGTCAACTGAGAGGCTTTAAACGAATTAAAGAAGTCAATGATACTCTTCGGCTCCATCACTAGTATACTGATCTCATTAACAACATATAAGAGGTAACTAGCTTCGACGACTGGGATAGCCAGACATAACCCTATTTCAAAAGCCATTTCACATTAATTTTTAAAACCATTCATACTATTAAAGTCATTCGAGAGGTAACTGGCTTTTACCATTGGGATAGCTCCATTCATGGAACTAAGTGCTTGGAAGAAATAAATCATGCTGAAATCCTTAAAACACAAGCACACATGTCGCAAAGGCGACCAGACATGAACAACAGGTAGCTATCTAAACATGATTTAAGTTTTAACTACACATATTAATCACAATAGAACAACCTAAAAGAGTAGTTACAGTACACAAAACACAACCAGGTAAGTCATCAAGCCATGCTGAATGATAAAATTCAAAACCTGTGTTTCCCCACGTGTGAAAAGAGCACTTCCATGTGCCCTTGGAAGCAGTCCACATTTTGAGTTAATTGGACGTATCTCATCTGGGGTACGTCCATCACTTCTTCTACCACCCTGTAACAACCAAAAAAAATCTAAGACATGAATTTGAATAGCACTTGTAACAGCTAGAAGACAAAAATCTATTTCACAGTTAAAAATAAGGTTTCTATCAGTTTGATATTTAAAGTCATAAGTACCTAGTTAAGTAAGCACCACCTTCACATCTACCTCAAATATAGTTAAGTAAAGCTTGTCTATTGTCTAACTAGAAGAAAATGTTCATACCTCCACAATGCGTCTTCGCAAAAATTTGGATGTAACTTCTTTGAATACCAGCTTCACATCTACCTCAGAAAAGAACTAGAAAACAATAAAAATTACGGTGTTAACAACTGCACTCACAATCATGCGTTCATAAAACTCAGAGACAGACCAAGAATAATACAACTGTCAGTTGAAATATTTAAAACTTTTATTAACACCATTCCAGAGCAATCAACAAATCAAGACTTCTAGTTAAGAAAACAAATAAGAATAAGATAATTCCATCTTTCTTAAATATTAACAGACATTTAGATAAATACATACACTACATATATATATATATATATATATGACAATAAATAATAATGTCATTCACATAACCACAAAACACTTGGATACAGAATAGAAATTACTGTTCTATACCAAGGGGGTTGACTTTCGTGAACTAGGCTTTATATGAACATCACCCTCATCTACTTCACCATCCACAACCACTTCCTCATCCTCTTCTTCATCTTCAAATATATCAGGTATCGTTTCACTGCCTCCGGGAGCTGCATCCTTACTAACATATCCCTTTTCTGTAAGTATAGTTAAAACTTCTCCTTCCAATGACAAGAGAGCTTTCTTTCTAGGAATCTTTCCCTTAATCTGCAGAGCTCTTACCAATTCATCACTGGCAATTTCCTGCACATGGTAAACTATAATTCGTGAGTATCAAAAAGTAAAGGAAAAACACTTTTCTTAAGGAAAACTAAGTACTCAGCAATCATCTAATTCAAAAGGTGATATCTTTCAGTTACAAAAAACAGAGAGAAAGCATACCTCAACATGATTATATAGCTCAGGGGGAGGTAATTTGATTGCATCAAGCATTTTTGGCTTTCCACACTTCTTAACCAAAGCTTCTACCTCATTGCAAATTGCTCGAATGGCATCCTGACATTGGTGTATAAGTAAAGTTTATACGTCTAATGTGGATTTATGTCTGTTGTGGGATTGTTCTAATAAACAATAAAAGAAATAACTAACAAAAAAACTCTTTGACCAACCAAATAGAGTTGCAGATCTCCCAGCAACGACTTAGTACACATGGTTTGGAAATATTTTTATTTTTGTTTATAATATAACTTCCATACAGTACATAACATACAAGCTACAAGCTTGCTGCTGGTCTAACTAGAAGATCTAGGGTTTAGTCTTGGCAAGGCCAAGATAATTGAACTTAGCATAATCCTTTATTTAACCTAAAACAAATAATATACTATAACTCGTGCAAGCAAGTAGACTACATACTCAAAAGAAGTAACAACCTGCCCAACTTCTACTGCTTGCAGCAACTTTTCCTCTGTGAGAAAATCACAATAGCCCTGCAAATAAGATGTTACACCAATGGGTGTGAGTCAGCATGAAGACAAGGAAACATAGAAAACTCTCATGGAACTACTGTATCTACCACCGGAGAATGAAAACTGTTAATTAATACTTTCATGTCAAATGTATAATGAGTATATAAAGTAATGCAGATAAAAAATGAATTTAAAAGCCCAAAACTAAGTAAAAATCTACTTGAAGTGATGCAAATTACTAAACGATTTTTTTTTTTTTTTCAATTAAAAACAGCAAGGGTGCAATTTATTCGCTGCTGACTATGTATTGGATAGCATAGTACCCTTTCTAAATACTATTTTCCACATTGTGTAATTTGAGATGAAAATTACTAAAACATGTTTTTTTTTCCAATTACAATAGCATATCAATGAACAGATAAATTAAATATTGTTTATCCATACCCTGCAATAGACATTCCTTCCGCTACACCTAAGGAAAATTACAGAGGCTGAGAATTCGGAATTGTCAAACATTACATTTAACTTTTCAGTAACTTACCTCTATCATCAGTATTGCATTATCTGTGCCAGCAACCAACAAGTCCAACTCAGAGTCTTCCATCTCCTTTGTTGTTGGATTCACAATAAATTTGTCACCGAGAAGACCAATTCGCACTCCTGCTATGGTTTTTGAGTTTGGAACTTCTGAAAGAGCCCTGTGGAAGTTGAATAATTAGGCCTAACAAATGTCATTTTCTTTTGTAAGAAAGGTGAACTAAATTGTAAGATGTGTGTCATAAATGCTCCAGAGAATTGGGAACAGCCAGACTTACACCGCTATTCCTGCTGCTGTGACTGCCAAAGAATCAGGAGAGTGCAAACCATCATAACTCAGAACCTGTAGGGGTATGTTGACAAAGGAAGTTGTTAGCAAGACGAAACATAAACCAAGCAATATAATGGCACCTTATTTCTATATTGCATTCTATCCACATGCACCAGAAAAACTTTTGATAAGTTAAATTTTAAATAATTATAAAATAGACACAGCCACCTATTTAGTTATTTGCTTAAATAAAGCAATTAACAAATCTAAAAACACATACATATATGCAGTTGAAACTCATATGGAACGTACCCAAGAGAGTATCTGAGTTTCATGGTAGAAGCCATTCAACATAGTTGGACGCAAGGGCCTATCAATCAATCTACAAATGAGAACCTGCACAGAACCAGACAGATCAATTCCATCCACTATAGTACAGAATCAGACCTCTCAAATAAAGCTAAACAATATTTAAAAAAAAATTAAAAAAGGTGGAATGTTGAGTTATGTAATATGAATACGTAACACTACATTTACGTGGGATTTGTAGTGAGATGATCTTCCCAATATGGGAACTCAAAAGAGAGGAAAAGCTTAGAAAGTTTAGGACAATAATTCCAAGCTACAGTTTCTGTTCTTAAATCTGATCTGAAATATACATGCTTGATAAGAAGCCATATCTACATTTATATTTTCTTTTTTTGGTTTGGCAAATAAACTCAGAACCAGCACGACGTGAACCCACAACCACACCTTCCACCCTTATTGATGAGGAGAGGAGCTACCAACTGGCCAAAAGGCATACCTGAATTTTCGGTGGCTGATAAAAGAGCACAGACCTCTAAAGAGGAATCAAAGAAAACTTCATTTTCAATAAAAAAAAACAGTAAGCATCCAACCTTTGATTCCTTCATTCCTGGGACCTAGACGTTACATGTAAAACTTAAGAAGGCAAAGTTTTCTAAAGGAAGAACAGATAAACACACCACTACACCAGACCTATAAAGCAATGCGATAGCAATCGCATGAAACAAGCATTACGAACTGCATGTCTATGATTAATCAAGACAACTCCAGCTGTCAAGCGGCGGGGGTCGGGGGGGGGGGGGGGGGGGGGGGGGGTGGGGGTGGTGGGGGGTGGGGTTGGGATGATCAATGGTTCTTAATACTAAAAGCTGGTGGCAAGTACCTCATGATCTTTCGCCCTTCCTTCTCGTTTGAAAAAGCCTCCACTAAAACAATGTCAAATACAAAGTATTAAATTGCACAAGCAATAAGTAAGAGTCTAACAAACTAACCACAGAGGAATAAAGTCCAAGACAAACCTAGTTCGACCTGCTGCTGAAAAGCGCTCCTGATAATGTACCGAAAGAGGGAAGAAGTCCGAAGGCTCACTTGGAGTGTCGGCCAGACAAACAGATGTATATACAATCTACAACAAGAAACATAAATCTGCTAAATCTTCAAAGGAAGAATACCTAAATTCAGCTACAAAATAACAGCAGGAATTAAAGATTATTACCAAAAGCAACACAGCGAAAACATATTTTTACTGCATATCAAATGCAAAACCTTAGAGCTTTCTATTATTAGATGACAAATATGAGTTAGGAAAGGATGAAATGATATTAGTAGAAACATCAATATTCCAAATTTATGGAAATTCGAAATATAAGTAAAAATCAGGAAATGGCATAAGTTCACTTTAAAACTGGAAATTCTAAATGATAGTTTGGTAAATCAGTATCGTAAAAGAAAAAAACATGTAAATTTCCTCAAATAATATAACAGTTATATATACATGACATGCTGAGCAAAGTTGTCCACTGAGTACTGGAAAAAAGTACAAGACTAGAGAAGGAACCATTTGCTTTCAGGCACAAATAACTTACGGTTTCTCCATCTGTCACTGTAACAGAAGCACTGGCTTGTCTACCAATATGACCTGTCTCAACCAAAATCTGTAAAGATTCCAAATAACTATTACATGATAAAACAATCGAGCTTAATTCAGTATTATATTTTTCTGTTAAATAAGAAGTAGCAGTGTCACAATTGTCCATACAATTTAACAGAACTGATAAACATGTTCTGTAAAACCAATATTTTTGGACACTTTTCAGTCCTAAGGGACATTCCATATACCAGGATTCTATAAATAATCTATGGCAATCATGGAAGAATTCAATTCAAATGCATTTTGCAGAAGTTAATTTTTCCGGAAAGTAATTCATATGGCACTGCCAGGCGCAAATGAGTGGAACACATGATAAAAGCCCTTTGAAGAAGATATAAAGTAGCGCAAAAGAAAATAATCGAACAATGTGAAGTAACAGATTAGTACTTCATATGGCACTCGCTTGAAATAATCAGCAAGACCTCCACTTTAAGTTTGTTTCATTTTCAAGTTTGAACACCAGCATTATTCTGAAATTGGGTCTTCGATTCTATTCTACTCCACTTTCAACATCTTGTCCATTTCAGCTATAAGATTAATTTGGAACAGAAGAAACTACAATTGAGTTTGAGTTTCTACAAAAGCTTCCCGAACACAATTTCATCTAGTTTTAACACCAATTTTACGCAATTTGGTAGTACTTATTCAACAAACTTGATACAAAGCCTATCCAAAATCTCTCTAAATATGCATATAAAAAGAAGAAGAAACTGATTAGGATAATCCCAATTATCCAATGAACGAAAAGATACGAAAAACACGAAAGAACACGGAACAAGGGCGGCTAATAAGCATGCAAAATACATTCTTTTCAAAGATGAAGCTACCAAATTTTGTGAAAACTCGACTCACATGTCTATCACCAACAGGGATTTTGACAGAGTACGGCTGAGGGTAGCCCTGAGGACCGCTCGACGGAACACCGCCGGGCTCGGACAAAGCTCTGATGCCAAGCCCCTTCTTGCTGGTCTTTCTGGGCAGAAGCAGGGACAAATTGCAGAACTTGGACTTGCTGGGGAAGCAGGGGGAACGAGGGCAGTTTGGGAAGAGGAAGCATTTGGGCCTGTTTGGATGCAGGAATTGGGAAGGATTGGGGCAGTGGCGCCTGCCACTGTTAGGGTTTGCCAACATTTGTTGCTTCTGTCAGTGTGGCGCTTCACTCTACTGGTTAGAGAGAGGGAGAGAGGGAGAGAGGGAGACCCAGCAGCAGCAGCAGACTTTATCCGCTTATTTCAAAGGCGCGCAAGGTTGACAGAAAAAAAAAATGAAGAAAAACAAAGAAGAAGAAAGTCTTAATATTCATTTGCCCCTGAAATTAACAAGGAATATCATTTTGCCCCCTGAATATAAGCATATTAGCATATTAAATATTAGGATAAATATCAGTTTACTACCCTCAAGTTTTGTGTTTTTCAACAGTTGGTAAATGAAGTTTTTTTCGTCCCAGTCATACCTAAAATGTTAATTTTGGGGTAGTCTCATACATCCGTTAGTCAAACTGTGAACTCTGCCGTTAACTAATGACGTGGCGCCTATGTGGACAATGACTGGACGCAACGTGTCATTAAAGGGTCTACGTGGAAATTAAAAATTCAAAAAAATAATTATTTAAAGAAAAGTTATTAAAAAAACACAAAAAATAAAACCTATATCGTCTTCCCCAAATCCCCCCGTGCCCACCATCCCACCCCCATCACCCGCAACCACTTCCCTCCCCATTGCGCCTCCATCCCACCTTATCCCATTCTAAGGAGGTGGGTTTTCAAAGACAAAGCTCTGAGCTTTGAAAATCTATGGAGAGCTGAAGAAAGTGAAGCAACCCATTTCCCCCGACGGGCGTATTGCGAGTTTCATCAATTCAATTTTCAATTTCGGGAACATAAAAAAGGCAAAAATGTGTCATGTTAGAGCTGTGGAATATGTGAGCATTACAGAGTATGTGTCGAATTCGAAATCAACTTCTTCTTCTTCTTCTGCGTTAGCTTCTACTTTCTCAAGGTCATGTTTGAGCAAACCGTCTTCAAGAGCGAAAAAATCGAGCAATGGCACGAAAAGGACGGTTAGATTTTACCCGATCTGGATGAGCTAAGGGGGGATCTGGAGAGGAGTGGACCACAAGGGGTGGTGGAGTTGGAAAAAGAGGGCGACGACAAGATTTTTGGGATGGGAGAAGGGGTGAGCTTGGGTGGCGACGACGGGATTTTTTGGAGGGATGATGGGGGATCGGAGAAGGTGGGATGGAGGCGCAATGGGGAGGGAAGTGGTTGCGGGTGATGGGCGTGGAAGGGTGGGCACTGGGGGATTTGGGGAAGACGATTTGGGTTTTGCTTTTTTTTTTATTTTTTATTTTTATAACTTTTATTTAAATAATTATTTTTTTGAATTTTTAATTTCCACGTGGACCCCTTAATGACACGTGGCGTCCAGTCATTGTCCACATAGGCGCCACGTTATCAGTTAACGGCAGAGTTAACAGTTTGATTAACAGATGTATGAGACTGTCCCAAAATTAACACTGTAGGTATGACTCTGGGACGAAAAAAACTTCATGTACCAAATGTTGAAAACTACGAAACTTGATGGTAGTAAACTGATATTTACCCTAAATATTAATTGAATTTATAAGTAAGCATATACTAAAATACGTAAAAATGACAATAAATTGTATGTACAAAAAAGTTTGTGAATATTTAAAAGAATGTTGTGGTCTATTTTATTTGACAAGGTTAAAGGGGGCCGGCGGCAAGAATAGAGAGATTGGGAGAGATGTGTTTGTAAATTGTAGGGGAATGTATGTTGTTATTCCTCCTACATTATGCCTTTATTTATAGTAGTAAAAGGAGATAAGATATTCCTTCATCCCTAAGGAATACAAGATACAATAGGAAAGGATAACTAGAATCAAATCTAATCTAGGATTTACACAATCACATTTAAACTAGGAATGTTTACAACATTCCCTCTTGAGTGCGTAAATACTTAAGGTAGATTCAACATCATGCAAAAGTTGAGGAAGTAGACTCGTCGGCACTGATTCTAAGGAACAACGCTTATTCTCAATAAGGTAGGAATTTGCATAAGTAGTAAGTCTCACTAAAAACCCCTAAGGCTATGGCAAAAACCCGAGTAGGGACAAAATCCATAGTCTAAGGAAAAATGAGTGAGAAATGCAAAGTCAAAAGAAACGTCTACAAGAATTCATCAGGGATATGACCAGCCCAATGTGGGTGCATCGTTAAAACCTAGTTAGGTAGCAAAAATCCAGTGGGAAAAATGCTCATAATCGTAGGGGAAAAGAGTACATTAAGATCAAGCAAGTATCTTCAGGATACTCCCCCTGAGTTTGAAACAATTCCAAAGAGAAATAGCAAAGTTACAACTTAGAAAGTTTACGCATACCAATTCCATAAACAAGCTTCTGAAACGTCGTCTTCGGCAATGATTTAGTGAAGAGGTCAGCCAGATTGTCTTGTGAACGGATTTGCGTGACTTCAATCTTCTGATACTCTTGTTGTTGATGTGAAAAGAAGAACTTTGGCATAATATACTTGGTGTTGTCTCCTTTGATGTAACCCTTATTGAGTTGTTCGATGCATGCTGCGTTGTCTTCAAAGATCGTTGTCGGGACATCAACGACGGGATAAAGATCGCATGAGCTTCGAATATGGCCCACGACTGCTCTCAACCAAAAGCATTCTCGAGTTGCTTCATGTAAGACGAGAATTTCAGCATGGTTAGACGAAGTGGCAAATAAGGTCTGTTTAGTTGACCTGCAAGAGATTGCGGTGCCTCCAACAGTAAAGACATAACCCGTTTGAGAACGTGCATTGTGTGGATCAGACAAGTATCATACGTCGGTATAACCAACAAGGCGATAATCGACTCGAGAAGCAGATGGTGCAGCATCACTCGAGGATCCGTATGGATAGAACAAGCCCAAATCCGTAGTACCCTTAAGGTAACGAAAGATGTCTTTCACGCCAGTCCAGTGTCTAAGCGTAGGTGCATTACTGTATCTTGCCAAAAGATTAACAGCGAAGGAGATGTCGGGTTTAGTGCATTGAGCTAAGTGCAATAAAGCGTCTATCGCACTTAGATAAGGAACTTCAGGCTCCAAAATCTCTTCATTATCCTTATTTGGACGGAAGAGATCTTGTTTTGCATCTAGTGATCGAACAACCATAAGAGTACTTGAAGGCTTCACTTTATCCTCATTAAAGCGGCGCAACACCTTCTGGGTGTAGTTCGATTGATGTACTAGGATTCCATCCGAACAATGCTCTATCTCGAGATCGAGAGACAGCATCGAGTGTTACCTAGATCTTTCATTTCAAATTCTGACTTTAGGTGAGCGGTAGTTCTCGCGAGCTCTTCAGGAGTTCCGATAAGGTTCATGTCATCGACATATACTGCAACAATCGCAAATCCGGAATGTGACTTCTTAATGAACACACAAGAGCATAGTTCGTTGTTCACATATCCTTAACTAGTCAAATACTCACTTAGACGGTTATACCACATTCTTCCAGATTGTTTCAAACCGTAGAGTGAACGCCTCAGCCGAATTGAGAGCGTGTTCCGGGGTTTGGAAATATTTGAACCAGTCAATGTAAGTTCTTCGGGAACTTTCATATAGATTTTTGTATCAAGATCCCCATAGAGATACGCAGTTACTACGTCCATCAGCTGCATATCTAGTTTTTCAGAAATTACCAAACTGATAAGGTAGCGAAAAGTAATCACATTCATAATGGGTGAATAAGTTTTGTCATAGTCAATCCCAGGGCGTTGTGAAAAGTCTTGTGCAACAAGACGAGCTTTGTAATGCACAATTTCGTTCTTCTCATTACGCTTCCGAATAAAAACTCACTTGTAGCCAACGGGCTTCACATATGGAGGGGTAGGAGTTACAGGTCCAAACACCTTACGTCGAGTTTGACTTGGATTGCTTGTTTCCAGTTTGACCAATCAGTTATACGTCGACATTCATCAACGGAACTCGGTTCAATGTCATCGTTCAACATGATCTCAGTAGCTACTGCATATGCTAATGCATCGTCAACAATCATCTCATTTCTACACCACACATCATCTAAGCTAGCATAATAGACCGAAATCTCACGATTCTCAGGAGGATGATTCGTTTCTTCAAGGGCGCTTCCATAATCTAGAATTTTCCTTATGAGTTGGATAGAATGAGTAAGTGACAGTCGGATTCACGGTAAGGTTTTCAAAACCTTGTGCCGTGGGTTTCCTCTTCCAGGGGTGTGAATCATTTGAACCAAGGGGTCGCCAGTATTATCCAATTGAATAGATTTGATCGGATAATCAGGGTGGTGAGCCCTCAGCTTGATAACCTGAGCCAACAGTTTGGAGAATGTAGTGTTCCTTGTGGACAACAAGCACACGTGTGACCAACATGTGGAAGCGTCAACCAAAACCATAAAGTATCTAAATGGTCTGCAATGAGAGTGAATCGGTCCACAAATGTCCCCCTGAATCTGTTGTAGAAAAATAGGAGGATTCGAACGAATCTTGTCATAAGAAGGCTTAGTAATAATTTTTTCCATCGAACATGTTTGACATGCGATTCCTTGGATCGAACATAAGCTTCAGGTTAGTGGATGCCTGTGTGATGATTTGAGGATACGACGCATCGTTATTCATCCAGGATGTACCAAACGATCATGCCAAAGTGTAATTTCATGCGCGGTCCCAGTAGTAGGGCCGGCCACATAGTGGCATTCGATGGGGCGTATGGTCGTAGTATACAAACCACTCGGGATACGCTCTATCTTATCTAGAATACGTTTATGGCCATATTCGTAGGAAGTTATGCACAGAAATTTAACTCCGTTTTCTACGTGGGTTTTAGCATGGTAATTGTTATCTCTAATGTCCTTGAAACTCAACAACATTCTTCCGGAATGTGGAGAATAGAGTGCCTCAGCTATGGTCAAGATTGTACCACTGGACAACATTATACATGCCTTACAATATCCTTCTATCAGGTTGGATGGGCCTGAGAGGATTGTCAGAGGTGCATTCTTAGGTATGAAGTTAGTGAAATAGATGCGTTCACGCAAAATTGTGTGCGTGGTTGCACTATATGCCAGACAACTAACTTCCCCACTAGTCATTCCTAGAATGAAAATTAATTTGAATTGGTCGCATGCATAAAAATTCGTAAAAACAAATATCAATTCAAAATAATTTCATTTATTCAAGGATGGTAAGTAATTAAAACTTAATATCCAAAAAACAAATCACCAACAAATAATCTAAACATAAAGGAAAATTGTTCAAAAATCAACCAAAAACAAAGGAGGGGTTCAACCACTAGGTGGAATTTGGCCCCATTGTCTTATTTCAACTAAAAAAAAAAGTTTATGTCTAAGATTCTAATCTTCCATAGGGGTGGTATCTTCTTGAAAGTCAGAAACCTCCATCTTTGTAGTCTCCAGTTTGTCCACTTGCATGAAGTTTGATTCAAACTTCTTATGATGAGAATGATATTCATCTACAACCTTCTTGGGAGCTCAGCAAACATGGGACCAATGTTCATTTGAACCACATTGATATCACATATTTGCATCCATTGTTTCAGGTGCTTTGCCTTTATTCTTGAAGTTTAGGGCATTGGGAGCGAGGTTTGAGTGCTTCTGGGCTTTGTTTCCTCCCTTGGATGGGCTTTGACTCTGTTGACCTTGGTGGGATGGCTCTTGGCCGCCCCTACCACGTATCTTTTGGTGTTTTAGGCGTTGGTTTGTGCTATAATGTGCTTCAGGCACATCAGTCGCCCCAGTAGGTCGAGCTTGATGATTCTTCATCAACAGTTGGTCTGCTTCTCAGCGAGAAGTAAAACAGAGATCAAATATGAGAACTTAGTGAACTTCTGAGCTCTATATTGTTGTTGCATGACAATTTTAGAAGCGGAGAATGTCAAATAGGTCTTTTCCAAAAGATCCTCTTCGGCCAAAGTTTTAATTGCAAAACTTGAGAAGTGATCGGATTCGACAAACTTCAGAATTATATTCATTCACAGACTTAAAGTCTTGGAAGCGCAAATGTTGCCAGTCATGTCTTGCTTCATGCAAGAATATGTCATTTTGGTGATCAAAATGATCAGCCAAAACGACCTATAGTGCACGTGGATCCTCATCAGCAAGATATTTAGTTTATAGAGCGTCATGGATATGTCTTCGAATGAAGATCATAGCATTGGCTTTTTCAGCTTCTCTAACAGGGTTGTCCATCTCTTATTCAATAGCGGGACGCAAATTCTTTGCAGTGAGGTAGAACTTCACATCTTGGACCCACTTGAGGTAGTTCCTTCTAGAGACCTCCAAAACGGTGAAGTTGAGTTTATTCAAATTCGACATGCTCATATTACAAAATAGATAGACAAGATGTGGTTAGTGTAATGGAGAAAAATCAATCCATTCACATAGGAGTAGAACATACAGGTTCTAATAGACATGTATTAATTTAATTTTGCATGAAAAAGCTTCGGGTTTTCATGGGTGATGTTTTTAAATGAAAACTTCAGGTTTTCAAACAAGGCATGTTTATAAGAAACTTCAGGTTTCAAATTAATTATGAACTTCAGGTTCATATATTCCTACAGGCAAACACAAATATATACACAGAAAAATGCAACAAGAATATGCAAAAATAGAACTTTAGGTCTATAATTATAATTGAATTAATTATTTGGGCTTCGAGCCAAATTAAAGTGCTGGTGAAAAAATATAAAACCCATTGGGCCTAAAAATAATTAGGCAAACAAAACTCGGGGCCCAAAAAGAAAAATATAAGCCCATGGGTGGCTTTAAAAATTGTGGTCTGTGTGACCTAGGCCCAAAAATTAGGCTAGGGTTTCCCGGGTGCAGGCTTCAGGCCCACTGGGAAGAGAGGGACAAAACGGGCTACATCATGCGAGCCTAAAAAAAAATCTACATGCCCTGCTACAGGTGGGCCCAAGAATTTTGTTTTGTCATAGGCTGATCAGGCCTTAATATGAATATTGGGTTGCAGGCCCAATATAGTAGGCCGATTGCACAAAAGGAGCCGGGCCCAAAAAAATGTGGCCCCAAACGGGGGCCAGATCATGTGTGACGCAATACGGGGGAACATATATGCGCCAGCAGAGTTGGGATCCAGTGCGGCACACAACGCCGGGACACCATGGCCTCTCGAGCCGGTATTGGGTCAAGCCAGGTATTAGGCCACATCAGGCGAGCCCATTCTAAAAAAAATTCTTTTTTTTTTTTGTAGGCCGAGAAAGGTCAGCCTAAAGATTTGGGGCTTAGGGTTTCAACCAAGAACACCCCAGCCGGAGCTGGGTGCAGTCACCAGGGACGAAGGCCAATGCCGCCGCTGTAGGCGGTCGTATTCTGGGAAAATTTTCTTGGTGCAAGGTCATAGGTTTGACAGCGAGCAAGTTCTAGGGGATGGAGATAGTACATTGACATCGGGGGAAAAACCTAGGAAATTCAAATTAGAATTTCACCCAAATTCAATGAAATTTCTTCAGGAATTTCAATGCTATCGAATCGAAATTACGATACCATATCGAATTTGGTCAAAAAATTGCACAGCAAAGCCGTGGTCTCGCTTCAGGTGATGTGGATTTTCTGGGTTTGGACGCCATAGGTGTCGGGTTGCAAAGGAGCTTTGATACTCCATGCACGGGTTCGAAGAACCCAGGTGGCGATTTTGAATTTGTTTTATTTTTTATTTTTTCAATTCAATTTGATGCATATGCAATTCAATATTTTTAATGCATGTACATATATTTGATGCAATCCATGGCAAATATCAAATTCACATAATTTAATAATTATGAATATAATGCATACACAATTTATGTAGAATCTAAAATCCGAAAAACGTAAAGTTGGGTCATGCATTATGGTGAATGTTCATGCTATCAGGGCTGCAAAAATATCGAGATAAAAACCGTTCTTTTGAAAGAACCTAATTGCGTGATGATATGGATGAATTGCTTTGATGCAGAAAAATTCTTCAACGTCAGTTTCCTAAGCGCAGCGGTATGAGCGTGCTGATAACGTGTTGTGGTCTATTTTATCTGACAAGGTTAAAGGGGGCTGGCAGCAAGAATGGAGAGATTGTGAGAGATTGTGAGAGATGTGTTTGTAGAATTGTAGGGGAATGTGTGTTGTTATCCCTCCTACATTGTGCCTTTATTTATAGTAGTAAAATGAGAGAAGATATTCCTTCATCCCCAAGGAATACAAGATACAATAGGAAATGATAACTAGAATCAAATCTAATTTAGGATTTACACAATCACACTTAAACTTACAACAAAGAAATTGTTATTGACACTCTAAAAATCTTATTGTCATAAATAATTATGTCTAAAAATCTTAGAGTGCCAATAACAATTCCGAACGTATCCAAAATTATATGACTTCTTAAATTTTGTTTCAAAATTTATATGACTTATGTACTTTTTCATCCATTGTCACGTAGATCCCTTAGTCCTAAGAGGTAACCAGCATGAACTGGACACTACGATTCTGATGTTAACTAATCAATTGAATGTTCATGCGGGTGCAACTCGTAGGTATGAAACATAAAATTTTAGTTTGAGCTTGTTGATTCAGGTTTATGAACCATCCAAGTAGTACGATTAACATTCAAACTCGGATTTATTAGGAGAGGGAGATTCGAACACAAGACCAAGCCCTTTTTTTTAAAATCTTCATGCATGGACCGTCGTCATTGCAAAAAATCAAATTCAATCCAAAGAGAAACATGAGAAAACACAGGACAAAAGTCCACAACGCAAGAGAGAGACTGGCAAGAATTGTCACATTAGAACTTTATCATACTTCATAGGGAAGTAATTTTCACACACCTTTTTAGTTTCTCAGACATGCCATTTTATAACTTATGGTCATTGGATTGAATAAATGAAACGGAATCAATAATTATGACAAATAGAGGTGTATAAAAGGTTAAAAATGGTGCGTGAAAATTCCAAGAGAAAAGCATTAAAGGCTGGCCTCATTTTTCGGAAAGAAGCTGGGCTAAATTTAAAAAAGGCCACTTGGACCAAAAAAATTACATGGCACTTTTTTAAAACCCACAATTTTCCCTGTGCTGGAGCCCAGCCCAGCCCAAGCATAGCTCCGCCCTTGGTAATAATAACTATATAATACGACTTAATCAGATCACGATCCAATCAATATATTACATACCTTCTTTAATTCTGAAAAAAAAAAAATTATAACTACACGGTGTAGTCTAGTAGTTAAATTCGAATTACATGTGCGTATTACATGGCAGATTTTGGGATCGATAAAAAAAAAGGTTATGAGTAAAACCTTTTGAGAATGAGAGGATCAGAGTATTATATCGTTCATGATTACTTGCATTCCTAACAATTGGTTTGGACTATGGAGTTGTTATGTTGTGAAGATAATTACTTTCAAAATGGCTGTGAGAAACCATACTTGAAAGAAAAAAAATTAAGCGTTATATATGAACTTTTTTTTAGTAAAATAATCAATTTACGTATGTGGCTAGGGTTTAGGGTTTAGGGATAACTTGAGAAAAGCGTAATATATAAGTTGAGATTGTGTCTCACCGTTCTCGGTGTTGAATTATTCGTCCCGTCTCTCTAAAACTTTGACAACCCATGAACTACTCAAGCACTACACTACTTAAACACAAAAAATGCACTGCACTACACTACTCAACCTATGTATTGCATCTGGTCATTTTCAAGTGCAATTTTAATTTTTCTAGTGCATTCCTAACAATTCATTCAAAGTTCCATGGAACTTTAAGGGCCACCCAACTCTCCCAGATGCACCATAAAAAACAAAAGCGTGCTGCCAAAGTAGTTCTGGTTTCTTGTAAGTCTTGGTTATAATCTAGCTCTCTACTGCCATGCATGCATTTCCAGTACTATCGAATCAAATAAGTTACAGGAAATACAAGTTCTCATTGTCTGTTTCCAGCCTGAGGTTGTCGACAAGCTTGTTGCATACCACGGAAGGATGCCAAAAAGGTGTGTGCAAGTGCAACTCACAGTAAGTAAATTGCCTGTTAGAATATGAGGCCATGTATGATATGATAGCATGCGGAATTGTGGATTTATATTTTGTTTTGCACCCCCTCTCCCTAATGCTTTTAGGAAATTTCGTTTTTTGACTTCTTTTGGGTACAAAACCATATATCATAATTATTTTATATCCTCCTACGTACAGAAATGAAGGTGCCCAAAACTTTATCTAATTAAGTCCGGACTCATGAGTTTTTAAAAGAGCATTGTTTGGCTCTTTACTAGAAAGTAGAGGGAAGGAGCCGAGTGTCGTCCTTTCACTTTCTGCCCTTAAACATAATTTACATGTTGATTGGCTTAATCCTAAACACCGAAAACATTTTCTTTTACCACAAACAAATTAAAATACCTTGAGGTCAGTATTTGAGTAACATGTAATTCAAAATTTCAAACACCTACTTCCTCTAATATGAAATATTTCATATATATCCCTTTCTTTTGTTGAGATTGAATCCAAAGTCAAGAAAATGAGAGACTTTTCATGTGCTTATAAGTAATTTAGTTAATATTCTTCATATTATCAAATTGGTTTTATGGTGAAAACCCTTTTTTTTTTCTTCATGATATCAGAGTATGTTGTTCATGTGGAAACCCAATGCCACACGTGTTCCACGTCATCCGATTTGTGTTGTCCACGTGTTAGACTTGAAAATTTGTCACATCTGAGGAAATGGTATTTCCTATATTGTCAATTGATTTTATGATAAACTCAATTCTTCATCTTTTAACGGCCAAAAAATAAATGTCCATTTCTCTAGGTGATACAAATAAGCTAATACTGCACGTTACCTCCACCAGAAAACAGATTCCCCTGAAGTTCCAAAGTTGGTGGACTCCAATTATATCTACATATCTTTAAGCACACTTTCTCTACAAGCTCTCTCTTGTTTGGTTTGAATGGCGAGCTCAACCTCCATTCCTCAACTCAAGAAACTCTCCATATTCATCAACATTTCCTTTCTCTTTCTCTTATGTCTCTCTCTCATCACAACATATCTCCATCCTAATAACTTGGACTTACCAACCCCTAAATCCAATAGTATTAGTAGTGCAAATATTCTCAGTGAGGATATCAAATCAGTTAATGGCTGCAAAGATCTCCATCAACACGCAGATTATAAATCCAGGTGTTTGTATGTGAAAACCCACACAGGTTGCAACCCTAAAGGGTACATACATTATCTGAAAATATTTTACTGCAGTCTTGGCAAGTTTCCAATTCTGGGTCATGCTGCAGTTCTACTTTGGCTTATTGTTTTGTTCTATCTATTGGGCAACACAGCTGCTAATTATTTCTGTTCCTCCTTAGAGAGTTTGTCCAATATCTTGAAGCTCTCTCCTACCATCGCCGGCGTCACCCTCCTCTCCCTTGGGAACGGGGCCTCCGATGTCTTTTCCAGCATCGTTGCGTTCACAAAATCCGCAGACGGCGATGTTGGCCTCAACAGTGTATTAGGGGGTGCCTTCTTCGTGTCCAGCATTGTGGTGGGAGTTATTAGTATACTAATAAGCCCTCACCAGGTTTCAGTTGATGAGGCCAGCTTTGTCAGGGATGTCATCTTCTTCTTATTCTCTCTCTCATCCCTTCTGGCAATCATAGCCATTGGGAGGATCAACTTGTGGGGTGCCCTTTCTTTTCTTGCCATTTACTTTGTTTATGTTGGTACTGTTTCAGTATCTCAAATATACAAAAGGAACAAAAATCTTGCAGCTTCAAAGTCTTTACCAGTGGTGCAAAGTTTTGATGATTTAGCGGATGGTACTGCTAGTATACCATTACTTGGCTATGTTGATGATGATAAACCCGTTTCCAACGCAAATTTGAAAACGGGTCTTCATGATGATCAAGAACAAAATTATTGGTTTTTTTATTTGGGAAAATTGATTTATATCTTGGAGTTACCTCTCTACTTGCCTAGAAGATTGACCATACCTGTTGTGAGCGAAGAAAGATGGTCTCAGCCCTATGCAGTAATTTCTGTAGCTTTGGCACCAATGTTACTGGCAGCCCTTTGCAACACACAGAGGGAAGATTTGAGTTCAAGAGGTAAATTGGTAACTTACATGACAGCAGTGCTGATTGGGTTAATTTTGGGTAACCTTGCATACGTGACTACAAAAAAGTGTAGCCCACCAAAGGAGTGCTTGTTCCCTTGGCTTGTTGGTGGGTTTTTGATGAGTGTAGCTTGGACATATATTACTGCCGAAGAATTGGTTGGCTTGTTAGAATCATATGGTAATATTTTAGGGATAAGCCCTTCAATTCTAGGACTTACTGTCCTAGCTTGGGGTAACTCCCTCAATGATTTGATAGCTAATGCTACAATGGCAGTGAAGGGTGGGACAGATGGGGCCCAAATTGCTATTTCAGGATGCTATGCGGGGCCCATGTTTAACACATTGGTGGGAGTGGGAACGTCACTGTTTCTGTCATCATGGTTTGAGTATCCATCCTCATATGTCATCCCCACCGACCATTCCCTCTACGAAACAATAGGGTTTTTGATGGGTGGTTTACTTTGGGCACTTGTGATCTTGCCAAAGAAGGGTATGAAGCTGGATAGATATATGGGGAGTGGCCTAGTGGCAATTTACTTGTGTTTTCTGTTTGTGAGGTTAGCCAGGCTCTTGATCTTTTGAATGCATCCAGCTGAAGCTCTTTTTAGCTGCAACAGAGTCATGTACGAGTGATTGTCATTTTTTGCTGCAACAGAGTCATGTATGAGTGATTGCCATATCCAAATATAATGTACATTAATTTATTTCATAAATCCAATAGTCATCGTTGTGTGGAGCAAGACTAATCTTGTATATAGAGCATTTAACTTTTATGACATGTTTATTAAAGGACCTGTTAGATAATAATTTAGTTTCAAGAGTAATATATGCTACACTTATCACATCTTTTATACCACATTTGTATCACCTATACGAGAAATTTTTCAAGATGCCGGAAACACGCTTCGGTACACCAATGTCATAATACAATTGGTTCAAATTATTTTTCTCAAGTTTCCAAACAATTATAGTATTACACTTGGAGTACTTGGCTGTGTTTCTGGCACACTAAGAAATCTCTCCACTCTTTAATAGAAGTAGGGTCTACAAATATATGTGAATCTCATCTGTATTAGAGAGGTATGATATGAAAATAACTGTAGAGTAGGAATTTTGAATTTTTGATTTCCAATGTTTTTTTTTTATATTAAGAATAGAAGGATTATATACACAAGTGGAACAAATATGCATGAAGAATGTTGATGCACAAAATCGGGTCAATCTTGGACCAATGTAAATCCGATCGTAAATCACACAAACGCACAAGAACACAAAGGTATATCGTGGTTCATCCCAAGTTGGAGCTACGTCCACACTGGTGTCGATCCGGTTTCACTATGTGAATTGAGTGTTACAATGTACATGGAAATAGAGGCTAGAGTTAGTTTTCTTTGCTCTTCGTTTTTCCCTCATTTGCTCTCTTTGCTCCTCTTAAAGTGAGGATGAAGGATCCCTTTTATAGAATAAGAGTTTCCTTCACCTCCTACATACATCATGAGTTAGGTCATAAGGCCCAATATATGGTACAACAAGAGTCCCTCAAGTTTTCAGTCAAGAGAGTATTTTGGCTGGAGACTTCAAATCCAATACATGTGCGGGCCAAAATGACTAGATGTCATCCAGAAATCGGTACTCGACATGAGGCGGTGCTCAACGTGAAGCAATACTTAGCTAGAGGTAGCACATGTTGCGAGGCTGCTCGGATAGAGACGGTGCTCACGGTGAGGCGGTTGCTCGGTTGGGGGCTATGCTCGTTGAGAGACGGCTTGGCTCGTAGCGTTCCTTGTTGCGAGTATGCATCTATGTGAGTGTGCGCTCAATATGAGTTAACTCTCGACATGACTCGGGTCCGCTTGTTGGGTTCGCATATTAGGTCTATGTGTCGGGTCCACATGTTGGGTCTTTAAATCAAGGCCATAAGTAGAGTCTTTGAGTCGGGTCCACAAGTTGGGTCCGTGAGTCGGGGTCTGAGCTCAAGGGTGTCCAAGCTTGTGGGTGTCCTATCTCGTAAGTGCCCGAACGAATGGGTGTTCGAGCTCGCGGGTGTCTGAGCACATAAGTGTCCAAATGAGCAAGTGTCCGAGCAAGTGGGTGTCTGGTCAAACAAGAAGTCATCGTTCGGATTAAATCTTTGTCACCATAAGCATGTGGCTCAATAGCGTGGACTACTATAATTTTGGTTCCTGCTTAATCAATCAAATGAATGAGCATTGTCTATAAGCAATTAATTGTCAATGTGTACATGTTGTGAACATTGTCATATGAGTATGCCTTAAATAGTGTGACTATACAATTTCATGCTATAAAATGTTAAAATATAATAACATAGCATGCTGAATACGGATTCAATAAAATGTAACAGGTTACATGCCATAGAAAGCATATGGTGCTGTTGCCATGTCCCATGATAAAACTGTTATATCAATAGAACATTAATAAAAATTATAAAATAATAATTTATTTGTGTATCAGCATTTTATTTAACAAGAGGACAAGTCATAGAACTGGTTTTGTGAAATAAAATAGGGTAAATTACACTTTACCATCTCAAGTTTGGGGTCTATTACAATCACATATAACATCTTTAAAACATTTCAGTTTCATACCTCACCTACTATTTTATTTCAATATAGTACCTCCGTTACATTTTCGATCCATAGATCCGTTAAGAGCTGATGTGGCTGCCACAGTTGTGCCACGTGGCAATTTTTTTTTATATTCATTTAAAAATAATTAATTAAAAAAAAGAAGAAGAAAAACCCAGAACCCATCTTCTTCCCCCAACCCCCCATTCCCTGCAACCTAAACCCCCTATCCCAACCCACCCCCACCTCCCCCGCAACCCCCCTACCCCACCCAAAACCCATCTTCTTCCCCACGTTTTTTATGATGGGCATGGTAGATTGGCACTGCTAGGTTTCTCGGTTGGCTTGAAGGGCGTTGCACGGCGGAGCACCGGTGCTTCAGCAATGTAGGGCACGCCAAATGCTGGCAGTGGGAAAGCAGCGGCTGTAGGTTCGATGGGCTTGGGTTCCGGCTCATTCCAGTCGAAGGGCAGAGAGAGAGAGAGAACTGTGGTGGGCTCACGGTGGAGAATCCGAGAGATGAGCGGTGCAGCCTTGGACGGAGGAGGTTGCTGCTGCGGTCAGGGGATGAGGGGTTGCAGGGGGGTTTAGGTTGTAGGGAGGGGGGTCGGGAAAGAAGATGGGTTATGGGTTTGTTGTTGTTGTTGTTTCTTTTTTTTTTCCTTAATTAAATATTTTTAAATGAATAAAAATATTATTTTTTTGCCATGTGGCACAAATTTGGCAGCCACATGGCACAACTATGACAACCACGTTAGCTCTTAATGGATCAATGAATGGAAAATGTAACGAAGGTACTATATTGAAATAAAATAATAGGTGAGGTATGAATGTGAAATGTTTTGAAGATGTTGTATGCGATTGTAATAGATCCCAAACCTGAGATGGTAAAATGTAATTTACCCAATAAAATAATAATTGTAAGAATTCAGGTATGTGATTTGATCAACCTATGCCACGTGACTAGCAATTGTCATGCAATAATAGCAAGAATAATATAAATGGTGTAGTGAGTGTACAGATTAAAGTGTGAATGTGATCAGCCTACCCATGTGTCTATGGATTAAAATAATAAAAATGGTATGTGATGTGATATGTTTTTGGTCAACATAATATTAAAATGATAAACAATGAGCTGTAATTGAAAAGATAAGGCCATTTCGGGAGGGTCAGAAGGCTACCTTTAGTCGTATATTAGTCGTATAGCTCTTCAAGAAATTAATATTTTAATGAACAATGCTAACATCATATTTCTTACTATCTCCAATTGAGGGGGCCATAGGCCAAGCATAATTTATTATTTTAATTGAATTAATATGGGTACTTAAATTAAACTACCTAAATAATTTTTCGAGATGTAATCTCAATAATTTTTCGAATAGGATTTCGGGTGACACATGTCGCTAAAGTGAGTAACTCTCCAAATTTCTTGTCGATATGTATTATCAATATTTTTCGGATAGGATTTCGAGTGCCACGTGTCGATATGTGAGTAACTTTGCAGATTTCTTGTAGATATGTAATCTCATAATTTTTCGGATCGGATTTCGAGTGCCACGTGTTGATATGTGAATAACTCTTCGGATTTCTTGTCGATATGTAATCTCAATAATTTTTCGGATAGGATTTCGAGTGCCACGTGTCAAGATGTAATTGGTTTTGCGAATTTTAGATAGGATTTTTATTTGCATGACACTTTTTATCTTCAGCTTCCAATGTCCATAAATAGAGTGGATATTGGGCTATAATTCACACACTTTCATCTTTGCCCTCTCCAATATCTCTTTTTTCAATCTCTTTTAATTTAAGTTTGCAATGAATTCCAACTTTGGATCCTCTTTGGATTCCAACTGGGGGTCTTCAACCAATTCCGAATTGGAAGATAAATAGGTGCATATGAGATGAAAAGATGAAGAGTCTGATGAAGTAGATGAAACATGACGCAACACAACATATATCGCAGTCATAGCTGGGGTCATGGCGTGTGAACCAACTAAAGAACAACCTCAATGGGGTGGCTCTGTTGCTAGTTGCTCTTACAAACCACGAAATAGAGAAATGGCACATGAGACTTTGATGAACAAGTACTTCAACCCCAACTCGGTGTATACATAAGAGGATTTTAGATGTCGCTTCTGGATGAGGCGTCATGTCTTCGAGCGTTTACTTCATGATGTCCAACATATCAATCTATACTTTTGACAAAAGCTGGACATAGCAGTTCACCTTGGTTTCTCACCTCATCAAAATGGTACTATTGCACTTCGAATGCTGGCTTATGCCTCCCCAGCTGATGTGATGGATGATACATATGGTATGTCTAAGTCTACAGGCCTTGATAATCTTGCTGAATTATGTCACACAGTTATTCAGATTTACAAAGAATAGTACCTCCGTGAACCAAATCAAGCAGATATGGATCAGTTCCTTCACAAAGTTGAAGACCGTGGTTTTCCGGGCATGATAGAGTCATTTGATTCCATGCATTGATAATGGAAGAACTGTCCCACTGGATGGCCAAGATGCTTTAGCGGAAGATTGAGAAAGCCAAATATTGTGTTAGAGGCGGTTGCCTCGTTTGACATATGTATCTGACATACTTTCTTTGGAGTCCCAGGATCACAAATGACATTACAGTTCTTGGGCGTTCACCCCTTTTCAATAATCTGACGGAGGGTAAATCACCTTAACTTGACTACTACATTAACGAGTGTCAGTACAATATGGGGTATTACTTGGCAGATGGCATCTACCCAAAGTGGGCGACACTTGTCTAAGCAATTGCAAACCCTATGGATGATGACGCCCAAATGTGTTTACTTTACACCAAGAGGCATACCCTATGGATGATGACGCCCAAATGAGAGAGATTTTGGTACTCTACAAGTACGGTGGAAGATCATCAAGGAACCGACAATAGGGTGGAGTCAAGATAAATTGAACTCCATCATGATGTCGTGCATCATATTACACAACATGATTGTGCAGGATAAGCGTGATAGCTATATTGTTGGAGAGTCTGATGATGACTAAGATGATCCAAATAGGTTAAAGAGGGCTCGTGTAAAAATATATGATGGGCCTTGTTTGCCTTTGGATCCAAGAACTGGTAATATCTCTTTAAATGAGTACATGAGGCGCCATAGGATGATACGCTCGCGTGCCACAAACACGTACCTACAACAGGATCTTGTTACACATATTTGGGCCAAAAAAAGCATGGAGTAGGCATTTAAGTTTTATGTTGTTAAATGTTTTTTTTTAATGTCTTTTAAGTTTGAATAACTTCCCCAACTAGTACTAGGGTGGAGATTGTGTTCTTTAATGTTGTTTAATGGCTTAGGTAGTTATAGGAAAAAAAATTAGAATTTTTTATTTTAAAAAAATTTGTCAAAAAAAAAAAAATTTCAAATCCAACAGTAACTTGGAGTCAACATGACGTCAGCTAGCCGTTGCTAGCTGGTGTCATGCTCACGCCAGGTAGCCGTTGAGCTTCAAATTCCGGGCCGGCCTGGGGCTGGCTGGCTGGCTAATTTGGGTCAGCCGGTTGGCTTGATTGCACAATTTTGGCCTGGTGCGGCCTACGAGCCCTTTGACCTAGCCTTCGGTTAGAGACGATTTTTGTGTCATTTTGGGCTATTTTTAACACTATGGCCCTCTGTCCGGATCGGTTGGAGATGGCCTAAGTTCTTATCTTCTTCATTGGGAGAAGCCAGAGAAGGAACACCATTGTCGATCTCGGCAGAGACAGTGGTAACGAGTTCGCCGACGGCGTCGAAACCTTATATTATGGGAATTTGAAAATCCGAGTCACACGGCAAAGCTGCTCCGTTCGACTGCCTCTGCAATAAGGGTTCCTGGCCCCAGTTTCTTGCTGATTCGCCTAGTACTCGACTATAGTTCTCAATCGAACCCTCTGTCTCATTTCCCCTTATTGTTTTCATTCTTCGTCTTGCAAAATGCCACTGTGGTTTACGAACTGTTACAGAAAAATGGGACGAAACTAAGGGGCTGTGCGCGGTGTCGCAAATGGCTGAATTACCAGTGCTAGTGCGCTGGGTTGCGTTGGTTTTGGAAAGGAGAAGAGTGAGGCACGATGAAGGCTATGAAGGTTTTCTGGAAAAGCCAAAGAGGGGGTTTTGGGTTCTTGGGTTTTGCAGATTCACAGTGGAGTGTGGTAAGGTTGTGAGGGTTTCACAGTTGTGGGATGAAAATTTGAGAGAACCAACATAACTTTTCGTGTGGATTCCCACAGATGTCACCAAATGTTGATGCACAAAATCGAGTCGATCTTGGACCAACGTAAATCCGATTGTAAATCATACAAATGCACAAGAACACAAAGATATATCGTGGTTCACCCCAAGTTGGAGCTACGTCTACACTAGTGTCGATCCGGTTTCACTATGTAAATTGAGGGTTACAATGTACATGGAAATAAAGGCTAGGGTTAGTTCTCTTTACTCTTCTTTTTGCCCTTTTTTGCTCTCTTTGCTCCTCTTAAAGTGAGGATGAAAGATCCCTTTTATAGAAAAATGGCTTCCTTCACTTCCTACATACATCATAGGCTATATCATAAAGTCCAAATGCTAAGATCTACAACAAAGTAAAAAGTGAAAACAATTTTTAGTAGGTTTTCTTTTCTGGCTTTTGTTTCCTACCTTCTCTTCATTTGTAACTGGACAGTGACTAAAGCAACTAGTCACGAATTAGTCAGATATATAGGTTACTGTAGGGTCCCAAACTCAGGATAACAAGATGGTGACTAGCCATAGTGAGTGGATTTTATTTTTTTTTATTTTATTTTTTGTGTCCAACCTTTCTCCACTTTTCTACATTCCTTCGGTGACTAAAGCAACTACTCACGAATTAGTCAGGTATATAGGTTACTGTAGGGGCCCAAACTCAGGAAAACAAGATGGTGACTAGCCATTGTGAGTGTTTGTTTTTTTGTCCACCCTTTCTCCACTTTTCTACATTCCTCATCTCTCGGTATACATTTCTTGTATCTCTATCTTTAAAAAATAAAAAAATAAAAACTAAAAACAAAATACTTATCAAACATGCCCTAAACTCATTGCATGAAATTGATATATTGAAGCTACTATGATTCTTGACTTTTCATGCCATGCAAATTTAATAAAACTGTATGTGGGTGATCTACATTAAAATCTGTAATCCTAAACTTGAAAAAACCAAGAATCATATAGATAAGTTAGGAGGGCTAGTGGCTGACGCAGTGTGACAAAGAGAAGAATTCACAACGTTATTCTTAAAGAACAAGAACATTGAAATCCACTAGAGAAGAAAACCTTAGAATTTAATTGGTAAGAATATGAAAGATAACAACATAAAGCCAAGATGACATATTCAAAATGTAACTTAATTAAGCAATGGGAGTCCAAAGTAAGAATATAACTCAAGAAATAACCAAATACTGAAATTGTCCTAAACTTCAAAAAGTGAGTTTGATGCGTATAGTCATTCTCCTCGAAATAAAGGGTCATATATAGACACAAGTCGGACACTAGAGCCTAAATTTATAAAGGAAAACTAATGAAAATGACTTGAAAAATTTGAGTTTTAACGCAAATGACAAAATAAAGAGTAAAATGAATAGTACCAGGATTGACTTTTTAGTGTAAAAATGTGATTTTTCGTTAAAGTGAACAGTACCAGGAGCTTTTCTTTAAAGTTCCCAATTTATAAAGCTCTATTCTTTTAGTCCAATTTGCTCTTTTGATCTTCAAACCACTTCGCCATTTGATCTACATCATTAGGGCCCATAGAGCCATTTTTTTCCACCACATTCCCGATTTCCTCATTCTAAATAGGAAAAATTAATATCCGGTCCCTAGTTACTAATGTTTATTGATTGAAACCTTATTAGTTTTCAAATTTTGATTGGAGTCCATAGCATTAATGTGATAATGAATTTACATGTTTATTACATATTTTTTAAAATAAAAATTAGTAATTGATTTAGGGTTTTAATACTCACACCTCTATTTAAACTCCAAATTAATTTTCAATTCAAACATTTCTATAATAAAAAATAAATAAATTAGAATAAGTTTGTACCCATTAGTTTTTTATAAAAAGATTCTCAATTTTTTAATCTTAAATGTACCCATTCACATAATTTTCAATTTTTTTAATCTTCAATGTACCCATTCTTAAATATACCAATTTGTTATATGTAAAATGTACCTTTTTTTAATATAAAATGTACAAATTTTTTATACAAAAAGTACCCAATTTTTTAATATAAAATACATTAAAAAAAATTTAATCCATTTTTAAACTTATATGGGTACATTATTTTGTCGTTGATTTGAGAATATACCTATGTCAAGTTTAATCGAAAAAATTTACTAATGTTATTAAGTCTAATATCTTCTTCTTTTTTTCTGTGTTTTAAAGAATGTATCCATGTTTTTGTACAATAATTTTTTGTTTTTGTTAATTTTGATGAATGTACCCATATATATATATGCGCGCACAGACACACAATATAATAGAGAGTACAATTTGTTGTAAACATTCCTAGTTTAAATGTGATTGTGTAAATCCTAAATTAGATTTGATTCTAGTTATTTTTTCCTATTACAACTTGTATTACTTGGGGAAGAAGGAATATCTTTTCTCCCTTTACTACTATAAATAAAGGCACAATGTAGAAGGGATAACAACACACATTCCCCTACAATTCTACAAACATATCTCTCTTTTCTCTTTTCTTCTTGCCGCCGGCCACCCTAAATATTGTCAGATAAAATAGACCACAATACGTTATCAACACGCTCTTACAGCTGCGCTTAGGAATCTGACATTGAAGAATTTTTCTGCATCAAACCAGTTCATCCATATAATCATGCAATCAGGTTTTTTCAAAACAACGGCTTTTAACTCGATATTTTGCAGCCCTGATAGCATGAACATTCACCATGATGCATGACCCAACTTTACGTTTTACGTATTTTAGATTCTACATAAATTGTGTCTGCCTCATAACCATACATATGTACATGCATTGAAAATATTATTTTGCATATGCATCAAATTACATATGTGATTCATTGATTTATGCCTATAATTGAATTAAAGAAAAAAAAAACATATTTTTTTCGTGATTGGGACCTGAGTTATCTCGAACCCATGAACACCATCCTGCAGATGGGGTTTTTTCATGCCAAGCCGAGAGCTTACAGCTCTCATCTTCCCAGACAACCCACGGAGCCAGAAGCTCCGATTCCCAAAACCAACAAAAACCCGACACCCTTCACAGTGTCCTCGACCACGGCATGGCCTGCAGTCATTGCCTTGAACCTTTGGTTCATGTCGTCGACGACCCGAAGTCGTTCCACATCTAAAAATTGAACTGATTCGCCGGAATCTCGTCGGGATTTTCTTCGAAAATTCGATTTCAATTTTTTTAGGGTTTTATAGTTGTTGAAAATGTTGAGATTTTTCAATCTCCGTGGTTGTCCATGACAACCGTGACTCAACCTGAGCCCCAACAACCCAGACACGATCACCAGCAGTGGCGCCGGTTGTCTTCCCTGGTGAACACACCCAGCTACGGCTGGGATGCCTTTTTTTTTTTTTTTTTTGGGACTCTACCCGAGCCCTAGTGGGCTTCAGTTCCTCGGCCCGTGCGAAAAAAAAAAAGAATTTTTTTTTCTGGGCCTGCCTGAAGCAACCCATATTGGAAATATTTTTGGGCCTGCCCGCAGCAGCCCATTCCCCATGAGCCTGCAGCTCACTTGTGACCCCCCTCAGTTTTTTTTTCTCCTGCTCGTGGGCCTGCAACCCTGCCAGAGGCTAAACCCAGCCCAATTTTGGGCTTAGGTCACACAGCAAGATTTTATATAGCCACTCGAGGGCTTATTTTGGGCCCCGAAATTTATTCGCCTAATTATGTTAGGCCCAATGGGTTATATATTTTTTCACCTACACTTTAATTTGGTCCGAAGTCCAAATAAATTAATTCAATTATAATTATAAACCTAAAGTCATAATTTTTGCATATACTTGTTGCATATTTGTTTCCATATATATATATATTTGTGTTTGCCTGCAGGAATATATGAACCTAAAGTTCATAATTACTTTGAAACCTGAAGTTTCTTATAAAAATGCCTTGTTTGAAAACCTGAAGTTTTCATTTAAAAACATCACCCATGAAAACCTGAAGTTTTTCATGCAAAATTAAACCAATACATGTCTATTAAAACCTGTATGTTCTACTCCTACGTGAATGGATTGATTTTTCTCCATTACACTAACCACATCTTGTCCATCTCTTTTGTGATAAGAACATGTCGAATTTGAGCAAACTCGACTTCACTGGAGAAAAATCAATCCATTCACGTAGGAGTAGAACATACAGGTTTTAATAGACATGTATTGGTTTAATTTTGCATGAAAAGGATTTTCATGCAAAATTAAACCAATACATGTCTATTAAAACCTGTATGTTCTACTCCTACGTGAATGGATTGATTTTTCTCCATTACACTAACCACATCTTGTCCATCTCTTTTGTGATAAGAACATGTCGAATTTGAACAAACTCGACTTCACTGCTTTGGAGGTCTCTGGAAGGAACTACCTCAAGTGGGTTCAAGATGTGAAGCTCCACCTCACTGCAAAGAACTTGCGTCCTGCTATTGAGGAAGCAATAGACGAGCCTGTTGGCGAAGCTGAAAAAGCCACTGCTATGATCTTCATCCAAAGACATATCCATGACGCTTTGCAAACTGAGTATCTTGCTGAGGAGGATCCACGTGCATTATAGGTAGTTTTGGCTGATCGTTTTGATCACCAAAAGGACATATTCTTGCCTGAAGCAAGACACGACTGGCAGCATTTGCACTTCCAAGACTTTAAGTCTGTGAATGAATATAATTATGAAGTTTGTCGAATCCGATCACTTCTCAAGTTTTGCAATGAAACTTTGACTGAAGAAGATCTCCTGGAGAAGACCTATTCGACATTCTCTACTTTTAATATTGTCATGCAGCAACAATATAGAACTCAGAACTTCACTAAGTTCTCGGATTAGATCTCTATTTTACTTCTCGCTGAAAAGCAAAACCAGCTGTTGATGAAGAATCATCAAGCTCGACTTACTGGGGCTACTGCTGTACCTAAAGCACATTATAGCACTAATCAGCACCCAAAAAGCCAAAAGAGGCGTGGTAGGGGCGGCCAGAAGCCATCCCACCAAGGTCAACAGAGCCAAGACCCATCCAAGGGAGGAAACAAAGCCCAGAAGTGCCCAAACCTCGCTCCCAAGGCCCCGAACTTCAAGAATAAAGGCAAAGAACCTCAAACCATGGATGCAGATATGTGCTATCGCTGTGGTTCAAATGACCATTGGTCCCGTGTTTGCCGAGCTCCCAATAAGTTTGTAGATGAATATCATTCTCATCGTAAGAAGTTTGAATCAAACTTCATGCAAGTGGACGAATCAGAGACTACCAAGATGGAGGTTTCTGACTTTCAAGAGGATACCATCCCTATGGAAGATTAGAATCTTAGACATAGACTTATTTTTTAATTGAAATAAGACAATTGGGGCCGAATTCCACCTAGTGGCCGAACCCCCCTTGTTTTATGGTTGATTTTTTGAACAATTTTCCTTTATGTTTTGGATTATTAGTTGGTGATTTGTTTTTGGATATTAAGTTTTCATCCTTGAATAAATGACATTACTTTGAATTAATAATTGTTTTTATAAACCTTTATGCATGTGACTGATTCAAATTAATTCTTCATTCTAGGTATGACTAGTGAGAAAGTTAGTTGTCTAGCAGATAGTGCAACCACACACACCGTTTTGCATGAACGCATCTATTTCACTAACTTCATACCTAAGAATGCACTTCTAACAACCCTCTTAGGCCCATCCAACTTGATAGAAGGATACGGTAAAGCACGTATAATGTTGTCCAATGGTACAATTTTGACCATTGCTGAGGCACTATATTCTCCACATTCCGGAAGGATGTTGCTAAGCTTCAAGGATATTAGAGATAACAATTACCAAGCTGAAACCCACGTAGAAAACGAAGTTGAATTTATGTGCATAACTTCCTACGAATATGGCTAAAAGCGTATTCTAGAGAAGATGGAGCGTATCCCGAGTGATCTGTATACTATGACCATACGCCCCATAGAATGCCACTATATGGCCGGCCCTACTACAGGGACCGCGCACGAAATTACACTTTGACATGATCGTTTGGGACATCATGGACAAATAGCGATGTGTCGTATCCTCAAATCTTTACTCGGGCATCCACTAACCCGAAGTTTAGGTTCGATCCATGAAATCGCATGTCAAACATGTTCTATGGGAAAACTTATTACTAAGCCTTCTTATGACAAGATTCGTTCGAATCCTCCCATTTTTCTACAACGGATTCAGGGGGACATTTGTGGACCGATTCAACCACCCTGCGGACCATTTAGATATTTTATGGTTTTGGTTGACGCTTCCACACGTTGGTCACACGTGTGCTTGTTGTCCATAAGGAACGTTGCATTCTCCAAACTGCTGGCTTAGGTTATTAAGCTCAGGGCTCACCACCCTGATTATCCGATCAAATATATTCGATTGGATAATGCTGGAGAATTCACATCTAAAACTTTTGATGACTATTGCATGTTGGTTGGGGTTGAAGTTAAACATCCAGTACCCCATGTTCACACCTAGAACGGCCTGGCAGAGGCTTTCATTAAGCGCTTACAAATGATTGCTCGATCGTTGGTCATACGTACCAAGCTCCTGATCGCTGCTTGGGGCCATGCAATATTGCACGCAGCAAAATTGGTCCGTCTGAGGCCTATTGCGACACAACCATTTAGTGCCCTTCAGTTGGTTACCGGATACGAACCCGACATATCGCATCTGTGCGTTTTTGGTTGTGCGGTATATGTGCCAATCTCGTCACCCTTACGTACAAAAATGAGGCCTTAGCGAAGGATGGGAATCTATGTCGGATATGATTCTCCTTCGATTATTCGTTACTTAGAACCTTTGACAGACGATCTGTTTACCGCTCGTTTTACGAATTGTCACTTCTATGAGACAGTCTTCCTGTCGTTAGGGGGAGATAAGAACGTCAACATTCCTGATGAACGATGCGAATTATCATGGATGACTCCCACTTTGCCTCATTTAGATCCCCGAACCGCTTAGTCCGAAGCTGAAGTGTAGTGCATATTAGATCTCCAGAGCATAGCTCAAAGCATGCAAGATGCTTTTACCGATCTAGCGCTCGTGACAAGATCACACATTCCAGCTGCGAATACACCTCAAAGATAGATGTACCAAATGTACGACGGACTGCCCTCCTGGAAGCCTGGGACACCAATCTTGGTGATCCACGTACATTAGTAGCTAGCCAATCATCTGCCCCTACACATAAGCGTGGCAGACCTCTTTCACACCCCCAGAAGAGGAAAACCATAACACAAGGTCCTGAAGAGCCTACCATGAATCCGACTATCGCTTATTCATTCTACCCAACTCATGAGGAATATCTAGATTACGGAAGCGTCAAGTTTCAGTCTATTATGCTAGCTTAGATGATGTGTGGCGTAGAAATGAGATGATTGTCGACGATGCATTAACATTTGTAGTAGCTACTGAGATCATGTTGAGCGATGACATTGAACCGCGTTCCGTTGATGAATGTCGACGTAGAGCTGATTGGTCAAATTGGAAACAAGCAATCTAAGTCGAACTGGATTCACTTGCGAAATGTAAGGTGTTTGGACCTGTAGTTCATACTCCTCCACATGTGAAGCCCGTTGGCTACAAGTGGGTTTTCGTTCGAAAGCGTAATGAGAAGAACAAGATTATGCGTTACAAAGCTCGTCTTGTTGCACAAGGTTTCTCACAACGCCCCGGGATTGACTATGACGAAACTTATTCACCCGTTATGGATATGATTACTTTTCACTACCTTATCAGTTTGATAGTTTCTGAAAAACTGGATATGCAGCTGATGGATGTAGTAACCGCGTACCTCTATGGGGATCTTGATACGGAAATTTATATGAAAGTTCTCGAATGACTTACATTGACTGGTTCAAATATTTCCAAACCCCAGAACACACTCTCAATTCGGCTGAGGCGTTCACTCTACGGTTTGAAGCAATCTGGAAGAATGTGGTATAATCGTCTGAGTGAGTATTTGACTAATCTGGGATATGTGAACAACGAATTATGCCCTTGTGTGTTTATTAAGAAGTCACATTCCGGATTTGTGATTGTTGCAGTATATGTCGATGACATGAATCTCATCGAAACTCCTGAAGAGCTCGTGAGAACTGTTTCGCACCTGAAGTCGAAATTTGAGATGAAAGATCTAAGTAAGACTCAATATTGTCTCGATCTCGAGATAGAGCATTGTTCAGATGGAATCCTAGTACATCAATCGAACTACACCCAGAAGGTGTTGCGCCGTTTTAATAAGGATAAAGTGAAGTCTTCGAGTACTCCTATGGTCGTTCGTACGCTAGATGCAAAACGAGATCCCTTCCGTCCGAAGGAGGATGATGAAGAGATTTTGGAGCCTGAAGTTCCTTATCTAAGTGCGATAAGCGCTTTATTGTACTTAGCTCAATGCACTAGACCCGACATCTCCTTCATTGTTAATCTTTTGGCAAGATACAGCAATGCACCTACGCGCAAACACTGGACTGGAGTGAAAGACATCTTCCGTTACCTTAAGGGTACTACGGATTTGGGCTTGTTTTATCCCTACGGATCCTCGAGTGATGCCGCACTATATGCTCATCGAGTTGATTCTCGCCTTGTTGGTTATGCCGACGTAGGATACTTATCTGATCCGCACAAGGCGCGTTCTCAAACGGGTTATGTCTTTACCGTTGGAGGCACCACAATCTCTTGGAGGTCAACTAAACAGACCTTAGTTGCCACTTCGTCTAACCATGCTGAAATTCTCGCCTTACATGAAGCAACTCGGGAATGCTTTTGGTTGAGAGCAGTAGTGGGCCATATTCGAAGCTCCTGCGATCTTTATCCCGCCGTTAATGCCCCGACGACGATTTTTGAAGACAATGCAGCTTGCATCGAACAGCTCAAGAAGGGTTACATTAAAGGAGACAACACCAAGCCTATTGCGCCAAAGTTTTTCTTTTCACATCAACAACAAGAGCATCAGAAGATTGAAGTCACGCAAATCCGTTCATAAGACAATCTGGCTGACCTCTTCACCAAATCACTGCCGAAGACAACGTTTCAAAAGCTTGTTTATGGAATTGGTATGCGTAAACTTTCTGAGTTGTAACTTTGCTATTTCTGTTTGGAATTATGTCAAACTCATGGGGAGTATCCTGTAGATACTTGCTTGATCTTAATGTACTTTTTTCCCCTACGATTAGGAGCATTTTTCCCACTGGATTTTTGCTACCTAACTAGGTTTTAACGAGGCACCCACCTTTGGGTTGGTTATATCCATGATGACGTCCTGTAGACGTTTCTTTTGACTTTGCATTTCTCACGCATTTTTCCTTAGACTATGGATTTTGTCCCTACTCGGGTTTTTGTCATTGCCTTAGGGTTTTTTAGTGAGACTTACTACTTATGCAAGTTCCTACCTTATTGAGAATAAGCGTTGTTCCTTGGAATCAGTGCCGACGAGTCGACTTCCTCAACTTCTGCATGATGCTAAATCTACCTTGAGTATTTAAACACTCAAGGGGGAGTGTTGTAAACATTCCTAGTTTAAGTGTAATTGTGTAAATCCTAGATTAGATTTGATTCTGGTTATCCTTTCCTATTACAACTTGTATTACTTGGGGAAGAAGGAATATCTTCTCTCCCTTTACTACTATAAATAAAGGCACAATGTAGGAGGGATAACAACACACATTCCCCTACAATTCTACAAACACATCTCTCTTTTCTCTCTTCTTCTTGCCGCCGGCCACCCTAAATATTGTTAGATAAAATAGACCACAACACAATTTATATTTTGTTGTTTTTAATCCCACAAATTATGGGTTATATTTAAAATCTCATTAATATAAACAAATACAAATTTCAATTTTTAATTTTTAATTTAAAAAATATAGTAACTTACACTATTACATTAATGTCAGGGACTTCGATCAAAAACTAAAAACAGACAAGATTTTAGTCAAAAAATATTGATAGCTAAGGACCGCATCCAAAGTGTCCATTCTAAAGTAGTAGACATCTGTGAATGATTCCATGTGTTTGAGGCTTTGTAGGGAATAAATAGTCTACCCTAATAAGTAAAATTAGTATATAAATTAAAAAGTAATTACTGCTTCACCATTCTTTTAATTCTTAGTTTTGTTAAATATCTTTCTCTACTCTTTTTTACCTATGTAACTATAAGCAGACTCCAAAAACAAAACTAAGAAGCACAAAACAAGGCACATACATGCATGCAAAATTTTTGCACACGCGACCACTTCCATGAGGTACTCCAGAATTACAAATTATGTGGTCCCTGCACAAACTATTCACACGGTGAGTTCTTCCAAAATTGAGACCCAAGAGATAAGAAATGTTGGGTTGTGTAGCTAGGCTTGCCTCTTTTGGGAGGGTTAGGGTTAGGCCGTGAGTTTCGCAAATAATTGTATTTGTACTTGGAGTGTGGATTTGGCTAAGGTTGATGCATGCCAACTCGTACGTTGTAGAATCGACATGCGCGTATATTTGGAGTGTTTTGAGTGATCAACTTAATCCAATCACTCTAACACAGAGGCCATAGCCTAAACAGAATTACATTCCCTCAAAAGTAAATCAGAATTAAAATCTGGCGGGTCTTCAAACCATAGCCAAGATCTTTCACCATGGACAGCAAAGCGTGCAAGGAGATGAGCTACATTTTTAACTTGGCGGCGAACATGACCAAATATATTGCTCAAATGATCGTGGATTGCAAAGCCTTCATGTCTTCTACAATATGCAAGACATGCTTCAACAATCAAGTGACTAACGACGATACTCTCGAGAAAGTAGTCTGATGGCTTATAACTTTTAACCGCATGGTCATAAATGAGAAGGGATCAAATTAAGGAGTTGGATTAAGAAGAACATCATCAGAAAATGAGATCAAACTGTTCACTCTAAAAATTACTTAGCCTACGTGGCACGCATGCCAAATAGCTAATGAGCTGACTACGTCTTTATGATGAATGTGGGCGTGCCAACTCGTCACCAAGCTCGGTCGGCGAGTAGAATGAATGTGGTGGTGTTGTTGAACACTGCTGACTTTTGTATCTGAGCGATCACGATTGGCGACTAGAATGAATGAGGTTCATCTTTCAATATGCTGAACACTGAGTAATTGGGTAACACCTCACTCGCCGAGAAGCTAATGAGATGACATCATTCAATGAGAAGACGAGGACTTCTTATTGACAGAAACTTGGATAGGTAGTCGGCCAAACTCCAAATTGAATGTGCTCCTCGGTCTCTTGATTCTACGGTTCCAGTGCTATTAATTCATACTAAAAATATCGCGGGTTGTCAACACAGTGCTGGTAATCCAAATTAAAGATGTGTTAACGAAATTAGAGAAGTTAGTATTTTCTTAAAAGTTTGAGAAGATTTCTGTAGAACGAGAATTTATACAGGATATTTTTGTGTTTTGAGTTAAGAGTTCTTTTCACGTTGCAGAGGCTTCTAGGGCCAGAGTAACTCAGCCACAAAGTGAAAATTCCAAATTGCACTATAACTCGCTTGACAAATATTCACGTACAGCCTTGTGGTTAAACATGATGAGCACTAACTTTTCCATGTTGATCAGAACGTAGACATTTGACGAAAATGTCTTTCATCCAAATCATTGCACTTCCATCCAAATAATTTCAATTCCATCCAAATCATTTCATCACTTCCATCCAAATCATTTTAAATAAAGCACGAGCACCCTGTTGTTTGGTAGTTCTGCATTATCCCACAAAACCATTCTGATCATCACCATCCCATTTAATTTCATCTTTATCCCGTTTGCTACGTGCTGACCACCACGCTGCACAAAGGCTAATCGCTATTCCTTCTCTGCTTGCTGACTAATACAACTCTTATCCAACACCTGAATGCACGGCATGATCTTCATGTTGTAAATTAATCACAACTCAATTCGGATTATATCACAACCATATAATATAAAGTAATTGAAATCAATTTCAGATTTTACATTCAACGCCTTAAAATTCTGCTAATTCAACGGCCTTTATTGCTCGGACTGATGATGTAATATCACGTCTAAACACAAACAATTGGGCTTTACAATAATTGATGGTAAGGTAAGAGAGGGTGAACTTCTCGTCAGCTTACTGATTATTGTCATATAGCTATTTGCTATATCGATCAGTGTTAAATCTTGTCAAGGTCTGCAAGAAAGAGGATATGTTCCTTTGTTTTCTCAGAAGATGATATACGTACCCATGTCTTGGACTATACTGCGAAGAAATTGGACAAAAATTGAAAGCTTTTGTGACCATTCAGATTTCAGCACGGGTTTAAGAATGCAGTGTGCCAAAAATGGTGAACACTTTTTGAATTGACTGCAACGGGTCTCATGAAATGTATCCTCTCTCCTAATGAATAACGATGATGTAATACCTTATAGGGTAAATGACAAAAAACTACCTCAACTATTGGTGTCACGACACTTTCATACCTCATTTTTTAAAATTGACAATGTCATACCTCATCTTACGAATTTGTGCCAATGTCATACCTCCGTCAGTTTTTCTATTAATTTTTCTTTTAAGTGCTGACGTGGCTACATACGGGGCCCACTCACTAATCCAACTGGATTAAAAAATTATTAAATATAATTTTTAATAATTAAAAATTAAAAAAAGTAATTTTTTTTATAATATTAAATCTCTTTCTCTCTCTCTCTCCCACCTCTCACGCCTCTCTCTTCTCTGCATCCCCAGAACCCCTTCCCCCAACCTTCCTCCACCACCCTCCCCAGAATCCCAGATACCTAAGTCCCCCCTCCCCCAAAACCTAGCTCCCATTTTCCTTCCTTCCCGTCGGCACTTGCACCCGCACACCCAACCCAACCAACTCCGGCGATTTTCACCATTTTTTCCGTCGAATCACCACCATCCAACACCCACAACCTCTTCCACAACCTCCCCTCTACGATCTCCACCCAATTTGGGGATTTTTAAGCCCAAAAATCGTGTAAAACCGTGCGGGTGGCCGGAGGTGTTCCACAACGATTCCTAATCTCTGCAACCTTCAACCCAAAATCACAGCAAGCTTTGAACTTGCTTCGCGTGGGGGAGATGCAGAAGCTTTTCGTTTCTCTTTTTTTTTTCTTTTTTTTTTTTTGAAATTGGCGAATTCAAATTTTAGGGTTAGGATTTGGGTGGAATTGGGATATTTATAGAGATTAATTTGGTGAGGGTGATGGGTGTGTAGGAGGAGAGGGAGGAGCACCAATGGGAGGGAGGTGGAGATGGAGGAAGAGAGGGCGGCCGCGGGGGGGGGGGTGGAACACAGGTCAATGGGAGAAGGGGAGTTGGGTTTTAGGGGAGGGAGGGACACGGGTATCTGGGTTTTTGGGGAGGGTGGTGGAGGAAGGTTGGTTGGGGGGGGGGAACGGGTGTGAGGGGGATGGGTGAGAAAGGGTTTTGGGGATGCAGAGAAGAGAGAGAAGAGAGAGATGCAGAGAAGAGATGGGGGATGCAGAGAAGAGAGATGCGTGAGAGGTGGGGGAGAGAGAGAGGGGATGCAGAGAAGAGAGAGGCGTGAGAGGTGGGGGAGAGAGAGAGAGAGAGAGAGAGAGAGAGAAATTTAATATTATAAAAAAATTAATTTTTTTAATTTTTAATTATTAAAAATATATTTAATAATTTTTTAATCCAGTTGGATTAGTGAGTGGGACCCGAATGTAGCCACATCAGCACTTAACAGAAAAATTAACAGAAAATTTGACGGAGGTATGACATTGGCACAAATTCGTAAGATGAGGTATGACATTGTCAACTTTAAAAAATGAGGTATGAAAGTGTCGTGACACCAATAGTTGAGGTAGTTTTTTGTAATTTACCTTACCTTATAATATTCAAGAGAGTGACTGACTCTTTTTGCCTGGTGTCACTTCTATAGAGTGATCATTACTTATCTTAATTGTGACTAGTAGAGAGCACACACTTTGTGTGTGTGAACGACCGCTCACCTTCTCCCACGTTCTCTTCAAGCGCAACTACTTCAGTTCATTCAAACTATCCAAAAAACATCATGATTTCACTTACCTGCATGTAAAAATGATGGTGAGACAATTTTTCTTAATAAGTGCATATTTTTATCTTATGTAAATATTTTGATACAAAATTATTATTTTGCCTTCCTTATGTAAATATTGTGTATCAAAAAGTGAGGGCAAAATAGGAAAAAAAGGGGATATGATTGTCTTTTTGCCAAAAGGTACAAAATTACTATTTTGCCATCCTCATCTCAACATTGTGTATTCAAAAGTGAGGGGCAAAATTGAAAAAAGTGGGCAAAAAGGTTGACAGGGTATGTTCTCTTAATAATAGCACTAGAAGATGAGCACACACTTTGTGTGAACAATTTCATTTTCTTTTTTGTTTTTGATTAAGAAGTGTGATTAGTTTTTAAAAATTTTAAAAAGAGTATGAGACAATGATGATGAGATCTCTTAATAAGGGCATATTTTTCTTAATATTACATAATTACCATTTTGTCCTCTTTATGTAAATATTGTGTATCAAAAGTGAGGGTAAAATAGGAAAAATAGGGATATGGTTGTCATTTTCTCAAAAGATACAAAATTACTATTTTGCCCTCCTTATATTAATATTGTGTATTGAAAAGTGAGGACAAAATTAGAAAAAGCAGGGAAAAAAATTGACAAGGGGTCTTCTCTTAATAGAAGAGATGGATATACTTAGATACTCAAAATTAATATTCTTTAATACACGTGATTTTTGCATGCAATGATAGAGCACATCTTAAATGCATGTTAGCAAATATGTCAATTTTTGTCACTGTCGTGTTAAATTATAGAGCTAACGTTAGCAAATATGTCAATTTCTGTCACTATCATATATTAAATTATAGAGCTAATGCAGTCCCGTGCCTACGGTGGACTGAAAGAGTTGTTTTTGGCGATGTCATCAAGTTGCAGATATTTAGCTTATGTTGGGGCATAAAGTTAAGCTTATTACTGATGGTTTACGGTTCCAAATTTTGTAGCCTCTACTCATGCTCATGACATTTCGTTTTGTTCGTATTACCGTTTTGGTTGATTTTTTTGTCTTTGAAGTTCTTGGCATAGTCCTCCCACGTATATCTTTTTCATTATTTGTGATCAATAAATTTAGTGGAGAAGGGAAACAGGGGATTTTTGCTTGTAATGGTTCCCTCCCCTACAGAAGAGGATAGGTGCCTCGCACGCGATCGTTGCCGAAGAACCAATCTCGCCTAATCTTTCTCAATTTAAAAAAAAAAATTTGTGTTTATGATAATGTTCTTAATTATCATCTCAATTACTTGTACGGAATTGACTAAGCAAACAATTGTTTACATGTGCATGTATACAATTTGTGACTGGAGAAATGCTAAAGAGACTCTCTTAAAGTGTGACTCTATAGACTCTCCATCACCTCATAATTTAACGTTAATTCTCATGACAAACGTTATAAAATATTGTGCAAAAATATAAAGTGACAGAAAATCTATATAAAGAGCTCATTTTAAGATAGTTTCCTTAACATTTCTCTTTGTAACTATTGATGGTTAGAAGTCACTCCACACAAATCAATGGGGGGAAATCGCCCATGCGAATTCCATATATAGCACCAGCACATCTCTTGCTCATATTTCTATGTCAAATTTTTGGCTTGGAAGAAATGGATTTTTGTGCAACTTGCACCTTTAGGTTTGGTTGTATTCATGTCTATGACTTCTAGCCATTAATTACATTAATCCAATATTTAATTATGAGGTGTCACCTTCTTACTTTGTCTATATTGTATCGACTTTTCTCTTTTCCTTTTCAGTTTGTTAGTTGAGTCAAATATAAATATACATCATGTATTGGTTTTAAAATAAGTCTCGTTCTTCTAACTTTATGGATCAAGTATTTACCGTTCGATTTTAATCTAACAATAAAAATTAAACATACAAAAAAAACTAAATCTCTCCCACACTTGCATTAAAGATCAAATAATAAGTTACCACATTTTTGGACCATAAATAGTCTAGGAAAACATGACTGCAAATAGCTGCACCAAAAGTTCAGTAAGCTTATTACCTCCGCACACACAAATCATGGCCATGAACTCAGCCAGAATACCAATCATGCATGATTTGATTTGGCTCGTAGCCCAGGGTAGAGTAATATACCTAGGCTGCAAATTGGTAGGACCACTTGACAAAATTCCAAGTTCATATGGGGGCCGGACTTTGATCGATCAATCGTCCTCCTGCCTAATGTCGCACTCGATAATTATTAGTTTGAACAATATGCAGCATGGTGTGACTATTTACGAACATGTGGACGAGCATATTTTGCACAGCCCGTCGACGGCAGGCACACACTATAAGGCAACTAGGTCAAAATATCGCTTACACGTGCATGTATACAATTTCTGACTGTTGATGGTTAGAGTCAATCCACACAAATCAATGGGAGGAAATCGCCCATGCGAATTCCTTAGCACATATCTTACTCTTATTTCTATGTCAAAGTTTTGGCGTATACCTTTGGTTTCGTTGTATTTATGTCATGACTTCCAGCCATTAATTACATTTGTCCAATACTTAATTATGAGTTGTCACCTTTTACTTTTTAAAAAAAAAAAAAAAATTGGGTCAAAAGCAGGTTTTATTCCCAGCACAACAAATTTACACAATCAGGGCCAAATTACAAGTGAAGTATAAAGCATAGCAATGGACCACCAAAGCAGCACAGAAAGGATCCCACCCAACACAAGGATTGGAGCTCAAAACAGCAAAACACAAGGTAAAAACCTAGCAGCCTACTGCCCCGGCCGCCGGAGCACCAACCATTCAGCACAAGCCAGTACTCCCTGAAGACGCAGAAGATCAAGCCACACCAATCCCTAAAGTCGAAAAAGAAGAAAGCTCCATCCTCCTCCAACAACAACCACAAAGATCTAAACCATAGAGCAGAGGAAGTTGGTGGGAAAATACTGTTGGAGAACAATTCAGAAATAAATAAAAATAACAGAAATAACAAAACTCGAAATTCTAATATTTTATTAACAAAAAATATTTGCTATACAGAATGAAATACAGAAATAAATACAGGAATTAAAACGGTACTAACTTGATTACAACAGGTAGAGGCTAGTGCAAAAGCTATATCCTTCGAACAGTATTTCCGTCTCACTCTTGTGCTTGTGGTTCTACAATGTCTGCTCGACCAGGATACAATTACCTAATTCTACAACCCGCACCGGATTATAGAATTCTAGCGAATTGCTTTGTGTGTTTGCTCTCTGGAAAGTTTGTACGGAAGAGAAGGAGGAAGAGAAGGAGGAAGAAGAGATGATTCTACTTGGAAACTATGATTGCAAATATATAGGTTGTTTCACACCCTTTCAAATACATGTTTAGCGTATTTGAAAATACACAACTCTTTCTAAGAGATGAGTCTCTTAATCAAAACGTTTTTTAATTAATAAATTAATTAAAAACTTAATTCGAAATTAAAATTAATGAATCTGATTAATTTTAACTTCCAAGGCCCCAAGTGTCCCAAAGCCCAAGGCCCTTGTCTTGATTAATTAATATTAATTGTATTAGGCTATATTATACAAACCTAATCCACACAACCATAAGGCCCAAGCCTTCAATCATTTTCTAAATGATCCAAATCCTAACTACTAGTATAAGGGACTAGACCTATATAAAGGCCATTGACAATTCAATGTTTCCTGATGTGGGACAATAAGAGTCTCAAAACTCCTACAATACCCCACATTTTGAGACGACTATTTGGTCCTAGAGAAACTAAGATACAAGAGTAAACAATAGATGTGACATACATCAAGAGAGGTGTCTTTTGGACTTAAACCGACCTTAGTATATACTTATTGGATTTACTAGATGACGCGGTGAATATAAAATCTTGAACTGTTCATCTCCGCAGTAAACCAAGATAATAAGCAAAACATATGTCACACCAACACATCGCAAATTCATACATTTGTGTTCATTTTGGTCCTAAACAAATCCTGGATTCATGAGAGCTTTAGAGAATGTAGCCATATAATTCTCATAAATGCGACCCCACCTTTACTCTCATATAGGTGATATTGATTAAGAATAGGCTGCTACTATTTCACTTGATTTACAAGTATCAATATCCTTAAACTAATGTATCCTACCCCCATCAGCAGTCACCATACTTCTTCCATCATAGGAATGGATATTTAAGTGTGTTTATTCTTTGAATTTAGCCAAACCAGTTTGCCTATTGAACCTAGACCATGGGATCTCCAATCAATTAGGTTAGGTTTCCATTTGGCAGTTTCATTTTACTCTATTGGCTTTAAACCCATTCCCCTCGATGTATGCTTAAATTGCTCTCTAGACAAACCTTTAGTAAGCGGATCTGCAATATTATCTTTTGACTTAACATAGTCAATAGAAATTACACCACTAGAGAGCCATTGCTTTATTGTATTATGTATTCGTCTAATTTGTCTAGACTTCCCATTGTATACACTATTTTTAACTCGATATTGTGCAGCTAAACTATCATAGTGTATACATATTGTCATTACAGGTTTAGGCCATATGGGAACATCTTCCAAAAAGTCTCTTAGCCACTCAGCTTCTTCTCCAGCCTTATCGAGAGCTATAAATTCTGATTCCATCGTCGATCGGGCTATGCACGTTTGTTTGGAAGATTTCCAAGATATTGCTGCTCCTCCCAAACTAAATACATATCCATTTGTGGATTTCGTATCAGTATTATCGGATATCTAATTCGCATCAGTAAATCCTTCAAGCACAGGAGGATACCTCGTATAATGCAATTCATATTTCATTGTATGCTTTAAGTATCTCAATACTCAAATTAATGCTTCCCAATGATCATGCCCAGGATTGCATGTATATCTACTCAGTCTACTCATTGAGTATGCTATATCAAGCCTTGTACAGTTCATAATGTACATAAGGCTTCCAATAACTTGTGAATATTCACGTTGAGTTATAGCATCACAACTATTTTTCTTTAGTTTGCTATTGACATCAAAATGAGTAATTGCATCTTTACTTTCCAAATGACCATACTTCCTAAGTGTAGCTTCTATATAATGGGATTGTGTAAGAATATAACCTTCTTAGTTTCGTTTGATTTTTATACCAAGAATCATATCAGCTAGACCAAGATCTTTCATATCGAAACTTGATTTCAATATCTTCTTGGTCCAATTTATTATCTCTTTGTTAGTTCCCATTATAAGCATATCATCTACATATAAACACAACATAACGCAAGCATTATTTTGAGTTTTTGTGTAGACACACTTATCACACTCATTTATCCTAAACCCATTAGTGATCATAATATGGTCAAATTTTTCATGCCATTGCTTTGGAGCTTGTTTAAGCCCATATAGCGATTTCACAAGTTTACAAACTTTGTGTTCTTGACCTTTAACCACAAACCCCTCGGGTTGTTCCATATATATCTCCTCATCTAAGTCTCCATTTAAGAACCCAGTCTTTACATCCATTTGATGTATTTCCATGTTATGGAGTGCAGCTATAGCAATCAACAGTCTTATTGACGTAATTCTCGTTACAAGCGAGTATGTATCAAAGAAATCCAAACTATGTTTTTGACGGTATCCTTTAGCTACCAAACGAGCCTTATATTTATCAATTGTACCATCTGGTTTTAATTTCTTCTTAAAGATCCATTTGTACCGAATTGGCTTATTGCCAGGGGGCAAATCGACTAATTCCCATGTATGATTTTGCATAATGGAATCTACCTCACTGTTAACTGCATCCTTCCAAAATGGAGCTTCAGGAGTGGACATGGCCTCCTTGAATGATTGAGGTTCGGTTTCAGTTAATAAGGTCACAAAATCAGGCCCAAAGTCCTTTCGAATTTTTGTCCTTTTACTCCTTCTAGGTTCAAGTTCTTCTTCTTGAACTCTAGACAATGATGAACCATCATCATGTTCTCTAGGTTTGTCATTAACCTCAGATACATCATCATGTAATCTCTTTTTCAAGAGATTAGACTTGCCCATTTTGTATGGAAATATATCCTCAAAAAATGTTGCATTTATAGATTCTATAATAGTATTGATGTGACATCCCACATCGCCCAGGGGAGTGATCCTTAAACGTATATTCTCATCCCTTACCTAGCACGAGGCCTTTTGGGAGCTCATTGGCTTCGGGTTCCATTGGAACTCCGAAGTTAAGTGAGTAGCGCGCGAAAGCACTCCCAGGATGGGTGATCCACTGGGAAGTTGCTCGTGAGTTCCCAAAAACAAAACCGTGAGGGCGTGGTCGGGACCCAAAGAGGACAATATCGTGCTACGTTGGTGAAGCGAGCCCGAGAAGTGATCTGCCCCGGGTCAGGATGTGACAATTGGTATTAGAGCCTAACCCTGGTCGCGTGTGTGCCGACGAGGATGTCGGGCCCCTAAGGGGGGTGGATTGTGACATCCTACATCGCCCAGGGGAGTGATCCTTAAATGTATATTCTCATCCCTACCTAGCACAAGGCATTTTGGGAGCTCACTGACTTTGGGTTCCATTGGAACTCCGAAGTTAAGCGAGTAGTGCGCGAGAGCACTTCCAGGATGGGTGACCCACTGGGAAGTTGCTTGTGAGTTCCCAGAAACAAAACCGTGAGGGCGTGGTCGGGGCCCAAAACGGACAATATCATGCTCCGGTGGTGGAGCGGGCCCGGGAAGTGATCCGCCTCAGGCCGGGATGTGACAATTGACATGTATATCGCTTACTTCGGAATGGAAAACTAAGAATCTATAAGCTGAACTATTAGATGCAAAACCAGTAAAAACACAATCTATAGTTTTAGGCCCTAGTTTTGTTTTCTTTGGCAATGGGACTTGTACTTTTGCAAGGCAACCCCACACTTTAAGCAATTTAAATGTTGGGGTTCTTCCTTTCCATAATTCATATTGTGACTCCTTTCTCGTTTTAGGTGGAATTCGATTCAAAATTTTATTTGCAGTAAGTAAAGCTTCACCCCACAAATTGTGTGGAAGCTGAGAGCTATTCAACATAGAATTGATCATGTCTTTAAAAGTCCTATTTTTTTCGTTCGGCAACACCGTTTTGTTGCGGTGTATAGGGGGTTGTTGTTTAATGAATCATGCCATGTGTGGCACAAAATTCAGCAAAGGCATAAGACTCATATTCTCCTCCCCTATTGGACCTTAAGACTTTAATCTTCTTGTTAAGTTGATTCTCAACTTCTGCCTTGTATGTCTTAAACATATCCAAGGTCTCATCTTTACTATGAAGTAAATAAACATAATATTACTTACTGAAATCATCTATAAATGTTACATAATATTTCTTTCCACCATGAGTTGGATATGATCTAAAATCACACAAGTCACTATGAATTAAATCTAATAAATCATTGGATTTTTCATGCATTGATTTAAAGCTTTGACTTGCAAATTACAAGTCTCACATTTAACATTATCTAAATAATCAAGTTTGGGCAGCAAACCTAAATTATGCATTCTAAAAAGAGAACGAAAATTTACATGTCCTAGCCTAGAGTGCCATAAATTAGACGAATCAACAATATAAGCAGAAGCATGATTTATTTCATTCATAGCATTAGCAAGTACATTAAGTTTGAATAATCCATCAGCAAGGGAACCCTTCCCTACAAACATTCCTCTTTTAGTTAATACAAACTTATTGGACTCAAAAACTAGTTTGAATCCCTTGTTACTAAGGAGAGGACTAGAAACAAGATTTTTCCTCATATCGGGGACATGTAGCACATCAAAGAGGGTTAATTCCTTTCCAGAAGTGAATTTCAAAACACATTTCCCTATTCCAGCCACAACAGATGCATACGCATTTCCCATGATGGAAAGAAAGAGGATGCAGACGCATTTTCTCTGTCCCCCTAACCCAATTTACTCTCACATTTACTCTCATAATTCTCCCAATAAGGACTTCCGATATAGGGCTAAGGATGGTTAAATCAAAGGCAAGAAGATTAGGGGGACAGATAAAATTGGGTTAGGGAAAAGCAGGCTGACAATGATGGAAAGAAAGGAAAGCGAAAAGGAAAAATGACTGCCACCGATCATGGTCAAGACGAGGCCCGGCGACTGGGCTCTCACGAAAATGAGAGAAAGGCTCTCACAAAAGGATAGAAAAGGAAATTAGAGTGTCTGTCAGTTTGTAACTTTCTTTGTCTATATTTTATTGAACGAGTTTTCTCTTTTTCTTTTCATTTTGTTGATTGAGTCAAATATAAATATATCATGTATTGATTTTAAGATGAGATCCTTGTTCTTTTAGACTTCATAGTTAAAAAAAATTGTAGTCATCCATCGTAGATTTTAATTCCACGTGAAAGATAGTACAATAACAAATGTTAAATGTTTCCCACCATTGCATTAAAATCGAACAATAGATTACCACTATGGTAGAAAGAATCTGCCGTCTTTAGTCTTGACGAATTTGTACCTACAAAACAATAAACACCTTTGGTTAAGGCCAAAGCCACACGCGCCCGTGAGGTTGGGTTGGAGGGGGGGGGGGGATTTGGCCAATAGATCTCCAATCCTAAGTCAGTAGCTCTTAATTAGGAGATAATATCTTAGGATGATGATGATAATAGCATCCTTTATTGATTTTGATGAAACTTCCTTAATTGTTTGAGTTGACCTTCAATTAGAATGTATTAAAGATAGGGTTTTGTGATTAATCATATCTTTAATGCAGTTAACTTTTCCATGCCAGGAGTAGAGGAGGTTGGTGTTTGTAGTCAGCGGCTCGAAACTCCAAGGATGTTGGACTGCGCGTGGAAATATTTGTGAGCTCTGTCCATTTAATGAGAGCATTCTTGTCTTCTTAAAAAAAAAAAATATCTTTGTATCGTCTCTATAATATTTTAAATTATTTTTTGCTCCACAACCACTAATTTTTCTAAAGGAAAACTAATGAAAATGGCTTGAAAATTTTGAGTTTTAACGATAAGGACAAAATAAAGGGTAAAGTGAATAGTACCAGGTTTGACTTTTTAGTGTAAAAACGTGGTTTTTCGTTAAAATGAACAGTACCGCGACCTTTTCGTTAAAACTCCCTTTTTCTAAACCATAGAGAGTTCAGGAAAACATGACTGCATATAGCTGCACCAAAAGTTCAGTAAGTCTGTTATCTCCACACACAAAGATCATGGCCATAAACCGAGCCGGAATACAATCATGCATTATTTGATTTGGCTCGTAGCCAATAGAGTAATAATATATCCATAGGCTGCAAATTCATAGGACCACTTCACAAAATTCCAAGTTCATATGGGGGCCGGCCTTTGATCGATCAATCGTCCTCCTGCCTAACGTCGCATTCAATGACAATTAGTTTGAACAGTTAGCAGCATGGTGTGACTATTTACGAACAAGTGGAGGGGCATACTTTGCACAGCCCGGCCGTCGACCGGCACGCAGAGTACTATAATGCGACTAGGGCAAAAAATTGTGTCGCTCTAGTATTTATAACCAACTAAAACTCGTCAAAATGTTGAAAAATGTTTCAAATTCAAATCACATCACCCTCTAATTTTATGTAATGAAACATAGACTAATACAAGTGGCGGTCCATGCAGGGTGGCGTGGCCAGTGATAATGCCGAAGAATTAATGGGAGGGTTGACAACATAAGGAGGATGGGTGGCGATAGCCTCTCTTTAAGTTTGAATAAACAAATTTTGAGTTTTTTTTCTTCACTTTACTACCTATAAGTTAAACGAATTTTTCCAAATCAACTTGCATATTTATTTCATCACATAAACAAGAGAAGTGATATATATACACCTCTTTCTTTTTCAACGGACCATATTTATTTATGTTTATTGATTCTCTTTTTCTTTAATTAATTCAAAAATTATAAATGAACAGGGTGTACATGGATAGAAGAAAGGTTGTGAAAATCGTCTTTCATAACCAAATACTAAGCAAAATTGAGCATAAAAACGAAGGGTAATTGCCTTTCCTCTATTTTGATTCGAAAGTAAACTGTTTGATACTTATCCTCCTTGGATTTTTATTCAATTTCTGCTTAATTAGCACTTGTTTTGTGATGAAAATGCAAGTTGATTTGTCACGAAATGTTATAATTTGTTTATGTGATGATTTGTGTCTGGGGTGTAGTTAGGGAGGGCTGGGATTTCTCTCCGAATCCCTTTCATCTGGATCCTCTGGATTCTTCAATTCTGGAGAAGATACGGAGAAGAGAGTAGGAGAGAGAGATGGAGAATATACAGAGAGAAGAGAGTCGAAGAGGAAAGAAGATGAATACGAGAAGGTGAAGGGAGTCAAGATGAACATGAGAAGGTAAATAAAATTAATTAATTTCTAGTCGTTTGATTTTTGGTTGAACAGACATTATTGAAAGATTCGGAAGATCCCGGTGGAAGGAATCCGGAGAGAGGATCCTATTCTAGTAAGGGATAGGCAGACCTTGGCTTTTTGGTGGCCTAGGGATTAACACAAAACTGATGCCCTTCCCTATATAGATATTGGAAGTTGCTCCGTTACAACTTGGTATGGTTTTTGGAATTGCAAATAGAAGAGAGAGAGAATAAGACAGAGAGAGAAGGAAAGGGCAAGAGAGGGAAGAGATACAAAAGACTTTGATTGAATTAGTAATGAAACTTTATAAGGTTTTCGACATAAAACATGCTTCAACGTCAGTGACCAACCACGATACTCTCGAGAACGTAGTATGATGGCTTCTAAGTTTTAACCGCATGAACAGAAATGAGAAGGAATCCAAGTGATGAGTCGGAGTAAAAAGGAGATCAAACAATTGAGCTTATGTACTAGTTTACATTAATTGATACATGATGGTAAGAGAGGTTGAACTCCTTGTCGACTTACTGATTATTGTCATATAGCTATTTACTATATCAGTGTTAAATCTTGTCCAGGTCTGCAAGAGAGAGGGTATGTTCTATCATTTTCTCAGAAAATGATATATGTACCCGTGTATTGGACTATACTGCAAAGAAATTGGGACAAAAATTGAAAGCTTTTGTGACCAGTCAGATTTCAGCATGGGTTTAAGAATGCAGTGCTCCAAAAATTGCGACAACTTTTGAATTGACTGGAACGGGCCTCACGAAATGTATCCTCTCTCCTAATGAATAACGATGATGTAAGACCTTATGATATTCAAGAGAGTGAGTGACTCCTTTTGCCTTGTGTCACTTCTATAGTTCTATATAGAGTGATCATTACTTATCTCAATAGTGATATACTTAGATACACAAAATTAATATTCTTTAACACACGTGATTTTTGCATGCAATGATAGAGCTCATCTCTTAAATGCATGTAAAAAATATGTAAGTTTTTGTCCCTATTATATGTTAAATGATGGAGCTAATGTGGTTTAGGGGTTTCTTATGGTAGATTGGAAGAATCGTCTTTGGCGTCTTTGTCAAATACGATTTATGTCTACACATACTTATAGAGAAGGAAATTATGTTGCAGATGCTTTAGTTTCATTTGGGGTAGAAAGTTATGCTTAAGACTGGTGGTCTACAGTTCCCGATTTTGTAACCTCTGCTCATGCTCGTGACATTTCTTTTTGTCCTTATTATTGTTTTTGTTGATCACTTTTGTCTTTGCGAGTATAGGCATAGTCCCCCCGCTTGTATCTTTTTCTTTTACTTTTATTTATTATTAATAAATTTGGTGGAGGAGGGACATGAGTGGAATTTCTAGGTGTAATGGTCCTCTCCTATTCGGAAGAGGGTATGTGTCTCGCACGCGACCATTGCCAAAGACTAATCTCGCCTAATCTTTCTACATTTAAAAAAATTGTGATTATGAATAATATTCTTAATTATCATCTCAATTACTTATACGGAATTTACTAAGCAGACAATCGCTTACACGTGCATGTATACAATTTCTCTAGAGAAATGCTAAGGAGACTCTTTGAAAGTATGACTCTCTAAAAACTCTCTGTTACCTCACAATTTAACACTAAATCTCATGACAACATTATAGAACATTGTGCCAAAAATATAAAGTGGCACAATCCACAAAGAAGTCACTCCACACAAATAAATGGGAAAAATCGCCCGTGCGAATTCCATAGCACATATCTTACTCATATTTCTTTGTCAAAGTTTTGGCGTACCCTAATTAGCTAGGAAGAAATGGTTTTTTTGGCAACATGGACCCTTTGGTTTGGTTGAATTCATGTCTGACTTCTAGCCATTAATTACATTTATCCGCTAATTAATTATGAGGTGTTACCTTCATACTTTGTCTATATTCTATCGGAATGAGGATCCTCTTCTGATCCTCTTTGTGAGGATCTCTGGGATCCTCCAATCACGTTTGTTTATCGTATATCATGCAGCCAATTTTCGTCAGGTACTATTTATATTCAATTTTAAATAAAAAAAATTTACAATAATTTCTGACCGCACGATGTACAATGAACAGACGTGAGTGAAGGAAGAGGATCCTCATTCATTCTATCGATCGACTTTTCTCCGCCAAAATGACCATTTCTCGGATAAATTACGTTCTCTTCCCCTCATTCTCCTTCTTATTAATTGAAACCTTTTTTTTTTTTCATTTTTGATCAAGGTCCCTTTACTTTTCTTCATATCATTATTTAAATATTAAATTATTTACAAGTCATTATATGTCAATTTAAAAATGAAAAATTATTAATCATTTTCAAATATAATCTTTTTAGTATTTTTTTTCATATATTTCTATTTATAATTTGTATCCTTTTTTTAATTTATACCAATATTCTTTTTAGTTTTAATTTGTACCCATAATTTTGAATTTTAATATGTACCCATATTTTCAATTTGATTTGTACCCATAGTTTTGAATTTTAATATGTACCCATGTTTTTAATTTAATTTGTACCAATATTTTTTTATGAACGTTCCCATGCTAATTATATTTGTTTATTTAATGTTTTAAAATATATCAATAGTTATTTCTTGCACTATCTTAATAATTACATGGGTACATTTTTTTGTTGTTGCTAGAACTATGTGAAGAACAAATTACTCTATTATTAATATTTAAGTAGTTATTATATTTGTAATAATATTATTTGGATTTGTTTAAATTTCATAATTTGTGGGATATTGAATGTATAAATGCATAAGTTAAATCCCTTAAATGATGCTAGGGACCTTGATCAAACTATTTAAACAAATAAAATTTCACTCTAACAACTAGGTTGATTAGAAACCGGAACCAAAATGACCCTTTCTCTTTTTCTTTTCAATTTGTTAATTGAGTCAGATATAATATATATCATGTATTGATTTTAAGATGAGAATTTAGTTCTTCTAGATTTCAGAGTTCAAAAAAATTGTAGCCACTTATCATTCGATTTTAGTCTAGCAGTGAAAAAACAGTACAATAACAAAAATTAAATCTCTACTACCATTGCATTAGATTGAATAGTAGATTGCCACAATTTCTTTGGAACACAGTGAGTCTAAGAAAACATGACTCCACACAGATCATGGCCATAAACTGAGCCATGTACGATCGTGCATTATTTGATTTGGCTCGTAGCCAATAAAGTAATAATATATCCCAAGGCTCCAAATTCATAGTACCACTTGACAAGATTCCAAGTCGATATGGGGGCCGGCCTTTGTTCGATCAATCGTCCTCCTGCCTATTGTCGCGCTCAATAATTATCAGTTTGAGCACTTAGCAGCATGGTGTGAATATTTACGAAGGGCATATTTTGCACCGCCCGTCGACCGGCATGCACACTATAACGCGACTAGGGCAAAAAATGGCGTTGCTCCGGTTAATTAAAAACGATTAATTAAAAACCCCTACACGGCTACCACAAGCAAACGATTAATTAAAAACCCCTACACGGCTATCACAATCAAAGTGCACTAGTACAAATTTGTCACAAGAATGATAGATTCAACAAACTAGTACTAGTGCACATACAGATTTTCGCTAATGAGCGAGGCCACACAAAGTCATCACAGGAGAGCGAGACCACCTAAAATCACCAAGACAAGACCACATCAAGATGACACTCATAGGCGAGACCACATATTCCACCAAACGCGGCACAAACAAAATCTACACTAATCCGATAATAGAATCCACCGGTCCCCTAATCTCAGTGGAGGATAAGGACACACAATCGAAGACCACATGCAACTTCACCACACAAGTGAGATTCGTAGCTTCCACAAGGCAAGCAAGCATAGCCGCCACAAATTTGGGTGCCTAAGGCAGCACAACCACACGCTTGTTGGCTCATGTTCGTTCAGATTGGGGGAAGATTAGGGTTATTGCTTTTTTCATATCACATGCTCTCGCGTGTAGCTTCATGTGCAATGGGTGACTGGCGCTAACACAACTCATTCGTCTTTTTGTTTTTAATGAGACTATTTTTACAACTCAAACCTGCAATCGTTGAATCTCTTGCCAAAGTCATACCCTGGCGAAAAGACATGCCATTTCCCAAGCTACGTAGGTTCCATATGCAAAAGAAAATGCAATTTAGCCAAAACGGTTCATGAAATTGGCATAACTCCTTACTTTGATTCCTAAGATTTGAAATCGATGGAAATGATCATTGAGTTTGTCCACCATCAAATATCTTGGTCATTCTGAGAAAAACCTATGTTGAATAAGGACCAACATGACAAAAATACCCTCAATGTTTGAATTGGGAGTATTTTTGTCATTTTGATCTTATTTAATCGAGATTTTTCACAATGGAACCAAAATGATTGAGGGCAGACATACTCAGGGACCACTTCTATCGATTTTAAATCTCATAAACCAAAGTGAGGAGTTATGTCAATCTCAAGAATCATTTTGGCTAAATTGATGCCAAATCATTGACAGTTTGGTTAGACTCAAACAAAACAATTCAATCTACATATATTTTTCATTGCTTTAAGATATACTTTACACAAGAATTAGACACTAAAGGCTTATCAACTTACACTTAACACCTCATATTAAGCTATATAAAAGCAGCAATCAACTTAGTTTCTCAACTACACAAAACAAAGCGTGTAAGTAATTATTTACATTGTAACTAGTTAAAATTTTACAGACCCAAGTGTTTGAATCAACCTCAAAGACATGGAACTGATGTACACAACCAAAAGCCCACCTCCCAACACCCCATCAAGCCTCATACCTCTTCTCGGTAAAACCACGAGTGCCCAAAGCAAGCCGATGGCCAAGAAACACACCGTCTCCAAGAGGTATGGATCGCTCTGTATCAAGACGGGTGATGGAAATTTAGACCAAGCTGAGCCAACAAGCGATAACCCTAATCCAAACAGAGTGTTGAAGATAGGGCCAGCATAACATGCTGAAAATGCAATCTGAGCTCCTTTTGTTCCACCATTCAAAGCCATTGTCAAATTGGTTATCAAATCTCCAAGTGAGTTGCCCCAAGCAAGGACTGTTAGCCCTAAACTTGAAGGACTCACACCTAATATGTACCCTAATGAAACTAACAACCCTACCAATTCTTGAGCTGTAAGATAACTCCAAGTAATACTCATTACAAACCCTGCAGTAAGCCAAGGAACTAAGCACGCTTTTGGTGGGCTTGACTTCTCAGTTGTAAAAAAAGCAACAATCCCAAAAGTGATTCCAAAACCCAATCCAATAATATAGATTGCAAGCTTTGTTTTGAAGCTAACATTTCCAAATTGATGGTTCCAAAGTGTTGACAAAAGCACTGGTGCTAGTGTCACTGAAGCAACTGCATACGGCTTACACCATCTTTCATCACAAACTACAGGAATAGTCAATCTCCTAGGCAAATAAAGCGGCAGCTCAAGTAAGAAAATTAGCGTGCGAAAAAAAGCCGATGATATAAGATTAGAGCAGCATTTATTGACTTGTACTACTTCAGAACTGCCTTGTGCAGCTCCTTCCTCTGCAGCACTGAGATCTTCCTCTTCAATGCTGCTAAGAATTGGCACAGTCAAGTCACTCTCATTGCTCGAATTACAGCTCAATTCAAAGAATTTCTTCCGACGTGTGTGTGAGACGTAAACCACAATCACATAAACAATATAGAGTGAAGAGAAAGCCATTGCAGCGCACACATCTATTTCCTTGCGAATCAAGATAACACCCAAACATACAATGACCAATAGGTAGAAGCAAATATCTCTCACAAAGTCCGATTTGTTAACTCGAATGCGCCTTTTGCGCATCGAAATGCTTAAGATTCCAACCACAACACACGACACAAAAGAAGCACCACCCAAAATTGTATTAAGACCGATTTCGCCCGTCCCGCCACCCATAAACGAAACAAGACTGGAAAACACATCATTGGCTCCATTGCCAAGAGAAAGCAGAGTTACCCCAGCAATTGTTGGGGACAATTTTAACAGCTTAGATAAACTATCAAGTGAAGAACAAAAGTACTCAGAAGCTGTGTATCCCATCAAATAGAACAAAACCAGAAGCCAAAGAAACATACAACAATAACCCAATTGAGGAAAAGTTCCAAAATTGCAGTAGAAAATGTTAAGATAGTTTATATAGCCTTGGGAGACACATGGGTTTTTGGATTTAAGGTGAAAGCACTTTGCTTTGTAGTCATCTAAACTAAGAAAACCCTTGCAATCTAGTGAACCAGAAAATCTGGAAATCCCAGAAGTGCTTAGAACCGGAAAATCTGAAGCTTCAAAATGTACAATCAAGAAAGCACTTCCCACTAGCAGAAACGAGATGTTCAAGAAAATTATGTAATTTTTGTACTTTGGTAAGAAAACTAAGGTGCCCATTAGAGAAAATCAACTAAAAGTTAAAAAAAAAAAAAAAAAAAAAGTAGAGAAATTGATTGAAATTGAATCTACCTTTATGATTGTGCCCGAGAGCAATTGGAGAAGATCATGAAAATCCAAAAATTGGGAAGAAATTCAGGAAAATATACAAAAATAAAGGGTGGAAATTAAAAATGATGGAGGGTTTATGAATTTGGTAAGCTTAAGGTCTGTTCTTTCTATGTGGTGGAGAGGTGGTCTGAGTTTCCACATAGTGCCAATTTAGGCGACAGATGTCGAATGATGGTGCGTTGGGGCCCATCACCGTGGACTGAAAAGTGGTCCCCACGACAAAGCTACACGTGGGAATTTGGTGGACATCGGCTTTCAAAGTGAGTTGAGCATCTGATCGGTGGGAGCAAAGAGAACCCACGATATCAAGACTTGCGTCGCACTCAAAGCTTCAACATCAATCCTTCCCTCCTTGCCGACGTGCTTTGCATTGGATCAGGATCCTCTCCTGAACTAAGGATGAGGATCTTTTTGAACAAGTCTATCAAACTGTTAAAATTTTATCCAATGATTACAAACAGGGAGTTCCTCTAAAAGTTATAATAATTGTAGTTGTTGAATAAAATTTCAACAGCCCGATGAACTTACTCAGCAAGATCCTCACCCTTAGCTCAGGAGAGGATCCTGATCCCTTTACGTTTTCCTTTCAGGAGAGGATCTTGATCCCTTTACGTTTTCCTTTCTTTCTTGATAAATTGTTTGTGTATCACATTCTTTGATAAATGCTTCCACCAGTCTATTTCACGTCACTCTTTCGTCTTAAGAAAAAATTATGTCAGTATTGTTTCATCTTAAAGAAAAAGTTATGTCACCAGTCTGGCAACATTCCTAAATTTATTAGTAGAAAAATACAATGTTTTAATACATAACCATTTAAATACAATATTTTAATACATAGTCATTTAAAACATTCATTTAATTATTTTTCTAATTTATACTCCAACTTTAAACTTCAATCTCAAAATGACATCATTTCGGACATAAATTTGATGAGAAATCCCCAAGTGGTATTAGCCAATTTATCATGAACTTGTACGTCATTATCAATTTTTTCTATGCACTTTAATTTTAGTCAGTTAACTCCCTAACTTTTATAATTAGCCAAATCATCCTTGTAGTTTGATTTTTTTTTAATTTTCCATTCATTATTCTGTCCATCTCGATATTTATGAGGGCATAAAGGTCATTTTGCACCTCACCAAAACCCAATCCCAGTTGATGGGCAGGAGCCAAATGCAAAGTACAATCTTCTTCTTCTTCTTCTTTCTTCTGCTAGTTGTGTCCCTATAGTTTCTGTTTAAATTACCAATGGGGCATAATCGGTCTGAACAATGCGACAGAGGATGAGGAAACGTCGTCGTCTTCAGCTTCATCTGTCTCCAGCGCATTGGGTCAGTTGGCGTCGGTGTGCTTGGATTGAAGATTTTCTGTTCATAAAGATTGCTGCTTCAACAGTGTATGTGCCTTCCTATTCTGTCAACAAGGAATCAAGGTTGAATTTTGATGAGGGCAGGGAATTAGGGTCGATTTTGATGAGAGATAAAATGACCTCTTTGTCCTCAATTTTTCTCGCATGGGCAGCACGTGACCTAGATGGACGAAATAGTTGATGGGATGGGAAATTAAAAAAATCTAAGTGAGGGGGTGATTTGGCTAATTGTAAAAGTTCAGCGGGTTAATTGGTTAAAATTAAAGTTAAAAAAAATGACAATGACTTAGAAGGTCTGGGAGTAAATTGACTAATACCTCAATCCAAAAAACACAAGTAGCTGATGATCCAGTAGTAAATGACGGATTGCGAGGTTTACTTCAAACTAAAAATGGGAGGTCTCGGGTTCGAAACCCACTGCTGGTGTGGAAGCTAGACTTGTGGCCAGGAGGAGGCTGAAATGCCTCTGTGAGTCTTCTCGGTTCTCGAAAGGGGTGGATAACCATGGCTTGCCACTAGTTGTCCTCTTTTTTTTTTTTCTTTTTTTTTTTTTTTTTTATAAACATAAGTAAAGATCTAATTAATGGAAATTTTAAAACACTAACCATTTCCTAACATATAGCCTTGGATTGGATAACTCCTATATTCAAAAGGTTATTAAATTTGATAAACTTTCATAATCAAGAAACCCTTGACGGCACGAGAAAGATTATTATTAAATTTTAAAGAAAGTTATACTTGTTCAAGGACACATAAGCCTTACTTGCCAGATTAAAGAGTATCGAAAATACGAAAGATACACAAAAAAAGAACATGAAGTTGAGCACTCTTGAAAGAAAAAAGAAAGATACAAAAGAGAGCGGAAATCTAACATAAAAAAAGTAAAGCCTAAAAGGTATAAACCTGTAAAATTAACTTATAAAACAAGTGAGTTGTTATTGGCATATTGCCGTTTCATAAAAGTTCTCTTGCACTTTTTTGTAATGAAAAAAATGAAAAAAGAATGAATGCATGATGACTTTTTTTATCGCTATTAGAAAACGATGAAATTTTTTTTAAACTTGTAAATTATATGAAATCCGAATTATGTTAAAAAGATTCTCGGTATCAAACCGATTCCAAAATTTCAAAAAATGTTTTCGAAATTGGAAAGAAAATTTGATTCCGAGAATTTCAAACACGACCTGTTTAAGAAGCATTACTCAAACGGATGACACTCGGATCGTCTACTTATTGGGCCGAGCTCGGCCCAAAAAGAAGCTCTTTAAAAAACTTGGGCCAAAACGTGTAAGCTTGACCCATCTGCCATCCTCAAAGCCCAAAGAAAACTATTCGATAACACCAAGAAACCAACCAACGAAACTGGAGTTCCCAACCCAAGTCGTCGTCGTCGTCGTCGATTACACCGAAGCATTTTCTTCTCACTCCTCCCTGTAATTTCTCTATGTGATATTTGACATCAAAGATTCAAAATTTGATCAAATGGGTTCTGCTTCTGCTGCTGCAAATATGGCGTCTTTGATTACTTTCGTCCCTGTTTCTTCGACAAGATTGAATGTCCATGACAAGTTTTCATTTGGGTTTCATCACAAACGTGGTGGGTCGATCGCCAAATTTGCTGCCGCCATCTCTCCCAACGGCTCTGTTTCTCCTTCTTCTTCACATGGGGTAGGCCTCTGTTTCTTCACCTCTATCACTTTTCCTGCATATTATTTATTTCCCTGGAAATTTTGTATTTTGAGCTGTTTATTTGTTTTTAGTTTCTTTTTAGTTTGATGGGTTAATTTTGTATCAATTTTTGTTTCTGTTTTTGTTTTTGTGGGTTGGCTACGTTTTTAGTGATCAACCTCTAGTGTTGGTTGAATTTTACTATTGATTAATGTGGAAGTTCCACCAAAGGACTCGTGCAAATTGATGTTGGCTGGACATTTGGAATGGTAACGGAAGACATGGAGTATTGGGAGCTAAAACTTGGCGCAAAACCGAGCGCAGTGGCGTTTTAGGATTCATACAGTCGTAGGCTTTGTTGCTGTTGTTGTTACAGCTAAATGATTTTGTATTAAAATCTTAATTTTGACTGTTTCTAAACGGTAATGGATTTGAAGTAAGTTCATTTATTAATTTGAGGCTCGTTTGGTACGTGTGTAGTTTATGTTTTCACAGATTTGATTCGTAATCTCCAAAGTTTATAATTCAATAACCGCGTATAGCATTTGGTCCTTATAACCAAGGCTTTTCGATTAATGGCGTATAAGCTTTTCTCAGCTTCTCAGTCATTTTTAAGAATGTGCACGTGCATATCTAGGAGGAATGTTGAAGTTAGGGATTGGAAGGAAATGAAAAGGGGTGTCTTTTTATCAAAAGATGAGGTCAAGATAACTTTTGAGGAAGCTTCAAGGCCTGCCTAGATTGCAAGTCTGCGTTGAGTTCCAATTGACGAAGAGCTGTTTAAAACTGTTGAAATTATGCTGTCTTATTTGAAAGGAAGCCTTTACCTAGGAAAATATCAAAGTTTGTTAGGCGTTTTTTTTGTTCTTTAACTACATAAATTGTGCATTGAGATGATTTCTTATCCTGAATGAGTAAAACCAGGGAAATGTGAGAATGTCAAGTGATTGACGGAAAATGATGAAATAAGGTAATGAATTTGGATGGAGTAACATAATCAATCAATGCACACTTGGGGTGTGTGCTTAACGCAAAGATATGTTGACTTTCTTTGTAACAGATTTCTGGTTCCTTTTCCTTCTCATGAATAATCTATTTCAACATACAGTACAATTTAATTTGGCTCTTTAAATAGTTTATTCTATCTAGAGTTCAATTTCTTAGTGTGCATGAATATGCCAGTAGCTGTTTGCACATTGTACGCATCGAAGACAGAAGACTTGCACTTCTGTTACTAGTTAAAATTTGGGGTGCCTATTCGTCCATAATATGTTTATCATGAGTCTAAATCTCTTGCGGCGTTTATTTGATGTTGTAGTCTGGGTGCTCAGCTGGAGATGCGGATAAACAAAGAAGTAGTCTTGAATCTCTGTTTTGCTATGACAAGTCTGTACCGGAAGAGAGAATCGAGAAGCCTGTTGGGATATCTTTGACCGAGAAATTCATTGGAAACAAACCACGATGCATTGATTGTGAAGCCAAAGGTGCAGTCCTTTGCACCACTTGTTCTGGTTCAGGCCTGTATGTTGATTCAATATTGGAGAGCCAGGGTATCATTGTCAAAGTTCGCTGCCTAGGTAATTAGCTCATCTTCTCCTAACTGAGTTTATATGTTGACTTGAAAAAGAAAAAGATGCTTGCACTTGATTGTCAAATATTAAAGTTTTATATTGTTGACTGGAGTATGTATGGCCAATGAGAATATGCTAACGCGATAGTTGCTCCATGTAGGTTGTGGGGGAAGTGGCAACATTATGTGTGGAGAATGTGGTGGCCGCGGGCATCTAGGATGACCTTACCGGTTCGCTTATCTTCCTTGGATTTGTTGTATGTGCAAGTAACTAGTATTAGTCATGAAGCCTTCTCGAATTTTTTGTGGCTGATTACACAATGAGTTAACATTGAAGTGTAGTAGTATCGAATTTGATTCATTTACTTTGAAATGGAATTTTTCCTCAGTTTTTATGTGCTTTTAATCACGTTGAATGTTCAGAACTACATAAAATTTGCAGAAAACTGGGTGATGTTATTTTTACGGTCATTTTATACAGTGCTCAACATGAATATATGAAGTTTGATGGAGAAACAAAGAGGATTGCAATGTACCTGTTATATTTTCGTAAAATTTCTATGTACAGATCGCAGTTTAGTTTGGAAAATGTAGTATAATCAACAGAAAAATGCTTCGTAGTTAGTTTCATGGTCCGGTAAGATGTAGTCTAAGATTTTCGACATATACAAACACGATAGTTACAAGTTTCCATGTTTAGCTCATCTGATCTATTTCTGTTGTGGTACTTTCTGATATATGCCTCTTGAATGATTTGAGAATGAGTCTCTAGTCGACCGCTGCTGCGATAGGCTTGATCACTTGTTGATAGCTTGCAATTGTTATGCCTGAAATCTCCGGAGCTCTTCAATACGAGCAGGTATGGTCGAATCAAATCTAACGCTCCGTGGATCCTCTGCATACACCACGTAGTAAGACGAGACACATGCTTGTGGCCATGCCATAGCAACCCTACACCGAAGTATCCGATGAAGAATGCGTATATTGAAACTTCTGTTGCATAGCTCTTGTGAATTATAAGAGCCCAAGTCCCACTCGCTAGGCTGCAGATTGCACCCGCTGCCACCCCAGAAAGAAAACAGAACGATCCGGTGAGATCCGAGTCGATTAATTCTGTAAGTCCTTCTTTCCCGAAAATCTCCCAAGTATCCGACGATGCGTGCACAAACCCCTTATTGTACGCTCCTACGTGCACAAAACCCCAGCGATTCCCATGCATCACCAGCGTCGAAGCCATTCCGGAGTAGCAGTTGGCACACGAAAACAGAAACTCGTCTGTATCCCCTGCAGTCAGTTTCACAGCTCGGGCTGAGACATGGACAACCCCAAGAACTGGGACCAAGATGGAGCCGATGCAGATACTCCCAGTCAAGTGCTTAATAGTGTCGTGGAAAGCCTCACGTGTGTCAATCTCTGTTCCGAATGCCAAGTTCATATACTTGATTCGCGAGACGGTAACTAGCAGCGTGTTCTTGATTACTTGCATCGTCCATGCCATGCTTAGCAAGATTACTTGCAAGGGCATGTATGATGAATTCGTAAATGACTCATTCTAAAAAGTCACTTGCAAATTTCTCTCGTGTATCTTTCTCGTATATAATAATTTGTGGCTCATTTCTCATTAACTTGGCCTCAATCACATGAAACTTGGAAATCTATCATCAAAACGTAACGTAAATATTATCGGTTACACAATCAAATAAAACCTATCCAAGGCATCAAACAAGCCTAAATAGTACTAAACTGAAATTGACCATTCTTTTAGTGTTTTATCAGAAAACAACTTACATAGAACAGATACACTGTTAGTGTGGTATTCTTTCTGATTGTACAATGTTATGTGAAAAAAACATACATATATAATTATATTATACGCACAAAGTAACATGATAACGGGTGTACTCATATCATAAAAGTCATCATTTTATCATGTTCCAGTCATTGCTAAAAAGCTAAGCCAATTAACCAACGCATCACCAGAATACTAATTAAAGCCTTAAAAGGTCTCTCCTCACCCAACAAGAATAGACTGAGTGATACATCATACATCGCCTTCTCTTCAAAGCAAGGAACCCAAACTTTTATCTGATCCACCCCACAACCCCCAACCCCCAACACACACACTTCCCAATCTCTCCTTTATTTTATTCTCCAACCTCATTAGCTTTGCAATTAGCACTCTCTCCATAACCATTTTAACTACCCTCTCTCTCTCTAAACATTCATCCATGCCCAAAATCTTCAGCAATGGCCATCAAAGTTTGTGTGATATCTTTCCTCCTAACCTCAGTTCTCTTCTCTCTCCTATACATCCCAACTAGGTTAAAAATCCCCATCCACAACTTCAAGCCAGTCATAAACTACTTCAACTTAACCACCATATCCAACGCCAGCAACACCAAGCCATATCCAGTGACATTTGCTTACCTAATCTCTGCATCCAAGGGCGATTCCATGAAGCTAAAACGCATGCTGTACGCCCTATACCATCCTGGAAATTACTATCTAATCCACATGGATTACGGTGCACCAGAAGATGAGCACAGGGACATTGCTGACTTTGTGGCTGGCGATCCAGTTTTTGGGCAAGTTGGTAATGTTTTGGTTTTGGGAAAACCTAATTTGGTCACTTACAGAGGACCAACAATGCTTGCTACTACTCTTCATGCATTGTCTTTGCTCTTGAGGACTTGGGATTGGGATTGGTTTATCAATCTTAGTGCTTCTGATTATCCTTTAATCACTCAAGATGGTATGGTGAGTGCTTTTTTTTTTTTTTTTTAATTTTTTTTTAATTTTTTTTTTGCTGTAATTAAATTATTTATTCGTGTTGGGGCTTTTCTTACTTAATTTCTTGCATCCTTACATTTTTACTTAATTAATTTTATTAAAATTTGTTTAATTTCAGATATGATCCATGCGTTTTCTGATTTGCCAAGAGATCTCAATTTTATACAGCACACTAGTCGCTTGGGTTGGAAGCTGTGAGTCTTTCCTTTTTCTTTTTTTTTAATTTAGTAATTTCTTCTCCTACATTTTTTGTTTCGCACTAAACTTATTAAGTTTGATTAGAACAATGTACTCGTTCTCGGCTGTTGTTAAGATTAAAATAGAATTATCACTCTGATTAAAAGAACAATTAGTAGTTCCGTACTTGTACATTGTTAAATCTAATTAGTGATCTTGCAGGAATAAGAGAGGCAAGCCAATGATAATAGACCCAGGACTGTACAGCCTCAATAAATCAGAGTTGTGGTGGGTAATTAAACAAAGGGCTCTCCCATCTGCTTTCAAGCTTTACACAGGTTCAACCCCATCTCCCAAATCTTTTCTTATTAAAAATTATTAATTTCGTTAATTAAGTTGATAATTATAAATTAGAGAAAAACCATTAGCAAATAGATATCTTTTTCTTTTATTTGTGGGTCATGGTACTGCAGTATCATGTGAACTTCTGAACAACACGCATGTGGGTTGATGCATTTTGTATATAGTTTATATAAATCAAATCTTGAACTTGATAAGTACTGTTATGTACTTTTCCTGTTTATAAAATGAAGTGCACATGTCAAGGTTAGTTTAGATGCCAGAATCTTGAAACTGAATGAGCAAATTCTTCCTATTTTGTTTTTCAAATACAAGCGATGTTACTACATTAAATTAGAACTATGAAGAAGGGTTTGAACCAGAGAATAATGGGTTGAAGAAAAATGCCTTAACAACTATGACAATCCACCGCTTACAAATTCGTCATACTAATTGAGGATTAATTTTCCTTAGCAAAGAAAAAAGTGCATTATTTAAAGGTAGCCATTTATCAAATTTTAATGAACCAAGTATTAATTAGTACTAATTGATTATTAATTTGTCAATGTATTGTATTTCTCCTTCTACCAATCTCTGTCATCCAAACAGAGTACTTTTATATATAAAAAGGGTTATTTTAGTTAGTATAATCTTTGAGATTAATATAACTTTTCATCTTGGTTTCTGATATTTAAAGTCGATGGAAGTATTGAGATTGTTCACCGTCAATTATTTTGGTTATTTTGTAAAAATTCTCTATTAATTTGAGAACATTTTTGTCAAATCAACTTCTCTACTTGAATTGATGGTTTCTTTAATTTAACGAAAATTTTTCACAAAATGACCAAAATGATTGACAATCTTTGAAACCACTTTGGTGGATTTTAAATCGTAAGGCTAAAATGAAGAGTTATACAAACTTCAATAACCATTTTGGCTAACAAGTCTATAGGTCAACATTAAGCTACTTTATCTAAAAGTCAATAAAAAAAACTAGGGTAGAGAACATTCCAGTTGGAAACCCATGATGAGTCCATAACAAGACGAAAGATATGATTAAATTTATGGATTATAAGTTCATTCGGGCAACTTCGGATGTCCTTTTCACCGTTTTCTTTATTTCCACTTCTTGTTTATCATGATATGGTATGCATCACGTTTCTTAAGAACATGCTTTGGCATTTTTTTCTCTCTCCACCTAACCATCGTCGGCTGGACCAAACTACTGTTCAACACTCCACACATCTTAATCGCAACACAAAAACGTTAGAATTTTAAAAAGATATTGGCTAATCAGAAATACAATCTCAATTTCTAAATTGATTAAAGTTGAATATCGACAACATGACAATAAAATATTTGACGATATTGCAAGAAGATATTGCAGACATTAAAAACAAATCATTTCAGTGATTTAGATTGAGATTTGAAAAATGATCGTTTAACTAATTTTCCTAATTTTAAATCCAACATTTTCTTGATTAACCTGGTTAAGAAACTTTCTTGTTTTCGGGGGTAAATCTGGTTGAACCCTTTTTACTGCATGTGGTTGTATGGTGTAGATCGAGTAATAAGCACTGGTTAACCAAAAAGGGAAATAAGCATTGAAGAGACAGCAGAGCTATGTCAGACAACAGACACCTGCAATCTGCATGCACCACACATCTAAATGATAAGGCCTTTATTTTACTGGGAATGCACGTGTTCTCTTGCTTCTATAGATTCTTTGGAGGAGTAATTTCTATACACTTGTTTATTGAACACATAAATAAATCAATGGCTTGCAAATATGGAAGTTTATATATTCTATTAAGAAAATATTGAACGCACTCTCATTTTGTTAATTAAAATTGTAAAATATTGGTTTGGAGTGCCCCTAGGGTTATGTATTTGAGCTTCCTTTATTTTTTTTGAATACCGGATTAAAACTTATAATTGGTTAGCTATAATATAATTTAGTTTGAATTCGTCTTCGGTAAAAATAGAACTTAAAAACTCTCATTACGAGTGAAGATAATAGTACTACTACACTGTAGTACTAAATGACTAAATTTAAGGTTTCTTTTACTAAAAGAACGACGCTTTTGTACGGCCCACGTTGCTGTGAAATGATCGGCAATGTGGCCGCTAATGTGGTTCGAATAGCAACACTCTTACTAAAATGACCATATACACTTATTTATATTGATAATTGTGTCTTGCTTTCAATCCAGGTTCAGCTTGGACAATTTTATCAAGATCTTTTTCCGAGTACTGCATAGTAGGGTGGGACAATCTGCCAAGGACTCTCCTCCTCTACTACACTAACTTTGTCTCATCACCGGAAGGCTACTTCCAAACGGTAATATGCAACTCCGAAGACTACAAGAACACCACGGTCAATCACGACCTTCACTACATTACATGGGATACACCTCCAAAGCAGCACCCGAGGTCTCTTGGACTGAGAGATTTTAGAAGAATGATTCTAAGCAACCGTCCATTTGCTCGAAAGTTCAAGAAAAACGCCCCGGTTCTAAACAAAATCGATCGTGAGCTTCTTAAACGACATCGCGGACAATTTGCTTATGGAGGGTGGTGTTCTGGGAGTAATGGGAAGACGCAAAATGTATGCTCGAGTTTGCAGAGTGAAAACTATGGCGTTTTATGGCCAGGACCGGGGTCTAGGAGGTTGAAATCTTTGTTAACGAAACTCCTCTCCACAAGGAACTTCAAGAAACAAGAATGCAGATGATTCTTTTAGCCAAAATGAATAAATTGTATGCTTGTAATTAGTGTTCTACATGATTTTTTGAAATTTGGGGTTTTTTTTATTATTTTATACAGAATTCTAAAAGGCGGTAGTCGTGTGGCGGGCATAAGTTAGGCGTCTGGATGGAGAAATTTTTAGTTGTGACGGGAACATGGATGGTACGTCACGTGTTTTTATGTAAGTGGTCAAAAATTTTAATTTTTAAGTTATTAATCTTTTAACACACATAACTCGTCATTTATATAAGGACACGTGATGTACCATCTTGTGTAACGGCCACACTGAAAAATCTCTCGTCTGGGCGGGGCACTAAACAAACAATTGAACACATTATGTTGTCCTTCTATTATCTGTTTAGTGGGTTTTTATTTGTCCAACAAAATTCTTAGCGTCTTACAATTTAGTGGGCCTCAAATATTTGTTTGAGTCCAATTACATGGATCATATGCAATTGTGCCGGATGACTCAAGACCAAATATTTTAAACGTTGCCCGATAATTTTCAATTACGGGATTAGGGTTTGGTAAGAGGTTATCAACTTTGTTAGTTAAGATCATTTACTTTTGCATCGAGTTTTTGATAGTGATCACTATTTGATTTAGGGTTTAGGATTAGCATCCAACAATACATAATATCGTATTTATTCAAAAAAGTTTCGAGTTATGAGAGTTTACTCGAAACTTTTTGGTTGAATCATTGAACTTTGCAAGTCCAAAATTAGTTTACATTTAAGGATAATGTTAGGCCAACCAAATTTGCAAACCAAATGACGTGTCATCAGTAAGAAATAAACACGTTAATCAACACTTAAGCAAAAATGCTCCCTTAAAAATTTATGGAGAAATTAGGTTCTCATCCTTCTTTTTGCTACTCCTTTGATTAAAACCTTATTTCTTTTCATTTTTTGATCAAGGTCCTTGGTATTAATAACATCATTAATTATTTCAATAATAAAATATTTTTTATTTCTAAATATATTCATTTAATGTTAAAAATGTTACAATTAGTATATGACACACCCCAACCCAAAAGTGGGGCGTGTTGGCCGTCACGTGAGAGTGACGTAACCATGTGCACAGTGCAGAAGCAATAAAGAATAGAATTTACGAATCAATTAAAACCGAAACACTAGCAATACTAGTGTAAAAAAAGTGTGAATTCCACTAATACAGAGCATAAAAGTCTACGTGCAGTCAAGCAGAAGTACTAAATAGAAATAACACCCGAAGGTGGTTCTACATAAGTGAATTCTGTCAGAACGTCCGATGAGCTCCTCGTATGCCACCAACGAACACTACTTAATACCTGGAGGGGCGAACAACAAAGTTGAGTGGGTCAGAAACAAATATTTTCAAAACCTTTCTTTTCTCAAAAGTTATAACCTCTCACCGTAAAACCTGTGTAATTTCCCAGAAATAAAGTATATACTCATATATATAATTCACAAAATCCTGCTGGAAAATATGTATGTATGAAAGTATGTATGCCATGCCAAAGTATCATAACTGAATGCCAAAGCATAACTCTGTGAATGTGATTGAATACTAGATATCAACTCAGCCCTCGGCTGTATATAGCTCATAACAATCTCATTATATCATATAGCTCATACTCATCTCAATTATATCATATATATACATTGAACACACATCAATACCACCTCTAGTGGTCTGCACAACATCACTGAATATAAACTAATATGCTCTAGTGCTACGATCACGTGAAGACTGAGCGATAAATTGCGGGTCACCTACGTGTCGAACCCACCTATAATGGTCTATTCGACAGGACTGAGCACCTAACTTGGATCCAAGGCAAGCATACGGTGCGGGAGGTGAACATCACGTGAAGGACTGAGCCCCTATCTCTGGAAGGGAGCACTAATATCAGTGTGCAGGTTTATGAGCTCTAATCATAACACATCACATCACATCACAATATTCATTCTCATCAAAACTAGTATATAAACTTACATGCCACTTATCTGTGCATCCTCAGCACCAACATTAATATAAGCAATCAATAACGCATAATAAAATAAATAGATACTTTGCATGGCATTTCATATCACATTTCACTTAAACTGATTTTCTGGGAAAAATCTCATTTATATAGGTATCTACGGAAAAAAAATGCCCACTCACTGATAAGTAGACGGGTCGTAACCCCCGTGCCTAGCCTGGCTACGCTCGTCCTCCGGATAGGTCTCGCCTATATGAGAAGTAACTGAAATAACGTTAATTAACGCACATAATCGAAACCTTAGAAATAACTTCTCATACATTGCTCAAATTGGGTATATGAATATATCACTGTGATCTACACAACCTCACGAACATCTCCATATTTTTAGAAAAAAATTTCGACCACCCACGCACCGGCCACGCAAGGCCACGTAACGGAACAGTAACGCCGTTAGGAATATTCCGTTAATACACAACGATAACTGTTAACTCTAACTGAAGGCGTTGGAATATTTCGTCAGAATTGACGGAATATTCCGTCGTCTTCAACCTCAGAACTCTGGCGACTGTCGCTGTCGCCGGAAACTGGAAAAATTGTAAAACCTTATTTTCTCACTCGTTTCTTCACCATTTTCTATGAAATTTGCACCAATGGAAAGCTGGAAAGGAGTAGAACAACGTTATACCTGTTTGAAGCCTCAAAATCCACAGAATCACGTTAGGAAAAGCCTCGAATTCCGGTCAAAACTTACAACTCGACAATCTCGCTATTCCGACGTCCAAAATCTTCAAACGAACTACTCCGAGCTTCCTTAGGACCTCCTAAAGCTCCCTATGAGCTTGAAATCTCCAAAAACACAAGGTTTTACGTGATGAATAGTGACAAAATCGGAGGTTGTGGTTCTACAGGTTTTCGAAAGCTTTCTTACTTGAAACTTGTACCAATCAACTCGTATCCACCTTAGGAATACAATGGTGGTCTTCACGTCCTCGATCTGCAAGCTTTCGACGGGTTTTGGTGCTTGTCCGTACAAAAGCCGAGAGGGAGAGAGAGAGAAGGTCTGAGAGATAGAGAGATAGTGCGGGAGTGAGAGAGAGAAAGAGTGTGAATGTGTGTGTGTGTGGGGTCCAAATACCACCAACCAAACTCCCTAACTTAGATACACACACATATCTTAATTAATGCCTAGGGGCATTTTCGTCATTTCACATCCGTAATACGAAATCTCCGGGACGGGCTGTTACAGTATATTTATATTTATGGCTAAATTTTTTATCATATATTTTTATTTTTAGTTTGTACCCATTTTTAATTTGCAACCCTTTTTTAATTTGTACCAATTTTCTTTTTAGTTTTAATTTGTACCCATTTTTAATTTTGTTAAATGTACCCATTCATGTAATTTTTTTTCAAATTTTTAATCTTAAAATGTACTCATTCTTAAATATACCAATTTGTTATATGTAAAATGTACCATTTTTTTATTTTATATAAAATTTATTCAATTTTTTTCTAATCCATTTTTAAACTTATATGGGTACATTCTTTTTTCTTTGATTTGAGAATGAATTCATGTTAAGTTTAATCGAAGAAATTTACTAATTTTATTAAGCCTAATATCTTTTTTTTGTTTTTTTTGTTTTGTGATTTTGAAGAATGTACCCATGTTTTGATATAATAATTTTTTGTTTAATTTTGATGAATGTACCCATGTTTATATATACACACACACAATAGTATATTTATATTTTAATATTTTTAATCCCACAAGGTTTCAGTCAAAGAATATTCATAGCTAGGGATTGCATCCAAAGTCTCCCAAAATTTAGTATCTCTAACATTACTCTTAAATTAATGATTTTCAATGCTATAACCAGCTAGGGAGATGAATAAAAAAAAAAAAAAAAGACACGGGAATTAGAGCATAATCACTGATTAGCCAACTTTAAAAGTGGATTAGACCGTTGCCTGCATGTCTTCATATTATAGTCCACACCCCATAGACAACAACGGTCATTTTTCTTCCACCTTTTTCACGCATTATTTCAAGTTCAATTTAACTAATTAATAAAAGAAATCTTCATATAAAATACCCATGAGAAATAAAAAAACAAAAAAAGTAATACATCATCAGCTTTCAGCTAGCAACTAAAGTAATAACCACGTACTTCATCACGAGAGTGCAACAAAAAATACACCCCATACAGATGGATCACCCTACATTATCTGGTCAGAGAGCGACGGCAATCGCCGGAAAAAGTTTACCGGAACCGATGGCATGTCGTCACGGAACCGTGGGTGGCGCAAGTAGTAGAACCCTGACCCTAACACAAAGGCCTTGAAAGGAACCATGTAAAACACCAAAGAAGCTACCAAGCAAAACACCACAAATATTCCCGTTGCCCTTGGGTCCCTCCAATTAAACAGGGCTTCCAAACGCTCCCCCTGGGCTGCCACGTCACCCAAAAGTGTTTGGGCCCTACCTCCGAGGGCCCGCAGTCGATCGTATCGGATACGAACTATATCCGCCGGTCGCGTGGACGGAAACCCGTCGAGCTCCTCATCCAGCTCATCTGGGCTCACCGCATCGACGTACGACATCCTTGGGTCCATATTATGTGGGCCCCATTGACGATACCGCGACCGTACCAATAGGATCAAGAAGGCGTACATGAATATGGTGGGTAACAACAAGTGCGGACAAACCACAACCGCCACAAGCAGCAAGTGCACTAAAACAGTGGTGGGTGGGTGCAACCACGTGCAGATTCCGTCAAGCCAACGGACCAATGTTGCCACACGTGAAAGGCACCCCACCACTCGAAACCAATTGGCCTTGCTTCTCCTCATGCTCCACACGTGTGTGTCCGAGTCCAACATGAACTGAACCACCTCTTGTCCCAATGGCGGCTCGGATCTCGCGAGCCGAGCCGTAACAATCCGCATAGCCGTGTGCCTCAAAATATCTTGCTGTGCCGGACCTAGTGGGCGCACGTAGTGCATCCTAGGAAGCATTGGTGATGTGTAAGCTTGGATCAGACTAATCCACGATGAGCATGAGAATCTAACGGCTATCTCAATCTCTCCCATTTTCTTGGCCCCACCAGGAAGCAACACCGTAAGGGAATATGAACTCATGTACACACGATTAATATCCAAAGTCGATAGCCGCACACGGATCTTCCCGACCCGAATATCTTTCTCGGGTTTTCCCGCTTCATCGCGCTTGTACCTTCCGTTATCAAAAACTCCAATAGTGAGAACCGTACAAGGATCGTATACGTCCCAAGTGTACTGCTCATTCCACCGTGGATTAAACCGGTCGAGAATGGTTCGGGTCCGGACCCATTTCGGCCCGTATTTGGCAACCACGTAAGTATCAGTGGTCCCACGCACGCCATTTTTGGTCTTCACCGGTAGCAAATTGGTGGCCCCGCGAATACCAACTTCCAGCAACCCAATCGGCGGTTTCGCAAGCTGCTTCGCCGCCGCTCTAACATCGCTGGTGACGTGCGCCGCCTCGTCCAGCACGTGATACCCGCCTTCCAAACAAACTCGCAGGTGTATTCTTCCCGCGTAAGGACTCGTCTCGTCGCCGACCAAATTGAACCACATGGACTTTGGCTGGGCCCGATCATCGATCCTCCTCTCAACACTGGGCACGTGTACTTTGGCATGGCCCACAGATTGCCCATTAGTTACATCCTCAACGGTCAAAAACAAAAACGGCTCAAACGGCTCGGCTGCCACAAACACCAAGTCTTCGTTCCAAGTTGGGTTCGCGGAGCTCGATGACGTGGACCCTACGGCGGTCCTACTGGTCTTGAAAAGCTGTGGACCCAGCTGGGCTTTCACGTAAAGTTCGGGATTTCGAGCCTTGGGTTTAGCTTCGGATCCCGAACCTAGCTGCAGATCCTGGGTCTGGATGACCGTTAGTCTCAAATACCAAAGCTTTGGAGACAGATACACCTTGGCTCGGGTCTCGGGTATCAACCCGCCTGAATCGGACTGCCACGCCTCCTGAAACGCCTCGTCCGCCTGAGTTCCAATCCACACCGCCAGCATGACGTCATTTCCGGCCGACTTCTCGGACTCCAGAGTGTACCATTGAGGAGCCAGAGGACTGTCCGGGGGGACTCGCTTCGGCACCTCCTGCAGATCAAACGACACGGTCCCGAGGCAGCTCTCTGTTTTAACCGGCGGTTCGTTTTCCTTCTTCTCCTCCGCCTCCGCCCATACGGAAACTTCCAGCGACGTCGAATTCAATCCTTCCTTGTCAAAAGCAAATACTTGATCCCAATCTTTGCCGTCAATCTGAGTCATGGTCTTGATGCTGTGCGTTCCGATCGCCAGCTTTGCGTAAACGGATTCGGTGCTGGTGGGACTTGCTCTCTTGGATTTCACGACCCGGACATATAGGAACGGCATACGATCGACGAGATCGTATGCGCTCCGGCTCCGATCCCGAGCCAAGGGCTGAAGCTCGAGCTCGCTGATTCCGCCGTTGATCACTTGCGCGTTCTTCTCTTTCTCCGTTTGCTTTGTTTTCTCCGCCACTGCGTACGCGATTGGCGGATTCTGAACCTCCGGCGGTGGAGCTGGTGGTGTGGCAGCAGCTGAAGCCTCCTCAGCCTTTTCCGGTGGATTCGGCTTCTCCTCCGGTTTCGCCTCCTTTTTAGGCTTTTCTTCTTGTTTATTGTCAGTCTCCTCTTTCTTTTCTTCTGTTTTCGCCGCAGCAGCCTCTGGATTTTGTTCCTCTGATTTTGGATTCTCGGACCGCTTCTCCTCCGTCGCAGGCTGAGTATCAGGCGCTGCCTCCTGCTTCTTCTCCTCCTCTGCCGGTGGGGGCGCCGGAGGATCTTCGTCAATGTAATAAATCTTCAATCCGACCTCGCCCTTGATCTGAGAAAACACGCTGCGCTTCTCCAGCGGAAAGTAAACCAGCGCCGCCGCATCAGATTTCACAAAGGTGTTTCCCGGAATCTTTACTTTTCCGAGGAAAGTGCTGCGCTTGGCGGCCTTCTTGTCGTTGTAGATGTTGATCTCGAGGATCTCGGTGGCCATGGATTCGCTGTCTTGGACAAGAAACTCGAGCTTCTCGTCCCACTCGGGGTTGAGGTCCCGCTGCTTCGTCTTCGTCCGCCGCCGCTGCCCGTCGAAGTCGACGATCGCGTAGGCGCTCGCAGTCCCCTGCCCGTCTTTCGGCATTAGGTTCTTGGCGTTGCACACTTCCACGATCAGCTTGCGGGTGGCCATGTTTGTTTCGAGAGACGGAGAGGAGAGAAATTGATGAAGATTTTAGAAAGAGAAAATGGTGAAGAAAGACTTTAGAGAGAGAAATAGAGAAAGATGAGTGAGAGAGTGTGACTGACTTTTACTCTTACGAAAAAGAAGAGGGACCGGAAAATTGAAACGGGTTTTAAAGAGGTGGGGAGAGCGGGGACACGTCAGCAGGGCTACGTAAGACAAGGTTGGCCACGTGGCGGGATCTTGGGTGGCGAGAGATATTGGATGGATTGTGGGGGCAATAGTAGCGTGGGGTCCTGAGAGGGCTGACCACCGTGCCTGGTGCTGCTCGAGTGTGTGTGGGTTGTTGTATCTGCTGAGCAAGAAGGGATCTTTTGATCGGTTTTTATCATAGGGATAATTTTCTGATTATTTACAAAATTTGCCATTTATTTATAATTTAGGAGCCGGTACTTAACTATTTTGTTTTCAAATTTTTATTTTTTGTGCAAATTGAAATCTCGTTTGAAAATAAAAATATAAAAACGAAATGATTATCAAACAACAACTTAACTACCAATTTTTATTTTAATTCTTAATCATAAAAGTACATTAAACAAACTAATTAATATCGCTTCACATATATGAATGAATGTTACAAAAATACACAATGTTGTGAAGTCATTCATTAGGAGACCAACATCTGCGATAGCAAGTTTTCTCTCGCATTTGATTACTATTCCTTAGCTTTTAAGGAATCCATTCATCGTGGTTGTAAGCGACGGATTTTTCTCAATTTTTTCTCAATTGGTAGCACGGGACCAAGGAAGAAAGATTGAGAATAAGAACTATCTGATTTGATTCATTTCCAATAGCTATGAGATGATTATCTTCATTTTATCAACCGATACTTTTCTTACACTCGTAGCTTTTCAAGGTTGAGAATGCAGCTACGTAACATCTCCATCGAAAATTTAAGTATCATACACGTGTGTCAAATTTACAAAACACATAATACGTAAAATGACATTGCAGTAGTTAAATGCAGTAGGGCATGCATGATTTATTGTCTGCAATTTTTATTTTTTTAAGATGCACAATTCATTTATATATATAATTCTTTATCTTTCTACAACGGCTTTATTTCACTGAACATTGCATTCTATTCCTTTCTACTTTTAAAAAGATACAACATAAGCCAAAATCTATCTTATTTTCATGTCAAAAGCATATATTAGCTGGTTTTCTGCTACAATTGTGTTGTTGCAAAAGGTTTTTAAGTTGTTTGATAGAAAAAAAGGTTTTTAAGTTGTAACTGGGACATTACCATTTGAGCAGAAATATTTACCTCTTCTTTTATTTTTTCAATAAAATGACAAGGAAACAGATTCGAATGTGAAATCACTTCAAAGATAGTTAGTCGATATTGAAAACCAGAATCATACAAGCTTTTACCATTTTGTTTCTATGAATGCATTTACCAGCATCAACACGTACAAAAAATGAGTGTAGCTAGTGGAGATGAGAATGCTTCATTGGATGTGTGATCACACGAAAACTGATCATGTATAAGGTAAAATACGAGTTACCGTAATTGAAGATAAGATGAGTGAAAATGGATTAAGGTGATTCGGAAATGTGAACCGAAGACCTACAGATGCTCTGGATAGAAAATGCGTCAGAGCCTCAAAAGATGTGGAGTACTTGAAGCTAATGGAAGACTGAGCGCAATAGAATAAGAATTTGTTGTTGTTGTTGTTGTTGTTGTTGTTGTTGAATGCTTACAACTTAATTTACTTACAATATTAGATATGAACATGTCATAAGATTTTGGTTCATTTGGCTTATTTGCCCGTACGCACAAACCCCTTTTTTCTTTTTCTTTTAGAGGCAGGTAAGGTAAGTGGACACTTGCAGCCTTCTGCAAAAATGAACGTTGCTTTGTTCTTGTGCTCCATAATATATATACTTTGCTCAGTCACTAAGGAAACAGATTAAAAAAGTTTGTCTGAACTTTAGCATTTTTTAATAAGCACTTGGGTGTTAGAAAAAAAAAAAAAAGCACTTGATTGGAAAAGATCTCAAGAATCCAAAGACGGTGGTGTACTGTGTACATTCAAATGTTCTCAAAATGTTTTTTTTTTTTTTTTTGTCAAGAAAAATATTTGAACTATAAATAAATTGTGGTGGGAGAAATGTGTGTATATATGAAGGACATGCAGTTTGTATTAAACTATCTAGTGCCTAAGCAATTAAAAAAGAATAGTACTTAGCAGAAATTCTTATTCAGATCTTTTTGTGTCCAACTCAAGAAACTTCATGTTTTGGGCCGGAACTGGTTAAATTATGAATCAATATGTAAATATCATTGTGTAAATAATCGATTAAAACTAAGGTTGTTTAATAGATGGAAGATTTTAGTTTTAACACGAAGTTTCATGAATCAACTACATAGAGTTTTGAATATGAATTCTTACTCATCTTTGAGCAGACTATTAACATTGGATGTGAAGGATACAATCAAGGGCGGAGCCAGCTAATGGCTGCCCTGGGCTCTAACACATCCCAAAAGATGAAAATTTTGGGTGTGGAAAAGCATGTTGTGGAAAACTTAAGCCTAAATATTGCGTGCAAAACAGAAATTTAGCCTACCCCAATGCCTAAATCTCACTCCATACTACAAGGAAAATAAATTAACCCACTCTTATATAAGTTTCTTCTTTAATCTAAATTTCAGGACAAGTGGAGACATATTGCTTGGGGTTTTGGTGGTAGATGCATAAAACCGCTTATAAAGTCCAAATGTTCCATTGTCCTTGTATCACTATGAACTTTCCTTTTTCTTCCAACTCATAGTAGCTGAGTTAGGCACGATATCCATTGAATGACGCGTCGTCTCTTCTATCTTGGTCGCACGTAAATGGTGCGACCATCTCTCTTGTGCCCGCATGGTAGCTAATCCTTTCAGGGTTCTTGGGGCTGTTGTGCTTTTTGCTTCTCTTGATTTAACTCGCCTTTTAATCCGAGTTATCGCTTTGACCTTCTTTTGGTATCAACATGTCGCAAGCTACAGTATATAGGGACTAAAAAATAAAAAGGCTTTCAGTCACAACGAAGGTTGTGACTAAGAGTAGAAACTATTGTGACTAAAACACATGATCATGAAAAGGCTTTGTAATTAGGTTGTAACTTGCAACTGCAAATCCCGTGACTAATTGATGTAATCACAAAAAAATAAAAACATTGCCGACTAAAAATGTATTAGTCACAACATATTTAGAAATATCATCAAGAAATGACAGAGAAATACCATCAAGCTAATCAAATAATCAAATTAATTGAAAAATGTTTTTACAAGAGAAAACCATCTATAAATCCATCAAGCTAAGTTGAAATCAATAGAAAACCACCATGCTAAGCTGGTTCGTACATCTAGGAACTTCCAATTCAGTTCTCAAATACTAAGAACGGAGAAAAGCTTCCACAACAATCTCTGAAGCTGGATGCATTAACTATGCTGCTATATTGCTGTTGCTGATAAACTGCTACTGCACAAGCATTCAAGTTTTGAGATCCTCTCCGACTACTCCTCGAAACTGCATTTACATGCAGATGGTATCGCTCTTCTTGGATTTCGTCCATCATCAGCGGAAGCTTCCCTCAGAACTTGGAAAACTTCGAATCTATCTATCTGAATGCCAATCTTCAAACCTGAATAAAACAACAAGCATAGCAAGCAGCATACAAGAAACTGATTAGATAAGGCAGCCAACTAAATTTAGGATCAACTGCACGAAAATGTTCCTAACGACGAATTCAATGCTTTATCCAACATCAGTATCACAAGAACCAATCTTCTCTCAGTCGAGTCAGTTTCTAACATCAAGTACAATGCATTTCAATGATTTAATTTAAGTAATTATAACTGGATTACTGCACTAGGGTTTCTACAATAGTTCAATCTGTCTCCTACTGAGTATGCTGATTGTTTACGATAGTTTGCTTTAGTCACGTGAATCAGTAACATGACGCAGGTGCATAAGCAATTACCCTATAATTTAATAAGTGACGGTTACCGTTTTCTCTAAATGACTTGGCTAAAAATTCAGAAAAATGCAAATGTGCGAATTGCAACAATTCAATCCCATCATCAGAATCGATTCAACGCTTAAGAACATTGAATTACTTCAGATCTCAACACAAACAGAGGACTCTGCAGCTCGAATTCGGACTGGATGAGTGGGAAACGGGTTGAAAGCGTATTGTAACGTTGCTTGTTCAGAGTTGGTCAGACTTTGTTAATTATAATTAATATGGTCGAGTTGGTCACTTTTCTCTTTGGGCCTTTAACCTCGAGAAGGTCTATAGGTTTATTCAGTTGGGTTTAATTAAATTTTGTATTAGTAGAAGCCTTCCAAGTTTTTGAGCAATTACTCTGATCGAGGCTATTCGCTCGTTCCATGTTACTGGTATTACTAAATCAATCGTTTTCCTAATTTTTCATCCTTCAAATTGCATGAGAGCTCTCCAAGCCATCGGGGTTCTTACTCGCTCTTTCTTTATGCTTAATTTTTGGGACGTGTTTTGATGGTTGTCAATTTAGACTATGAAATCTTTGATCGTTTCATGCTTCGTGCCTTCGTTTCATAACTCTCTTGCGAATTATGTATTTTCAAACATATAAATTTTATAATTGGAATTGTTCAATTTTTTTAATCTTCATTTGAAGATCATCCATATCAAAAAATTATTTGAATAAAAAATTGTTTAGTAATCCAAGTTATTTGGTACTCACACGTTTGATTTGCTCCACACATTTTTTAACACATAAACAATTTTCAATTCAAAAGATTTTTGGTAGGAATGATTTTCAAATGAGCAAACAAAGAGTAAAAATAGAACAATTTCGATTATAAAATTTAGACGACAAAAATATGTTATTGCAATGAGTGAGATATGTGTATCCTTATTAAGAAATACAAGGATTATCCTTAATTTAATGAGGTGAACCTTTCGTTTCTTGGGATTACATAGGTTTAGGAGAGCAATGACTTCAATCCACCTTAATGCAATAAATATATGGGTTTTTATCACAAATAGTCCTTAAAATTGACTCATCCCATCAAGATGGTCATTGAAATTGAAAATCGATCAATGTAGTCCCTGAAATTGAATGCCGCAAATCAATGTGGTCCTTCCGTCATAATTCCGTCAAAAATTCTGTTAAGTGCTGATGTGTCAAGTAATTGGATCCCACAAGTCAAATTAAATATTATTATATAAATTAAAAACATTTAAATAATAAAAAATAATTTTTATTTCTATATAATTATAAACTTAAAAAAAACAAAAGAAGATTACTGTTTATCTTCTTCCCCACCCCATCCGAACAACACCCAGTCCCCACCCCACCCCGTCGCACAAATTCCTTCCCGCTCATCCTCCTACGCATGACCAATGAAATACTCAGCAGCAACCAAAGGAACCGCCGCACCAACATTTCCTTTTCGCCAGTTCCTCAGAACCCACCAGGCACAGTGCTTGCCGTCAAGACTTCCCATTGAGTTATTCAACCTCATGATCTCAATCCCATTCAAAATCCCATCAATTGCGTAAGGCATACTCATATTCGAAGGTCCTGGACTTATGGACAAAACACCCGATTCCTCTTCGTCAACCACGAAATCCGCATAGAATGGAGAAGCCAACATATAATTCGCCGGCGAGTGTAGTTGTTTCAATTCGGATTATCAAGTTTTCCCTCCATATCTTTTTCTTTTGGGAAATATTTTGAGATTGTTGTTTCAAAATTTTCTTTTCTTATGTAGGCAACGGGGTGAGGGTGGGGTGGGGGCTGGGTGTTGCTCGGATGGGGTGGAGAAGAAGATAAAAAGTAATCTTTTTTTTTTTTTTTTTTTTGAAGTTTATAATTATATAGAAATGAAAATTATTTTTTATTATTTAAATATTTTTAGTTTATATAATAATATTTAATTAGACTTGTGGGACCTAATTACTTGACACATCAGCCCTTAACAAAAATTTTGATGGAATTGTGATGGAATGATCACATTGATTTGTGACATTCAATTTCAGAGACTACATTGATTGATTTTCAATTTCAGGAACCATTTGTGATTAAAACCCTAAATATATATATATATATATATATATATATATATATATATATATATATATGTGAGTGGGTTAGAGTTAAAAAATAATTATCTTGGTTAAACAATGAGTTCATTAAACTCAACTCTTACGTCAAATCTCTTAGAGCATCATATAATGAAGAGTCAAAAAGTTCACACGGTAATAACAGTTATAAAAGACAATATTAGTATTTTCCAACTGAAATGTCAATTCCCTTGTGACATAATATGGAATGTCAGCAAGCAGGTTTACTGTCAAATTTGACAGTAGCTTCAAATCTATTATTAGTGACTAACAAATGTTTTCATCACCACTTAGTACTATGATTTAGTAGTACTCTTCTTCACTTGTAAGTGAGATATCTTAGGTTTAATTCTAGCCAAAGACGAATTTGAACCACATTACTATGAGGCAAGCCAATTGGAGAACAAAATTTAAAAAAAAAAAAGTTTAAAAAAGTGTCACATAGGTTGTCAAATTTAAATTCATTGTTTTCCACCCAATATGTCAAATTAAATTATTATTTTATTACATTATTTTCTTATCATATTAATGTTTTATATTTTAAATTTGACATAAATATTTCATAATAAATTCTTATCAGTTAGCACTATTAATGAAAAGCAATGATATAACGGATATTACAATTTCATATTTATTTTCTTTGCATTAGTAAGGAAAGGAAATAAACTAACGAGTATAAAAATATTTTTTTAACAAACGATCTTATCTACACTAAGGAAGATGGGGTATTCTTAGTCTCACAATGAGCTAGCACTAATGTGGTTCAAATTCGTTTTTGGCGAGAATCGAACCTAAGACCTCTCACTTACAAGTGAAGAGGAATATCACTAGACCGTAGTACTAAGTGGCATAAAAGCATTTAAACATTGCATTGGTAACGAAAGTAAATGAAAGGACAACATTTTTTTTGAACAAATGATATTATCTATACTAAGGGACATGAGTGGTTTTAGCCTTACAATGAGTTAGCAATAATATGGTTCACACTCGCATTTGGCCACTTAGTACCATGGTTTAGTGAAAAGGTAATATTTTAAACCAATAAAAAATTAATAAAAAGAATTTAACAATTAATTAAAACTTATTTGAAACTGCTGTCAAATTTGACAGTAACCATTTTTGCTGCCAATTCACGTCATGTCACATAGGAATTGGCATTTCGGTAGGAAAACACTAATATTATCTTTTTTTACTGTTATTACTGATGTAAACTTTTTGACATTTTCTTTAAAGATGCTCTTACGTGCTAATTTTATTTTAATACATCTTTCATATATGAGTTGTAACAACTATAAAAATACTGCTATTTGAAGGATATCTAGGGCTAGTTTGGTGTTGTTGTGTTCTTTTAAAAAAACTGATTTTGCTATGCTGTGAGAATAAACAGTTGTAAAATAAAGTTGTTGAGTGTTTGGTAAACTTTTTTTTTGTAAAAGTGCTTGTAACCAAAAAATAGTGTCTGAGTGTTTGGTAAACTTTTATATAAATTGCTGTGAATATGTTAAATGACGAAAAATGATATGGTATTTAATGTGATATAATAATTGTCAAAAAGATATTGTAGGAGTAATGATTGTAATTTTGTAAAATATGTGGGTGTATACTTGCCATTTGAAAATTTCATTAAATGAGCACTGATTATTATGCTTTGAAAATAAAAAAAAAACACTTTTTTAGAAGCATGGTAGACCCTGCTTCTGCTTTTCTATGTTTTTATATTGTCATTGACAACAATTTTTAAAAAAAAAAAAACACTTTTTTTTACAAAACACATTTAATGTTCCAAATTTCTTAATATGCTGTTTTTTTTTAAAGCATCACAATCCCAAACTAGACCATTAATATATTTACCAATCTTTTATTTCTCTTTTACCAATTAAGTGACAACACATGCTTCACCCTCCACTAAAAATTTGGTACCTGAGATATTTCGACATGGACTCGCACGATCGAGACCTTACCACCCAAATTTTACAAATAATCATTCGAACTTTGGAAAGGTTGTCAGATAATGCTATATGGACTGTGTGTCATTCACATGCCCCTCCATTCTACGATCTCAACACAATTTTTTACACTAGGAGAGTTCATTTCCAATTTCCATATATATCATAAATTGAAAATTTAAAACATACTAGATTACAACAACCAAAATCCAGAAAGGCTTTATTCAACAAGCACGTTGTTTTTATCACCCAAAAAATATTTCTACATGAAATTATTACATGTATGGACATGGAAGACATACAACCGAAGAAAACTAAGAAAACTCCAACCAGCTCTAAAGTTCGAAACCAAAAGCCACCTTAAGGCTCAAGTTCTTCCTGGGGGTTTTGGATCATGGTCCGGATTTGCTCCTACCCCTGAATAATCATTGGTTTCCAGCTCCATCCGCCCCTCCACAAATCCCTCTCCCAAATCCAGGACACCTTCATCCAGCAAATTCTGAAAAAAAACAATAGAAAACTCAAATTAATTTATGCACTAAACATATTTTGGATTTTTAGCCAAAATAGTATCTGAGATTGACATAACTCCTTATTTTGGTATCTAAGATTTAAAATCGATATAAATGGTCCATGAGATTTATCATTTTGGTAAAAAATCTCATTTAAACTGAGGGTATTTGGTCAAATCAACCACTCTATTTGAACTAGTGGTTTCTTCAAGTTAAGGGAGGACAAAAGAACCAAAATAATAGACGGTGGACAATCTCAAAGACTACTTCTATCGATTTTAAGTTTTAGTGACCAAAGTGAAAAATTATGACAATCTTAAAGACCATTTTAATTGAAAAAGCCATATATTTTCTAGGAAAAATAAAACAAGAACTAGAGGAATAATTTACCTGACTCAGTAGGTCTTCCTTATTCATCTTCTGGCTTCCTATATTATCGATAACCAAAGAAAAGAAACACAAATATCATTCGCCGAGCATACTTGTTCTAATTTTTTCAATTTTTTTTTTAAATGATACAAATGAATAACAAAAGGCTTACTTGTCGTAGGCGTGACATCAATTAACGAGAAGACATACGTGAAACATAGAAAGAGAACTAGTTGTGTCATAAAATTACACTTGTGCGCCATGCCTCTGCTTCTTATGAATCACTCGACGGATCTACGCAGCAGACAGGAAGAAAAAGGAAGGGGGCAGAGGGTGGGTGATGACGGCAATTGGCACGAGGAAACATGTGGGAATGGCTGGCGTTTTATATTAAGAAGGACAAGTTGAATATGCAAAAGCCAACATGTAACCAATAAGAATATTTCTCCTAAAGTCAACTTGATTAATTATTTATTGGGGGGGAATCAACTTATATTTCAATTGTGGGTTAGTTCCACTTCCATAGATTATCCACTGTATTTCATTTGTGTTAATCTTCAGCACATTCTTTGTTGGTGAACATAATTGAAGATCCAAAGTTATTTAAATTCACTTTTAAGTCTAGCACACCTATCAGGACTAGGAGATATTTTAATTTGGGATAATTCTCAGTTTACTACCATGAAGTATCGCGATTTTCAAATTTCCATCCAAGTAGGCGCTATGCCATCAGTTAACTGAGCTTCTAATAGAAATACTAACGGAATTATGAAGGTGTTACTCAATCCTCACTTTAGCATAGTAAACTGAGAATTACCCTTTAATATGTTTCTGGAAGACTTGCTATGTGATGTATTATTTCATGTGTTAAGATGAATAAGTGACAAGGGTATTTTAATATAAAAAAAATACACGTATTATAATTTTAGTAGAATAGTATCACCATGTGATGATGTTCCATGTACACCAAAAATTATCTCCTATCTAGATAAGAATGTAAAATTGACGCAGCGTGACAAAGAGAAGATCAATCAACGTTAATGTTTAAGAACAAGAGGTCTGGAAACCATAAAGTATGAGAAAATCTCCTAGTTTATTAAATGATAATTGATAAGATCAGGGACGAAACCAAAAATTTAACTAGGGGGCACCTTAAAAAACTTTAGCTCTTTTTTGTGTCAAATAAAGCTATTTTTTTTACAAATGCTGAAAAAATTAGTTACAAAATGACTTTACTCTATTGTCTAATTTTATCTTTAATTGTTGTCTTAGTGTATCTCGAACTTTCTATATTTCAATTTATTATTAATACGTCATCCTTAAAAATCAAAAGCTATTAAGACATTCATTTTTTTTAAAGATATTAAGATATTCATTTGTAGTAAAGAAAATGGACAATACAGTTTTGCAAAGAAACACTAAAATGACTATTATTTAATCTAACGGGTCATATGGTTTCAGATTTTGGTAATTCGTTGTAGACATGATCTTTGAGAGATGATCTAAAAGATAGACGGTTCGGATCGTTAAAATACATTACGAACTAGGCCTTAGCAAATGAATATCAAAATGTGTGTCAAAAAATGTTGCCCGATCCTGACTCATTAACAAAGTATCTTAAACGTCCTCAAAACTTAAAACGCTATAAGAAATAAGTAGGTTAATTTAGAAATTAAATGATGTGTCACCAATAAGAAATAAGCATGTTAATCAACACTTAAGTAATAATTCAGTTATTAACAACCACATCATTTAATTTATAAAATTTGATAAATATGTCTCATTAGCATTACCCTTAAAAAACTGTAACGAACGTGTTCAGGTTTTTCATGCACTCAATATATGAGGTGTGCATGCCAGAGGTCAAAAAGGAGTACCAAACTCACTAGTATAGAAACCAGTCTCATTCGATCGCTTTATTTTGGGTGAGATCTCATTTGATCTCTTATTAGGAAGAGAGAGAAAAAGAAGCTGATAAGGTTTAGGTGGCTCTCACTAGAACTGGTAGGGGATGTCTGTAATTGTCTATTATTGTGACCATGCATGGATGTATGAGTCGATCTCCATTATTGGGGCCAACAGCCACAAACCCTAAGTCAGTGAGTCAGTGGGATCTTAACCCTAATGACAAACGAACGTGCCGACGTTGCCATATGCAACAATGGAACAAAGTCGAAAGTCAGACGTCTTTCCACCGTCCAAGCTCTCCAAACTTCCCAAGAGGTCCATCAATTGTAGCCACGGAGATTCCTTACATTATTCAGGGGCATATCAATAATATTTTTTTACAACGACAACGTTAATAAGTTAAATTATCATCATACAATCCACCAACAACGCCACCACTGCACTAAAGTGTCATATGCTAAATAATAATAATATTGAAACAAAAAGGACAAAACAAACATTTTCAAATAGTTCACAAATGAGCTTTTGTAAGAACAAAATAATATACGAGTGTATGTTTGATTTAGGAGTGTGATATTCATCCATCCCATTTTACTTTTTACACACCCCATTTTACTTCTCACACACCTTTTTAATTTTCGACCGTCGGATCGGATGAATTAAAGAAGATCAACGGACATAAATTATCAAAGTGTGTGTAAGAAGTAAAATGAGATGTGTGAATAGCACACCCCTTTATTTATTCATATGTCATCAATGACATGTGATAGGAGCATATTTATGCGACTTAGTTAGCTTGTTTTCATGCATTTACGTTGTTAGTTCTTAGTTAATTTTGTATTTTAAGCTATTTTCGTGTGTTTGTAGGTTCTAAGTGTCAAAATGGCAAAAAGGAGCAATTTGGAGCATTCTAGAGCATTTTTGGGCCAAGATTGGGTAGTGCAAGGATGGAGGCAAGTTGATGCACGAAATTGAAGATATAAAGGCTTGAAATCAGCTAAGAAGATGGAAGAAAGAAATTGAAGATAAAGAAGATAAGGAATCAGCTCAAAAGAAGGAGAATTATCCAAAACATTATCCAAAACAACCTTATCTTATCTTATCTTACCCAATCCTTATCTTATCTTACCTTATCTTATCCTAACCTATTTTCTTCAGTTTAGGGGACTTAAAACCTGATTTCTAGAAGTCCTATCCATTCCCCTACAAAAGTGGCGCCCCAAACTCTTCTAGAAACCCCAAAATCTGCCACAAAACACATTCTTTCTAGAACCCTATAAATCTGGCGTCTCCCTCCTTTCTAGAAGGCCTTTGCCTTGCCTTGCACTCAATTCCCTGCCTTATCCAAGCCATGCCGTGCATCCCTATCCCTTTCCCTCTCAGATTCTGATTTGTTAGCCTATTTTCTTGTGGATTTGGGTTCTACAAATCCTTCTCAGAAATCAATTGGGCCATAATCCTTTTTCCTACATATTCTGCCGCAACTAGGGTCCTAATCCCTTGCTTATGCTGAGTCCAAGTCCTAAACTGATTCCCCTAGGGTTTGCCATGCTATATATACATATTTCCAAGCCTTGCCGCAGACCACCACCCATCCATACGAATTCTACACCCCCATATACATTCAGAAATCCATATTTTGCTGCAGAGAAGGGAAGACAAGGCCTTGCCGTGGCTTCCATTGGAGAGGGAGGAGTTCTTTCTTCTCTTGTTTCTGTTTCCATGTTTAATTTAATTTGTTTTTCAATTATGTTGAACATGTGGAACTAATTTCGTTTTAGTTAGAGGTGGATTCAAAGCCATGGACATATGTTTGATATGAATTGATTACCTTCAGTTATTGTTTCATAAATTATGAATGTGATTTACTTATCTGTTTTATGAAGAACTTGTTCTTGTGTGTTGATTAAGGAGGCCTACTTAGTTTACATGCATGAATTTGATGCTAGGATATAAGGGAATTTCACCTAATCGTTATGAACTTATATTCACAAGTAGTAAAGATTGCTAGTCACAATTGTGTTAAGTAAATCCTAGGCAAGAGTAACATGCGAATTCCATAGTTATGAATGCCTTGTCAATGTTTATGATTTCCATGGAACTTAATGATCTTTGATATGTATCTCTATCATGTGTATTTCATAGTTAGGGAACTTGATAAGAATAATTTGGTTGTGATGCGTTATCCATTCAATTCAATGAACTTAGGGAAATCTGGGAATTAATTAGTGCAATACAATTAATTCAAAGCATTGTCATTCATGGTTTATCGGAAGAATAACTGGAAATCAATTCGTATGCATATGTTCATGTGTGGAGAAGAACCCTCTAACTAGTTTTCACCCCTGAATTCACCTTTATCTCTTTCAATTTACTTTGTTTGCTTAAATCTGCTTAGTTTTGCTTAAATCGTCCAAAAACCCCCTTAGTTCTTAATTGAGTCTTAGTTTGTTTAAATTCGTCCAAATCTGTCCCCTTTTAGTGTTTTGAGTCTAACTAGTCCAAAAGTCATCCAATTCACCCCTTAGAACCTGTTTTGAGTCTGTTTAAGTTAGTTTTGTTGTTTTGAGTCTATTTAGCCTGTTTTGAGTCTCTAGTGTCTAGAATCTGCCTAGTTGAGTTTTATTTGTTGTTTTAAGTTTGTTTTGTGTTATTTGAGTCAAGTTAGGTTGTCTAGAGTTAAAATTCGTTCAGATTGATCCATAGTACCTGTTTTCATTGTCTAGAGTCCAGTTTTAGTGTTTTAGAGTTTAATTTGTATAGATTAGCATCCCTTCTAATCCCCGGCCTTAAACGATCCCTACTTTCATATACTACGTCGATAGGGTTTTAATTTGAGTGTCAAGTAATTCTCACATCAACATGACACCAAATTATTAGTTTTCTTTCACAAGTGGTGGATATATTACAAGCAGGATATCCCCATTTCTCCGATTAATATAGAAAATAAAGATTTAGGTCATAAAATGTTTTTATAATCAATTTTTAGGACAAAGTCGTTTTCTTTTTTTTGGGAGTTTTAACGAAAAACCCACGATACTGTTCACTTTAATGAAAAATCACATTTTTACACTAAAAAGTCAAACATGGTACTATTCATTTTACCATTTATTTTGTCCTTATGGTTAAAACTCAAAGTTTTCAAGTCATTTTCATTAGTTTTCCTATTTTTTTTCCAAACCAAAAGTCTATTATTTATAATCTTTTGAAAATATGTTAAATAGATGATAAAGAGAGCGTAAAACCTATATGAGCTATCATATAAGTTATAAGTGCACCACAATAGAAAAAATAATCAATTTAATGAAATTAGATGTTTAAAGAGGCAAAATAAATTAACACAATAATCTTAAAATGTATTGTGTGAAAATTAGAGGGCCACGGATCTGCTGTCCCTAACTTGGTGTCTCTTTTATGTCTCATTTCTTATTTCTTTGACACGTGTTCAGCCATTTAAACTCAACCTTAACCCCGTTAACTTTTAAAAAAATTAAAAAACTAAAAATAAAGAAACCCGCCGCCACCGCTTTCCCACCCACACCGGATCCCGACAGTGTCCTGCACTAGCAACCCAGATAGTCAGCCACGCCGGCCAACCCCATTCCAGTAGCAAACACATAGCGCATGCCTTTGCAAGCTTCTCTCACATGGGCTTCTTGTCTGCCTCGACATATATGTAATTTTTCAGATTATCAAGAGCAATTGCAGACCTTATCATATTAGATGGATTTGGTTTTTGATTGATGCACTTCTGCGCCAAGCACAGAGCAACCTCTCTCTCGTGCCCGATCGCGTATTTGACCATCCACAATTTCGGGTCCCTTACGCAAGGCAACCGAGCTTGCTGCCCAATTTCATCATCATCATCATCACCATCATCAAACTGAATTTGGTGAGAATCAAAATGCCCCTGAACTCTTCTCTCTAATTCTTCAATATCTTCCTCCGGCTCCAATTCCTCCGTGAACAACGGCCGACCGTGTTTCGCCCTTCTAACGCCGTCATCGTCTTCTCCATCACTCGGGTTTGGATCGTCGCCAGGTTGGGCTATGAAGCCGTCGTCCTCGGGCTCAGATTCATAGTCTTCCTCTTCGCTATCGACCTCGGCTTCAATATCCAAAAACTTCGATGCGAAATCTTCTCTGCGATCCGATCTCCTCCTATTAGTTT